>OY726519.1:116737820-117420436 GCA_963383655.1 Bathymodiolus septemdierum
AAATGAATGATATGAAAATTGGTTCCTTATATTCAAGAAACACATTTACACACAATTTTACTGTTATCAGAGTACGATCATTGAAGCTGATTTGAAAATCTCCAAAGAAAATGAACCGCATCGGTGGTGTAATGGTTAGCGTGCTCGCATCAGGTGCCATAGATCATTGATTTGGGTCCCGATCGAGTCAAACAAAAGACTATGAAATTGGTATTTGTTGCTTCTCCGTTAAGCACACAGCATTTAGGAGAAAGAACAAAGATTGGTTGGCTCGGAATCAAAATAATGTGTCCGAGTGGGGAGACATGTGTATCCGCGGACTGTTGTTTCAAAGAGCTACCACTATTAAAATCCAACTATAGCATGTTGGTCTAGTACAAAGCGGACCTCATCATCATCTCATTGAAAATTATCTTGTTCTGGTCATGATATAGCTGAAAAATTGCTGAGTTGGCATTAAACAGCAATCACTCACTCACCCAAAATAAATGTATAAATTTCCTATTGTGATAAAGGGAGGTAACCCTTGCCATAAAAGTGCACATTTACCAAGTACTGGTAGTTGGAACATACCACTAATCATTGGTTATTGTATAAAATCAGTAAATGAAAATGTGAATAATATTTTCTAAATTATGGATAAAACAGAATTTCAACTTTTGTTATCATCTTATTTCAGTATTTCTCAGATGTTATTGAGAGGATAAGAAAACACGTCCCATCAACGAACCATCAAATAGGAATTGGTGTCGACATTACAGGACCTGGTATCAGAACAGGATTTCTTAAGGAGGTATCTACAGTAGAATTTTGTTTTCCACTTCATGTTTTGTATGAAACTAATTAATGATGTTTCATAAAATTGACAAATTGGTAGTTACTTGGGTGTAACTGTTTTATTAATGATTGCATATAGCACTTGGAAATTATGAAGAGAGAGGGCAGAGGGGCACATGATTTTGAGGGCAGTGCCCCTCCATTTCCTTTTATGAATAAAATGTAAGTCTATACCTGTTAAATTAAGCACTGAAAGATATGGTTTGGTTTGGTTTGGTTTTATGGTGTTTAATGCCACTTTCAACAATATTTCAGTGATTTTGTCGAAGTAAGTTTTATTTGTTGAGGAAACCGGAGGACCCGGAGTAAACCACCGACCTACCGCAAGTCACTGATAAACTTTATCACATAATGTTGTACTCCTCGCCCTGAGCTGGAGTTGAACCCACAACATCAGTGGTGATAGGCTCTGATTGCATAGGTAGTTGTAAATCTAACTATCATACGATCACGGCCACGATGGCCCCCTGAAAGATATTAATTTTATATTATGATATTTCTTCTGAAAAGGAAGTTGGATTAGGTCAGGAACTAAAATTAAAGAAAGGTGACAAGATGAGATTTACCTCTGACCCCTCTTACAAACAATGTGGTACAGCCGAAATCATGTTTATAGAAATAGGAGAGGCCATAGAGAGGGTACAGATTGGTAATCAAGTATTTATTGAAGATGGACCACTCAACTTTAAAGTTGTCGCAAAAGGTATGTATTCTTTTTTTTATCTTGTAATACTGTAGATTATGTATGAAACCAGAAATTATAATTATCATAGGCTGTAACCTCAACTCTCCATAAGCTTTACATCACTTGTGTGAAGGCAACTTATAGGCTTTACATCACTTGTGTGAAGGCAACTTATAGGCTTTACATCACTTGTGTGAAGGCAACTTATAGGCTTTACATCACTTGTGTGAAGGCAACTTATAGGCTTTACATCACTTGTGTGAAGGCAACTTATAGGCTTTACATCACTTGTGTGAAGGCAACTTATAGGCTTTACATCACTTGTGTGAAGGCAACGTATAGGCTTTACATCACATGTGTGAAGGCAACTTATAGGCTTTACATCACATGTGTGAAGGCAACTTATAGGCTTTACATCACTTGTGTGAAGGCAACTTTACATCACCTCTGCGATGGCAACTTATAGGCTTTATATCACTTGTGCGATGGCAACTTA
This sequence comes from Bathymodiolus septemdierum, assembly GCA_963383655.1. Classification (NCBI taxonomy): domain Eukaryota; kingdom Metazoa; phylum Mollusca; class Bivalvia; order Mytilida; family Modiolidae; genus Bathymodiolus; species Bathymodiolus septemdierum. Next base: position 116,739,839 of record OY726519.1, read on the forward strand.
TAGGCTTTACCTCACTTGTGTGAAGGCAACTTATAGACTTTACATCACTTGTGTGAAGGCAACTTATAGGCTTTACATCACTTGTGTGAAGGCAACTTATAGGCTTTACATCACTTGTGTGAAGGCAACTTATAGGCTTTACATCACTTGTGTGAAGGCAACTTATAGGCTTTACATCACATGTGTGAAGGCAACTTATAGGCTTTACATCACTTGTGTGAAGGCAACTTTACATCACCTCTGCGATGGCAACTTATAGGCTTTATATCACTTGTGTGAAGGCAACTTATAGGCTTTACATCACCTGTCATAGGCAAATAGAGGGCCCAGGTAGCTCAATGAGTTAGGTAGTTGGATTACCTAACAACTCGTACAAGCCTATCACCAATATGGTGTGGGTTCGCGCCTGGCTTTGTAAATTACAAAAAAGGGTGCACTCGACTCGCAGCCGCAAGTGATAAAGTTTACCAGTTGCTTGCCCATGGTTGGTGGTTCACTCCGGGTACTCTGGCTTCTTCCACCACTAAAACTGGTCGCCATGATATAGCTGAAATATTGCTGAAAGTGGCATTTAACACAATAAATCAATCAATCAATCATAGGCAAATACATTGTAATAGGCTTTACCTCCTGTTTGAAGATAACTTATGGGCTTATCCTACCTGTCCAAAGGCAACTAATAGGCTTTACCTTACCTGTCCAATTGCAGTTTATAGGCTTTAACCTCACCTGTCCAAAGGTAAATTGTTATATTTTCCACACAAAAAAAATGACCCCATGATCCAATTGTGTACTGTACAAAAATAATACTGTACAAAGATTATAGTTATTTCTCATTTTCAAGGTCAGATTGTGTACTCTTTCAGGCTCAGACTATGTGGATTGTGAGGTGGATGAATCAGGAGAACTTGGTGGACGTATGTTGTGGACTGTTCCCAGACTTATCTTCAAGGAACCCACATTGACAGATAAAGATAAAGAAGATATTAAGTTTGCAGTACATCATGATGTAATAACCAAGTTATTGTTCTACTCTTAATATGATAATACTTTATACAGATCTAATACAAGCTGTCAATTCTTCTTCCAAATACAAGACTTGACTATAAGGATAGAGTGGATAATTATGGATATGAAATTCTGACAGCATCTGACCTCTAGTCAATCTTATTTAAATCAGCTGTTATAATAGGTCATATCCAGATGAACTTTCTTATATGAATACTTATTAAAAAAATCAACTAATCAGAGCTTTATGTTTGTGATGTGATAATAAACAAAATGTGAAATGTACTGTTAAGATTTTGCCAGCAACATTTTCATTGGCTGATCACAAGTTCATCTTGATATGACCTCTAACACGATTCTGTATGTACACTTACATGGTTCAGCTTACCACTCAATCCATATTATGTCATCATGATTTATCTAGGTCAATACCCATGTAGGTCACATCTAATTAGTGATAATAGCACAATTTTCAGTTAATGCACGTTGTAAAACTTCTATTTTTAATTGCAATGTTGAATTTAAGACTTCAATACAAAAATCATTGCAAAAGAAAACAAGTCAAAGTTCCTTTAAATAAAATTGTCCCTCCTTCATTTATCTCTAGAACGGTCTTTAATGACTTACTATTGTTATGTAATTGTATATATTTCTTCTCACTTTATAAAGTACTTATTTAGGTGGACTTTATATTTGCATCATTTGTGTATGACCCTGTCATCGTAGAAGAAATTAGAGGTCTTCTGGGAAACAAAGCAAAAACAATGAAAATCATATCAAAGATAGAAAACTATGAAGGAATCAGAAGGTATTTATAATTTTTTCTACTCGACACTTGTGTAAATTAAAACCATTTGTATACAGATTGAATATGAAAATTGTATAGGCTATTTTTGATTTAGTTTGTTAGGTAGCAACAGAGACCAGAAACAATCGAAAAAAGAATGTACAATTTATCATCGTACATTGAAATATTAAGAGATTATTACATGACATTTTCCATATTGGCCCTGATATCAGCCTGAGACTCCCATAATCAAGCCTTACAGCGAAGCTGGAGGGCTGATACCAGGAACGATATGGACAATTTTATGTCATAATCTATTTATCACATATTTTACATTGATTTTTTTCAACCATTTACTTTTATATGGCAGAAAAGATCTTTGAACTGACAAATTGCGAAAATAAATCCTTAAGAGAGTTGCCTTTGTTCAACTTGCAAATATTTTTGTTTCGAGTTTTGTACAATGACGTTAGAAAGTGTTTGTAAAATCTACCCAAGACGTTGACATTTGAATGGAAATTCCTATTCAAGACGACGTATACATTTGAACTAATTATTCCGTTTTAAGTTATTTAATCTTTATTCCAATATTTTGAAACGTGTTAATTTGATTGAAATATGATTTTACCATCTTTCCTTGTACTTTGACATATTTTCTTTGAGACCAAGTTGCAGATACCAGAAGTTAAATTCGGGGACAAATATGGATATTTGAGGGCCAATACGGATATTTCCCCTGAGAGCAAATAACCAACACTGACTTCTAGCTATTATTGGACATGCAAAAACGAACATATTGCAACAAGATATGTGATAATACATATTATTTTGGTAGCTTTGCTTTTGTAGCCAATACTTATTCCAGATGTAGTCGGGTAGAAGTAACGTGTACTGGCTCCTATAAAACCTCTGTGTTTGAATTGAATCTTTGCAAGAATGATTGAACAATGGTCATGCAAATTTCTTCATTTTATTATTATCTGACATCCAATATAACTGCCACTCTGTTTAATAATAGTTTCTGATTAGAGGAAAAGGGGAATCTTCTCTTTAGTAACAAACTGGACCATTTAGTTAAATTTCCCGCTGAACTAATCTTGTATATTCTTCAGAAACATTCTTCATTTCATGATGATCTGTGCTTCAATAAAATTTCCACAGTATAAACCAGGAAGTTAGTTACAAGGTGAGATATCATCAACTTATAGGAACCTATGTTTTTATTATCTACATGGACATTTAAATATTATTTCCAGTTGTGTTGTTGTCTTTTAATAATAATTTGGACTTTTTATATCACTGTTGAGCAAGAGTGAAAATGTATTAAAATACTCTTACATTGGGATAAATTGTTGTATCTTGATACATGTATATATACAGCAGGTGAGATACTGCATTCCCAAATCTTGTCAACACTGTCAACATTTTTGTATCTAAAATTTATAAACATGAGATCATTACAAAATGGTGTCTCTTTTTTCCAGATATAATGAAATAATGGCAGTATCAGATGGAATAATGGTTGCTAGGGGAAACCTAGGTATAGACATTCCTCCAGAGAAAGTTTTCTTAGCCCAGAAGATGATGATTGGTCAGGCCAACAATATGGGCAAGCCAGTTATATGTGCCACTCAAGTAAGATTTATAATCAACACATTTATAACAATTGAAAGGTTAATAAATAGACACCATACATACATTGTTGGCAAATATAAAATTTATTTGAACGAGTCTTAGGACTGGGAAGAAAAACAAGCTACTGGCAAGCTTGTCTTTCCGTAACCATGCTCCTTAAACTTTAATAACTTGAGACATTTAGATAACTGCATCCCTTAGCATTAATAACTTGAGACAGTTAGGTAACCATGCTCCTTAAAGATTCTTTATGAATAAGAACATTTTAGATTCTCTCCTGTGTTAATGTGAATAACTAATGTATTACAGATTTTAGCCAGTATGATTCAGAATCCACGTCCAACGAGAGCTGAAGTAGCAGACGTTGCTAATGCTATTCTAGATGGTGCTGACTGCCTCATGTTGTCAAGGGAAACAGCTAGAGGAAAACACCCTCTGAAGTCTTTACAAACTATATGTAATGTAAGTAGCTGAATACAATAATAAATATTTTCAAATCTATCGTGGTAGTTGAGGTTTAGTGGTGTAGTAAGGTAGACAACTCTGACAAAATAAACATGGTTAGGGTTAGGGTTATGGTGTTTAATGCCACTTTCAACAATATTTCAGTTATATCGTGGTGGTCACTCTAATTGGTGAAGGAAACCGGAGTATCCGGAGAAAACCACTGACCTTTTTCACATAATGTTGTATCTAGTACACCTTGCCATCAGCGGGATTAGAACTCACAACTTTAGTGGTGATAGGCACTAATTGCACAGGTAGTTGTAAATCCAACTACCATATGATCACGACAAGGCAGCCCCCAATAAACATGGTAGACGTTATTACATAAGATACATGTCAATCATATTTTACAACAACTGTTGGGTAAATTGATGTTGATGGAGGCATTTAAGGTTAAAACATATTTTTTCAGATCAGTAGAGAGGCAGAACAAGCTTTATACAGAGATCAGATATTTCGTGACCTTAAGGTGATGATGATGAGTGAACCTTCAGATACCACTCATACGGCAGCATTAGCCGCTGTTGAAGCCTCCGCAAAATGTCATGCCAATGCAATAGTAGTGATAACAGCCACAGGAAGGTATGGACATATGACAGAACTAGTTGATTTTGATGTCTATAATGTATAATATTTTGTTTGCTTCTGTCATTCCTGAATTATGCCCCTTGATTATGACAAATATGACCTTTTTAATAGTTACTGAGCAATATCTTTTATTTTAAATTTCGTTTTAGAATTAGTTTTAGATGGACCAAGTTCAGATTTGGAATTTGTACTTTATTGATCCTGAATTATACTAAAAAAATAATTCATGAGCATTAATTTTTGTTTTTTACTTTCAATTGACTTAACTACTTCAAAATTTTGAAAGAGAAAACAAATTCAAAACAACAACAGGTTATGATAAAGTTTCAATGGAGATAACATAAAAATGTTGGATATTAAAATCTACCTAATTATATAAAGACTTACTTGTATTCTGTGCCTTATTATAAAGATATAATTTGTTTACAGATCAGCAGCATTGATTGCAAAATATCGTCCCAGATGTGTAATAGTAGCTATTACTAGATTCCCTCATACAGCAAGAACTCTTCACCTCCATAGAGGGGTCTTACCTGTATTATATGAAGGTAAGTACTGGTTTTACATATGTGCAAAACACTATTTCTTTTGTTGAAGCATAATGGGTTTGCAGATTTTTGCACACACAAAAAATGCAAATTTGGCCTATTTTGACAAAAATCTAATTTACTTACAAGTTTATATCTGACACGACCAACTTCCTTCCTAAATGGCCACAATTACTCAAAATATAATTTTCTTCCAATTGCCAAAACTACTACATTTAAAAAAAACTGTAACTGTATGCTAATGAGTTGTTTAACATATTTCAAGTTTTTAGCTTGATACCTTGCCAAAGGCAACGTGAGCTTTTGCCATCACTTGTCTTCTGTCATCTGTTAACTTTTCACATTTCTAAAAAAATCTTCTCCTCTGAAACTGCTTGGCCAAAATGAACCGAAATTTGGTAGGAAGCATCTATGGAAGGTCCTCTATAAAGGTTGCATATTTTGTCCCGATCCGTTAACAACATGGCCACCACAGGCAATACTTGTTTCTGATTGGCCGATTTCTAAAAATCTTCTCCTCTGACACTGCTTGGCCAAGTGAGTCGAAACTTGATAGGAAGCATCTATGGAAAATCCTCTATGAAGATTGCTCATTTGGCCCGATCTGTTAAGAAACATGGCCGCCACAGGCAATTCTTGTTTCTGATTGGTCGATTTCTAAGAAATCTTGTCCACTGAAACTGCTTGGCCAAATGTACCAAAACTTGGTAGGAAGCATCTATGGAATGTCCTCTAAAAAGAGTGCTCATTTCCTGCTGATCCGTTCCCAAACATGGCCACCACAAGCAATTCTTGTTTCTGATTGGTTGATTTCTAAAAAGCTGAAACTGAGTACAGCCAAATTAACAGAAATTTGGTAGGATGGACCTATGAAAGGTTCTTTATAAAGTTTCCTCAAAACAGAATGAAAGGTGAGTGACACAGACTTAGCCCACTGAGCCTCTAGTTCTATGAACTTATAATTTTGTAGCTTTCTTTCTGATTATGCATATATTTTAAGAATATGCCATTTAAGCCTATTTTAACAAAAATTGGTTTCAAAATCTTTGTCACTGAAACTATCGACTGACAAGCAAAAAGGAAGATAACATTAAGGGAAAGAATTTGTTCCCTGTCTGTCAACAGCCACCAATAACCATTGGTAACAAGCTATTGCTTGGTTCAAGCTGCTGCAAGTTTTCTTTTTCATTCAAGACACATGACATGCTCTAGATATGAGGAACTCATTCACGTCACTCCTTTAGAGTGAGTTGTGTATTTGATACTTCATATAGATAATATTTTTGAGAGTAATCCTTGATTTTTTTATCTATCTGTGTTGTGGAAATTCTCTTATCGCAAAGTGCATTGTCAATATTTAATTTGCACATTATTTTAATAATATTTCAATGCCATTAATTAATATTTAGAACTTTATCTTAAACAGCTGACAGAAGTGAAGAATGGATAGACGATGTTGATAAACGAATAAACAGTGGACTGATGGTGGCTAAAGATCTGGGTTATATAAACACAGGTGATGTCTGTATATTAGTTACTGGATGGACGGCTGGTACTGGAGCAACAAATACTGTTAGAATAATCACATGTCCTTCAGCAGACGACCCACAGATGTTTGTTAGAGTTACTGGCAATATGGAAGATGAATTGTCTTAATTTGTATGAATTATCTCCCATTTCATGTATTTTTATTTCAGCTTTGTAAATTAAGGATGTGTTCGGAATTCTACCAAACTCACCCTGGGGTCACCCTATGTCAAATTAAAATGTCCACCCATGGTTAAAATTTTCGACTATGTGTACCCATTGTAACTTGATTTTTACATTTGGGTTATACATAGAATCTATGATGGATATTTATTATTAGGATGGTGAAGAAGTCAAGAAAATAGTGTCAGTAGGAAAGAAAAAAATGCTATTAAAATTAAACTTTAAATTCTGTGAATATGTAAATGCTATGCTCGTTTTGCGAGATGTATGAAAAAAAATTAGATTAATGTTTAATGACAGAAGTGAAAGCATAGCAAAAGTCATTAATTATTATTTAACAGATACTGTTCCAATATTTACAATGGAAAATTTTCAGTCCATGTCATTTCCAATTGAGCAATTAATATTGGAAATAGCTAGAATGTTATAATGAAACATTGATTTGATTGGGTGAACTTTGGTTGCTAAGTTCACCAGAGGTTAACAATTTTCTTTGATTGGTCCTGTAGAATAGTTTTGTGCAGATTGGAAATGAAAGATGGTGCTAAAAAAAGACAGGTCGGTGGTTTTCTCCGGGTACTCCGGTTTCCTCCACCAATAAAATTGATCGCCACGATATAGCTGAAATATTGTTGAAAGTGGCGTTAAACACCATAAACCAACCCAAAAATGATTTATGTTAGCATTTATAAGCAGTAATTAGTTTCTATCTAGTCACTCTTGTTCTTGTTATTTGACTGATTATTAGTTGTGTGTTCATTATCTGTTTTATTCAACAATCTGTATTTTGATTTTTATTTGTTAATCATTATTTTATATCTTGACAAAACTTAAAATTAAGTGTCTCAAAGTAAAATTTACTATAAATTAAATTTTTTTTTTTTTTTTTTATTGATGTACCATTTCTAGTCAAACACAGGCAATTTATGCTTAAATATATTTAGTGTATTTACATTTTTCTTCTTAATTCATTAAACGGGTTGCAGTGGCTTCAGTCGTGTGGTGGTTGGATTTACCTCTATCTACGTAATCAGTACCTTTCACTGCTAAAGTTCTGAGTTCAATTTCGTCACTTCATAAAGTGAACTCGTTTTATACATGTAATTTGATATTGATTATAATTTTCAGCTACCAGCAGACGGTCAATATTTTTTTCCTACTACAGCATATTTAATATTATTTCTTATGAAGCAAGAATCTTGCAATCTTATTGGTTAGTTACCTGGGTGTAAATAGCACCCCACCCCAGCTAAACCATTTACACCCGGGATAGAATAAAAAAAGTAATTTTGAACTACGCACAGCAATAGTATGATATGAAATACATAAATACATAATACATAAAATACATAATACATAAATACATAATACATAAAATACAAGAAATGAATTCGTTATCTTGGTGTAATCAGGGGTGTACAGAATTACACCAAGATAACTGATATTATTACCCTCTTTATAAAATGTGAAATACTGTTGTATATGGTATCTGTTATTCTTGCCAACTAAATATATTACTTACGCATTCTTAATATTATTGTCTGAACAAATTGTGTTTTATTAATAATTTTCATTGTACGAATGTAATTAGTATTCCAGCAGATCTCCTCTATCAGTTATGGTTTTCAAGTGTAACTTGATTACTGTAAATTTGTTGTAGGAGGTAGCTGTTGTTGAATTACAGCAGTAATGTCACACTGTATCCAGTTTAGCCCTTTATTACATTTTTTTCTTTTTTCTTTTGGAAGATTAGATTAAAAGTGAAAATGGACTGTAGTATTTGACAGATATATATTGTCATGTTTTGTATCTATTAGATAACTATACCCCAGATTCTTAGTTAAGAGTCTAGAGATGAAGTCTATATGTTGCCAGACAGATATTAAAGAAACTTACATTAACTACATTGTTTGTCCTTCTGTCAATTTGCTTGTTAGAAACAAATGGTTTCAACTAGTGATTTAGCTAGGTACCGTTCTCAGGACTTTTGCCCACCTATTTCTCAAATTGTCCTGAAGAACATTATAAAAATTAGTTTAATGATTAAAGGATGTCCTGAAGAAATTTTGAAAAAAATGGCAATTGTCCTGAAGATTTCAAAGTCTAACTGAAACACTGGGTTTCTAGATGTTATGGTGAGTTTCATTTCCTCATTAACTTTTGACAAATACAAATAATGACATGAATGTCGTTTAGTTTCAGAGTTATGTCCCTTTGAATATAAAAACAAATTTGAGAATTAGTTGTTTTTGCATGGCAACTTCAATTTAATTTAAAGTTTATTATTCATCTGTTGCAATGATTGATACAGAAGTAAGAGTACAGATTATGTTGAATTTTAAAGATGCTGTAATTTACTATTTAACATTCTCCTCAAAATTATGATTTATACAGAAATGTATTTGAGCAATGTTTTTAGTTTCATCATTATGATTTATACATGTATTTGAGCAATGTTTTTAGTTTCATTATTATGATTTATACAGAAATGTATTTGAGCAATGTTTTTAGTTTCATCATTATACCCCCCGCAACGAAGTTGTAAGGGGATATACTGGTTTCACCATGTCTGTCCGTCTGTAGACAAATCCTATGTCGTACGATAACTTGAGTTGTGTTTCATAGAATCTTTTAGAATTTTATCAACTGTTTACTGGTGAAGAGAGGAGGATCCCTTTCATTTTTGACGATTTTCACTTTTGTCGTTCCAGAGTTATTGGACTTGATATGACAGAAAATAGGATTTTTACCCTATGTCGTATGATAACTTGAGTAGTGTTCCTCAGAATGTTTTGAAATTTTATTAGCAGCTTACCGGTGAAGAGAGCAGGGCCCCTTTCATTTTTGGTCGGAACAATCAGTAATGTTTTGGTTATGGAAATAGGTTGGACAGATGTGGGGAGCGGGGGGTATATCTTAGTGAGCTGTGCTCACAGTAATACTAGTTATTGTTTGATGTAATTGATACTCGACACAAACTGCATATCAGTTTTAATTGTTAAAAGGACATCTATCCACATTTTAGATTTATATTTATTGAAAATGTAAAACTAAGTATATAAAGAGTTAATGTTGATTCTAACAGGTTATTAAACATTTTATATGTTCTGTTTTGTTATTTTGTTCCTTAAATATTGTTATAGTGTTCTAAAGTTATTCCTGTTTATATTTATTGTTGATGAAATTATATCAGTATGATAGGTGCTGTAGTGGTCTTGATCGAGTCTAGGACAATAGCCCCCCGGACAATTGCCCCCTGGACAATAGCCCCCGGACAATAGCCCCCCGGACAATTGCCCCCCGGTCAATTGCCCCCCATCCCCCAATTTTTTAATTTCATTTTTATTCTTTTCTAAATGAGAAATAAATATGCATAAACTCAGATTAAATTATTCAAATTACTTTTAAGTTGGATTTTTTTCTTTGTATATTAATCACAGGGGCTTGAATTGCTTTCATAGAGGTCACACAGCCTATATACCATATATACTAACGTATATAGGCCGCATGACCTCTATGAAAGCGATTCAAGCCCCTGTGATATTAATCATCAAAAGGATTATACAGCTTGGACAAGCTATGATAAAAATAACTTTCTCTTATTATTTATAGATATTTTATTTTTAGATAGAGTTTAATGATTTTCCAATTAAGTTTAATTACCTTACAAAATTGGTCTTCAAAGAAAAATTATAAAAAGGAATTTGATTAAACAATGATCAAAGCTAAGTACAAAGGTTAATAATTAAAAAGAATTTTGAGAAATAATGATTGCAAGCTAAGTACAAGCTTAGAACTGGCTTAAATAGGAGTGTATTTTGAAGTGAACGTACAGTAGTGCAATGGAGTTCATAGTCAGAAAGAGGTAATCAGAAACTAAATATAAAACTGAAAAAAAATTGTGGGGGGCAATTGTCCGGAGGGCTATTGTCCTGCTCCCGTCTTGATCGTATGGCAATTGGATATTCAACTACCTAGGGAATCAGTGCCTATCACCACTGTTGTGAGTTCAAATCTCAATACAATATTATGTGATAAACTTTGTCAGCTGATTGGTTTTCTTCGGTTTCCTCCACCAATAAAACTGACCACCATGATATAACTGAAATATTGTTGAAAGTGGCATTAAACACCATAACCCTAACCCTATCAATAGAAATAAATAAATAAATCCTGTTCCTTTACAAAGAATAAACTATTACCAGAGTCCCAAAAAATCAAGTTACATCTATATTATAAATATCTGTTGGTTTGTGGAATTATCTCAATAGGATATCATATGATCTGTATAAAACAAAACTCACAAATAAATAAATAATTCCTGTCCCTTCACACAGAATGAATGACCTGTCCCTTCACACAGAATGAATGATTACCAGAATCTTGACAATAATAAGCCAGTTTCATCTATATTAGACTGGTGGATGATAATCCTTTATCAGATTTGGTCATTATGATTTTCACCCTGATACAACTGTGTCAATTATATCACTACTTTCACCTGACATTGTACGAAAAAAACGATGTGTCTCTTGAAACAAGATTGTAGCCAGCCATTTGAAGCTTTGAATTGTTCTACTTGAAGGTGCTTATATTTTTTTATCAGTTGTTTATTGAAACTAATGCCAGCATAATTAGTTAATGTTTTTATTGTTGTTTACACAATGTTGATGTTTTTCTGTTACTTGGTGCATCGTTTCAAAATCATCCAGAATCTCACATTTTCTTTTCAAAATACATTTTGTTTTACTTGTATTCATTATCTGAGTACAGCCAACACCCATCTCCTTGTCCAAAGTGACTGTTGCAGTTGACTATTATACAAAGGTGATCATTTAGACAGGTTTAATTGTAGTATTACTCCATCTACCAGAGATATTCATTTTAGAGGAGTATTTTGTGATAAACCAAACCAAACCAAACCATCAATACATTTGGAACCTATTGTCAGTGTTGTAATAGCCAATATAATTTACCAGTTTAAAGAAATTATTCTTTAGAATTTTGTATATTGAAAGTAATATTGCTGAATTATAAATAATACCCGACAAGTATTAGTAACTATTAAAACAAAGGTTTTAATGAAGAGCCAATCAATAGTCTGCAACTTTATGTACAGATAAGACTAGTGTTGATTTTTGTACTCAAGAATTTTATTTCTGTAACAATTATATTAACACTGAATTCTACATTTTTTGGCTCAACTACATAGTATGCCTTCATAAGATGTTCAAATTTTAATGATAGTTACTGAATCTACTTTAATTTACACTACCAATGGGTGTATATTTGGAGAATAAGTTTTTAACATCAACTAAACCAATAGAAATGGAATATGTAAGGGGTTATTAATGGGATGGTCTTCATCTAATCGTAGTACATTGTACCAGATTTTAGAATTTAAACATTTGATCCAGAAACTGCAGTTTTCTTGTTTAAGCCAAAAGTTTGTATGTAGATAAAACAATTATTGTACAAGATTTTATGAACAAATTTCAAGTAAAAATATGTATCTTGATATGATCAGATTTTTCAGCAGACGACATGTGTATAAAATAGAACCATGTTGAAACAATGAATCATTTTGTCTTCAGTTTTACGAATTGGAATATTATTTTAACAATTTTTTGTTTGTTCCAAAAAAGTTTATTGCTTCTATATCACATTTTGAAAAGTAGCTATTAAGAGAATATTTTAAAGCTGATTTTTCTCCCCCGTTCATTTACAGCAATTCCATAATTTGTTGTTGTTGTTACAAATACATGTATATTAGAAATGAAAGCAATTTGTAATTATGTACATTGTACCGGGGGATGAATTTACGTCAAAATTGGAAGCCATTTTGTGCCGCATGAAGGTAAGTTTTTACTTGTAGCATTAGTTAACATTAAATGTGATAGTGCGTCAATTGCCCCTAAATGGCCATTAAACAACGGTGTGTCCATCGTTCAAAAACTTGTCAAAACTTTCAAACACTTCGACAATGTTATTTCCACCTGTTGCGAAAACATTGTCGAGGTGTTTGAGAGTTTGACAACATTTAGGGGCATTTGACACACTCACATTTAATGTTATCCTTACAATAACTAATGCTATAAGTAAAAACTTGCCTTCAAGTGGCACAAAATGGCTTCCAATTATGACGTACATTTACCCCCTGTTGTATTTAGATAGCATGCACATATAGTTATTATACGCAAGGATAAGATATATTTGTGAAGCTTTAACTGCCATTATTTATATATCAGACATATATGTTTACATGTGTTACTATCTTATATTGTAATATATATTTTGTTTGGTCTTAGTAATTATCTATCTACAGAAAGGTGCGGTATATTGTTACAAATAAAGTTGCATGTATAATTAGATTTATATTAATGATTTCATTGCCCTAACCCTCTAGTGTAATGATTAACATGCCTGACTCAAGTGCAGTAGATCTTGGGTTTGAGTGAAACCAAAAACTATAAAATAGTTATTTGCTGCTTCACAGCTAAGCACACAGAATTAAGGAGAAAGAGTGAAGACTGGTTGGCTCGAAATCAGGATATTGTGTCTTAGCGGGCAGGACTGTTGTGTCAGTGAGTTAGCACTATAAAAATCCAACAAAGCGGACCTCACCATCATCTCATTGAAAATTAACTTGTTCTCGCCATGATATAGCTGAGTAATTGCTGGGTTGGTGTTAAATAACTATCACTATCTAAATTTCTCATCAACAATAAGGAGTAGAAATTTAATTTTTTCTCAACTGAAAGGTCCAGGTGTGCTATTGTCATCACTTTGCGTGTCTTGCACGTTAGTTTTAAAACAATCAATCTTTTTCTCTAAAATCACTGGAGAAAAACGAACCAAACTTGGTAGAAATATTACATTGTTTGTCATTTTCATTTCATTTGGAATTTCAACAACATGACAGCTTTATGATTGGCTAAAATTTCAGAAATCTTTATCATAGAAAGCACACATGTGATTGTTACATGGTTGGAATGTTCCCTATATGGTTTTCTAAACAATTTGTAATTTTGTCTTTGTTGTTGTTTGGAGAATGCCACACTTCCTTCTTGCTAAACATCTCTTTTGTAGATTTCGTAAAAGAGTAAGTGTATTGTAGCCACTACAAAAGACGTAAGTTTTTCGTTCCTACACAACTCTCCATGCTTTTTCAGTGGTAATCAAAAGTCAGTGACACATCCCTTCCCTTTATTGAACTTGTTCTCGTCCTGAATATAGCTGAAATACTATTCACTGGACATTAAGCAAAAATCAATCAATCGTAGTCTAATTTCCCCTTTTTATACCCCTCCTCATGGAGAATCAACTTCATTATAGCAAACCTGAATCTCCTATTGTTCCCAACAACCATGTTGAATGTTTAAATAGAAGACAAATCATAATGTTAAGAACCAACTAGGTAGCATTTCTGAAAACAAGATTTAAATGTGAAAAGTTCATACACGACAGAATTAACGTGGTGAAAATACTTCACTTGGACCTTTGGCCAAGCGAGTTAAAATATATTGTAAATCATCAAAATGTCAATTTTTATTAATTACCATTGCCATATCAGAATACATTGCTTATTTACCCTCAAGTTATCAAAGTAGTCATGTGGAGCAGGTCATTAGATGATGTTCATTTAACAGTCCAGGTAATATGACGAGTGCCACTAGTGGAACAGGAACTGCCTATCCTCCTGAAGAAGCAGAGTTCACAGTTTTTAAAGAGGTTGTTACTCAATCTTTTGTGTTTTGCAGACCATTGTTTGTATTTTTGTCTTTTCTTTTCCCCCCAATGTCTTTCTACAATTCTTGATTACCCCATTGGTATGTACAAACTTTTCTTCTGATGTCAACTTGCACAGATTAGAGACACAATGTAAAATATAGGTGTAGCCCTAAAGTAAAGTCATCACTTGTTATAGGTGGATTAAGTATACATTGTCATTTTTGCACTTTGTGGTCTACAAGTAAAAACAAAATGTTTTCTTTGATCATCACATAAGTATCCCAAAATCCCCCTCCTCATCTATAAATAACTGACAAATGTATCCAGCAGTCTCTTACCTCTTCATCAAAGCCAACCTGCTATGATGCCATATTTATTATATATATGTGGCTACCACTTTTTCATCCCAGACAGGGTATACTACCGGTATGTGGTTAGTTGTATTGTAGTTCTGGAGAAGTAAAAAATGTCTCATACATTCAGAGGTCAGGCAAGCCTTCTTAGATTATGAATTGCTAAAAAAAATTACTTCTTCAGAACGACTAGAGTAACATTTGTGATAAGCTTGACGACTGGACGTAAAGTGGTTCTGAAGAATAATTTGACAAGATTGCTACACGTAGCCTCATGTCCCCCGCCACAATAGCAAGAGGTGTTATGTGAGTATGTTATTCATGTGATATATATTTATATCAGTAAAGGTATCCCCTCTACTGTGTTTTCAAAATTCAAAAGCATAACTAAAATTGCAGCATTGCAGGCTCAATTACATGTTATGACTAACAATCATACCATATATGAACACATTCTGCTGAATGGTTTCAGAGAAATTGCATTCACAAGATCTTATTATGTTACAAAGTTCCATAACTCCTACAAATTATGTCGAATCAAAATGGCAACACAGCAGGCTCATCTACATGTCATGACTAATAATCCTACCAAATATGAACACAAATGTGAAAAGTTTCAAACTTTGGGATGGACAGACCCACACGGTACAATATTTTCATCTGAAAAGCTAACTTGATCCTCTGTCATTTTCTTATGTGCCACGTAGAATTTTATTTTCAAGATTGTGAAATAATGTTAACAAATACACATAACAGACTCCTTTAAAGGAGAAGAAAAACAGGAAACAAGAACTAAGAAAATCAGATTTATTATGTTGAAAAAAATTGCACTTTTTAATAAGCATGAGCTACAACTGATGACTAAGTCATAAGATTCTGACAATACAGATTATCTTTTCAACACAAAATTTCTGAAAATCAACAATTACAAGAGAAATTTGACAAAAAAATTGTTGACAGTTAAGGTTACTATAATGATTTATTGTTGATATATATATTGTATTGCATAGACAAAATGTAGTTTAAATGTTGAAACACTTTTACATGAAATTTTTGTTTTAAAAAAAAAGATTGTCTTAGAAAAGAATGTCTTTTTTTAATTTGTGGACAATTTCACAGAATATATAACAGGTTTTTCCATACAAAATTAAATTTAACATAAATATAAACAGTAGTCGCCCTCTGATGAGGCCAACACTTGTGCAACGAAAAAGTGGCCTCTCTTGAGAGGGATATTTTACTATCTCATAGAATCTGAAAACTTGCCTGATAAGAGGGGTTGTCCTTTGGTTTAGAGGGTCCTGAGGGGAACTACTGTACAACAATTGTGTTTATTGTTACATATTTTGCTGATTGTATTTAAAATCTTCTTTTTTTCAAAACCAAGAACTAATTTTTAACTTCAAAACATCTTGATGACAAAGAATTATAACATGATACACGTACTACCAGATAATATGTAAATTTTAGATTCTGTACTCAGATCTTTAAAATTGGTCTCATTGTGAGAATTGTGATCAATTTAAAAAATAATAATAAATAAGAGTATTAAAATCTAAATAAAATGTTATACACTTAAGATATTTAAAAATTCATGAATTTAAGGCAGTTCTTAAAACTGCTGAATTTTATATACTGTCTATTACCTCTGTACAACAATTTATAAACTCTAATAAGTAAATTGTAAAATATCAAATGCCTAGGTTAATTAAACAATTATATGTATTGGGTAGCAGGTACTACTCCATTGCTAGACCATTTGAGCAATACAATCCCTGCAAATTATATTAGACATCATTACCCCAGAAGAAAATAGAAAAGTATTACATGTTTAAATTGACTATTTGGGGCTATTCCACTCAACACAAATTTCACCAAGACAAGCAAACGATTTTAAAATTGGTCACCCATAAGAGTGAATTAGATGTTAGCATATAATATCTGGTGTAATACCAATATTTAAAGGATTCGCCCATAAAAGTGTCTTTCCTCGAAGGAAAGTATGTATCAATGAAATAGCCTTTGTTAATTGTCAACAAAAAATATGAAAGTGTTACACAATGTCTATTAAAATAATACAAATGTAGTAATGTTGGCTTTGACTATTCAATAGTTATAAGGTACTACAACAACATAGACAGAGGAGTGACATTACCTAATTCATTTTTGTTTGTTTTGTTTGTGGTACAATAAGGATATATTGCATACATGATGACTAGAAAAGTTTACAAACAAATACAACTGTATTTAGTGATATATTAAAACTAAAATTGTTATTAACAAATACTTGTCTTTTTACAAAATGCATTGTACAATTGAATTTGGAATGATTTCCATTGTAGACCTATAAAACAGGAGATATACTTTATTGTAAAATAAAAACCAGAGGCACTCGAGGGCTTGTAATCACTCACCTGGGTTTTAATTTGACTTTTAATCTGATAGAAAAGTTGAGAGTATATGTTAAACAAGTGAAAATTCAAATTCCATCCGATTCCCACTAAAAATTAGCCTATTTTTCCCATTTAAAGAAATTTCTATTTTTTGTAATGGTAACCATTTTGGATGAAGGAGTGGGCTGTCACACAAAATTTTATAGTTGACCAATGCAACCAAAGATCATCTCAGTTCAATTTGATATAAATTTGTGACAAAAGATTTTAATGTGCTTTATTATCAAAATAAGCCTAATTTTCAGAACCAGTATAAATCGACTGAACAAAAAGTTGCAGAGAAAAACCTGGAACATATGTTGAACTATTCATTGTCATGAAGCTGCAGTTTAAATTTATGAACACTTCGACTTAAAATAAAGCAGTAAAAGTCAAGAAAAGAAATTTCTATATTAATAACAACAGCCATCTTTGATGGAGCGCACGGCTGTCAGACATAAGGACCACCCAAAGCAAGGTTTGATTTAATATTGCTCATTGGTTTCAGAGGAGAAAATTTTCAAATGATTTTGTGTGAACATCAGCTTAATTTGCATATTTTAGTCAAAAATTGACAAAAAGCCTTATATTTCACCAAACTGTTCAAATTTGTGAAAATATGTCTGTGCCTTTAACCCCCCTCCCAGAGGGTGTACCGGGGGTAGAATAGGCACCAGGTTTCTCTGTCCTAGAGGCACTACTCTTCTAAAAGGGGCCAACCCCGGGGTATAGAAATGGGACCGAGAGTTTCTTCGGCTTGAAGGGGCATCCGTCAGTTGTGCGGGATGTATAAATTAACAACCAACCCGTCTTTCGGATGAGACGTAAATAAAACCGAGGTCCTGTGTTGAGAGATTGCCACCCTCTTCGTACGTTAAAGAACCCAGTGTAACAGCTCATTATGAGCATTATGCTCAAATGCTCATGATGAGTGGTCCATAGGAGACCTGTTGCACTGGCTAAATTATCCGTCCATACCCATCACCTTTCCTTGTTTCGAGTCCCGTAGCATTTAATTTTTTTTTCTCGTCTTGAATATAGCTGAAAAATTGTTCACTGGACGTTAAACATCAATCAATCTGTGCCTTTATTGGCTTTGTATGTGTGTTTTACCCCAATGCTCTAATTATAATATCAGCAGCCATCTTGGATGATTGGCAAGATCATCAAACAATTCTTTAAGCAAACACCCTCAGGATATTATAGTACAAATCTAGTTCAAACTGGTCCAGGAGTTTCAGGGCAGATGATTTTTGTAAAAAGTTCTTGATGACAGATGCCAAGTGACCCTCATGTGAGCTAAAAAAATAATTATGTAATTTGTGACCTTTTCAATTTACAATCAATTGAACTTAATTTTAATATAAATTAGGATAATTATAATATATTTCGTTTCTCATCATTTCAAAACTGGGGCATTTTTTTGTTTATATAAAGGCAATACATGTATATACAAATATTTACTTTTTTATGTACCTGAATTGCAGAAGGAATACAATGAGCATTTCAATTTACACCTGTCTTCAGGTTTCCCAATATAAAAGTTTCATTTCAGTTCAAATATTCCAATTGCTATACAGAATGTTACTATTGTTTATTCTCATACATAAAAAATAACCATTAAATAAAAAATACAGAATACAAAATATGTTTATATTGGCCTTAAATACATGAGATCACAAGAAATGTCAATATTTAGTAGAATGCATTTAAGATTTTTGTCTAAAAAATAAATAAATTGATATATATCAAGATGAATCATACAATCTACCCTGCTTACAATCTACGACCAAACAATTAATACATAAACCTGGCATATTTTTTGTGTCCAAACCTGAAATTTGTTTTTCTTTGAAAAATAAATAAAAACAGCCTCAATTTAAATATTGAAACCAAGTGAACATGATTACAATATTTTAAAAATGGGTGCAAAATTTTCAAAATTTTATAGAAAGAATTTAAAATTAATTGAGTATTTAAAAAAAGTTTGTATACAATAAAAACTGATACTTAACAAATAATAATATTTATAACAGAAGAAGACATGCTATTCGTAATGCCTGAAGTAAGTCAATGCATTTTATAATAAAATGCTGATCAATGGTTAAATCTAGTGTTATTTACACTAACATAAGTCCTATAATGGTTTTAAGTGCCACCAATTGTAAAAGCATTTTTTTTTTAATTTACAAAACAACTTATTTGGCACATTGTTTGTGTATGGTGTGGTCAAACTTCCTCTTTTTTAAAGGGTTATCAGTATACCCTTTTAAGACATTATGTCTGCTCTACTTTTCCTTTTGTTTATTTATTGTTTTACAGATCACTATTAATTGTCTTCCAAACTCCCAATACTGGACCGTCATGACCGAATCTGTGATGCAAAAATTATAGAATGAGATCCAAATAGTTTCCATGGTTACAATACTGTTGTAAAATCTTGCTGTCGCTTGCATCAATTAATACAAACATTATGAATATTCTCATTCTAAATACAGTACAACTGTTGCATATTTCACACGACTTTCCGTCAAAGATATATAAAGAATGCTGCTTGCTGGAATTTTTTTTTACAGTTTTACAAATGCAGCCTTAAATCTATTACACATGCAATCATACGAATGAACACGTAGGATATTGTTATTATGCGATGAGTTTAAAGCATGTGTTTATACAGCGTTTTAATGCGCGAGACAATCATCACCAATTAGCCAGTCCTGGTTTACTTAGAGTCATGAAGTAAATCTGGCAAGAAGATCCTGATCGCATCGAGGCGAAAAATACCTGCAAAGAAAAAGAAAAAAAATTAACTATAATATCTTTATAGCTGTGAGAGTGGAGAAGAAAAAAGACTCACTTAAGATTGTCTATGAAGAAATGAATTAGAAATAAAATACACTGAAAAGAAAAAACGAATCATGCAGACGATTTTTTTCAAAAGTCTATGCACATTATAGACACGAACTAGATTTTAGCAGAGATTTTCCAGGACAAGAGGGGGTATGCATTATGCACGAACGTGCATTATGCAACCCTAATGACGGTATTTGCAAAAACTATTATTCTTTCAAAAGATTAAAATGTACAATTGGATATTTTTCTACCAACATGTCTCTGGTATCATAAGGGTACTCTCAATTTTAATTAGCAGTTAACAAAACTTAGTTATACTAACTTTACCCATCAACAGAATCCTAGGGTATAGATATAGAACCTAGTTTCCCACTGCAGGGAACAACACCTCCTAAATAGTAGTCCCCTGGTTGTGTAGGGTAAAACCCCTCCTAAAAGACCCTCGTTTGTGTGACATGAATCAAATACCTAACTTGTCCCATAACTTGTACAGAATGTAATGAATGCCATGTAATCATGCATATAGCTGAAATACTGCTCACTTGTCGTGATCGTATGGTAGTTGGATTGATAACCACCTATGAAATCAGTGCCTATCACCACTAACATTACGAGTTTGAATCCTGTTCAGGTGAGGTGTACTCGATACAACATTATGTGATAAAGTTCGTCAGTCACATGCGGCAGGTTGGTAGTTTTCTCCGGGTACTCTGGTTTCCTCCAACAATAAAACTGACCGCCACGATATAACTGAAATATTGTTGAAAGTGGTGTTAAACACCATAAACCTAACCCTTAAATACAATCAATCAACAAATCAACTAAATATACTTACTTTATCGTTCCTTTCACACAAAAACTTTAATTTCTGTGCCTTTTTGTGCATGAAGACACCATCTAGATGTCCTGTTTCAGCTGCTCTGATTTCTATTGCTTTGTTACCCCAACCCATCACTTGTCCTGTACTGATGTATGCTGTAAAACATTAAAAAAACAAATTCTGCATTTACATTTGCTTGGAATGTAAAGCTGTCAACTTTCTTGATTCAGAATGTGTATTTAATTTGCTTTTCTTAAGAAATGTTTTATCAAGTTAAATTGTATGAAGGTAAAATAAAGAATGTGTTTTTTTTTTAAAGAAGGTGTAGTGTGTCCTCTGTTAATGTGAAATCTAAAACATTAATTTCGAGGAGAAAACAAATATGTGTGGTTCATATTAATAAGTTAATAGAAGGAATGGGATCAAATTACATTTAATTACAACAAATGTAGTAAAAAGAATTACAACAACACAGATCTCTCCTACATAGATGACACAATAAAATCATATGAAATTGTTCTCTGGTCAAATGCTATTTATAAAGGAAACAATTTTGCACCTTTCCAAGCCAGGATCTGAATCTCCAACATCATATGTCGTGGTTTTTATTGTGCTTAGTGAGTTCAGTTAAGATGAGAGGTGGTTGTTCGTTTTGTTAATATTGGTGAAATTGATGACCATCACTGTTTCATAACAAGAAAAGAAACATGTGCTATGAAGAAATAAGGAAGGATTTTGAATACTAAAATAAGTATAAACATTTTATTTGACAAACCACTCACCAACAGACGTAGGTAATTCACCCCACTGTAATATCACATTCTTTGTAATTCTACTGTTGGTGTCTACATACACACCCTCATCTGTAAAACAATAAGTAATGATGATATGTAATGTCAATTTATACCATGATTAAACGGTAAAACAATCGAACGTGATGCGTGAGATTGTTTAACCGTTTAACTGGAAAACCATGGTGTAAGTGATTTGTAACATTAAGCCATGCAATATCACATCTAGGTCGTTGATTATCACACAGCTCTCAGAGTAATAAAACTACAACCCACATTTAAAGTATGCAATATCTCGTATCTGAATGTATTATTTCATACTTATCACATATTCTATTGAAATAACGCCTAATTTGCGGTGTGTTATTTGCCTCCGGGGCAATAACATGTTATCTGCCCTGGCAAAATATGTGATAAATAGATTAATACATGGCCTTTTTCATATTGCCCTTGTCATCAGTCCTTGACTGATATCGTCCCTTGGGGCCGATATCAAGGGCAATATGAAAAAGACCATGTATTAATCTATAATTATTAGCTGTTGATATAAACCATAAAAAGATCAAAGGAAAAGAATACATTCATGTTACAATAATTTATACTAAATGTGTTGTTGGTGTCTATCGTCAGGGAACATAATTATTTCTCACATTAAATTGATCCTTATATATTTAATGAAAACCATATTTTTTTCAAAAAGAAAATCTCCTGAAGTCATTTGTCTTTAACTCATGAATTTTACGCAAATCTTAAATAACAAAAGAATACGAAAATCATGATGAAAACTTCAAAACAATTTGTGTTTGTGAGTGAAAATTGTAGCAAAATTGTGTCAAGAAATGGCATCTGGATAAAAATTCAGAAGTGACAAATAATTATGTCCCCTGACTATACATAGATACACTCTACTGTAAAAACAAGTAAAGTTGAAAATCAGTGGTAGGTCATATTCAGTAGAAAATACATAAACACTATTCATGTGTCTGACTACTTTAAATAACATATATAAAATTTACAGGTGATAACACACTCTTATCAAAATTTAACATTAGGCCTTTGAAAATGCCACAAATTAAACAGATTTTCCGTATCTGTCAAATCAGCCACCACCATGATGATATCAAAAACAAAAAGTGATAATTAATCCATGAGATTGACAACATAGTTCCCATTGCCAGATAAGTTTATGATTTTCAGAAGAAACATGACGGTCCAGTTCATTCTGGCCACAGTGTCATGTCCCAAAATCTGTAAAACTAGATCTTACAATAAGTATAATGCTTTGTATACCAAAGATTTACTTACTATCATAACATAACAACAGCTGCATCTGATTGGTGTTGGGTAAAACTACAATGGTATGGGGAGTGATGGGAAGTTGAGTCTGAAAAAACAACAAAAAAAACATCAATTATTATACAGTATACTACATATGAACATTTATAAAACATACATTGCATCACCTAATAGTTTATATTCATTCTCAGTTTTTTTTATCGTTTAGCATTAAAATGTCTATCAATAAAAAATAAGAAATTAGAAGTAAAAGTTATATTTTACAAATTATTTTAATGATACATGTAATAGTATGAAAATAACTTTAAAGGAAATGGATCAATTTATCTACTGGAGTCTTCTTAATACAGATAAGAAAAATGTTAAATTTGAGATACTTGTTTGTGTGTGGAAATGTTTTTAAATCAAATTAAAATAAACTGAAAAAAACCCATCAATTACATTCTGTAAACATATATAATAACAAGTGGCTCACCTGAGCCTGTATCAGTCAGCTAATTATTTGTGCACAGCTTATGTTCAATCAAGTCCAGTTTTTGAGAAAATAATTTGATTAATTTTCACATAGGATCAGTCTTAGGTTAAACTATGTCCTGTGGTGGCAGCCATCTTGGATTTCTTCTCAACACAAAATAGACATTTTGTAGAGAACTATTCAAGTCGAGTTTGATTTCAAACAGTTAAGCTGTTTCAAAGAAAAACAATTCAAAATGTTTTTCCAATAGTTCTATGTTAAATTTGAGAGAATACAATTATTTCTCCTAAGAATTCTTTCTTTTGGGAGTTTCTGATGTTCAATCTCTTATAACTAATTATACTGCTGCTTGTTGTCTTGGACGAGATGCTCGTTGCTATTGGCTAATCCTGTCATCCAATCATTTTCATTTATCTGAATATATTGATTAAATAAAAAAAAATGACCAAGCTTGGGTTTGTCAGTTTTGTAGTTTCTGCCGTGGTGGCCTTCTTGGATTTCCGATTGGCACAAAAATATTAATTTTGTAGAGGATCATCCAAGGAACATTTTAGCTTGGTTTGCGGTCAAAATCTACAGTGGTTTCAGAGAAGATTAATTTTAAATTTTTTCCCCATAGATTCATACGTTCAACTTGCCCTGTATTGACATCCATCTTGTATTACCTATCAACACAATGAAATGAAACTTTTGTAACACACCATGTAAAGATTTTCCATGCATAGTTTGGTACCATTTTCTCAGATTTTATGTCAGAAAAAGATTGCAAATGTGAAAGGCTGACTGATGCAAAGGGATAACAATACCTGACGTGAACCTTTTGTCCAGGTGAGCAAAACAAATCTAAATTGAAAAATATGAAGTTTAAAAGCAATATACCACATAAAAACTTGTGAGGAAATAAAAGCTATGTACATATACTGTGACATGCCTTCACCATCTCTCAAAAGCAGCAAGCTTACACAGAACAGTTGTGCCAAATCTATATTATTTGTAAAGCAGTGTAAATTTCACTTAAATGAAAAGCATCTTATATACAGTGCTGCAATTTCAATAAAGTTCAATTTACCCAATATTTTAAATATTTGAGTTGTCTCCTTAAAAAATTCATTTTGGTTGTATTTTTGTAAAAATAATATATTTCTTCAGCCAAGGGAATAAATCAATAATCAAAAATATCATGCATTTTTTCAAAGTAAAATAACCAATTTCAAGATGCACCTGGCATTGCTAATATAACACAA
Source organism: Bathymodiolus septemdierum (assembly GCA_963383655.1). Lineage (NCBI taxonomy): Eukaryota > Metazoa > Mollusca > Bivalvia > Mytilida > Modiolidae > Bathymodiolus > Bathymodiolus septemdierum. The sequence goes on from OY726519.1 coordinate 116,764,617, forward strand.
ATGTATAGTGATTGAAAATTGATAAAAGTAATTCATATTCTAAAAAGTTCCTGAAATTTCTAGAACTGAAAGTTAGTTGAAATTCATATTACAAAAGTTAATAAACACAATTTCCCCTAAAGTTTGGTAAAATTATATATCTGAAAATGAATTGAATCCATATTCCATAAAGGGCTATGCTGGTTGTAGCATGATACAACCACAGAAAGTGGACAAGGGCTTCCTCCTGCATCAGTTTTAATGCAGTCCACTTTTAACTCGAAAACCATAACTGATAGAGGATATCTGCTGGAATACTACATGAAGACTTTGTCACAACAAAATAAACCACATCAAAATTGGATGTAAAATATAAAATGAACATCATCTTCGCATATTGGGTCTCTTTTAGCCATTTTCCAAAATAAAATATGAGCATTTTCCAAAAAAAATTGCAGTAAAATTGGATGAATAATAAAAGTGTTTAAATTTTGGAAATTGGCACTTTTTGGTCCCTTTCTCTTGTGTTTATCATTAAAGACTGTATGAGTTTGGAAACTGGCAAGGCTACCATCTACTCCCCCCCCCCCCCCCCCCCCCCCCACCCAAATTAATACCAACCTTTATTCTGTGCCAATGATCATTGTGTTAAAGTGTTAGAACGACTGGTCAACTAGAACAAAAGTTATTACACAGAAAACATTGTGTCTCCTGACAGATCAAAGATGACAACAGCAGACCCATAACATAATGTTACCACAATTTTTCCCCCTGTTGTTTATAAGTGCTATACTTAAATATTTAGTGTATTTTATCTATAACAGAAAAATTAACTCTGAAAGTTTATAAAATTTATATTTTATTAGCAGTGCCTTTGTAATAAATAACAATGGTAGCCATTCTAATTAGCAGGTAAAAATATACCTGGTTGACAAAAAATGCTACACCTGTATGTGGGGTATTGTCTGTATTTCCACGGTACTACAGCAAAATAAAAATTCTAAATTGAACCTTATTTATTATGCTATATATAGAATAAGAGTTTTTATTTATAGAGTGTCATTTCTAGATGATTGCAAACCATAGAACAGTGCTGATCATTAATAAAATATTGGTTGTAAAATACAAAAGCATTAAAGAAAGCATTTTTACTATTTTTTATAGAAATTTCCATCATGTCATCAAGCTTGCAGTCTTGTGTGTGAAAACAATCTTAACAGTGATTATGAAATACTGTCATATACCTGAAATGACTACCCTTTATTTGATTTTATCAAAGTTATTTTTTAAGTCAGTAATTTCATAATCACAGTCTGATTCTTTAAGCTATTAGATTTAATGTTAACAGTGGTAGATTTCATTTTCAGTAGAAACAAAAACATGCAAGACGACAAGACACTGTTTCTACTTCTGAACAATCCACCAATTCTACTTCCTAATAATATTAATTGATATTTGAAACTAAAACTACAGAATATCTATCAAATGGAATTATAAGATTGACATTCTCTTTATCTGATTGTCTTACAAAACTAGATTCTCCCAATGGCCTGAAGTTGCTAACCATACAAGGGCTCCTAATAGCTTGGAATTACTAACCATACCTAGGGCTCCAAATAGCTTGGAATTGCAAACCATACCTGGCACTCTAAATAGCTTGGAATTGCAAACCATACCTGGGGCTCTAAATAGCTTGGAATTGCTAAACATACCTGGGGCTAGAAATAGTCTGTACGGTAATTGCTTCCCAACACTGGGTCTACCAACATTCTGTAAACCTTCCCATACCTGGGGTTCCTAATAGAATGTATTTGCTTCCTTACACTGATCTACCCAACATTGAATTGAATCCCAACACTGAGTCTCCAATTGTAAATTGCTTCGCAACACTGAGTTTCCCAATCATCTGTGCTTCCTTCCCATACCTGGGGTTCCCAATAAACTGTAATGGCTTCTCAATATAATAATGGTCATATACATATTTGCTGGTGGGCAGATCTAATATACCATTCAAGGATCATCTCAGTCAAGTTTAAAACTGGTTGAGTGGATTCATGGAAGAAGGTAAAAAGTCAGCAACATAGAATGTACAAGTCCTGGTCAAAGTTCAAATAGAATAAAGCCAGGTTATACAAAATAAAATGATTTTTACTACTGACATATGACAGAGGCAGCTAGGGAAAGAGATCAATCATTTTTGGCAAGGTAAGATTTACATGTAATTATAATAGAGAATATCTGGTATAACTTGAGAAATATAGACATATACAAGCTGATTAAAGCTGTTTGATAACTTACATGTGAGGGAATGTACAAGTCGTATAATGAAGTTGTATCCACATCTATAGCATGGAAACCAGAATTAGACCCATATACGACCTTTAATCTTTGACCTTCTTCAACCAACAGGTCAACTATCTGTGGTTTATTAGCTAAATCTGTAAATGACTGAAAGAAAAATCAATATTTTTTTCTAGATATTACAGATAAAATGATTTGTGAATTAACCTGGAGATGGTGAACCAGCATAATTAATGTACTAAACCATCCACAGTGAAAACAATATAGTATACATTCTGTCTGTCTGCTACTATATAATCTTGTTCTTTATGTTTAACTGAGTATAAAGTTATCTTATTTCTTTTCTCAAACATGATAATGTAAATGTCATTCTTTTTTTTTCAAAACTCCCATATTAATCATAGCTTAGTAATATGTAAACATTTCTGTACATATTAGATAATATTTATTTTAGATTTACCTTCTTATTCTTTGTAATGAATAACAGGTATTGACTGATAAATTAATCAGCAGGTAAACACCATGTTTGTTAATGACACATGTACATAGTCATTAAATGTGGTTATTCCAATTATCAATTATGGATTATTTAAAATGATGAATCAACTGACAGCATCGTATACATGTTATTACAGGCTGATGATCTTATATAGATTATATTTATACTTTACTATAGCATAGTTGATTTTAAAAGTTCATTAGAACTTATGTTATATGTATACTATGTATCAACTCTAAATAAAACTTTGAATTGAATTGAATTTATAGTAACAGAGCAAGAAATGGCTGTGTTGTTTTACTGCTTTTTTGTCTGTGTCCAAGCAATAAGTTATTCCTTCAGGCTTCAGGAAATAACTCCTTATCAATTTGATAATTACGGTTATTAACTTTTTATTAAAACCATAACTGCATATTACTGAACTTTCTTTAATTAATATGTGAACAGAAATAGAATGGCTGGTCATACATGAAAAAAAAGGAGAGAACTTATGCACTCATATTGAAGTTGACAAGAATTGTGGTACATTACGTGAACTCACCTTGAAGGCCATAAATTTGTGGTAAGGTTTTGGTGCCCAGGCATAAATCTCAATACTGTCTAGTAAAGCTATCACCAAAAACTTAATCTTCTCATATTTTACTGAAAACAAAGATGGAAAATATTCAGTTATGGTACTTAACACCACTTTCAACAATATTTCAGTTATATCGTGGCAGTCAGTTTTATCGGTGGAGGAAACAGGAGTACCCGGAGTACTCCACCTGCCTGTCACAAGTAACTGACAAACTTTATCACACAATGTTGTATCGAGTTCACCTTGCCTTAGCGGGGTTCGAACTCACAATGTTAGTGGTGATAGGCACTGATTACATAGGTAGTTATCAATCCAACTACCATGACGGCCCCTATTCAATTATGATTTTATTTGTCCAAAGAGTAATGTTCTTTAACGAACATATTTTACCTTCCTAGCTAGTGGTCAGTTATCTTTGAGCATTTATTTATCCTGCTATTGTACTAATCATGTTTATGTTGTCATTCACATTTGTGATAGTATGTGTTTTTTTGGAGTAGAAGTGAATCTGTGCAGGGTTTTTTTAATCGTTTGTTTATATATGCATTGCTGTTGATGATCCAGTTATTGCTGTTGATATTGGTAGAATTGTTGACCTTACCATTTCAAATTTCTTTTCATAATTATTTATACAAAAATGGAAATATTGACAAAATTTTAAATGAAGGTTTGGTTTAGATATAATTCACTGTATTCCAATTTATAATAAAAATAATTGTCCTTGTTTATTAGATAAAAAAATATGCACAAATGCGACTGTTTTCTAACTTGTGTGATATCCAAAAGATATGAATATACAAAACCCCTACAAGTTATGATTGTACAAAAACCCCTACAAGTTATGATTGTAAAAAAAAACCTACAAGTTATGAATGTAAAAAAACCTACAAGTTATGAATATACAAAACCGCTACAAGTTATGATTGCACAAAAACCCCTACAAGTTATGATTGTAAAAAAACCTTACCAATTTTAAAATGAACACATCCTTCTAACTCTCCTACATTTACCCAGCCTGCTCTTTTCTCATTCTGAAAAAACAAAAAAAAACAAAACTAAATTGACCTACATCTATGTCTACCATCTATTCACGATCGTGACTACTGAGTGTAGTATGAGGATTTGTTGTATGTGTCATTTAGATAACACCATAACCTGATGTGGTTGAATACGCCTTGTTATGTAAAATGACCGATGAATAACAAATATATATGTATTGTGTACTGCAAATATTTCATGTATTGATTTATTAAATTTTATTAAAATTGTAAAATATTCCTTTCTCCAAAACATTACTTAATTTATAGGACCAATCGGTATAATTGTTATATTGGAAATTAATACATTATATGTAAATTCTACAAGCAATGTGTATTTCAATACAATGACCACCCTCTGGGGACAAATTGATATATGCATGGACAGTTGGGATCAAAATAAAAAATAAAAATCAATACAAGTCTTATGATAAAAGTTCAATACAATATTCAGTTGTTCCATTTTTCACTGTAAATTTGGGAATTGTATTCCACATTTTATTAAGAAACATCCAAACCAGGACTGTTCTATACATTAAAAAAATAATTAAATATAGGTTTGGTTTGGTTTATGTTGTTTAACGCCACTTTCGTATGGTAGTTTGATTTATAACTACATGTGCAATCAGTGCCTATCACCACTAAAGTTGTGAGTTTGAATCCTGCTCAGGCGAGGTGTACTTGATACAACTTTATGTGATAGTTTGTCAGTGACTTGCGACAGGTCAGCGGTTTTCCTTGGGTACTCCAGTTTCTTCCACCAATAAAACTGACCATCACGATATAACTGAAATATTGTTGAAAGTGGCGTTAAACACCATAACTCTAACCCTTTTAGAAGAAAAAAAAATTGTGCTCTAGTTTTGAACATATGTAATTATACATATTGAGACTTACAGCTTCCTTTTTAAATATCTTGTTATTTAACCATGATAAGTAGTACACTCTGATTTTATTCTTCTTCCCAGAGATTGTCACCAGAATGTTTTGTCCTTCTAATACTTCCATCTGTTGAAACCTCCTTCTAGATATCAGTGTGTAAACTGAAAGTAGAAAATGAAAATTCATTGATTGTATGAAAACAGGAAGTATAAAACAAAGTTTATACTACTCCAGTATAAACCAGAGCACAGACACCTATTTCTATCAATGTGTCATACATGTGATACCAGTGCATTATTATATTGCTATAAGAAAAACCTGCTGAAATTTCTCTCTGATATTTTTACAAGTTCTTGTATAATCTATTGCATAAATTTAGAAATTAAAATATATGAGAGGAGTTCAGACTCATATACATGTTCTATCTACCCTGCCAAATTTGTTCAGATAAGTTGCCAATAAACATTCAAGTGATTAATGTAATCAGTATTCAATTTGAAAGTTTCTAAAAATGGAAAGTCAATCATCATTAAAGGAGGTGATTTAATATTTATTATGTAAGTGTAGATCCATGTACAGGTCAACCATTAATATTGACCATACATTTGAGTGTGATTTTTTAAGTGAGAATTTATATTCCATTGCTTATTCAAATGAAGGTCATGTAGTGTCTAATGATGAGTACCTTTTCCCTGGCCACTTCTGTCTAACAACATTAGACCAGCTTCTGTTCCTATCAACAGGTTAACACCTACAATACATCAAACAAAATCATTTACTTATACAAACTGTGTTTCATGTAAGAACTAAAATGACTGAACATTACTGAAAACACAAGTTACAAAGGTGGCAATGCTTTTTACCTTCAAGTGTCAAACACAATTTTTTCACTACCATTTGCATCATATGGATCTGAAATTTTTGTTGTAATTCAAACCTGGTTTTTAAAGCTACAGTTAAGCATCAAATTGAAAGAAAATTTCATCGGTATCAAACTCTAATATATTTTTGGACAGAGATCTGTCATAGTTTATACATCACAATTATTACTTTTGAAATTTAATCAAGTTATGGATACCAGTGTCTGTGGTTTAACAACTTGTGAATATTTATATTTCAAACTGTTTCTACATATTTGTATTATTATTCTGTGGATAATACATGTTATATATCCAAATAAATGTCATATTTAATAACTACAAGTCTTTGTGGATTACAGTTATAATTGGCAGTCTCCATAGTTATAATGAAACACGTTCTTCTGTAAACGTCCCACTTGGCCTCTCATCTGATAAATATGATATAACAACTTTATAGTATCTGCTTATTTTAAAATGTTAATTTACCCCATAAAGCTGCACAAAGAATATCTGACGAAAACTTTTTCTTGTATTTCCTAATTTCTGGCGTATCACCAATGGCCTCTGTGGTTGTCTGAGTCGGTGTTACGTTGACATTGATCTGTGATCCACGTCGAGATGCCTGAGATACAGAGCCAATCGTTGATCCACCAGCACCGAAACCGAAAGCTGAAAATGACCGCTGGTGTCGTATTGATTGGCTTGACTGACTGACAGCTTGTCGATACTAAAATATAAGATACAATTGATTAATACATTGATACATTGTTTGATTAGTTAGGACCACAATATTATATTACTGACTTGTTAATATAACAGGAGGTTATTGTCTAGGCTTAATCAACTAGTCAAACATGTATTAACAGGTCACATTTGAGACAAAGAAAAAGTGGCCTTATAAAACAGGTGACATCTTAAAAGAGGTTCAATTCTGATGAAAACTTCTATGACAGGTCAAGAAAAAGTTGACCTTTTAATACAGGTGACTGCTTAATAGAGATGACAGCATGGACAGATTTGACTGTATATAGTCTTACAAACCTCTATCTTCAGGTTACCCCAGAATGACTGACTTACTGATATATATTAAATTGGAATACAATATTACTTTTGTTTAATTTCAACTATTTGTGACATATTATTTAGAGGATAACATGTCTTACCACATTCCTCCCCTATTACATAATTGCTGTCATATTTCATAAGAATGTATAATATATCTTTTCTTTATAATAACAGTTTATCCTACTCACGCAACTTTTGTGCCTAAGATATAAACAATCTAAATTTAAAAGCTCTTTAATCATAATTTGTATCTAGTCTTTCAACGACTTGTCTGTGCATCAATGATTAGTAAGACTCCCTTCCAGTGCACAGACAGATTCAGAAACAATACATCTGTCAAACCACCATTATCTCAATAATAACCATCACCTATTAACTATAAAAAGGTATAATCTACCTATAAAGCTTGTTAATCAACATCTTAATGTACTTCATCATGATTTATTTTATATACTCCCTAACAAGTTTCAAGGTGTGCAACTATCTAGCTCTTCATCACCCATTCTCTACATAGAAATACTCTTTGTGACTATATATATTGTAAGTACAACATCTTAATCCAATGTTCTGTTATTTATGACATGCCTGATATTTATAATAGATGTAAATCAAGCCTAAGTCTTGTGCATTTGGAATCCTAACTCCTATCTCTGAATCAGGCCAGCATATTTTACAAAAGATACAACTGACTTTACATGTAATATTATATAAGATCAAGCAGTCAGTGGCGGCTGCAATATCAAAATGTACAAATTTTTTTATACAAAAAATGCAGTTGAAACAAACGGTTAAATACAGGGAGATAACTCTGGAAAAAGTAATGACAACTGCTACCAAAGGCTATCCCTCTTAATTATCAGGCTAGATTTAAGGTAAGCTGAGATAGTAGAATACTACTATATGTCCCCTTCAACAGAAGCCACCTCTCTTATAAGGCCACTTTTTCATTGCAGAAGGATTGGCCTTACAAGAGGAGGATTGTTGTATTACAAGAGGACAGTATTAGCCCCCAGTTATACTTTGGGTTTTTTCTCACATCATTTATTAATGTGTAGATCCAACCCATCAAAAAAAAATAAAAAATAACACAAAACATAAATTTTAGGTAATGCTTACAGGCCTCCTTACCTCGTCCGAGCTCGATTTGTCCTGGGGTCTCTGTGGTGTTGGAGGAGACCGAGACTGTGGGGGTGTGTGTGGAGGCAGTAAATCTGGCAATGCACCACTACTAGCACTATGGCGTGGGGACTGGAAAGCTAAAATTACAAAATATACAACATAGTGGCAAATCATTAAAATTCATAGGGTAAATAAGTTTGATTATTTTAATATAATGAAATCTAGGATTAATATTATTCTCATGGCTACATTCCTACAATGATGGGCCATGACCAGAGTATACACACATCGGGACTCATTAAATACTCTATAATTTACTGAGTAAACGTGTTGATGAGTTTGAGGTTTACAAAAGATAGATATTTTTCTATTGGGGGAAAGGGTATTAGCTCTGGCATATTTCTTTCTACTACAACTATTACTAATATTTAGAGAGCAATGTTATTTTCACCACTTACTGCATTTGACTCGTAATTTATTTGATGTCTTTAAGAAGCCTAGATCAATGTACAGAGATCTGGCTTTTCTAAAAATCAAACATGAATGAATAAAATGTATCACATTAGTTGTCTTAAAAGTAATTACAATTTTGTACATCTCTTGTTTTATCATGCGATATATAATGTAGGACCAATGATAGGTCATGAACGTTAACCTTGACATAATCTTCACTATTTAATAGAAGAAGTAGAACTTGTTTTAATTGAACTAACCACTAATGGCACCTGGTGCTGATGAGTTGGAGGAAGTTTTGGCAAGAGGTGGCTTATTTCTCTGTAAAGCTTCACTTTTTCTACTTCTGTCATGTTGCTGTTCAACAAATGACGTATCTGACTTGTTCTGAAAATAAAACAAAAATTTGTAATAAAACAGTAAAATCTGCAGATAGTCTACAACAGACAAGGGCTAGGGTCAGGGTAATAGTGCTTAATGCCACTATCAACAATATTTCAGTTATATCGTGGTGCTCAGTTAATCGGAGAAACCCACCGACCTGCTGCAAGTCACTGATTGGATAGGCAAATGTAAATCCAACTACCATAAGATCACGACCACAATGGCCCTGTCTGTACAAAATTAAAAATACTGAAAACAAAAGTCTGTAATAAATATCTGAAGATTAGCCTGCAATAGAATAGGTGTACAAAAAAATAAAAAATAGCATTGTGATCTAGCTGCTGCTATAAAAAGGAAGCTATTGTATTTCTGCTTTATATTGCTTCACTATTATAGAAATACTTTTGACAAATGATATCGATGCTTCTAAACAAATAAGTCAGACATCATTTTGGCAATAAAATATTGATAATTCTTATATTCTAGTCGTAAACAATCCTTTCCAGAGATATTTCATGAAGCCTACATTTAATGTGTTAGTTAAGTATCATCAGGGGGGTTTTCTTTGTTAAGAGTTTTCTTTACTCTTGTACAATAGAAACATGTATGACTGTAGACCTTCTTCAAAAGTTATAATAAACATGGCTTACAATGTTATTATTGCATGTTCTACAATAATATAATTTCTATATTATGATCCCCCTATTCTCTCCATTCGCAAAAATAAACTTCTCAAAACTCTTCTCCAATAAATTCTTATCTTTTATCAATATTTTATTTTTTTAAGTCTTTTCATCATTAAGACTCACTATTTCCTGAAACCTAGCATTGAGAAAATTACTAAAACCACTGTTATCAAATTTAATATTCCAGCAACGATTTTCTTGAAATATTTCTTAACAAGTCCAATTGATTTGATGTAAAAGGACAAAGACATTAATCATTTTTGTTTCAAAGATTTAATTTTAGAAGCTTATTCAATTTTCAATGGATTCACAGTGAGGAGAACACAAGTAGTGTTTAACTATCCCCGAATTTAGTCAGCGGGGAAATCTCTTTTCTATTTCTCTGATTAGTTCGTCTTCTCTCAAGAAATAATCCAATTTTCCCCCAACAATTCTGTCTGAGGTTTGAATGACTGTGCCTAATGTAATGTGATATTAAATAAGACTTGAAGAATCTTAGAAGAAGCGAGACTTTTAGTAATACTGTCAACTTGTAATGGATTCTATCTTTTGATTAACAAAATCTATCAATTGTATTACGCCTCAAATTTGTTGTAACTGACAGGGAAGTGCCAGGGTGACCTCGTTGTAACTGACGGGGAAGTGCCAGGGTGACAAGTATTGATCTTATCTTCTTGACTGAATCTTCTTTTTCCATTAATTCTTCAATTTCATTTCTTGTCTTTACAGATTCTATCAAGTAATGGAAACTCATGTATCCAGAAATAAATATTTACAAGTCAAATTGCTTTGAAGATATTAAATGTCTGGGGTATCTTGGTGAAAAAAAATGTAAATATCACATCAGTTGGGTTTTCAAAGCCACACCAATAATAACAATCTTGTTCTCATTTAGCATCAATTTCACAACTCATTTACATATCCCCCCCCTCAAATATATTAACATATTCTGTAAACAAGATTCAAATGTCCAAACTTTCAACCAGAAAAAACTGCTTTAAACTCTGTAAATAACTGGAATATTTATACATTACTATTATCACTTGCTTCAAAATACATTTGAATAATTTTGTAAAATATGTTATTTTAAAATAATCAATAAAACTCAATTTTATTCAAAAACTTTTAATCAGCTGACAAGCTATATAATTTTCTTTTAATAATTTTCAAAGAAGTAGAAAGCTGTAAATTTCATCGCGGAAATCACACACGGTGACGTTAATGAACCACAAAACCAGAACTGTCTCTACTGTAATTAAAAAATCTAAAAAAATATAATTACATTATTCCATAAACCATTGCAATTTGTGCAAGAAAATGATTAATTTTCAGCAGTTGGTGATAATTCGGGGAGTTTTTTTTTAATCAATATGGGAACCTTTGCCATCACATGCCATCACACCACTCTTTTCATCAGTACTTTACTATAGAGAGCACTTGTCTGCTATAGCTTTCATCAACAGCCTCAGAAGAAGATGTAAAACCCCCCTGTCATATGAGTCAGCTTTTAAGTAATCAAGTTTTTCCTCTTGACAAATCGGTGAAGATATCTGTCATTAGGAATGAAACAGAGAATTATCTCAATTTCCGATCCTATGCAATTGTAATTTACTCTTAGTTATTCATCAAATGGTCTGTAATACTCATTTTTTTTTGTAATTATTAAAAGTTATCAATACGACTGCAAAAAGATCTGAAAAAACATGTAATCAACACAGAAAGAAGATAATTACTAAAAAAAAATCTTTATTCCAAACACAAATTTTGAAGTCACTGTTTTATTTTTTAATTTTAAAGATAAGAAAAATATATCAATCTTTTTAGTTTCTTTGTCCAGTCAAATAGAATTTAAATCTTGGCTTGATGTATCTAAGATATACCATGTGGGTTCTAGCTAGGCTATATAGTCTCCCATAGTCTCTGGTCACATTAACCTCTTAATGTGGAACAGATAATCTATGAACCTGGTCCACAAATACTTAAAATGCACATAAATAACAGTGTAAGTCTAGTAGACTAATGATTTAATCTAAGATTTGATGTAAAAGATTTTCTAATTTTGATATTACTCTTGAGTTAAGAAATACAGATTCTTCTTCTGCCACCAGTGGATTGCGATATTTCTCCACTCGAGATATTCAAATTTGAAAATATGAAAATTTAACTATTGAGATAGGAGAAATATCACAATCCACTGTTTTTCCTGTGATCAAAATGTCAAAAATATTATAAAATTGTTAATTTCTGTTAAGAACTTTCAAAAGGAAGTTGGCAGCAATTCTCATGCAGAAATTTAATCATCATGGCGATTAAAAATATTTCTAAAATTCAACCAACTGGTTAAACACGCTAAGAATGGGAAAAAGCTGAATATATATTTTACATCCGACACATGATGGGGAATAAATAAAGACTGTTCTTCTCTACAATGTCCTTAAACGATCTTAAAAGAAGAAAAGCTGGTCAGAAATGCTCGTATTTGATTTAAGGTTTCCTTTTTCAGTTTTGCACAGTACATTGTTAACTCAATTTAAGCCATAAATTTAGAAATAATGGCTCTTGTCTCCAGAGTTAAAATAACATGCATTGAAAGACTGGTATTGTTTAACAATATTTCATAACTAAATTAGACCCTTCAAAAATAAAGTGCAGTCCAATTATTTTGAACATTCAATACTTAGAAAGCAGCTGTTGGTTATTCCTAAAAATAACACTAGCTTTATGTAACTCAAATAATTGAATTAGTCAAAACCAATTTAAGATGTTTTAAGAGCAACAAAGAGCATCAGTTTTCACAAAAGTGATAAAAGATCATTTCAGTTCTTGTATGGGACATTCCCCTGACATTTGAAAGGACATCATATTACTCTAAAAAAGATCCGTCTTTACCAGCTGATGGTTACTCTGATTTCCCTGTAGATTTCAGTCTAACTATGACAGTGAAATATACATTCATCAATCCAAATATATATATTCTTTTAAATGTTTATGGTTTGGGCAAATTTTCCATTTCCATGTTCAATCTGCATTCTGACACCAAAAATATTAAAAAAATATAATTTTCATTTGTATTAGATGCCTTTGTTTGAATGGCATGCAATTTATTTTTGCTTTTCATTTTATTTGCTCTCTATGCAAAATTAAGTGTATATACAGAAATAAGTTCACTCTGAATCCATACAACTTGTGTATATACAGAAATAAGTTCACTCTGAATCCATACAACTTGTGTATATACAGAAATAAGTTCACTCTGAATCCATACAACTTGTGTATATACAGAAATAAGTTCACTCTGAATCCATACAACTTGTGTATATACAGAAATAAGTTCAGTGGCATTAGATCATAATTATCAACATACAAAGAGGCTATATCATTTAGATTACTTAATATAACTATTTCTCTTTGTGGGTTTTTGTCAAAGTTGTGCTTTTACTTTATTACAGAAATTGGCTTGAATTGAATAATGAATATGCCCAACATTTATTAATGTACTCTTAAAGTATGAGAATCATCCAATACATCTTTTAATGAAATTTATAATACACTATGCATACAAACCTCTCCTCTTTTCTTCACTGGATTAACTACTAAATGTATCATTACAGATTTTTATAAACAATACAATTACAATAAAACATATCACCATAGGAAATTTGAAAACTTAAAAAAAAAAAAAAAAAAAAAAAATACTAGACAAATGATTGAAAACAGGTAATACAAGAACACCTATCTTTGTAGGTACATACTTATGTAATAAACAATCTTAATTAGGTGAAATCAACCTGATGTCTTGTGACAGAAGCTTCCATAAATCTTTATATAGCTATAGATATCTGTATCTTATATTATATAATGATGTAATACAATATTTAATAGGTCTTATGTGATGGACAGGTAAAACTTTACACAATAGGTGCACATGACTTTACTTCCTGTAATGTCAAACCTTGACAGACAACAGGAGTCATCACTCTGTCATTTATAAAGACTGTATAGCCACAATTGTTAGCATCTTCTTACTCGTTTTATCTTTCTTCAACAATATACACAACCAATATTTTCCCCTTCTTTTACGATCCTTGCATAAACATGATAGAGGTCTGAACACTGCAATACTTGCATTTTCCCTAGCTTAGGGTGTATGAATGCTAAAACAGGGGGAGTTGATTGTAACACCTAGATTGATAGAAGACACTAACATTAAATTAAAACAGGGGGAGTTGATTGTAACACCTAGATTGATAGAAGACACTAACATTAAATTAAAACAGGGGGAGTTGATTGTAACACCTAGATTGATAGAAGACACTAACATTAAATTAAAACAGGGGGAGTTGATTGTAACACCTAGATTGATAGAAGACACTAACATTAAATTAAAACAGGAGGGGTTGATTGTAACACCTAGATTGATAGAAGACACTAACATTAAATTAAAACAGGGGGAGTTGATTGTAACACCTAGATTGATAGAAGACACTAACATTAAATTAAAACAGGGGGAGTTGATTGTAACACCTAGATTGATAGAAGACACTAACATTAAATTAAAACAGGGGGAGTTGATTGTAACACCTAGATTGATAGAAGACACTAACATTAAATTAAAACAGGAGGGGTTGATTGTAACACCTAGATTGATAGAAGACACTAACATTAAATTGATTGAGTAAAAGATCAAGCTCAATGTAAAATACAAAGTAATAAAACATTACAAATCAAGCCTCTATAAACCTAACACTGACCATGACTTATACCTACAGATCAAATGGTCACTTGTAGGGTTAACCTTTTAACCACCCATAGAAAGCTATGAAAACTAATAACCATATCTGACTGATCTGATTTATGTTCCTGTGAGAAAATATATATCACTGAAAACAAATAGATTCTTTAGGAGGCTCTATATTACTGGCATGGTACTAAAGGAGAAAGACTTGTCAATCTGGTAACTAGATACCAAGAAGTAGTTCTTTTAGCAGAATAAAAAATAGACTCTACATGTACACCTCTTACCAGTCTTAGTCAATTATATAGATAATAGTTAAGTTTGTATCTCATCTTCTCAATAGTCTATTGCTACAAAAGGTTACATCATTTTTACACTGTATTTAGTCTATACAATTTGAAGCATAGCAATATTTCAAAGACCATACAATAAGATGACCCATAATGACCCTCCTGATTGATGTGTGAACTTTCACTTTTGGTAGTTTTCCTAGTGGTCACTCAAATACAATGGCCACTGACAGCTGACCACTTCAAACCTGGTCATAACACATTTTTTCAATAGCTGATAAAGATCATTTTAATATTTCATGTGGAAGTCGTTTATCAAACTCCAATAATCACTGAAGAGTAATTTATTTTCTCTAGAATAGAAAAACAAACACTGTAATAGTATATGAGGATGTTAAGCCACTAGATCTCAAGCATCATTTCTGATCTTTTGTAAATAAAATTAATACCATAAAAACGATAATTTTCACCAAATAAATAAATATGTCAATTTCACAGACAATGTCTGTCACATTGAACCCATACAAATTCAAGTTGTTTATTTTTATAATAGAAAGTCTTAAGTTGAAATGGTAAATATGTTGAAAACCTATAATGAGGAGACCAAATAAATATGAACCAGACATACTACACTGTAATTGAGCATACAAAATAAAGGTTAAAATGAAACATTGGCCAGATGACTAACATAATGTATAAACAACAAACAAAATCTATGGGGGGAGGTGGGGGGTCTTTAAAAAATGGTCTTGGACTGGAGGACTGGTGCTTGTCATGAGGACTGTGTCAGTGTTGAATGGTCCATTTCAACTGTTAAGGTCTAAATTTAAATGGCCACAAGGAAAGAAAAGAACATAAAATAAGAGGTACACATCAATAGATTATTAGGATGAATGTGTTTAACTTCCATTAAATGTGTTTGTCTGTTTGTTTATTTGTTTGCTTGATGGTGTTTAATGCCACTTTCAACAATATTTCAGTTATATCATGGCAGTCAGTTTTATTGGTGGAGGAAGTCACTGACAAACTTTATCACACAATGTTCTAATAAAAGAAGTTACAGATTAACGACATGGACAACTATGGCTTTCTATATGTCAGATCCAATCAAATGTAAGACTGATTTTAATCACCAAAAGAATTTTTCCTCTTGAAACAAAACGATTTATAAAACAAGACAAGAAATGACCATAGCTATATGCTATTTACAAGTTTTTATTGTCAGACAATCAGGTAAACTATGGTAGACTTCTGAACTTTTCTTGAACCATGGCTGTAAGTATGTAGACAGACGTGGTCACTTCAAACAAGATAATATGGAATCCTTCTAATAGAAGAAACAACAGGACAACATTCAAAGCTCAGGCTAATATACACAGTCCTTACCTTATTAAAATTAGATCAGTTAAAGCTCAGGCTAATATACACAGTCCTTACCTTATTAAAATTAGATCAGTCTAAGCTCAGGCTAATATACACAGTCCTTACCTTATTAAAATTAGATCAGTCAAAGCTCAGGCTAATATACAGTCCTTACCTTATTAAAATTAGATCAGTCTAAGCTCAGACTAATATACACAGTCCTTACCTTATTAAAATTAGATCAGTCTAAGCTCAGGCTAATATACACAGTCCTTACCTTATTAAAATTAGATCAGTCAAAGCTCAGGCTAATATACAGTCCTTACCTTATTAAAATTAGATCAGTCAAAGCTCAGGCTAATATACACAGTCCTTACCTTATTAAAATTAGATCAGTCAAAGCTCAGGCTAATATACAGTCCTTACCTTATTAAAATTAGATCAGTCTAAGCTCAGGCTAATATATACAGTCCTTACCTTATTAAAATTAGATCAGTCTAAGCTCAGGCTAATATACACAGTCCTTACCTTATTAAAATTAGATCAGTCAAAGCTGAGGCTAATATACAGTCCTTACCTTATTAAAATTAGATCAGTCTAAGCTCAGACTAATATACACAGTCCTTACCTTATTAAAATTAGATCAGTCTAAGCTCAGACTAATATACACAGTCCTTACCTTATTAAAATTAGATCAGTCAAAGCTCAGGCTAATATACAGTCCTTACCTTATTAAAATTAGATCAGTCTAAGCTCAGGCTAATATACAGTCCTTACCTTATTAAAATTAGATCAGTCTAAGCTCAGGCTAATATATACAGTCCTTACCTTATTAAAATTAGATCAGTCTAAGCTCAGGCTAATATACACAGTCCTTACCTTATTAAAATTAGATCAGTCAAAGCTCAGGCTAATATACAGTCCTTACCTTATTAAAATTAGATCAGTCTAAGCTCAGACTAATATACACAGTCCTTACCTTATTAAAATTAGATCAGTCTAAGCTCAGACTAATATACACAGTCCTTACCTTATTAAAATTAGATCAGTCAAAGCTCAGGCTAATATACAGTCCTTACCTTATTAAAATTAGATCAGTCTAAGCTCAGGCTAATATACAGTCCTTACCTTATTAAAATTAGATCAGTCTAAGCTCAGGCTAATATACACAGTCCTTACCTTATTAAAATTAGATCAGTCAAAGCTCAGACTAATATACACAGTCCTTACCTTATTAAAATTAGATCAGTCAAAGCTCAGGCTAATATACACAGTCCTTACCTTATTAAAATTAGATCAGTCAAAGCTCAGACTAATATACACAGTCCTTACCTTATTAAAATTAGATCAGTCAAAGCTCAGGCTAATATACACAGTCCTTACCTTATTAAAATTAGATCAGTCTATACAATTCTCTATAAATTGTGAAATTAAATCAAAATTTCTGCACAAGGATTAACATTTTGACGAGCTGTGCACACAGTTCTTTTTTCCCAAAATGCTTTAAAAAAATATGATTTTGACAATAACGTACATTTTATGTGTTTATCAATTGTAGATTTAAAAAACCCAATGATTATCATTGACATCATTAAAAAGTCACATGCAAAGGTGGAGACATATGATCACTTGGAATAAATTGAGTTGACACTATCAGGCCTTGATTTCTCAAAAACAAACATTAGAACTCAGTTCTTGGGGACTGATGCAGAAGTTGGTTTATTTAATGAAAAACACAGCAATAATTCTTAAATACTTTCAAGAACTCAAAGATTGGTGACAATTTATCAAAAGAATCTAAAATTTCAGAAGCAAATGAGGTTCTAATTTTGACTTGTTTGTTTTATGAAATCCAGATAAGAAGCATAACTTGATAAATTAGGCAGATAATAATAGCTTATTAGCTTATTTAAAGTTGATTGATATAGAATTTGTTTTATCTTTCACTAATCTTCACCTCACAACACTATACAGTATACTTGTGGTTATCAATGTAATATCAGTTATCTCAGATAACAACACTATACAGTATACTTGTGGTTATCAATAAAAGTAATATCAGGTTATTCTATAAGTGTGAAAAAAAAAGCCTAGAGAAATGATATGTGTTATCATCAATCCAGCTTGAACACCTATTACTTATATTACAGAACATATGATCAACAAAAAGTCATTTTTTGCCTACAGTGATATTGGTGGGTCTAATCTCACCTGTTCAGACACCTGATAATGACAATTATCTATATACCGGTACCTGTCAGATCATTGTTGTATCTGGATTCTGCCTGCAGTACCTGGGAGGCAGTTATTCCCTAGACGAGGGTCACATTTCATTGAAACTGATCCTTGACAATGTCCCCACTATATATCATGATAGAATATCAAAAAGATTAATAATTATCTAATAAAGATCTGGACAAGTGTAATTCTGTAGACAGTAATTTGTATAATGTCTACGTGAGATTGTAAACATAGAATAAATCTAATATCTTATATCAAAATAATTACAGCATTAATAATATATATCATAACAGACCTCACACAACTAGAAAGCTGGAGATAGCCACACAACCAGAAAGCTGGAGATAGCCACACAACCAGAAAGCTGGAGATAGCCACACAACCAGAAAGCTGGAGATAGCCACACAACCAGAAAGCTGGAGATAGCCACACAACCAGAAAGCTGAAGATAGCCACACAACCAGTAAGCTGGAGATAGCCACACAACCAGAAAGCTGGAGATAACCACACAAAGAGAAAGCAAGAGATAGCTTAGTTTCCTTAAACAAGTTCCAAATGAAATATATTAACAAGACATCTACTTGTCTATTACGGAGCATGGGTGTTTAACACCACTTTGAACAATATTTCAGTAATGTAGTAACAGTCATTGATGGAGGAAACAGGAGAAAGCACAGGAAAACACTTGCCTGTCTTGACAAACTTTAACACATAAAGTTGTAATGGGTCTCTCCTTGTGTTGTAATCAAGCTCACAACTTTTGTGGTGTTAAGGTAGATGTAAAGCAAACTAATATATGCTCAGGTCATGGCCATAACAGACCACCACTAGTCTAATATGAAAAAGGCAACTAAATACTGTTTTAATGGAGTAAAAAACAATGAGCCCTTCTTTCTCCTGCCACATTTAATTTTAGCTTAGTCTATACAGTGTTCTGGTGCTATAAAACTTAAAAGCAGCTACCGGTAAACTTTCGTGAAGTTATCAAATAAAGAAAATTTTTACAGATCACCATCACAAGCCAAACCCAGCATATAACATTAATTATGTGCACAAGTTATTTATTATTTTAATCAACCATATAAGGGTTGATTTGCCAATATTATACTACAACATGGCAATTAGCCCAATCAATACTTGACAATTATCAGATCTAAACCCAAAGTATTCCTAAACAGAATCAATGAAAATCCTCATTACTGATTTGATTGTTAGGTAAGTAATGAAAATATAGGGGATGACTGACATGAAACAAGGTTCAGCATGTATTTTTCAATTAATTGACAATTTTCAAGTCTAAACAAAATTTGTCTAGTAGCTGAAATCTTAGAAAGATAATTCTGTACAGGAAGCTTCATCCTTGATTTATATGTTTAATCTCTGCATGACGTATGTGGCTTAAAATACAAAAAAAAATCAAAAATTAAATACAAGTATCATGGCCGTGTCTAGTAGAAGGAAGACCATCATTAAATTTTAAGAAAGATTATGGATTAAATTGAATTTGTCATAACATAGAAATGAACCAACAATTTCCTGCCTAATAAACACACAAAATATTACCTATTGAATACATTTTGTTTTCTTTTAAATCAATTATTTAATTTATTATAGTTCTTAAGCCATTGTTGTTGATACTTCATCATAATATTTAATATTCCACACTTGTACTGAGTTACTCTCAGTCGTATCAAAGCTTTAATTGCTGCTACACAGTAAGACAGTAATAAGAGCTAAGATGACTTTAGTTATAGGGTTTTACAACACACTGTAATAGGGTATTATGATTGTTGTAGAGACAGAGAAATGACCAAAACCAAGTTTACCAGTAATTCTACAACAAATTAATCTACCAAACCGATCCACCATGTCATGTCACTACCACATTGTGATCAATTCATTCAGTATCAGATGTACTTTTATAACCACTATAAACACACAGCATACGGTTTTCACAACTTGATCCTGGTAAATTTTTGTAGATTATTGATTTGATATTAAAACATCTTATTGTAAAGAGCTATAAAATATTGATAACCTACAATTGAAAACTATAAAACTCATTGACAAAGCTTATTAGTTCTATCTAGAAATCATCTAATCAGTTTTTTGTTCAATAAAATGGCAGACACAATTGTAGCCAATGAAAATCTGATATGCACACATAATGAAGATTGATTCTAACCACCTCCAGGTTATCTGTTACTGGAGAAAATCTATACTTTCTTCAAATATCATTTAATTACTTGGAAATGAGGTGGAAAAAACTATATATACCACTAAGAAGTTGATTCAATATTGCTGCTGGCATCAACATTACCTGGCTAATCATTTTAAGATAACCATAAGTTGGAATTTCTACCAAGTATGGATAGATTTATGCACATATTTAAGACTTAAAACCAAATTATAAAACTCCAATTTCTGGTTATCATAAATGGTTATTTATAGTATATATGGATCACTTCCATTAACCCTTGGATGTACTGAAAAAGAAGTTCAAATTCTTTGCACAATACAATATCTCTCCTTCTCGAGTGTTATGAGAAGGCATATGCATAAGTATGGTTTGGTAATATAACATGTAGTGAGGTATTAATATGAGGACAATCCGACATAGAAGAAAAATAGTAAACCCCTTCAGAGCTTTCAATATTTTTCAATGTACCAGTACTGCATTATTTACAGGCATTACTTTTTATTAACAATTTTTATGAATATCATACAACACTCTTTAATATCAGGAGGTACCAAAGATCACGTTAGATCATATTAAGATGGCAGTTACAAGAAATCACAGAAATGTCTAAATACCCTTAGGTAACCAGTGGTGTTAAATGGAGAGATTTTTTTTTTTTTTTTTTTATACATGTATCATGACATACCTGATTAAATCACTTCAATTTCAATTTATCAAAAAATGAGTCATTTTATTATTGGCTCATTTCCTATTTCATAAACCAATCAAATTTATCAATGGATGATTTAATACCTCAAGTCAAATTTACCTTTACAAGAAATTATTTCTTTCTCTCTTGATTAACGATTTAACTAAAGAATCAGCAGGGAATCTTATCAAGAAGTGTCAAAACCACCCTGCTGGTGACAAAACTGAAAGTAAAGGGACACAAATGTGAAAGCTTCATTAAACCAGCGGAAATTGACTCCTATAAAATGGATATAGAAGGGTGTTCTGAAAGCAATAAAGTATGAAACCCGATACCTACCCGCAAATTACATCTTGTATATACCATGACAATTAAATTGTCTCTTTACTACATAGAACTCACAAATCTAACACTGACTTCAATCAAGTGTCACCAGACAATAAGGCATCAAATTTTACCCTTCAATAAATTTTCTTTATAAACCTTCTAATATGAGCCTATTTTGACATGTAATTACTGTTTTATGAATATAATTAGACATAAAAGTTTATTATCTTATCCTTAATCTCCAGCTGTAGCCTAAATTAAAATTAGTTCAAAATCAGTTGCTTTTTGCACTACTATGACTGCCTGATGTACATGTACAGAAATTTACAATATCTTGTCCTTCAAATGCCGAAGATAAAAGTATTTTTTATTATTAAAAATGTGTGAAAAGGGTTAGGGTTATGGTGTTTAATGCCACTTTCAACAATATTTCATTGTATAAAAAAAGAAATCTGTTATATAAAAGAAATTTAGAAAAAAATATATTTCATTGTTGTTTTCCATATGGCATAAAACTATCATTGTTTGAAACCATATATACAGTCATAAATGCAAAGCCTTTCTGTAAAATAAATAATTGAAATTCCCTAAAACATGCGTGTTACAGTCATATACAAAGGGTTTTTTCTAATTGCATTAAATTAGTCATTTCTATCTGTAACTAAAATCTATAATTGCAATTTTACAGCATGTTTTTGTCTTGGGTTCATGCACATTAATTCACAAATATTCCAATAATCTGTAAAATGTTCATCTTCAAGGTATTTATTTCAAATAACTACCCCCTCATACAATAAACAGTTGTAAATTCCTTCTGTGACTGTGCAACCATTATACACCTAATTACAATAATCACAGGACTAACTTTCTTAATTAAGACAGGTCTCTAGTGACTCTTAAAACTGGACTTCAAAGCTATAATGTCCCTCAATCAATACTTGTCTGGTCAGTGGTCAATAAAGTGAATAAATTGTTTCGTTTATTACCATTTGATCTGCAGGAATTGTGTTTATTTAATCAGATTTTCTGGTTTAGAACTCCATGATTTTGTTTATTTCTGGCAAAGTTTGTTGGTTTATAGACCTTGATCTGGAAAAATTTGTTGATATTTTCTAATAAGCAAATGACTGGGCCATGTGGTCAAAAATAAACAAATCTTATTGAACATTTAAATTATAAACAAGACTTGAGTGTTATATAATCAATTTTAAAATCCCAAGGTCTTTAAACTTGTCAATCTATTCATTGACATGAAATGTTTATTTGTCCAAAATTGGATACACCAGGCTTTAGTATACAATGAATACATTTTAGAGAAGTCGAACATTAACTTTTTATATCCAAGGGCCTAAACGAGAGGTAGATCTAAACCTAGTATACAATGAAAAATCAAGATATAAAAAAAATAAAATTAATAAAATATAAATTTTCTCTAATGACCAAAATATAAGCAAGACCACTTCAGAACTGAAAAGAACAACAAGTTCAATTTAAAAAAATAATGTGATTTTGTTCATGATCATTCCGGTCAAGGTGTAGAGAAACTGAAAAAGACATGTGATACAGGTAATAACAGAAAACAAAACCCAAACACTGAACAATAGGCAGTGACAAACCCAGAATAGAAAATATTGCCTGATGTTTTTCTGTCTAAAACAGACAAGGGAGGATCAATTATGAGTTTAATAAAAACCCTTAGAATTATTTTAACTCCCATTTTTGCATAGACCCTGCTACAATAGGTGGTTTTATCCCATACTACTATCCTGATATACCTCCGTTAACCATGGCCTTACCACAAGTATGGACCACACCAAAAGAACACTAAACACCAACAAATTTGACAAAGTGATCTTAAAATAGCTTACAATGCTTATCAAGAAATTAGAAATTGTGTCAATTAGGTGTAGTTTATAGACAATGATTTAGTACATAGTAGTATGTAGACCATGTTATTGTTTACAAATACATACATTACATTACAGACACCACTACTCAACACATCTGTTCAATCTAATATTATACTTAAATTGTTAACCATGCATCCGATCCACATGTCAGCAATTAAAAATATGTTTTAAGAAGCATGTTAGTTACATGGTAATTATATTTTATGGTATGAAGATTTGGTTGAAGATTTAATATAAAAATCATTATTGCAATGTACTCATTAATTCTACCATATAACTTTCCCTGTAATTATAATTTTATTGTTTCCTTCCTCATCATGTGCCATCAATTTTAAAAGCATGTAAAGCATAATTTTTCAATATGTAATTCTAAGTTATGACCATTGGTTCACTAAAAATTGAGTACAAAATCTTAGAAAAAATATACTTGTCTAATTTGAATGAACTTGTCAAATTAGCTTCATGGGATCACTAGAAAATATACTGCCTAACTTATCCTCCTTAGCTTGATAGAAACAGGACATCTAGTATGTCCTCTGATTAATCCTCTTTCTTAGCCTTATGTGATCAACAGAAAGCATATCATCAGATTAACTCTCATTTTTGGCTTTACAGGAATCAGGAGACAGTAGACCCCCATATTCACCACCCATCTTAGCTTTATGGTACCGGAGATAGCATGCCCCTAGCCCCCAGATTAATCCCCCTTCTAAGCTTTATTTTACATATACCGGTACATTGTACATACCTCTACAAGGATATAGTAATAATTATCCACTATTTTGTAAAATTTAAACGAATCATCTGGAATTCCTTCTTCAAACACCATACTGAAATGTCACTACTTCTGATTACAGTTCAAAATGTTTTAAAATTATATAAAAATCCAAATATTATTACATTGTTAAACACTTTCACATTATCAATGTCCTTTTCCTGTTGATATTTTTTTTGTAGCTTCACATGAGCTTACTTCCACGTTAATATATTACTTCCTTCTTGGGTTGGAAATCGATCATCTAATTTTTCTTCAAAAATATCCCTCATCCACTAATTTAATATTGTTTATGTAATAAATACAACACTACTACATATTTTTTTCATTAGTCAATATATCACATATCAATATTTCACGCTGATAAATTTCTCCCGTCTCTTGATGTAACAGGCAGATAATAGTAATTAAAACTGTAAGACCAAACTCCCTCCTCAGGCTTTGAGCATCAGTTAACCAATGTGATAAAAAAAAAATTGTAATCTGTTTATAAGCTACACCAGCTGATTTCTAGTAAAACATTCGATTTAACAAGATCAAATGAATTTCGACTACTTTAACAAAATGTTGTTGATTGGTACAGGATACAATGTATTAATGAGAAAGTTTCCCCCTATATATATTATACCTTAATCAATACAGTAATTTTATCAATATAATGTATAACCAATACCCATAGTCCTCCAATATCACTTGTTTGACGAGTTTAAATAACTAAAGCTCTCCAATCAAACCTTGTATTGATGTTTCTGTAGCTGGCTATGACTTAACTCAACTAGTTAATTATTTATAAAATTAATCAGAAAAAAACCACTAATCAAATTGTTCCAGATATATATTATACCATTTGTTAATATCATATATGTCAAAGGTTTCGTCACTTTGATTACACTCTAACTAATCATATTATATATTGTACTGATAAATACTAGTATATGACTTTCAAAGTGTTTCAATTTTTCTTGGAAGTTATACAAAATATGAAGTCGACGATTTCAAATCTCACATGATTTGTGAATAATTCTCCAACAAATACGGTATGGACGAGAATGGTCAGTCTCCAATGACATCTGGCTACACATTAAAATGACAATGAGTTATAATTGACGCTGAAATCAACACCATATGTAGAAGTTAATTGTCTCAATTGGACAATGGAAGACCGATTTCAACAAATCAACAATTCACAATAACTAGATCAATGCCATCTCTTATATTCCATTTGTTTTGTTAAAGAGTTTGTTTTACAATGCTGTGCGTGTGCCAATCCAAAGAAATGGACATGAAGAGAATAATAAATGAAATATGAATCATTTGGATAATTTGACCATAATCCCACTTCGCAGTCGTTTCCTTCCTGAAGCTTTTCATCAATGAAATTTCTCCAATGTAAACTGCTGCAAAAACTTCCAGTGACTTTAATTGAATGGTACATGTATCAAGTTAAAGAGCATATAAACGATGAAAACTGACATATGTCATTTATCTACATCAGTCGACTGACTTTACCTGGGTAAAACTACCTGTAAAGTTGACCTTTCAGGAAAAGTAAACAGAACCACATGGTCCACTGAGAGCATGTGTTTATGTGATTGGTTTACTTGTTCAAGCATACGTAGGCCAATTACATAGAGAGTCTACCCTTTCCTTCCTTACCAAGACTTCGTTAATTAGCGCTTTACTATAATTAACTCCCAGGTTAATTATAGGTTAATTATACTTATTAAAGATCAACATGATTAAAAACCTCGCTTAAAAATGTCTGTGTATATAATTATATTGCTAATTAAAGGACCTTTTGTCCTTGAAACTCGAAGAAAACAAACATTTCAGGATCTTAAGCTGTATGCATAAATAATTAGCCTTTTTTTATATGCCAGAAAAATGATCTCATTGTTCCCTTCTTTTTCTAATTTGATTATAGGTATGCCAGGTGATGACAGATGCTCCAAATTTGAAATCAGAGCAAGATTGTTCCTTTCAGATTGAACACAAACAGTTATATACCCTTCAGACACCATCCTCATGGTATAATTATAATTACAAGGTACTGGTCAAGGTAACAGATGGACTATATAATTAGATGGTCATTTTACATCAATTGTCACACCATTAAGTATAATAAAGTTTACATATCAATAAATCAAAGGTTCAACTTGACCTCAATTTATGTCAGGCCACCAATCATCAAAATGTCAACATTAAGAAATGAATTATAAAAAGTCTTATTTATATTCCAGCTAATCTGAAAAAAAAGCTTGAGTCTTTTATTTTCAATGGCTCTGTGTCTTCATTTTTCCAAGAGACAAAGACATGAAAAGATTTAATAAGAGAGGAAATCTACTTGCAGTACATGTATTTAAAAAAATTTCAAGGGACATGATTCTGTAATGTGAGAGCAATTACCAAATACTTATATTCTGGAAACCATTAATTTCAGAAAAATAAACAAAAATAATCTAAATTTTAATTAATTAAGGATTCATCTCAATTATGTTCATGAAGAAATAAACTCAAAAATGTGGTACACACTGTGTAACCCGGGAAGTGGGTTACGCAAGGGTGTGTACCACATTTTTGAGTTTATATCGAATGAACCGAACAAAAAATTGTGATCAATCCTTATAAATGAATTCCTAATAAAAAAAATTCTTGTCCTAAAAATATTTTGTCGAATAATAATTGCATAAAAAGAATTAAAATAAAAAAAATTCCCAATTGAGACCCCAACATGTGACTTCCGGTTTAAATTTTTGTCTATAGATGGAAAATAACATCAATTTTTATCCAATCAAAATTCATTTCTTGTTTACAAATAATTACTATAATGCTTCATTTCCTATATTTGTAACAACTTGACAATATTTAGATGAAGCTGATCAAGATCTACCTGCCTCAGGTGTGATAGATACTATATCTAAATCTAGACTGAATACACAATATTGTTTATCTATCTTATGCTAATTGACCAAATATAAAAGCCATTTGGTTACATTATTGTCCTTGTTTGTTGTCAAATTGTTCACCTTGTATAGCATTAAAATCGACTGGTTTCCCCTAGATAAAACAGTACATATACTGAAACACAAGGTTTTAGTAACTTCAGCTATCTTGCAAAGAGGGCAGCGTTTTCTTACACATTTATCTGTTACGGAGTATCTGTGTCAAATGACCATGGATATGTTCTGTTTGTCGTAATCACAGTGACAATCTGGTCCTTTCCAAAATCCAAAATACTACGGAATCTATAATTGTCCAAAATTATTTGGTAATTCATAAACATTATTATTCGATTAACAAAAAAATAACAAAGAAAAAAAAATTAATAATGAGAGGTCAGTGTTATAATACATTAACTGCATCGATGGTTAGCATACCTACTTTGAGTGTGGTAGATCGTGGGTTCGAGCACCAGTCAGGTCAGGTCAGGTCAAACCAACGACAATCAAATTTGTATTTTCTGCTTCTTCACTAAGATTGCAGCTTTAAGGGTTAAGAGCAAAGACTGGTTGGCTTGGAATCAGGATAATGTGTCCAAGTAGGGCAGAACCGCATAGGTGGCGTAATCGTTAGCATGATCGCCTCGAGTGCGGTAGATCGTGGGTTCGAGCCCTGGTCGGGTCAAACCAAAGACTATAAAATTGGTATTTGTTGCTTCTCCGCTAACCACGCAGCATTAAGGAGAAAGAGCAGACTGGTTGGCTCGGAATCAAGATAATGTGTCCGAGTGGAGCGACATGCCTACCCGCGGACTGTTGTTTCAGTGAGCTAGCACTATAAAAATCCAACTCAGCGTGTTGTTCTAGAACAAAGCAGACCTCATCATCATCTCATTGAAAATAAACTTGTTTTCGCCATGATATAACTGAAAAATTGCAGAATTGGCATTAAACAACAATCACTCAATCACTCACTCCGAGTAGGGCAACATGTCTATCCACATACTGCTGTTTCAGTGAGCTAGCACTATAAAGGTCCAATTTATAAGTGTGTTTGTCTAGTACAAAGTGGACATCATCATTTCACTAAATGTAACTTATTCTTGCCATCATACAGCTGAAAAATTGCTCATTTGGCATTAAACAACAATCGCTCACTCAATCACTCATAACACATTTTACTGTCAATTATAGATAAATAAACAATCCAGTAGAGTAATCATAAATAGTCTCTATTATTTCTAAGGTCAAGGTTACAACTGGACTGTTAACAAAATGCTGAGTTGTCATCTTGGAGAAATACATTTTTGTAATGTGAAAATTACGGAAAATACATTAAATGACTTTCTTGTGAAAATTTTTTTTAATTTGTAATAAAAATTGTAAATAATTCCAAAAAATAAAATAAAATAAAAAGCACATTTTCTTTTTGTATAACGATGTATGTAATGTATTGCAATTTATTTTTTCATTTGACATACTAAGGTGAAGGTCATTGAGGGTAATGGAATAATTCTGTGTAAACAAACTAACAGATACCCCTTTGACAGGTGTGTAAATACAGCCAGGTAACAAATGTGTTCAAGTGACATCATGGGAGATAATCCACCCATCACCATTCCATACTGGACATGCTGTAACCCCTGGTAAGTTAGGGAACCAGATATTTACACAACATTATCTTGTCATCTTGAAGACAGCTGAGATGAATGAAAATACCTTTGTTTAATCAAACTGTAATTCATCATCAATTTATTAGACCAAGAGAACAGATATATCTATCCCTTAAAGACATATACCAATCCTTAAGTCCTGGTCACATGGTTTGTTACCTTATTCAATGATATCAAAGTCAATCTGTTCATAAAATTTAAAATCAAACGCTTTAATTCAGATTTTATATGTTTGCTGAATGGTCAAAATTGATAAATGATATTGTCTCATGAGTAACAGAAAATTGTAACTCTTTCCTATCTTGTAAGTGTTTGATGAACCCTTTAATAATTTATTTTATTTAGAAATGTGGTGAAATTGTATATGTTTTCAATGAAATTATATAGATGCATTTTATGGCATCTCAGTCATTTAGTCTAATAAATAACTTAAAATGTAAATATAGGGAGAAACCTAATACTTAGAAAATCTTAAAACACTGTGTTTAAAGTACAACATTTGCCTGATCCATTCAAATTGAATTTCATACTACCTTTTAAGCACTTACCCAAATTCTCAAATAAACCTATCATTACAAAAACCCCATTAGAAAGGAGGGGATTGAATGACTCTCACAAACATATTGCAGACGAAATGTTAAATGAGGTAAATCTGACATAATATAGTGTATAAGGTGACTGGTGAGGTGGACAACAAGTCTAGGCTTTGTTCTTACTGAACTGTACACTGGTGCCAGTGTCAAACAATCAATACTTATATACTTATAGTCGATTTTCTGTCCTATATAATTTGCATCCTGTTTACCTCACGAGTTACAAAACATGTTTACATAGTTAAAGATCTCAAAAACCCTATGGTTTAGTCATATTTACTCCTGAACTAACTAGATCCTTAACTTCTTAACTTCATAGCTTTTTACATTTATAAGGATCAACATCTCACTTCATAAATTACTTATTTTCCCAATGGAAGGTATCAAACACTGATAAACACTTTTTTTTTTACATTTTATCAAAGCTTGCCCTAATAAGTCTCAATCAACCAGATCAGATATTAAATAAATTAATCTGAAAATTGAACCTTGACAGATTGTTCCTGAACAACAATGGAGCTGTATTTTAGCATCACACATACATGTATATGTAAAAATAAACCTGTATCCAAGTATAAAGGTATTGCTGTGATGGACCTATGTAGGAATGATTTGATAGCAACAAAGATGGAATCATGGTCCTTGGCATAAAAATCAGCTTACTATCAACCAGTGTGTATGTAGTAATAGTCACTGCACCCTACTGGGTAATAGGAACATTTTGAAAAGTAGATTAATTGCCCTTGTCACAATTCACCATAAATTACCGCGTAATATTCCTTAAAATTCACCATACTCTGTGGGGTTAGGGTTATGGTGTTTAACGCCACTTTCAACAATATTTCAGTTATATCGTGGTGGTCAGTTTTATTGGTAGAGGAAACCGGAGTAAACCACTGACCTGCCGCAAGTCACTTACAAACTTTATCACATAATGTTGTATCAAGTACACCTCGCCTGAGCAGGATTCAAACGCACAACGTTAGTGGTGATAGGCACTGATTGCATAGGTAGTTGTGAATCCAAGTACCATATGACAATGACCATGACAGCCCCCTACCATACTCTGTACCTTTATAAAAAGCTTAAAACATACATGTATATATATATCTTTATTTCTCAATAAACAATTGTAATAAATAGGTATAGAGAATTACTATTTCAAATTATTTACCAATATATACAGTTACAAGGAAACAGAAAATGGTCAGTGATTAAAAGGTGAATGTTTTAAATTCATTATTTTACACAGGTACAGAAGAGATTCTTTGACACAATATTAAAAGGTTGCCTTAGCTTATATATAACAATAAAGATGGTCAACAACCTGTCAGGCACAGGAAATAGATCATTATACAATTGTAAATGTTTAATCTATCCTCCCATCACATACTGGTTAAGTACTGATTCACTTTCATTATATCATAATGAATCAATATCTGGTGGATCCTCTGATCTATCTTAATGATAAGTAGAAGTCAGACCAATTTACAAGCTGCTATTTTTCAATTTGACACAACAAATCCGCCTTAATTTTTTCTCTCAAATTTTATGTATATGCTTGGTTGTGGCACATATCTTTCAGAAACATTCATTTTGTGCTTGTAGTAATAAGGTCGATGACATGGGTCTAATAGAAACATTATTTCCATGCTTGTAGTAATAAGGTCAATGGCATGGGTCTAATAAAAGCAATATTTCTATGCTTGTGGTAATAAGGTCAATGACATTGGTCTAAAATAGAAACATTTCTTTATGCTTGTAGTAATAAGGTCAATGGCATGGACTTGAAACAGAAACATTTGTTTTATGCTTGTAGTAATAACGTCAATGGTATGGGCCTGAAACAGAAACATTTGTTTATGCTTGTAGTAATAAGGTCAATGGCATGGGTCTAAAACAGAAACATTTGTTTTATGCTTGTAGTGATAAGGTCAATGGCATGAGTCTTTCAGAAGCATTCATTTTATGCTTGTAGGAGTAACATCAATGGCATTGGTCAAATAAAAACATTTTCAGCTACATCATGAGGAGAACACTTTACTTTTTGATGATGATGCCTGGATGAAGTCTTTAACACGACAGGTAATGAAAGTTATTAGTTAAGAACACTTCACTTGGATAAAGTAGTGAACACGACAGGTGATAAAGACAAGAACACTTTATTTACCTGAATGAGGTCATGAACACAAAAGGTGATGATAAAATCAAGAACACTTCACCTGGATGAAATCAAGAACACTTCACCTGGATGAAGTAATGGTGATAAAGTAAAGAACATTTTGCCTTGATGAAGCCATTACATCTTCACAATAAAGAAGTTGTAAGTGTTTTACCATGAAGAACTAATAACTTCAACCAAGGCATAGGGGTACCAATGATAAAAAGAAATCAACACTTCTCCTTGAAGCTCTTATGGTCATTTTACCAAACAGAAGATGAGAAATTTATGACTTGAATATGATGTAGTTATGACCACTGCACATGACAGGCCTTAAAAGAAACCTCAGACAAGTTTTAGCCCAGGAAATATCATATCAACACATTCAAACAATTTTAACTGTTCTCTCAACTGACTTAACTTTTCTGATCCTATTTCAATCCAACATTTCAATCACTGACATTTGTTTCATATTTATTTATTTTATATTTTAACAAATGGAGAATATCAGTCATCTGGCCTCAATCCAATCCTAGAATTATTTGATCAATGGGTATATATAAAATACAATCTCATTAATGAGATATCTTAATCTTACAGTTATCCATTCATCAAAAAATATAATCACTTTCATGACTATAATTTCTCTCTTTTTTTTTATCAATATTAATTGATTTACATGTTTTTACATTGTGCATAGATATACTCCTGTCACACAGTAAATGAACACTTTATCATAAAACATATACCCCTGTCACACTGCAAATGAGCACTTTACCATAAAATATAAGATGGAGGGCTTTTAACTGTCCATCAAAACGTTTATAATTATCTAAATCCCATAAAATGTAGGGGGCACAGGTGTTAGTTTCTGGTCAGACAATGAACTGTAGGGGGTAACCAACTTTAAAACTAATATTGACTTTACCTTGAAGCATAAACATGATATGACTTATAGACATTTTTTAATTCATTGTCAAATATTGAAAAGGATAAATATCTGAAATTTCAACATAATATATCATTGAACTGACTTGATCTTGTGAAATCATTACTTTCTCCCAAAACATTCTAATGCTATCATAGCCATGTGAAATCAATGTGTGGTTCAGTTTTATTTCTGTACACCATACAGTAAAAATCATACCAATCAGGGGTTTCAAAGTTTTTTATAATAGGAGGTACTTCTTAAATTTTAGGAGGTACCTAAAAATTAGGCTGAGGGCCATAACGGGTCCAGGGAGCGGAAGCTCCTGAAATCTAGCATTTTGTGGACCAAAAAATGTACTTCAGAGACTGCAAAACATTAAGTGTTTTTGAAAGAAAAATCCCATTAACTTTAGAGTTCAGATTTCACCAAGAGTGAAGATCATGCATAATGCCTGGATTTCCCCCCCCCCCCCCCCCCAATTTCTTTATTGAATATTTCAGTTTACAGACTTCAGCCAAGATTATTCATAGATAGTCTGCCATATCTTAAAAAAAAAAAAAAGGACCATAAAAAGCTACGGTTCCGCAGCTAGGCTTGACCAAGCCATTGTTATCAAAGCTTAAACTTCTCAAAATTCTTTTGTTGGCTTTGTCCTTTTCTTTTTCACAATACCTTGGCTTATGTGTTTTTTTTACTTTATTACC
This sequence comes from Bathymodiolus septemdierum, assembly GCA_963383655.1. Classification (NCBI taxonomy): domain Eukaryota; kingdom Metazoa; phylum Mollusca; class Bivalvia; order Mytilida; family Modiolidae; genus Bathymodiolus; species Bathymodiolus septemdierum. Next base: position 116,797,988 of record OY726519.1, read on the forward strand.
AGTAATTAAACTCATCAAAGACCATTGGCAGGATCAAGACATATAAGTGTCATAATTAATGAAACCAAGGACGTATATAGAATACGTCCTTGATGAAACATATAAATTTAATTTGCAATCATCAATCTTTAATAAAATTTATAATTTTTTAATAGATCAATACAAATATAATTAAACAAAAACAATACATATTGTTACTTTCACGACTTATGTGCAAAAAAAATGTTCGAACAAAAACGATTCGCGGGAAGACATTTATTAACATTTGAATCACAAAAGTTAAATTATTTTGGAAAAAAAGGGGGGCCGGCGTTTTGACATTACAATGTAATTCGTATTTGAGCCATGTCCGGTTCTTTTTCAAGATTTCTAGTAATTTTCTATCCCTTATCTCCTCGTAACCCCTTTTAAAAATGTTTTTCAGCACATTTTTATTTCTGTGAACAACCGCGGTAGGGCCCCGTCAAAATATGTAAATAAATTAGCCATAGGTTTTTATTTTTTTATACCGGAAGTTAAGCAACAAGACAGTACGCCCCAGAATGATTCGACCCTGGGTTTTAAATGGATAAAAAAAATCGCACAAAATATTGTGTAGTCATATATTCATAATACATAATGATCATACTTATATTACTGGAGATTACACTAAATTGTGTTTGAACATAATTTGTAATCGGTCATTTTTTTATTTTGAAATGATGTCAGCTTTGTTCCGATCCGAGTTTTACACAAGGATGAAAAGATATTGGGGCGAAAACATATCTATTTACCGCATGCGCAAACTGCTATTTACGATTCTAAGGTAAAATTATTTTTAAAACAGGGAATATCCCATCAACTTGATCGTGACGCAGTTGTTCGATTTGAATGCGAGAATTCAGCAATTGACGTGATCATTAATTTTTTATGAAAAATATTCCACAAGCCTATCGACCATCGTACTTGTGGTTTTGACCACCGCTAATTTTGGGGGGGTTCAGTAATTCCTGCCAGTACTATACACGATCTCAGGCGGGTAAAAGTACCGGGTACCGGCCCACTTTGAAACCCCTGACCAATACATTGTAGTCATTCCACTGTCAAGTGCATACAATCTTTGAAGATTTAAATATGAAATTTCAAAGTATATATTTTATACAAAAATTAATAACTAATTGCAATTAAATCAATATTGAAAATAAAAGTACAATTTTAGGTGTATTTTTTTATCATACAGTTAATGAAATCAATAATGGAACTTTAACAACCCTTTTTCATAATCACAGACAGAAGGACATTTAATTCTACAGCAAATGTCAGCATTAATGTGCACTTTAGCTATTTTCTATTTACTTGGAATTCAGTTTTTGGTAAAAAAAGATAATATCTAATTTCAAAAACCAAAAACACAAAGTATATCCCCCCCCCCCCCCCCCCAAAAAAAAAATCACAATAGACCTCCATGAGTATATTAGTTATTTTTTCACTGAGAATATTTTCCCACCATTTATAAAACTCATATTTCATTTGCAGGAGTCAAAGATATTTCTTCTGATACTGAGAGTATCTGTACCTTTCAAAACATTATGGCTTAATTTATTGGTTTATAATATATATGACATATATGTGTACTTTTGTTATTATCCTATTATTAAAGGTTTCAAATTCTCTATAAGTTACATAACAATATGTTTTGGCAACATGGCATTACCAGACTTCAAAACAGATACATAAACTGAAATTCTGTTTACATGAACAACAAAAATTACCTGACATTGTTTATCATTTATTATTTTTCATAATTAAGCCAGACTACTATTTATATTGAATGCACACAAAATGTGGGTGGCAACGGCTCTGCTTTACTGAGTGAAGATTTCAGTCTAAACTCAGGGTACCAATTTATTGCATTAGAAATTTGTCCCAGAACAAGAATAAAGCAACCAGATCTATACCACTCAGTTTTCTTCATTATCTGTAATTACAAAAACTTTGATGTTTAATGTTCAAAGTTTCTTAAAAACACACTTCTTGCTCATAAAAAATTCATTAAGAGTTTGAGATGCTATCAGACCTGACATTAAGATGAGTTCTTGTCAAGTTTTCTAGTCCAATAAGACATTAATTGTGTAATTTGAGGGAGAGTATACTAATGAATGCAATTAGTATTCCTTGAGATGGCTTGAAACATAAACAAATTATTTTAGGTGAGTTATAGAAATATCCTACAAATTGAATAACCAATCTTTTTTTGTTAAATTAAAAAGTTGAAATACAATTTATGTCTTAAAATTCTTTTTACAGTCAAAAATTTTGTGACTTATTATTTAAGTATGTGGAATAACAAAAAAAAAATCCAAATATACAACAAAGGACTTTCTGTTTCTATTTCACAATGGAAAGTGTCAAAATCTGTAAATATTACCATGGATATTACAACTTTTATATCAAATATATGTTCAAGATGTTCCATTAAAACCTTCAAGTTCCAGAAATATTGACAATGTAAATCCAAAACGCCATGAATGTTTTCAATAAAAATAAAAGAAAAGCCATGTTTTGACACCTGAATATCAAAAGTAAAGCATCTGTTTGACAAATCAGGTTACTTTGAATGTTTTAAGTAAGATTGAACTCTGTAAAGGTTCAAAGATCCTACAAGACATGATCAAAAGTTAATACTGAACAGAAACTGTTATAAAGAGACATGATATATGTCTATACAAACAGTAAATTAGTGAGTAAAGAAGTACAAAAAGGTATAGACAAAACCTACTAAATCATGAACATTTACACAAACTTATAAATTATATGATTTTTATCTCTGGTCAGCTGTTTTGGGTAGAATGCACAAGGGTTGAAAGATTAAACCCTTGAAAATATATCATATTTAAGATATGAATACTTCCTACTAGCTATATAATAAAACACAATATATTTGAGTGTAATTTTAATGGTAACACAATTTTAAATGGAAAAGAGTACAACATGCTTACAACCATGAAATAATAATCTCAAATAGAAAAACATTAAAGTGTCTGCTGAAAATTATCAAAGGCCTAAAACAATAACCTTTTTCCATTTCAATTTCTTTCAATAAATCAAAAAGTCCATTACAATATAACATTCCTAGATATTTTATGAATATTTCCAAATGTATAATATTTGATTAGATCAATGAAATGAGATAAAGCTGTATTCTGACCAGATTAAAAATCTAAATATTTCCACCACTAGAGTTTAGATCTCCTAACCCTGTCATATCATCCATTTATCATATAAACTGATGACTTTCATACAGTTCATTGAAAGGTTATTTAAGAATCTGACAATTTCTCTTTAATTTGCATGCTATAACAACACTGGTAATTATATAAAGCCCAAGAGGCTCTAAACATCAGTCTCCTTCTTAGTTCTACAGTAATGTAGAGGAAATACTCTACAGATTTCAAATTATAACTTGTGTAAACATGAGAACCACAAATTTGCATTCTACAAGATATACTAGTATGTTATCATAACCTGCTCTAAAGCAAGAAACACTGTGGTCTTGACCATCTTTTGATGTTTTTTACTAGTCTTTCAAATATAACTTTGAAATGTTATCAGTGTTCTACCTTAGACAATTTACTAGCACAGCAAAAATTAATTCCAATATTTAATCTTCTAATGAGTGAGTGATTGTTGTTTAACACCAAGTGAGCAATATTTGCTGCCATATCATGGCGAGAACAAGCTTTATTTCAATGAGATGACGATGGAAGTTCCCTTGTACAAACCAATATGCATAGTTGGATTTTTATAGTATCCTCTTAGGTAAAACAACAGTCCGCAGGTAGACATGTTGCTCCACTTAGACACATTATTCTGATTGCGAGCCAACCAGTCTTTGATCTTGCTCCTGAACACTGCATGTTTAGTGGAGAAGCAAGAAATACCAATTTTATGGTTTTTTGTTTTTAACCCACAAAATAACCATACTTGAGGTGAGCACCTAACTATAACAACCTCCAATGTGGTTAATCTTCTAATGATAATACACTACATTAAAAGTATGGAGAAATGTCAGAAATGACAGGTATCTGTACATGTTGTCAAGATGTAATGAAGAATTATTTTAAATGTTGTGTCTGTCTAATTGTTTCATGTCCATCTACTTTTATATACTATAACTATGCACTGTACTCCAAACCATAGCTAAATCAGTGCAATTTTGTTGTCAGAACATATGCTGTATGGTAGCCAGTCATGTCAATAAGATGCCAAATTGAAAAACGGAAATCAAACCCGCCCATGCAGCAGATTTATTTAATCATTTTGAGATAAATAATGATCATGGTTGTAGGAAATATGGCCAAATTATTATGAAATCTTTCTCATTAGTCAAATGGCACAAACATATGTTCTTAAGAAGTACCAACTTCTATATAGCTTAAGGTTAAGAATGCACTTGAGGTGCTCTGCATCTAGCATCTCAAGTTTTTGACTCAAGTTTGTAAATGAAGATGAGGAAACTAGATCAAAGTAATTGGTACTTGTACTCAGGTATTACCTATGATGGTCTGTAGGTACATGTATGATCTACATCTGGTCACAAAAGATGTAGAAACATAGTAAAATAAGACTTTGAAGAAGTCAAGTACTATATCTGAAGTGCTAAATTCAACCATAATATCTGTCTATGAACATTGTGAAAAGTCTAGAATAAGGGAGAAATAACCAGCTTAATAAAAATTATACATTGTAAGAAGAAGAGTTTGACGATACCAAAGGGGTAAGCAGAATCTGCAAATTGAAGAAGGACGGACAACACAATAGCCAATAGAAATGTGGAATGTTACATGTATGGAGAAACAATTGTCAGAAATGTAATAACAACTTTTGTAAATTATAAAATGTGAAAAGTTAAAACAAACAATAAAGATTGACAGACTTACAAATGTGGTAGTCAAATTGTATATGATCTTTGACAATCTCTAGGTGACTTTTGAGAGTCTAGGTTACCTTTGACAGTCTCTATGTGACCTTTGACAGTCTAGGTGACCTTTGACAATCTCTAGGTTACCTTTGATAGTCTCTATGCGACCTTTGACAGTCTCTAGGTGGCCTTTGACAATCTATGTGACTTTTGACAGTCTACTTGAGCTTACAGACCATTTTCACCATTAATTCAGATCTCATCATTTTATTATTACACAAAACGACAAAGGAACATTTCAGAGTATAAAAGGAATATTACAGATCTAAATTCCTGTTGTGTTTTATCAATTCAAATCAGTTGATTATTTATTACTTAACGTCCAGCAAGCAGTATTTTAGTTCAATTACCAGTAATAAACATATATTGTTTAAATAATATGTAAGTCTATGAATTATAACAAAACTTACAAAAGTGCAGAGTAATAAACCCATTATAATTATAATACATCATATTACTATCATTTCAAGCATAATTAATATCTATCATTTTGAGGGTATAAGATTGCACATGGAAACCATTGCACAAAAGTACCCTTTCTTTCATCATTACATAAAAATCCCCCTTCTTTAATACTGAAAACATTGATGGAGAGATGGGATAGCAATTAACTCAAATCAAGTTAAAAGTTGAAAGACAAAATAAATAGTTTCCCATGTGCAGCAAATTGTACAAGCTCATTTTAAGTTAATTTTACAAGACTAATGAATATTCTTTATGATTTTAAACATAAGTTTTATCTTCATGTAAACAATTAAAGAGTTATTAATATCACTGAAATAGCCAAAAAAACATTGACAAAAAATTTGAAGAGAAAAATAGTTTATAAGTATATTAAATGAAATAGAGATGAAATCATAAATTTTCTTGTCTTGCATGGTTTGAATTAATTGCCATAAATTTGTCATAAATTGTCAATAATCACAGCATGACCCAGTTCTAACTGCAATTCACAACTTAAATAACAATAAGGAGGGACTGCACTCATTGACAACATATGATTTTGACTGGTCAACTGTATTAATGCTCCATAAATCAAAGAAAAACAGAGTTAGTCAAAGACATATTCAATTTCTGTCTAATTAACCAAAGGTGTTAATCGTTAGCCTTTGTTCTTGGTCAGATTATGTTGAGCACAGATGAAATGCACATGAAATTAACCATCAAATGCAAGCAGTGATGTAAATTTAAGGAGATAAACTGACATCTTATTTAAAAGACAAAAATATCAAAATAAACACCAAGGATAGAAGGAAATCGTAAAGAATTAACTGAAAGGAATTCTGCCTGATCTAATTATTTCATTACAGAGATCAAATAAAATAATAGCATTCCTTCTGAACCTAATCAGATCATGATTATTTGCTCCAAGAATGTCTCCTAAACTTTTAAAGGAATTATGGTGCAGAACAACATTTATAATGATGGTCTCTATAGAATAGCCACTAGAGCAGACATCTTGTATGACTAACTGCTGAAAAGTTAGATTGTAGTTATAGCAGAAATTGACGCAAAAGTCAAAGAAAACTCATTTCTGTGTGAATGAGTACCAAATGTTTGGACAATCTGTATATAGCTACATTGTATGTTGTAGACTGTAATATTTCACACCGTCTTTTAAGGATCATTTCAATGGTTTTTTTTGCTATTTCAGTGAAATTAATAACTCTTTAATTGTTTACATGAAGATAAAACTTATGTTTAAAATCATAAAGAATATTCATTAGTCTTGTAAAATTAACTTAAAAAGAGCTTGTACAATTTGCTGCACATGGGAAACTATTTACCTCCTTGGTACCAGCTGTTGTGTACGCAATAGACAGGTATTCTGTTTATACAAGTTAAATTAAGTAAGATTTTCTACAATGGGACTTTATTTAAGATTCTACATATGCAGGATTCTAGTTTATTGAGGGTCTGACTTAACACAGGTTTCATTGTATTGTAAATATTAAATTGTTGTGAAAACAAGATAAAGAATTCCAATCAAAAATACATTCTAATTTTTTCAACCTAGGTGCAAAACAAGATTTGCTCTCATATATTTGTATCTCTTGCTTCAAGTAACTTTGTCTAAGTAAGTGTTTAATTTGGCATTAAACACCAATCAATCAATAAATAATTAAATGGTTCTAATACTTATTCTGCAACTTCCAGAAACTAGAGGCTCAGCCCCATGAGCCTGTATCGCTCACCTGACAATAGAATGATATTGAAGCAAATTTCAAAGGGAGATAATCATTACCTTAAAAAACAGCAGCCATCTTGAATGGAGGGTGGGGCTGTCGAACACAATTTTGAAAGGGACACACCCAGGGACCATCTATGCCAAGTTTGGCTCCATTTGGCCAAGCTGTTTCAGAGGAGAAGATTTTTTTAACATTAGCCAATCAGAAAAAAGAATTAATCTTGGTGGCCATGTTTGTAGGCCGAATGGAACCAAATGAAGAAGCTTTATAGAGGATCTTACATAGATGCTTCCTGCCAAGTTTAGCTCCATTTTGCCAAGCAGTTTCAGAGGAGAAGATTTTTTTAAACAGTAGCCAATCAGAAACAAGAATTGCCATTGGCGGCCATATTTGTTGGTGGAACGGAACGAAATGGAGAAACTTTATAGAGGACCTTACATAGATGCTTTCTGCCAAGTTTGGTTCCATTTGGTCCAGTTGTTTCAGAGGAGTAGATTAAAATATGAAAAGTTAACGGACGGACGACGGACGCCAAGTGATGGCAATACCTCACATGACCCTTTGGGTCAGGTGAGCTAAAAATGGTAAATAGTAACATATTTTCAGAAAGTAAAAACATCTTTATAACATTGAGAAGAAAGAAATTTGAATGAAATATGAGTTATAAAAGAGCCAAGAAACAGAAATATGACCCATAGCATATGGTGAAATTTATAATGGTCCAAACACTTAGAAATGTCAAACAAATGAATAGTATTAAAGAAACAAATCTATAGACGTGTCTTAATGAAGGGCTCATTTATCACTACAACACATCTTACTGTATAAATATCACTATAGACCTGTAATATAAAGTACTAATCTGGCAAGAAATATAAACATACTCAAAAATAAATAGCTGAAGTTATTTTTAGGGAGAATTGAAATTTAAGCAATAGCAGATGTGACTGATAGCTTTATCTTTTGCCGCTATTACAAATAAATACAAATTGATTCAATTGTTGTAATTTTGAGACTACAAATCACAGTTACATACATTTTGTATGTACATGAAATACTGAGTTCATACGGATAACGTTTTCAATACGGTTCAGCTGAAACATTTTAGATTAGCACCAGAACTTTGAATAAGTGTGAATGTACAATGCGTTTTCAAAATGATTTTGATATGTTTTCGAAACTTTTTAAATGTTTGTCTGAATTCACTATAAATATAGTTTATACAACTACCAGTAGATGAAATTTTTGGATTTGAATCTGATGGCCAGGTACCCTTAAAAAAAATAGTCGAAATATTTAAGAAAATATCTGATACGAGTATAATTTTCATTCCTTGTTGTTTCAAACTTTCAAATTGAAGTCCTCTTAGGATTTGAAATTTTAATATTGGCTGCTCAACTGAAATGGCCAAGGTAACTGTATGAATGTTCCTATTTTGGTAAACTGGTCAGGCAATAGGTGTTATTGTAGATGTAACCTGGAGATTTAGGCACATCTAACTTTACTAACCTTTTAAAGTGGTGTTAAAATAAGAGGGGCAAGGTGTGACCATTACAACATTTCATATTTATTATTTATAACAACACAGGAGGAATCAATAGTTAGAAACAAAGAATTCTTGACAAAACCCTCATTACACCTAATTTAGATCATAAATCACCAATCTTTATAAAAAAAAATCCTTCCAAGAGAAGAATCATGAAATCTTATCTGACTGGATACAAAATCAATTTATTTGACTGATTTAGTTCTAATACATCCATAGATAAGATCTGTAATACCAATAAAATAAACATTTATCAACACAAGAGGTCTATTTTGTCACCAAAATACATATTATTTTGACAGGAAGTCTTTCAACAACTAATTGCTACCATTTTTTTTATGAGATTTTTTTGTTGACTTCAAAAATTTCTGGTTCATCAATAATAACATGGTTCTATTTGAACAGAATTTTTTATTCTGTCTCATGAGATGTCCGTCAGAAAAATAATGATCTAAATATTCTTGATTTCATGCCATTAGAATTTGTAACCTTACAGATCACTAATATTGTAACACATTGATTCTGACTTTATTTTATTTCATTGGTAAATCCAGGAATACAGCCTTATTACTTCTACCAGTATATTACAAAATTTCATACAATGTTACAGAAAACTGAAGAGGCAATCATGAATGTCAATCCGGATACACAGACACAGGACAAAGACAAACACAACATAAAAAACTAAAAAGATGAGCAAAAATTACACTACAAACTTTTATACTGTGCCACAATTTTATATGAAACAAACAGAAAACCATCAAAATTGATTTAAAAATAAAGAATCCATATATGAAAAACAGAAAACGTCCTCTTTTGGCACGTTTGTTTGATGGTGTTTAATGCCACTTTCAACAATATTTCAGTTATATCGTGGCGGAGAAAACCACCGACCTGTCACAAGTTACTGACAAACTTTATCACATAATGTTGTACACCTCACCCTGATCGAGATTCGAACTCACAACATCAGTGGTGATAGACACTGATTGCATAAGTAGTTGTAAATCCAACTACCATACGATCACGGCCACGACGGCCCCACTCTTTTGGCACGTTGGGATATCTTGTTTCTGTGGTGGTTTTCATATTGGAACTAAAACCATCAGCACTGTAGTGGATATTATAATGAAAATTCCTTCTGTGGTTAGAAAAGATGGTTAACATGTTAAAGTTTACAGACACTATGACCTTCAACAACAAAGACAGACAATACCTCGCATGACCCTTTGGTTCAAGTGAGCTTAAAACCTTGACAAAAATGGATGGGATGTGTTTTTTAGCTTTCTATGTTCCACTTGATCCACAAATCAATACTGCTTAGTGGAGTAGAACTAAATTATGATACTTCTTTCTCTGGCTGCCATCCAGGTGAGATCATATATATACATAAATTCTAGGTGGGGGACTTGAAATTCATAAGACATATTGCACAATATAACATTATTATAGTACAGCACACACACACACACACACACACACACTATACAAGTAGGTATCTTCTTCTTAAGACAAGAATCCCCAAACTAGTTATCAATTAACATAAAAATAAATTTTCACAAGCTTTGATGGAGGCATTGAAAGTTGTTAATAAGTCAGTTTAATTGAGGAAACACTACAATTTACTGAATTGAATTGGTCCTAACAAAGGAGCTACTTGTTTTTCAACTGCTAGTCAAGTGACAGGGATGTCGATTGTCTCTCAAGGTACTTGTCTCACTTAGAATCTTAACATACTACTTAACAGAGACATATATCAAGGTCTTCTGTGAATCAGGGTGTTGTCTTAACATTATATATATGAATGAATGAATGAATGCATGGTTTTTACTGTTTGATGACACTGGATTGTACTTTTCATAAAAATTTCCGCCAATCAAATACATTGATAGTGATATCTGCTGAAGGGTCAGCTGTTTATTTACTATCTGTTTGAGGGGAGGCTGAACCAGGGATTGATATTTAAGACCTCTGTCTCATATTTTTTCATGGTGTTTAATTTGTCTTTAATAAAATGCTATTTTTTCTCAATCTATAATTCCAATTGGCATTTTTTTTTTTATTTTAGTGGCAGATTGCAAATTTCTTACTTCAGTTTTTTTTGTACTGGTAATAAATAAACATGTTTTCATTAAGTTACTTAGATCTGTTTATCCGAATTATAATTACAGATCAAGCATGGCCATTGGTAAAAGCTTTATTGGACATCAGATACTATTACACCATACTTATCACAAATAATTATCACTCAAATATCAGCCAATCACTGATTGCAAAAAGCAAAAAAGGGCAATAACTCCAATTGCTGTAATGTTAATTTAAACTACATAAGCAAAAAATGCAAAGTTTTGAAGAATTCCCATATAATATGGAAGCAGATTTGAGCATACAAATGTATTGATGATTTTTTTTTATGTCAAAAGGGGAAATAACTCCTTAAAAACTGCTTGAGAAAATCATATCTAAAATGTAGGATGAGTTGCATGTAAAAATGTCTTGTGATGGACAGGACTAAAACAATGTTTCCTCCTCCAGGATGGAGACATAATGATGACAATATAACATACCATATTTTGTGACTAGATTATCAATTTAATTTGAACTAATATCTCTAATTGTCCCATAATATATGAAATTAAAATTCTTTAAAATCCATCCCATGTATCTGACATAAAACTTTGTCCTAGATAACGGTTTCTGTGCTCAAGTATGAGTTTTGTGCCAAATTTCCGTTTTTGAAGGTATAACAAGAGAATTTCCTTTGTTACGACCACATAAATTGAATCTTCACTTTTAATACCATTCTTCTAACAACAATTGAGTGCATTTAAGTAATATAATTGTTGTTAAAATTACTGCAATTTTTTTTGTGCCCATGAATAAATCAGTTTTTCACAAAATCATGGCATCTCATTACTTGTCACATTCTGGTAGTTGATGAGGTGTAAAAGATGATTAACACAACCTTATAACCATGTTAATTCTATACACCATATACCTAAACCACACCTAGGATTGGGTTTAACTTCAAATAGACAAGAAACCCATTTTCCACAAACTAAATTGACATCAAGTGCAAACTCAGGGTATAAGCTTACAAAATATTGTTTCAAATTTCATGTCTTAAAAAAAAATATACTAACATGCCAATTGTCTACTAATATGAACAAACCACAAAATTTCTGTCCGTAGTTTTTTTTTCTCTCTCTCCATGAAAAATCATTTAATTAAACCATTTTGAAAGGTAAACTTATGTTTAACAAACAAGAATTACAACTGTTCAACATGGATGAAAGCCTTGTTTAATCAAATATGATACAAATTAATCATCTTGTTTTTTTCTCATATAAAGGCATGTTCCCTGTTAAATATAACTCTTACTTTCTAGGACTTTGATATTTATTCTGATGTAGAAGTGTAAATAAGTAATATTTATGCCACGTTTTCCCCGAGTTAAATGGTGAAACAATCGAACGCAATGGATATAAGTATTCGTCATCCTCGATTTTACGCTATATATTTCATATAAAACCACATTTTCCAAAAAAATTATTGTGAAGTCATTTCTAAACGAATTTTGATCATTTTTGCACCAGAAGAAGCAGAAATATTTAAAGATTATTTGTTTATTTTAGGACGATTTTCCGTTAGATTGCCTTTATTTTCTTATGATTTAGACAATTTTTGTTTTCTGATGTCAAATTTGCTATATATTTGAACAAAAATTAAATCGAAAAAAATCAACATTTGTGCTTAAATCACCAGAAAACAAAAACCATGCCGACAAAAATTACTATCAGATAAACAAATAAAATTCAAAGAATTCTGCATGTCTTGAAATAAATTTAAAAAAAATCTGCTCTGAGATAGTTTTAAAATATTTTTTTGAAAAAAATGTGGTTTTATATGAAATATATAGTAAAAAATTGAAGGTGACCTGTCCATGTACTGTAGTTGAAATATTCCTTTGTTAACCTTAAACACATTCAATTTATATATTCAAGAAATACTTCTTTTGTTTATATACTAGTATTTTGAAACATTCCACTTCAAAGTGATGAAGAGAGCTTGAACAATATTAGTAAATAATGATGTGGATGTAAACGAACTATCTAATTTTACACATGGACAAAAATTAAAGCAAAGGAAGTGTACTTGTATTGCTATTCTACATTATATATTAGGAAAGAGAGTCCACATTAGATCTGATATTAATCCTTTACTAGAGGTCTATGTTGATAAGAAGGTCTTGGTTCAATCATGTAAAGCTACAGAAACCCTTATTTAATAACACAAATTTATTGCCCTTTTTAGTGTCCTGTGTCATCATCATATGTCATGGCGGTTTTAGTTTCATTATGGGAATTCTAATTTCGTTAAATTTATCATCTTGTCTCCATTTTTAGCTAACAATTTCATTTAGTTCCATGATTCATCCCAATCACACAGAAGATTGTGTTTCCCTAGCTAATCGTGTATATAATTAAACTCAGATGACAAGACTTCCTGATGGTGGCACTACGATTTTGTTGCATGTTTTTCACTGCATTTATGGGCAGAATTCATTACAGTAAGAGCTTTCTAGGATACACTTTATATTCATTCAGAAGAATTCAATAATCAGATCCCAGAAACATTCATTAGAAAGTATTATGTTCATATTTTCAATGAGATTTTGACATGAAAATGATGAGTTTTAAAACCATAATCTTTTCAATTTTGTCTAAATTAAGATTTCAAATGATTTATAATGACCATAAATAGAAAATGCAGAACGTGTGCTCTTAAGTTAATTGTTTAACTATGATATAACATGTAACACATTATTTAATCATGGTGGTTTAGTAGAATTTGATGGTTTGTTAAGACATCCATTGTAGAAATATTCCCAATGGCTTTAGCAATTTGGACTTCAGGATCTCTTACACATCAACAGAATTTATAATTTATGTTCTGTCATGCTGCTTGGTTCATAAGAAACAAGGTGTAGATGAATAAAAAAAAGCCATAGACAAATGATAAAGAATCATGTGTTTAAAATTACGGTACATTTCTACTATACTGATATACACACACATTAAAATTGGGCATCAAGATTTGAATATCAAATTCTGTGTCCCACCTTTCTTCACTTGGCAAATTACTCTTTCTTATCCGCTAGATTTATTTTCCATATTCCTCATAGGGCATCAACTTTAATATGCTTAAAACCGAGGCAAAGAGAAAACATAATTGCAGTTCTCACGATGAGTACCAGTCATAATATAATTAAACATAATTTTATTATAGAAATGAATTCAAGAATTTGATTTGGACCAGTATATTCAAATTTTCATTTTGAGGACTGTAATTGAACAAAAAAAAAAACTCAACAGAATTCACAAAGAAATAAAGACAAATGATCAGAAGCACCTGCTCATACAAAATCAATAGTACCGGAGATGACGCGAGTTTACAAGTGTCACGTTGATAAATGTATCTCTTTCCGACCCTGTAAATTATGTCACTGGAATAATTTCTGTACTATAATGACAATTCAACTGCCATACAAAATGTTGATTCTAATAATTATTTGTAATCTATTTCTGAGAACAATAAAGACTGTCACCTAAAGAGAACTAACAGAAGTTTATTTTTCACATTTGTCTTTGTGACTATCGTGACCTGTCATTAGTAGGTGGAGGGAATTATTTTCCAGCTTGTAATAAAATGAAAAGTATGGGCACAAACCTGCCCTCTTAGTGAAATAATGTGGTCATGAGTGTTTTTCATGTGCAAGTAAAATTTAATGCCAAACCTCACCTATTTCCCCATCATAACATATGTTACATTTTGACTCATAATATTTTGTCCCCATACAGCATGGGGTTAACAAATATATAAATGTTTGTACAATGATGCTTCTTGTCTAATACAATTGTAATTTAATTATTGTTTTTTTTTTTTTTTTTATAGATAAACACAAATACATAATTATTGTCATGCTTTTGAACTTCAGAAAATGATTAATCTAAACCAACAGGACTTTGACCTTATTGCCAGTAGGACATCCATTCAGATATACCCTACTTGATTATTGATGCTTCATGCATTTTTCCATGACATATTCTGCCATTTTTTTTTAAAGGCAATTTTTTCAATTGCTTATTTCAGAATCTATTGGACTTTTATTTGTACAAACTGTATCTACCAATTGTAGTAATACTTCACACACAAAAACAACAGTATTCTTTAAAGGAAGATTTTAAAAACAACTCCCCCATTGCAGATTCTGATCCCCATGGCCTATACCCAATAGTTTACAAGATTAACCAAATTACAATTATACCACATATCAAATACAATATTGCATATCCATTGCTGGTTCTGAAGATTTGTTTCCTTCTGTTGAAAAGGACACCTTCATTTGTATAAACCTGAATCTATATATTACAGCATGTGTCAAACCAAATACATTTACATGTACTATACTGGTTCTTTAGATGATTTAAAAATAATAATAATTGACATTAAAATTGCTTCCTATTCAAATTAAATACTTAAAATTGTCTAACACACAAAAAAAAACCTTTTGGGATCATATTGAAATTTGCTCTTTTTTTCTTTGAAAAAGGGGAAAGCAACATTCTTATTAAAGTTATCTGATTTTCAGAGTTATATCTTTATACAATTGTGAGCTAAAAAAAAAGGTCAATTTTTCAATACAATCCAAGAACTGGCGCCGCAAAGAACACCTGTCATCAGAATGGCACACCTGGCCATGAAATACCTGTAATTTGTCAAACTTATAATTATGCAAATATTGTATAAACAAACAATGTTTGTATCATTCCTTGATGATAAATGTGTATTGACAGAACATACAATTATAAATCTTGTCAACATAATTGTAAAGATATATTTCATTTATTCAATAACAGTCTACCATTCATTTCATTTTATCATGACTGAAAGTTTAAAAAAATCATCTCAATCATTAACAAAAAAGCAGTCAAATTATTTTTTTGTATTTACTGAATAACCTTAAAAATTGAAAATTGTAAGATGATAATAAAAGAAACCACCAATCCTGTTCTTTGTTAAAAAAAGTGGGTAAATTAAAGGTTTAAAGAATGATGTAGTTACCTCCCCTTTGACAATAAATGATCTTTTCCCTGACACAAAAGACCATCTACACTATTTACTACTCTAACCTAATTATATGGTACGGTATATGGTACTGTTAAATACCACTTCCCTATTATTTAGAGTGTTATAAATAATTCTAACATCTGATCAGCAGAAAATCTAGAACAACATTATACTCTAACTACTTGTCAATTTTAACACTATTTCACACTATTTCTTTGTCCCTTATCCACATGTTTGAATACTCTTGTATCCAGGATTAAAATAAAACTTCTGAGTTTAGAAAAAAATATATATTTCAATATTTTGTTTCCTTTAATTACATGTTTGTTTTTTTTAATTTGTGTAACAAATACCATTGCTCAGACTAGTTAATTACAAAGTAAGAAATATAATATATGTATATATACATAAAGAAACGTGCATTGTCATAATGATATAACATCATTCTCATATAACTGTGGCTTTCAGTTAATAAAAGGTCATAACCTGTCACAGAAAGATGATAACAAAAATATGACTGAACGTGCAGTGGTATCAAATTCATATAATACAAGGGGGATAACTCTAACAAGAAATGTGGCAGTAGTGTATTACATGCAAAAATATACATTTAGATATCATTGGTTTTTGTCTTAAAATTCACTGATATTTGGGTACAGATAAAGCAGGGGAGATTAACATCATCATATAGTTTACCATACATAAATATAATATTGTATATTTTACCATACATAAATATAACATAGTTTTTTTTTTTATCCTTTTGAAATATACATAAATGTAAAGACAATTCAGTCCTATTTATCTAGGGGTTTATCATACATTTCTCAGAGAGAAAAAGCAGATACACTGAAAGAAAATTCTCATAATGCTTTATACTACAAAAGGGAGATAACTTACCTTGTTCCAACTATGTGATTTAATAGGCCATAACAACTAGAGATACAATAATACATGTTAGATCTGTGTAATGTCTATACTTTAATCACAAGATACAGAGAACCTGACATATTTAAGCTGTGTAATGTCTATACTTTAATCACAAGATACAGAGAACCTGACATATTTAAGCTGTCCTGTTATGCTGCAATGTAACGGTTCTTTTTACAGGATTATCATCGTTTCATCATTTTTCTTTTTTATATTGATTTATATTTCATCCTTAATTTTATATATTAAGACCATGGATTAGGCAAACGATCCTTGATATTTAACACAATGCCATCAATATTTCTGTTATATTTCCACCTTTACAAATATATAATATCTCATCTGATCTATTGCTAAAACCCTCTAGAACTTTTTATTTTACAAATACCACCGGTATATTAAGGAGGTTTTACTGATACAGTATATATTATTTTTTGGACATATGCTACCAGTATAAGGAGGTTTTACTGATACAGTATATATTATTTTTTGGACATATGCTACCAGTATAAGGAGGTTTTACTGATACAGTATATATTATTTTTTGGACATATGCTACCAGTATAAGGAGGTTTTACTGATACAGTATATATTATTTTTTGGACATATGCTACCAGTATAAGGAGGTTTTACTGATACAGTATATATTATTCTTTGGACATATGCTACCAGTATAAGGAGGTTTTACTGATACAGTATATATTATTTTTTGGACATATGCTACCAGTATAAGGAGGTTTTACTGATACAGTATATATTATTTTTTGGACATATGCTACCAGTATAAGGAGGTTTTACTGATACAGTATATATTATTCTTTGGACATATGCTACCAGTATAAGGAGGTTTTACTGATACTGTATATATTATTTTTTGGACATATGCTACCAGTATAAGGAGGTTTTACAGTATATACGACTTTTCACATTTCATTCTCTAATTTCTCTAGTAAAATAATAAATAGGTACTTACTCGTCTGACAACTAACGTATCATCATCTTCTTTTTGTCTGTTATGTTCTTGATTCCTTATATTTGTGTTATTGCTGTTTTTATGGTCAACTAAAACAGAGATATGTAGAAAATGCAGGGATACATTTTTAGAAAAAAAATAAAAAAATAAATTGAATTAAGAAGGATTATTTTTTCCTACACTGTAAAAGATTCATATTTATACATGAATATTGATATAATACTGAGAAAATTCATACACTTTTCTCCTTAAAATTTTATAAATTGAACCAGTAAAATAATTTGGTTCTTTATTTTTGCATCTAAATGTGATGAGAATAAATAGGAACAAATGCAAATATTGATCACAATGATGAAAATAACAAATAGTGCAAAGGTTAACATGAAACCAGATTCAATCAAATGCAATACACACAATGAAGACACAAGTGCTGTATAAAATATGGACAGAAAGTTTAAAATATGGGCATAGGGAAGATTCTTATATCCAAAATAAAGAGGCATATGGAATGTTCATAAAAATCATAAATAAAAAGGCTTTATAAAGTAGAACAAGTCTGTATTTGTAATAAATGACTCTCTTAAGTTCATGTACTGAAATATCAGGCCTAATTTTTCATTGCTCATTCATGACACTTACTATTGTAAGAAAATATTTATCAAGTACAGTTGAACTTGTTGTGTGAAAGGAATCAAAATCAATACACTGTTTTAGTACCCCCCCCCCCTCCTTTAAGGCCACCCCTCTTACCAGGCCAGAATTCAAATGTGCTGCGATAGTATATGACTAAATTGCACCCCTCAAGAGAGTCCACCTCTCTTAAAAGGTCAACTTTTACATCCCTCAAGAGAGTTCACCTCTCTTAAAAGGTCAACTTTTGCACCCCTCAAGAGAGTTTGCCTCTCTTAAAAGGTCAACTTTTGCACCCCTCAAGAGAGTTCACCTCTCTTAAAAGGTCAACTTTTGCACCCCTCAAGAGAGTTCACCTCTCTTAAAAGGTCAACTTTTCATTGTAGAAGAGGAGGCCTTATAAGAGGAGTGTAGCTTGATTCAACACAGAGAACCACAGTTTGAGATTGTAAAAAAAACTTTCACCAAAAACTGATGGACTAGGAAGTTAATAACTGTACAACAAATTGAGAAAAGGTCTAGGATTAATATACTATTTTCAGAGGCCATAAGGCTGTGGTGAAATAATAATCTATATAAAATAATTATAAAAGTATACATGAACGACATAAAAGATAATGTGAGGATACAACAAAAGCTCCTAAAAACATGAAATAAACAAATATTAGAATTCTTGACACGCTTTGTGTAAAAAATAACGGAGAAATGATTTGTAATCCAAATTTGTTATTTAAATTGTGTAAACCCTTTATCCAAAATCAATTGGAAAGGACAACAAGGAATAAAAATTAGATCTATACTAATTTCAAAGATATTTTTAAACATATAATAGCATGCACACAACTGAAAAAGATCACATGAATATTATAAAGTGTGTTTTTTTTCTAGCATATGCTTTTGGTGAAATTTGGTGTTGATTATAATTTCATACATGCTAGATTTTATGCCATGAAATTGAAAATATATATTACCATGATTGTATCACTCTTTTATCAAATTTATCAAATTCAAACCAAGATATATACTGTGTAATTATAAACTTGATCATAAGAGAATTATATTTAAAATGCTATTCATTAAATGATATAAAGTAATAAAACAAGAACTGTTTATAAAATTAAAAGGCAAAATTATTTGACAACATTCCTGTAAATTTGTATCACACTCTTTGTTTCATACACTACGTAATAATAGTGATCACATCCTGGTCAATTATTTTCTTTCTAAGGGAAGTAACTCTACTGAAATTTGACATTGTGAACTATCATAAAATTTTACCTCTAGTGAAATTTGACAGTGTAAATTATCATAAAATTTTAACGAGTGTTTTAACTTCTCATTATCCTATTTTTTATAATGCAACTGCTTTTCTTTCTTTCTTCACAAAAATTTGTTTTCCAAATTCTGTATAAAACATATAAGGGTTGATCCAGAAAAAAGTATGTCCCCCCCCCCCAGGACGGCACTTTTTTTCACCCCCACCACCCATAGAAATAAATTTGACTTTTTAGGCATGACCAACAGAATTAGATTTAAGAAAAATTCAATGACCCATAGAATTAGAAAAAAATATATATAGACCAGCCACCCATAGAATTTTCCTAAAATACCACCACCCATTTTTTCTCCAGTTTCCCCAACACGTGGTTTTCGAAAGTTTACACAAAACGAAACTTCGAATTATTCCGATATCTTTATTTTTTTTCACAATTATGAATAGACTAAAAACTTATTCCCTTGGGAAAGAAATATTTTGTAATACAACGACTCTGTTATAAATCAAATAGCAATTAATCGTATTAAAAGTATTCAATACCTTTACGACCATTTCGTACGACATTCCGTAATATAAAGGGACAACTCGGCCCGTGGACATTCGGTCCAGAAAATCTAGGGCCTCTATGACTACTCGACCCGTATAGTAGGATATAGTGAAAATAAGATTTAAATGCCTCTGCTTTAAGTTATTTTTCACGACCTGATCAAAATTTATTACAATACGGATTGCCCTGTAACGGTCCGAGTAGTCCTGTGCAGAGTTGTCTGTGGGCCGAAATGTCTGGTTACCAAATCGATAATATGGGAGGTAACTCTAACCGGAAAATGCACTTATAAATACCGCAAAAACACACAAAAAACCTGTACTCACTGCACGTTTACATTACGGAAAAACTAATCTAGGGTTAGTAAATCACGGCTGTTACCCACCACCTATAGAATAATTTTATATTACCCACAACCCATACAATTATTTTTATTCAAAATTACCGACCACCAATGAAATTGAAATTTCGCTCAAAAACAACCAACAGAATTTAAATTTTCATTTGCACGGCGACCCATAGAAAAAAATATCAGTTGCCGTCGGGGGGTGGGGGGGGACATACTTTTTTCTGGAACAGCCCTAATTTGGTTTCTTTGAACTACAAAGAAAATTTTAATTTTTCAAAAATATATATATGGCCTATTAGAAATAATATGCAAAATGTAAAGTTGCTTTCTACATGTGAGTTTTATAATTACAAAAGTTCTCAAATCTGTAGGACAGAAAAAAAATGAAAAAATAAAATTTTCTTAATATTCAAAATTCAAATCTTACTACATTTACAAATTTTTAAACAATCAGTGATCAGTGCTATTACCTGTTGTATATTTACTTACCATCATGAATTATCATAGATTGTAAAGTGTCTAAAAACAACAGAAAGTCTTTTTTATACTAAAAAATATAGGATTTTCAAACAAAACTAACTTGTGACGACCCTGAACAATTATTGATCAAATTGAATTATATTAAAAAAAATATGGCAAGAATTTATTTGAGAAAAGATATTTCCATTTCACAATTTTTTTTTTCATTTTGTACATCTTACAAGTTATAAAAAACACATACCAGTAGTTTCTATGGAATACAGAAATCTATACTATTTCTACCATTATTTATATTTTAAAATTTTTTCAAGTGGCAGTTTGGTCATCCTGTATTTTTGAAACTTAGAAATATACCTTTTCAAAAGAAAAACATCGCCAGCTCTCATTGCTGCTTAACAATACATGTACCAATTTGAATAATTGTTATAACTCAGGAAAAATACAATTGTCAAACAACATTGACACAGAAGCTTTGATGTGGTAATAATACATATATCTAATGAGCAAGTCATCAAATTTAGTCAGTAGAAGCAGATGAGATCATTCGGGTTTATTTATGTTTCAGTATATCAAAATCTAAAAAAAATGTTGGAAAAGGGGCCTGAAAAATAATTTCTAATCTCTAACAACCATCCATAACGCTTTCATATCACAATTTTACAGATTTAAAATATTGTCACAACTAAGAGAAATATGTTTCAACCTGTGAACTCGATGTATAGGTAATCAATCACGTCAAATGAAAAAAGTATTCACAAGAAAAACTGACCACAAGATAAAGTATGATACAGATCATGGAGGACAGACCAAATGATCCATGTTAGGTAGGACTTGCAAAAAAAACCACATAACTCCTACACAACAAATGATAGATGTGTGTAACATCATGAAACTACAAGAACCCAAAACTGATATCGAAATCATAATAATGCAAAGGGACAAAAATAACTGATATATGCAATAAATCCATATTAAACTATTTCATTAGTGATTTTTTATTAATGATATCCCTAGTCTCCAAACAGTCACTTACTAAAATATTAATGATATCCCAAGTCTCCAAACAGTCACTTACTAAAATATTATCTTTTAGTTACTACTTTACAAATTGAACAATAACGTTTAATATCAGACATGACAATGAGGTACATATAAATAATACATACCATCTTGTACAACCATTGAGGAGAGAGTTTCTAGTGTATCCTGGCTGTAATTTCCAGGAGGTCTATAAAATATATCAAGTCAGTTAATATCATATGTTGTTAAACAATAATAGGTATGTTCAAAAGTTCATAACTTAGTTTTACATCTAGAGTAAACATAGACCGAATAATCTGTCTCTTGTGTGTCTATATTTGTCATTATATATTTCTTTTTCATTATTTGGACATGTTTTTGTTGTTGACACACTGAGACAGAAAGCACTACTATATAAAAGTAGTAGAAAGCATACAATTTGTATGCACTGGAAATTCTGGGATTTATCGAGTTTTGTGTAATGCAAACACCTACCGGTCTATTCATGAAGGATTATTCTTCAACTCTAGCCCTGCACTGGACTTAAAATATTCCTTGAGATTCCCCTATATCCATTTTTATTTCTCTTCGCTTCATTTACAATATAAAATTAATGGCATCCATTCATAAATATTTCAACCAATCAGATTGACTCTTATATTTTAGTGGTAGGAGAGACGAATTCCAGACAACTCATATTCATAAGGATGCTAAATTCCTAATACAACACGAGGACCAGCTGTTTTTGAGAACTAAGATCTTTAATCAAACCTGTCAACAACTTTTTTTTTCAATTTCTAAAAAGGAAATATTCTACAACAAATTTCCAATAACAATATAACATGTTAGACTGAAAACTTTATTTAATAAGCATTCTACACAAGTTTATCATTTCTAACTTACAATGGCCTAGCAGGTTCTGAAGCCAGAAGGGTGCCATCACGGTTGACAACCTCTTCCTCCTCCTCCTCATCTGATTTGTCATCCTCAATAATAACTGTTGTAGTAGCTTTATCATCAGCTCCTAACTCATTTAGATGGGCAGCTAGAACATCTAAATCCTGAAAAAAAATGGTTTCTTGTGTATAGTAATGCATAAAACTAGATCTTGACATAATTCAATAAAGTAACTTTTGACATTTGTCTATCCAGAATTAAACATTATGTCTAAACTACTAACATATGCTGTTAACTTAAATCAATTATACAAAATAGAACTCCCCAACATGCACCCACGTTCCAATAGGGGATGCCCTCTTGATATAGGATGGTAAGTTTATAGAAAGCCTGGCCATAGACCATAGTGGGTGCTGTGGTTGTGTAGATTTCATAAAATAGAGAATGTGCATTGAAGCTGCTATTTTATTAGTCCTTCCTCAACTTCTCATACTTTTCCAGTGGTAGTAAAAAAAATCATTGCCCCAAATCCCCCCTCATTTCTGTATCATTTTTATATACATGTGTTGTTAAACATGATGAAATATTTGTTTCTGGACATTAAACAACCAATATTCAACCAATTATGTATGCTTCTAATATATCCTACTTCTGGTTTTTTAACATGACCTCTGTACATTGCATTTCTTGGGTCACCTTGACCTGATGGTTTCTGTCCAGCACTCTGAGGTCGCTGATCTGTAAAAAAAATATAAAAAAATTAACATTAATATCACATAGAAATAAACTATCCCATTATATACATTTAATGAATTAAATAATTCTTATCTATATGTATATATGTATTCAATTGGTGTACAAGATTAACAGGTTTTTACACTAGTTCATACGATCAGCGATATCGTCCATGAGTGTGAGAAATTCTGTCTTTTCCTGAGTGAAGCCCAGTGGAACGAGGCTAAAAGATGTGAAATTCTCACACAAGGTAAAGATATCCTGTATATTCCCATGCGTTATTATAACCAATATATATTTCATAACTAATTATACAGGCAAAAATTTCTGTACACTATATCTATCAATAATCATGGTTGTAGATGAAAAAAAAAAGAAAAAAAAGGTTTATAATATTTTCTTTTTGCATGTCTGTAACCATCTTTTTGTTTGTCTGTGACAATATCTGTCTTTAAAATATGACGATATATTACTGTAATTTAAGTCAAAACAGGTCTTTAAAACATGACATTTCTAACCAATAATTAATACAGTTTACTTTCTATTCTTCTGTTGAATGAAATTTAATTTGACTAAAAAGTATAATTAGTTTTGTAAACTGACTTTTTATATCTTAACAAATAGTAAAGGGTATTTTCTAAATCATCAACATGACTTCAATTTTCCATAATGCAATAATAACAAGCAAATAGATGTTTTACCTTCTTTAACAGTTTTGTAAAAGAATATAAATTTTGCATTTCAATTCTGTATGCCTCATATCAAATATACAGTAATAATGCACTTAGTTATGGTGAAACATTAATATAAGAATATTGTTGTTCTCAATTAATACAAGTTTCCACATGTTATTTAGATGCTGGGTTGGTGTAGGTAGAACATTAATATATACTGAATGCAGTAAATAAAAACAGTCAAACCTGTCTAAATCAAATCTCCTTGGTACAAACTTTTATGTTCTGAATAGACAGGTGTTCTGTTTACACATGTTAACTTAACAAAGATTTCTTACTTTGGGACTTTATCTAAAGTTCAGTTTATACAAGATTTGAGTTTGATCAGAGTACGATTTAGACAGATTTCAATGTATATGTAGAAAACCATTACATTTTCAAATAATCAGAAATTATTTATGTAAAACTATTCTAGCCAATATCAGTTTGAAAGATTGCATAAATATTTTGCTTTGATATTTATATATTGTTTTATGTTACAGGATAACCAAGGCATCTATAATCAAGAGTAAGTTCCTATAAATCACAAATAATGTATTTTTAAATAACTGCAACCCCCAAAAATCTATTTAATATATTTTTATGAAATATTTGAAACAAT
The DNA here is from genome assembly GCA_963383655.1 of Bathymodiolus septemdierum. Lineage (NCBI taxonomy): Eukaryota > Metazoa > Mollusca > Bivalvia > Mytilida > Modiolidae > Bathymodiolus > Bathymodiolus septemdierum. The sequence continues at coordinate 116,822,986 of OY726519.1, forward strand.
GAAAATGATTATACAAAAACTTTCACTAAATATGGAGATGTAGCATTTCTATTGGAGTGAGAGATTGTTGTTTAAAGGCAACTCAGCAAATTTTCAGCTCTATCATGATGAGAGCAAGTTAATTTTCAATGGGATGATGAAGAGGTCCCCTTTCACTAGACCAACACGCTTAGCTGGATTTTTATAGTGCTAGCTCACTGAAACAACAGTCCAAAGTAGACATGTCGTCCCATTCGGACACATTACTCTGATTCCGAGCCAACCAGTCTTTGCCCTTTCTCCTTAATGCTGCATGATTAGTGGAGAAGCAACAAATACCAATTTCATAGTCTTTGGTTTGACCCGATCGGGGCTCGAACCCACGATCTACTGCACTCGAGGTGAGCATGCTAACCATTACACCACCGATACGGTTGCATTTCTATTGGTAAGTCAGTCCTATAAAAATGCTATACTATGATTATATACATACTATAAATATCTGATTATATTATTAATATGATATATTTCCTTCATGCTGATTTGCTGACACTAGGTCACATGATACCTTATATTAACAAAGGTTGCATGGGAATATTTCATGTTACTAAAAATAAATGTAAAAACTGCAAATTGCATTAGAGCTGCTTTAGATTAACAATATAACAACTGTAGCCTTTGTATAAGGTCGATATGTTATTATAATGACCAACAGAAGTATATTGACCTCAGACTCGGTTGATATGTTATCATAATGACCAACAGAAGTATATTGATTTCAGACTCAGTTTTTGATTGGTTTGTAGGAGTTGTAGATTGTAAATAAATCCATATGTGCAGGCCTCACCACACATAGTAAAAACAGGGCGACTTGACTTCTCTCTCTCTTGACTTAAGGGCGAAAGTGAGGGAAAATCTGGGAGACTTCCGAAAATCGATCCAAATTTTAACATTTCTTTTCCCACTATCTCATGTCCCCCTACCTTTCACAAAACGAATGTGCTGCACAATGATCTTAAAAAAGGATGCAATTAACGAGTTTGGAATAAAATATTGAACATCAAACCCTGCATGGGTCAAATTTCAGGAACATGGGAGCTCCTTTTATGTGAATATTGAAGAAAAAGTATGATTATTGGTGAAAAAAATACGGACTTGAAAAGACTGACGGGCGACTAAAACTTCGCTTTTTGACAGAAATTGAGCGATTTCATTGAAACCAAGGCGAAGAAGTCGCCCACTTCGCCTGGTTTGGTGAGTCCTGTATGTGGTCTCTGTTAAGTTTTAAATCTTAAATATACTTTGCAGATGAAATGGAAAATATCTGAATCATATATTATATATCTTTTTTTTTAATATAAGAGAAAGAAAAGAAAATCAAGTTACATAACTTAATAATGGAGATGTTAAATTTAGAATTCAGGAAAATGTAAAAAAAATAAAAACAAAAGTTGATCAAAAAGTGCACAGCAAAACGAAAGCACTCTGTATAAATAAAACAGCAATGGGAGGTAACCTGAATCTGGTTCCCCGATTTCCTCGTCTTCCTCCTCTACAAGGTAAATACAAATAACAGTATAGGATTAGAAAACATATAAAGCCACATTAACATCTAGGAGAAGCTAAAGCTAATTTAAATAAATTCTATAAATAACAGATAGGCACTAAAGCTAAAGCTAGATGATAATTATCTGTCAATTTATAATAGTATAAAGATTATGAAAATTAGTAAACTCTCATTGCAGTCAGGGGCAGTAATCTTAATCACATAACTTTTTCTGAATTTACATCAATTGACTTATATAAAAAATATTTCAGGTATTAATTAGAGAAACTAGAGGCTCAGCCCGTGTCGCTCACCTTTCATTCTGCTTTGAGGAAACTTAATACACAACCTTCCATACATGTAGATGCTTCCTACCAAGTTTCGGTTCATTTGGCTAGGCAGCTTCAGAGAAGATTTTTTAGATATCGACCAATCAGAAACAAGAATTGCCTGTGGTGGCCATGTTTGTTAACCGATCGGGATGAAATGAGCAATCTTCATAGAGGACATTCCATAGATGCTTCCTGTCATGTTTCGGTTAATTTGGCCAAGCGGTTTCTGAGGAGGAGGTTTTAAAAAATTGGCCAATCAGAAACAAGAATTGCCTGTGGAGGGCCATGTTTGGTAATGGATCATAACAAAATGTGCACTCTTTAGAGAAGATCTTCCATAGATGCTTTCTACTAAGTTTCAGTTCATTTGGCTGATGGGTTTCAGAGGAGAAGATTAAAATGTGAAAAGTTAACAAATGACAGACAACAAACGACGGACACCAGGTGATGCCAAAAGCCCACATTGCCTTTGGCAAGGTGAGCTAAAAAGAATATTAAAATGTGAATACCTACATGTAATGTATAGTATAAACATGTTACACTATATCAGCATTAGTTAATTTCTAAGGGAGATAATGGCAAGATTTATCTTTCTTTTAACAGTTTAATGCAAGAGTTATCTCCCTTTTAACAGTTTACTACAATGGAGAAATTTTTAGAAATGAACCAAGCAGAAACAAGAATTGCCTGTGGTGGTCATGTTTGTTAATGGATCGGGACGAAATTAGCAATCTTTATAGAGGACCTTCCATAGATACTTCCTACCAAGTTTCGGTTCATTTGGCCAAGCGATTTCGAAGGAGAAGATTTTTAAAAATCGGCCAATCAGAAACAAGAATTGCCTGTGGCGGCCATGTTTGTTAATAGATCGGGACAAAATGAGCCATCTTTAGAGAGGACCTTCCATAGATGCTTCCTACCAAGCTTCAGTTTATTTGGCTGAGAGGTTTCAGAGGAGAAGATTAAAATGTGAAAAGTTAACGGACGACAGACGACGGATGCCAAGTGATGGCAAAAGCTCACATTGTCTTTGGCAAGGTGAGCTAAAAAGTACATTATTAAAATATTATTCCAATGTGCAAAAGCTTTCAAATATTTTTCTTTATTTCTTAATTAATTTGGATCATACACAAGTGCTCATTTACACTTGAAAAGCAATCGCCATGTGAAAATCATGCAATGGTCATGCAATATTCCCTTTACGGAACAGAATTTTATATATTTAACCCAATACGTTTCCAGCCATTAGGTAAACTATATAAATAGCATTTTATTGTCACATGACTGATTATCACGTTGTATTTGGGGGGGAGGGGGTACATTTCTATTCTATTTTCATATTATTGTATCTAAATGTCATAATTAATGAGCTAAGAGGAACACAGAGCTGAATAAAATTAATCAAATTAATTATAACAAACCACTCCATTGTCCAAACATCAAACTTCTAAACACAGAAAGGGTAATGATAAAAGGCAATGAAAATCTGAACTCCTTGGCTTGGTACAGACACAGAAGTATGACAAGGTCAAGGGGAAAAGTATCATACATAAAGAAAAATGAGTCACAATCCCCTGTAAATTAGACAATTCTATAATTATAAAATTGATTCTTATATACATCTATATATCCTTTCTAGTAAAACTTATGGCATCAAATAGAAGTTTGTAGAATGGACTCAGAGCAAAAGTATATAAAGCTACAATACAATATTCAAATGAATATAAACATTTAAAGGAAGAAAATTTACATAAAAATACAATCAAACAAATTAAAGGCAAGATTTATGTTTCCATGCAAAAAGATGCAAACACAAGATTGATTGTTTAATTAAATATGATTAATTAAGATGATGTTCACAAGATCAGGATCAAAGGTTGTTATTAAAGATTAGAAGCTTCACTCATCTATTTTTTGTAGAAATATTTTTTACCTATGTATCTTCCTGTAATTTTAGAGAAACAATGTCAATATATTTCCTATCACAAATCTTACTTAAAAACAAATCATTTATATAATATTACAAACAACAAAAGTAAAGTCAAACAAACTTAATTAATTGGTTCTCAGGTCACTCTTTATGAGACCAGAGGCTCTCAAGAGCCTGCATCATTCACCTGGTAATAAAAAGAACCAATTGGTCCTATGTAAAAACTATGTCCTGCAGTGGTAGTCATCTTGGAATTCCGATCACAATAAAAAACACAAAGTTTGTAAAGAACCTTCCAATGATTGATTTCCAACTGGGTCCCCCATAAATCTATGACTTGAGATGGTGGCTAACTTGGATTTCCAATCAGAATAAAAAAAAAAAAAATTTGTAGAGGACCTTCCAATGATCATTCCTGGGCAGTTTGGTTTCAATTGTCCAAGTGGTTTCAGAGAAGAAGCGTTTTGAAACATTTTTCCCATAGGGTTCAATGTTAAACTAAGTCCTGCCGTAGCCGCCATTTTGAATTTCAGATCAAAACAAAAAACGTAAAGTGTGTAGAGAACCATCCAATGAACATTCATGTACAGTTTGGTTTTAATCATATTTGTAGTTTCTGAGAAGAAGGCATTTGAACATTTTCCCATAGGGTCCAATGTTAATGTATGTCCTGCGGTGGTGGCCATCTTGGATTTCCGATCCAAATATAAAACATAAATTTGGTAAAGGACATTCCAATGATCATTCATTTACAGTTTGGGTTCAGTCAGTTCATTAATTTCAGAGAAGAGGATCTTTGAAATTTCAGCCATTCAGAGCATATTATTGGCTCTGGCAGCCATGTTGAATATCCGACTGGAACGAAAAACAGAAACTTTGTAGAGGACCATCCAAGGAACATTCCTGCTAAGTTTGGTTCCAATTGGCCCAGTCGTTTCGGAGAAGAAGCTTGAAATGTGAAAAGTTTACAGACGACGGACGCCAAGTGATGGCAATAGTTCTCATGGACCTTTGGTGAAGGTTAACTAAAAACAAATCCAGGCATGTGGAAACATCCCCATCCCTCTTATCTTTACTTAAATAAAAAAATTAGGAGGTATTATGTTTGGGATTCTAATATACTACACTGTAGTTTAAGAAATAACACCTGAATGAATATTAAAAAAGTATAATGTCAAGATTGAAAAATGAATTTGATCAAGTCTGTAAAATTGTTGTCATTTCATAGAATCTCTGTATCATGATGGATCTTATTCATCATCCATATATACTAGTGGAGAATAAATCTTAATAAACTTGTCATGGAAACACTGCATATCAAATAGATCTCTTTGGAATCTTATGCATTTTTTCATTTGAATCCTGTAGTTTTCAACAGCATAATTTTTTCCCCCAAGAGAGTAAGAGTAATTTCCCTTTGAATATGATGTGGTTTATAATGAAGAGTGGAAATATCACATTTTTTCTATTGACTTGCCATTAAATTTGATCAAGCAGTCCGAAAAAAACCCAACATGTGGGCAGATCTGAGAACCAAATAATTTATATTTTTGGCCTAATAATCGAATTATATAATATCATAAAAAATTGATACCAAAACCACTAACAAACAAAAATTTCAAAGTTAATATGAAAGATCTATATACAGTAGAGTTCGTTTATAACGAACAGGCTTGTAACAAAATCAGGCTTATAGCGAAGTAAAGATAAATCCCCGGTCCCATCGCTATTTAAACAATGTATTTGTGAAGGCCTATTACAAATTTTTTATAACGAAATCAGGCTTATAACGAAAAGAATTTTAAACCCAAACAACGTTTTTATTACTCAAAATTGACATGATATAACAAAGAAAATTGTTGAACAAACAAATCGTTTACCTGTCTTCCGTTACGCACGGACGATCACATATTAGAATGGTCAAGTGGACTTGACACTTCCGTTATTGATAATTGAAAAATCAATAATCCCACCTTTGATGTTGTCAATGATGTCAATCAAAACTTTTCTTTAAAATATTCAAACAATAAAATGGATATTAATGATGTGATTAACAAGTTGTCAATTAATAACACACGCTAATTTATTGCATTAAAAATTAATAACACGTAATCTAAATTTTAATGAATGGATGCACAAGCTAAAGAAATTAAAAACAAAGTCATGTGTGAGATTAATTCATTCGCTATTGTTTATGTTTTCTTTGATGATAGACTCTTTAATTAAACAACAAACTGCGTGGTCTCAAGGTTCATCTAAATACCAAAAACAAAAGAAATGTGCTCGTTCTGAAATTTCGATTAACCTGAGTTTTTATGAGTATATAATACCAAAAAGAAACAATTATTCCTCAAATTCAAATAAAACAAAAGGAAAATGGCTATAATATTAAAATTGGCCATTAAAAATATATATCCGAATTATCAGCATTATACCGATATCGATACAAGTGTTAATACCCGACCTCATATTTCCTGTTTATAAAATAGATCGTGAACAAAGTTGAAAAAATGTTTCTCAGGAACATTTGAAGATACCAAAGAGGTATTCAGAAGCCGTAGTCTTTGAGAACTGTCTAAAGGATTAAATATTTTATACGATAAAGGCCCACTTTACTGTGCATCAGTTATCATAGCGTAATGAAACTGCCCGGGTCAGAACCAGATTGTTTTCTCTCTAAAATTACGCGACCTGGGTGGCTCGAACTACCGATAGCTAGAACAGATTTTGGCAGTCCCTTCGAGTTCGAGCCAGCGAAGTTCTACGGTACGATTTTCAAAAGGGGAGGTAATTCTACATTGTTTCTCTTATAACGAACGATGCCTATAACGAACTAAGATCGAGAGTCCCCTGGACTTTGCTATAAACGAACTCTACTGTAGAACAAATGACATGTGGATGTAAAAGTCGTATAAAATCCATGCCTAGTTTGGTGTATAAGAGAAAAAATAACCAGGATTCATTATCTAATGAGATGGCCAATGGCAATTCTTTCTTCATAATACATGTATATGACTATATGTAGTAAATGTTGAGGTCTTACCAATGATCTGGGACTGTCGTGGGACTTTATTATGTTGCTGTGGTTGTACTGGTTGAGCCTGGAAGTGGCTAGATACAGGCCAGCCCTGATGTGATGAAGGTGGTCGATGTCCACCATGTTCTCTATGGTTGTCTCTTTGTTGACCTTGTTGTTGAGGTGGTTTTTGACCTCTGTGTTGTTGGTTGTGTGATTGCTGGGGTGGGGCAGAGGGTTTAGCCTGATGACCTTCTCTCTGTAGAAGCTGGAAATTCCTCTTTAATGTAGATTCTCCAGGTATTTGTAATATTGAACTGAATTCAAAATAGAAAATAATTTTACAACTAGAATCAAAATATTTCTTTGTCCAGACAGGAGTGAGTGAGTGATTGTTGTTCCATGTCAAATGAGCAAATTTTGGCAAGGGTAACAAGTTGAGATGATAATGATGTCCACTTTGTACTCGACACGTTTATTTGGATTTTTATAGTGCTAGTTCACTGAAACAACAGTCGGCAGGAAGACATGTCGCTCCACTCAGACATATTATCCTGATTCCGAGCCAACTAGTCTTTGCTTTTATTCCTCAATGCTGCTTAGCTATCCACAACAAATAGCAGTTTTAGTCTCTGGTTTGTCCTGACAAGGGCTTGAACCCTGGATCTATCTCACTCGAGGTGAACATGCTAAGCATTACACCACCGATACAGTATTTTGTTGGTGACATTGAAGTAAAATTTGTAAACTAAAAACAAACCATCGTTTCTGCTAGAAAATATAGTATCATAGATGACAACCCCTTTTTGGTGCAATCAGTAAGAAAAATTTGAGATGTCAGTAATTTGTGATTTTTTTCAGTAATCATAATTTTTCATAAAATTTTACCATAATCGTACTACATTGTGGTGCTGACAATCATCCCGACCACCGTGCTGAATGGAAAAGTCTTGTTTGCAATATTTGCAATAGGCCATAATGTTCCTGTGTTGATTTCATAAGGCAAGGGAACTCAATACAATATTCGTTGTCCCAGTTTCCTTTTCTTCACTACAGAAGCTTCACTTGTTCCCTCAGACATCGTGAAATTGACAAAAACGTGCTGTGTTCATTAACTACTCGGGATCGAACAAGAAATGGATAGATCGTTTTGTACTATAGATAGTCCCGAGAAATCCAAAAGCATTTAATAATCGGAATCCCTCGAGCACTTATCTTTACGCGATTTTAACAGACAATGCAGCGTCTAAATGATCACAATGATATTTAAATGGGGAACGGTTCCAGGCCGGCAATAATTGGAAATCTGTAACAAGTAGACTGTTGACCGTAACACCGTAATTTTGGCCCGAAATTCGTAAAAATTACGGAAAAATCGTAATGGTTGGCATCTATGTAGTATGGGAGAATGGAATTAATGAAAAAAACATGTAAAAAGTTTTGCATACTTCATTTTCTAATGTCTTAGAATGCTACAGGAATAAACAGATTGGTCAACTGAAAAAAATGTTTTCTATGATTGTTTGACTTCTGTTGATGCCCATAAAAGTTTACACTCCTACCTTGGTTCACCACTTAAGTTAACATCTTCCTCCTCCTCGTTATCACTACCCTCATATTCATACTCAGTGTCATGGTCATCAGCTATAAATAGACCAAAGTATTCATTCAATAAACTATACATTACAAAATGTCTAATAACAACACTTATTTAACATTTGCCAAAATGCATTGTCAAACACTACAAATGTATACTTTTTTGAAGTCGTATACATGTATTTATATAAGCACAAATAAGCACAAGAGCTAATGAAGTCTGATATTTAAGTCATACTTGTTATAGCCAGATCTTATCTACATCTTTTAACACTTTTTCTTCTTCTACAATCAATGTTTGTTGTTTGATGGTGTTTAACACCACTTACAACAATATTTCAGTTATATAGTGGCGGTCAATTTTATTGGTGGATGAAACCGGAGGACCCAGAGAAAACCACTGAGCTGCCGCAAGTTACTGACAAAGTTTATCACATAATGTTGTACACCGCACCCTGTTCGAGATTCGAACTCACAACATCAGTGGTGATATGCACTGATTGCATAGGTAGTGGTAAATCCAACTACCATACAATCACGACCACGACAGCCCCTTCTTCTACAATCAATAACATGTATCTATCAATCATTACAATTGAAAGGTCCCTGGTGTTTATACTTATAAAGGAAGGTGTCATAAAGTAATGACACAAATATTTGATTACCGTAAATAAATACTTTCATTAAAACTAGAGGCTCAGTGGGCTGAGCCTGTGTCGCTCACCTTTCATTCTGCTTTGAGGAAACTTAATACAGAACCTTCCATAGGTACTTCCCACCAAATTTTGGTTCATTTGGCTAAGCGGTTTCAGAGAAGAAGATTTTAGAAATCGATCAACCAGAAACAAGAATTACCTATGGCAGCCATGTTTGCCACTGGATTGGGACGAAATGACCAATCTTTATAGAGGACCTTACGTAGATGCTTCCTACCAAGTTTCATTTCATTTGGCCAAGCGCTTTCAAAGGAAAAGCTTTTGTAGAAATCGACCAATCAGAAACAAGAATTGCCTGTGACGGTCATGTTTGTTAATAGATCGGGATGAAATGAGCAATCATAATAGAGGACCTTCCATAGAAGTTTCGGTTCATTTGGCAAAGCTGTTTCAGAGGAGAAGGTTTTCGGAAATCAACCAATCAGAAACAAGAATTGTCTGTGGTGGCCATGTTTGTTAACGAATCGGAACGCAATGAGCAGTCTATACAGAGGACCGCCCATATATGCTTCTCACCAAGTTTCGGTTCATTTGGCCAAGCGGTTTCAGAGGAGAAGATTTTAAAAAATCGGCCAATCAGAAACAAGAATTGTCTGTGGCGGCCATGTTTGTTAACGGATCGGGACGAAATGAGCAATCTTTATAGAGGACCTTCCATAGATGATTCCTACCAGGTTTCGGTTCATTTGGACCAGCGGTTTCAGAGAAGAAGATCTTTATAAAAATCAGCCAATCAGAAACAAGAATTGCCTGTGGCGGCCATGTTTGTTAACGGATCGGGACGAAATGAGCAATCTTTATAGAGGACCTTCCATAGATGCTTCCTACAAAGTTTCGGTTCATTTGGCCTAGCGGTTTCAGAGGAGAAGATTTGAAAAAAATCTGCCAATCAGAAACAAGAATTGCCTGTGGTGGCCATGTTTGTCAATGGATCGGGACGAAATGAGCAGTATTTATAGAGGACCTTCCATAGATGCTTCCTACCAAGTTTCAGTTCATTTGACTGAGGGGTTTCAGAGGAGAAGATTAAAATGTGAAAAGTTAATGGACGACAGACGCCAAGTGATGGCAAAAACTCACGTTGCCTTTGGCAAGGTGAGCTAAAAACCTCTTAAGATATTGTAAAGATTGCAACAAAAACCTCACAAAAAAATGGGTGTAAACTATGTTATATTACCCACTATTTTTCAATTTGGCAAGTATATACATAATTCTGATATCTAACATACTTCGTTTGTTCTTTTTATGTCTGTCTATATGATCTTTGAGTTGTATTCTGACTTGTCTCTCTGTAGGTTGATCTTTGATATAGGGGTGTTTCAGCAGTTGTTCAGTATTTGGCCTTTGAGTATAATCTTTTATTAAACAGGTTTCTACGAAATTTTGAAATCTTGAAGTCCTAAGAAGAAAATAATTACAAAATTGAACATTCAACTAACAACTTGCATGTAACAATTCATAGATAAAAAAAAATTATCAGCAATTCATACATTTTTTTTTTGATCTAACAATAAATACTTTTTGATGAAATGATGATGGTGTTTATTTTGTACTAGACTAACACACTTAGTTGGATTTTTGTCATGCTAGCTCATTGAAACAACAGTCAACAGGTAGAAATGTTGCTCCAATGGAACACATTATCCTGATTCTCCACCAACCAGTCTTTGCTCTTGATTAGTTGAAAAGCATCAAATAGCATGTTAATAATCTTTGGTTTGAGGGGCACATGCTAACAATTACGCCAGAGGCAGACACAATTTTTTGAAAATTGAGATATATTGTTCTTCACAAGAAATACTTTGGAAATATAATTTCTCCACTGATCAACAAGGTCAAGTTCAAAAAATTTCAATGTAAATAAATTGGCAGGAAATTAAATGCATATGCACATAGTTTATTGACTTGATTTTACTGTCCCAATGTCTTCACAGGTGTATACCTAGAGAAAGTTACATCTACTGTCCAATAGAAATCAAATCAGCCAAACGTTTTCCTGGAGCCAGTAAATAATAAATGTACAATTTCTTAGTATTGATAATACAGATACTCAGTAAATATACAATGGAAATAGACCAGTGATTCAGCCAGGCGGTCTCAGGACATTTGCCAACTTATTTCTCAAATTGTCCTGAAGAACTTTATAAAAATTAGCTTAATGATTAAAGAATGTCCAGTAGAAATTTTGATAAAACTGGCAATTGTCCTGAAGATTTCAAAGTCTAGCTGAAACACTGATAGCCTTTCCATTTGACTTCAAGACAACAGAGTTGGTACATTACCATTTTGATGATTTTAATCTTGGTGGTGGGTTTCTTGGAATTAAAAATAAGGCTCTCATCGGATGCATATCACAGAGTGCTAGAAAGAAAAAATATGAATAATAAGTAATGATAGATTGGTTGGTTTATGATGTTTAACGCCACTTTCAACAATAATTCAGTTATATGGTGGCGGTCACAAGTCACTGACAAACTTTATCCCATAATGTTGTATCGAGTACACCTTGCCATGAGTGGCATTCAAACTCAGTATTAGTAGTGATAGGCACCGATTGCACAGATAATTGTAAATCCAACCACCATATGATCACGGCCCCTCGTAATAATAGCTATTAGATAATAAGCTAGAATAGAATGTCTAACTTAAGGAAGCCAATTTGTGATTGGTTACATATATTACAAACAAAAATAGTACTCTTATCTTGTCCAGTATTACCTCTCTCACAGCTTCATACACACCAACTGTATTGTATTTAAAAACGTCAACCAATATGTTCTGCTTTTGATGTCTATTATCAAGTGTGTCTAAGTTAATATAACATTTGTTCATGCCACAATATAGCTGAAATAGTGCTAAAGTTGGCATTAAACACCAATCAATCAATCTATAATCAAGTGAAGTCAGTATAATAGTCATTCACACGTGAAATCTTAAACGAACACCCAAAATACAATACAGTTGTTACAATAAATCATATAATATCGGTTTTCACTTCAAACTGAATTAAAACTAGAGGCTCAGTAGGCTGAGCCTGTGTCGCTCATCTTTCATTCTGCTTTGAGGAAACTTAATACACAACCTTCCATACATGTAGATGCTTCCTACAAAGTTTCGGTTCATTTGGCTAGGCAGTTTCAGAGGAGAAGATTTTTTAGATATCGACCAATCAGAAACAAGAATTGCCTGTGGCGGCCATGTTTGTTAACCGATCGAGACAAAATGAGCAATATTCATAGAGGACATTCCATAGATGTTTCCTGCCATGTTTCAGTTAATTTGGCTGATGGGTTTCAGAGGAGAAGTTTAAAATGTGAAAAGTTAACAAATGACAGACAACAAACGACGGACACCAAGTGATGCCAAAAACCCACATTGCCTTTGGCACGGTGAGCTAAAAAGAATATTAAAATGTGAATACCTACATGTAAAGTATAGTATAAGCATGTTACACTATATCAGCATTAGTTAATTTCTAAGGGAGATAATGGCAAGTTATCTTTTTTTTTAACAGTTTAATGCAAGAGTTATCTCCCTTTTAACAGTTTACTACAATGGAGAAGCTTTTTTTAAGAAATGAACCAATCAGAAACAAGAATTGCCTGTGGTGGCCATGTTTGTTAACGGATCGGGATGAAATGAGCAATCTTTATAGAGGACCGCCCATAGATGCTTCCTACCAAGTTTCGGTTCATTTGGCCAAGCGGTTTCGGAAGAGAAGATTTAGAACTCGGCCAATCAGAAACAAGAATTGCCTGTGGTGGCCATGTTTGTTAACGCATCGGGATGAAATGAGCAGTCTTTATCGAGGACCTTCCATAGATGCTTCCTACCAAGTTTCGGTTCATTTGGCCAAGCGGTTTCGGAGGAGAAGATTTTTTTTAAATCGGTCAATCAAAAACAAGAATTGCCTGTGGCGGCCATGTTTGTTAACGGATCGGGATGAAATGAGCAATCTTTATAGAGGACCTTCCATAGATGCTTCCTACCAAGTTTCGGTTCATTTGATCAAGCGGTTTCGGAGAAGATTTAAACAAATCGGTCAATCAGAAACAAGAATTGCCTGTGGCGGCCATGTTTGTTAATAGATCGGGACAAAATGAGCAATCTTTAGAGAGGACTTTCCATAGATGCTTCCTACCAAGTTTCAGTTCATTTGGCTGAGAGGTTTCAGAGGAGAAGATTAAAATGTGAAAAGTTAACGGACGACGGACGCCAAGTGATGGCAAAAGCTCACATTGCCTTTGGCAAGGTGAGCTAAAAATTACATTTCATGAGCTTCGAAAAGAATTTTTGACCGGTAAACAGTTTATTTTACCTCTTTTAATTTTGAATGTCAACTGAATTATTGTTAAATGTTATGTAGCACGAAAAACATTATATATATAACATTATATGCACATTTGTTTTTGGTTGACTGATTATTACTTGACGACCAGCGAGCAATAATACATCTATATTCTGGATGAACATTTGTTTTTATTTTTTTGTCAAAATAAACAATTTAAATAATCTCAACCAAAGATTCAAAGTGTGTTACGCTCGGAGCTCCTAATATGATACAATTACACATAAAACATTGTAAATCTCTAGTGAACTAGTACTTACGTGGCTTTCCTTCAGCCATTTCTATTGCAGTAATCCCTAACGACCATAAATCACTCTGAAACAAAAGTGAACTATATGTATCAAAATGTCCTGTTAATATGTATATATACTTCATTTAAATGATTCTTTAAATGAAACATGATACACCTTTTTCAATAAAATTTACAATCATGGTTTGAAACAAATCTAAAGATTTTTAGTTATAACACAGGAATCATTTTTATTTTAGGTGAAATACAATAAGTCCTGGAAGAACTATCAAAGTCTCAATTTAAATTTGTACAGGAAAGATTTCAGATCAATCTAAAGTTACATGGTTTTTTTTTAATTTGGGGTCTGATGAACTTTTGTAATATATAGACAATGTCTACAACACTTTGCCAGGAACTTCACCCCAAATCATATTTGTCAATGGCTGACTGTTACTGATTTTAAATTTTTTTTTCAGGCAAATTTTTCATCACATAGTAATGCTTCCTTCTTCCATTTTTAAACTTTTAACATTGCCTAACTTCTATCTTTCTTTTGATCAAATCAATTTTCAAAGATTGTTGAAACTGCATGTGGTAAACTTTGGTAAAAAAAAAAATGTCACATGAGATCCAAATGAATGGCGAATGTAATTAATGGTATTCCTAAAACACAATATATAGTATAAATAATGCAAACTTTTCATTGGACAGCACTGTTACTGAATTAATGGGGTTTTTTTTTTCAGAAACAATCAAATTGAATATCACTGCTCAACAACATATGAAGATTTTGAAATTGTATCAACAGTGAAACCTGCATAAACTGAACCTTGAATGAACCAGAATCTTGTATAAACTGAATTATATATAAAGTGCCAATGAATAAAATGTTTGTTAATTTAACTTGTATAAGACTACTATGAACACATGAGTACCAAGGAGGTCCAGTTTGGACAGGTTTCACTGGATACACAATGTTTATCCTGTAAACTATCAATTCACCAGTCAAATATGTCTACAGAGAAATTACAACATTTTCCAATTAATAAATGTACTTATAATGTTTAAATGTGTTGTCATGACAATACAAATACATACCCTATTGTCATAAGTGGCTTCAGAATTTTCATCACAGGCAATAACTTCAGGAGCCATCCTATGTAAAAAAAAACAAAACAAAAAACAGATAAACTTTTAGTGTTCAGATATTGTAAGGTAAAAATCAGCATCATCCCTAGTTACTGCAGATATGTGATAATGGAAATTGACTAATTATTCCTTTGATCTCACAGAGTGATAATGTTATTATCAACAAACTGACTGTAATACTGACATTTATGGGTCAGAGTGACATCAAACACATTACGACATTACTGATAAAAACAATAACAACAGATTTGAAAGCTTCCACATACATTATTAGCAGCATCACAACTCGTCCTATTGGACTCGCTGCAATACTGGCGATAATGTCTGTCTTGACCTTCATTGACTTCTATATTTATTAAATGCATTGGAAAGACTAAGTAAAGTACTGATAAAATAATGCAGCACAGAAAACTTAATTAAGAGTATAGGATGAACCTGAAAGTTAAAATGTAAGTGGTCTGTTCAGGGAATTCAGTACCACACTGATTTACAAACTTGACTAAGTCAACATATGAACAGACATTTTTCTTGGTGTTTAGAAATCCATCATTCATATAAATATAAATTAATCTTAGAGTCACATGTCATTTTATACGTGTTTTGATTGGTTTAAAAAGTTGAGGTTATTTGTATATGTACTGAATCTGAGAATAGACGTTGTTCTCAAGGCGTCTCGTGCCGTTGTCATCAGGTGATTTTCTTTAAATGAGGCACCTTTGGGGTTATTTAAATTTATTTCCAATTATTTGCCTTATTTTGAAAAAATAAATATATTTTTCAATATCACAACAAAAAAGGTTTGAATTAATTTGTAAGGATTGATCGAAATTATTTGTTCAGTTCATTCGAAATAACCTCAATCAGGTTGTACATGTAGCATTTAATTGTGTCCTCTAGTTCAAAGTGTCCGCCGGACACTTTTACATATGTTATAGTGTCCAGTAGACACTATTTCATATCGAAATCTCTATAAAATATTGTCTGGGGGGGACACTTTTAACATAGAACACTATTATGTCTTACCCTTACCCTAACCCTACTAACCCTATACTAGGACACAATTTCATAGCACCGGACACTGTTTCATATCGCAATCTCTATAAAATATTGTCCGGGGGGACACTTTAACATAGGACACTATTATGTCTTACATACACACCCTTGTATAACAAGCTACATGGGTTACATGGTGTGTACAACCTGATTGAGGTTATTTCTTCATGAACCGAACAAAAATTGTGATCAATCCTTAAGTAGTTAACTATCCTCTGGTAGGCTCACCTAACACCCCCTTTAGTTCAATAAGTATAACATTTATATAAAAATGTATCTATTAAATCATACCAATATGGAGTTCCAATAAATGTGTTTCTTCTACCAATGGTTTTATCCAGTTGTGCACTAACACCAAAGTCAACTAGAATATAAAGATTAAAATCTATATTTTAGCTTAAAAATATCACTATAAAGAAATAATCTCTGGTTTGTTTTTAAAAAAAATAACACAAGAAAAATGAAGAATGGTCTTGCTACCTGTTCAAATTTGAATGTAAAATATCAAACCAGACTAGAATATTAATTAAACAATGTCACATAAATTATGTCAATTCTATATAGAATTTCAGTAAATAATGTGAAAATACACAATTTATACTAGTTGCCATATGTCCTTCTGTAAAATTTATCATTGTACGACCTTATATTAGAATGGAATATTAAATTTTACCCTATTGACTTTCCCTTAATTTCTTACCCAGTTTAACTTCAGCATTATCTGTTAACAAAACATTCTGTCCTTTAATATCACGGTGGATGACTTTGTTCTGATGAAGATGTGCTAAACCCTAGAAAAAGATCAATTTAACATTAACATACAGGGTTGTTGTTATAATTCATCATGTGTGTGTGGGTGTGTGGTGGTGGTGTGGGGGAGGGGAGGGGGGGGGGGGGGGTGGTGTGAAATGGATAGGATTAAAAAAAACTGACAGGGTTACTTAAACCCAATGTGTGGAAGTACAGCAATTTCATTAAAACCAAGATGAAAATGACCCACTTTGCCTGGTTTGGTAAGTCCTGTCTATGCTGTCAGTTAGTAGATTGCTGCCCAAGGAGAGGTGAACTCAAATATAGTTTTGAAGTGTCAATTACCTATGGTAATCTCCTTCATCATCTCCAGTAAAACTGACTGCCACAATAAAACTGTCAGTCACAATAAAACTGACGGCCACAATAAAACTGACTGCCACAATAAAACTGACTGCCACAATAAAACTGACTGCCACACTAAAACTGACTGCCACACTAAAACTGACTGTCACAATAAAACTGACTGCCACACTAAAACTGACTGTCACAATAAAACTGACTGCCACAATAAAACTGACTGCCACAAAAAAACTGACTGCCACAATAAAACTGACCACCACAATAAAACTGAAATATTGTTAAAAATACCAATCTGTTTTGTGAGGTTAAAAAATTATGATCTAAAAACTCAACAAAATTAAAATTCTTAAAGGAAATACTTTCTATGTCATGATTCTACATTTAGGTCACAGACTGGTTATTTGTGCAAATATTTAATGACATCACTACATAAAATGACAATAAATATATTACTTTGTAAAATCAAGAAATAATTCATGGAAGCCAATTAAAATACAAAAAAAATATGTTAAAATAAATCAGTAACCAGCATGTGTTAATATCACCAGCATTCCTTGGAAATTAATGTCACCGGAAGACGACAAATTACAAAAGTCAAAGCAGATAGATGGTTCTCATTAGTATTTATTCCCCCCCCCCAGCAAAATGTGAATATGCAAAGAAACAAAATGAGCATTTTTAACCACAGTCCTGTATAAATACACAGACACGTTTACCCGTTAACCTGTAGGAGTAGCTTTCTACTTTAAAGAGTAGTTTTAGTCAAATTCGCTTGGTGGGATTGAATGTACACCCTCCCACCGAAAATCTTGAAAAATTAAGTATCGTTTCCTGCAATATATATCATGTATATCAGTCTTTCCCAAATGTCGTCGGTCCGACAGTCCTGACAGGTAAAATTGTTGTCGGACCGACGAACTACGATCTTTTTCCAGATCAAATGTCCAACGTATTCCGTGACCGGTTCCATGATTTATATTTTTTGAGCATGCACGATTACAAGGCATAAACCGATTAAATTTCCGGTTTTAAACCGGCATATGACTAACCCGAATAATCCTGTCGTTATATTACGCTCCCGCTGGTCGCTACATTAATGATCCAGCGATAGTGCCGATAGAGGGCGCAGTATTATTCGAGTTAGCATATGACATGTATGATGTATTTGATTTAGCTGAGAAAGACGTTGATGAATTTTGTGACAATTTTGTTGGAGAGGAAGAAAACTGGAATTCAGTTTTCACATTTGCCAGAGAATAAAAGTTTAATGAAAAAATTGGCTATTTTATTCAATCTTTCTCAACATTTTCACATGAACAATTTAACAAAGTAACATGATTAAGGCTGAGACAGTATAAAAATTTAAATAACAAATGAAATTGTATACCATTTATTACAAAATACAAGCTAAACATGATGAAGGTAAATGTCAATACGACACCCACCTTAACAATTATAGTAGAAACTTTTCGGTCAGACAAAAAAATATTTCGGACTGACAAAATCAATCAGCCTGTCTGACCGAATGACAGACAGATCCTCTGACAATTTGGCACAGACTGATATCAAACAGCTTCTTGTTGAATATGATTGTTTGTTTGTAGCTGTGTGTAATGTTTAAGTGTAAGGATTAATTTGTGCAATAATGGTGCAGAGCATCAACTAGATCACCAAAGTGTTTGTAAAGAGCATGGACATAGAATTATTATAAAGCACTTAAATGACAAAGACTCAGTGTAGTGTTCGTTATCTATCATATGAAACAAAAGTACTTACTGCCGCTTTTATTTATTTTGCAACTTGTTGGTGTAGAAATAACTTATGAGCGAGCATAACTTAGGCGTAAAAAATCGTAGTGGTAAACAAGTCTGAATACATGAAATCAAACAGGACTAATGTACATAATTTGTGCAGTATTACACTAACACATGAATAAAGTAAAAATATCTGGAATTTCATCATAGCATTGTTTATATAGCCAATGAAGGACATCATATTAGAATCACATATAAACTACACATAACCAAATAATTTACCCTGAGTATTTCTCTTGCAATGTAAGCTATCCATTCTTCTCTCAATGTGTTACCCTTTGTAGCTGAAATTAACATTTGAAATTGATTATTTTGTTACTTCATGAAAGGATATCTAATATTTACTCAAATTTGATTGATTGATTGGTGTTTAATGCCAACTTTAGCAATATTTCAGCTACATCATGACGTGAACAAGTTTGAGCACACCAAAATGTCTCACATGTATTTGCACTACCAGTAGTTCCCATGGAAACTTTTGGATGAAGTAAGAAAAACTGAATGAAAACTTGATAATTCCCATACTTTACTACATCATCAAGGTTATGTTCAATTAACCAGAGGGTCAGATTTGATATTTTTAACATTTGAAATGTAAAGTATATTCTTCAAATGGTACAACTAATAACCAACAAAAAAAGATTTTCTATTTATAGAGGTTCAATGAACAAAGAAATCTTACAAACAGACTTTATTTAAAGTTCAGATTAGACAGGAATCTGGTCTATTCAAGGTTCAGTATAGACAGGTTTCACTGTAGTAATAGCACACATGTGAAAGCTTCAAACTGACTTTTTATTTGTGTTTTAATGAGCAGGTATCATATTGAAGAATTTCATCACACAGATTTATTTTTGATTATATTGTATTATCAGTTCTACATAATTTATCATGCACACTGCTTACATATGATAAGACTCAAATCAGCATCTACTGATGTCATTATCTCATGGGTATTCTCAAATCAATTTATTGGTTAGGGTTAGGGCATACATCAGTGACGTCATTGGATGTCGATTTGAAAAAGTGAGAAACGGCCATAGATTTGAGAATTGGACGCCGATTTGAGAATTTGAAAAAAGGACATAAATCTGAGGTACAGATGTCTGTGACGTAGAAATCGGAAATGGATTTGAGGATTGGACGTCGATTAGAGGCTGGACGTCGATCTGAGTCTAACATATTTAAAGAAAATACAATAGGTTCTTACACAAGTCAATATTGAAGATCAGGGATATCTTCAACGAGTAGAGAATAGGGAAACGAGTGTATAAGTGGTAGAATTTCTCATACAAATGGTAGATATCTTCATCTTCAATTTTGGCAAATGTAAATAACCTAATTCTTCCAAAATATATGACCATAGAATTCTACAGACGAAAGGATTGAAGACAAAACTTGTCATTTTTTTCATTTCAATTGTGACATGAACCAATTCAATATACTGGATTGGTAATTTTTTACCCATGGGAGACAACTTCACACGACTCTGTCTCTAATGGAAAAGCTCCATTTAGGGAAAAATACCTAATCTTTAAATCATCATCAGAGAGCAAAAAGATTTACATTGTATATAAGACCTTATAACCTAGAAAATACTGTATTGTTTATCAATATCATTTACCATTACATTCATTGTCTCTACAGTGTTTAAATTTTCCTTACCCTTGACTAAATCTGTGACTGATCCAGCCCCACAAAACTCCATAACAAGCTGAAAATAGAAAGATTTAACATTTCATCAAAAACATCTCACAGTATATATATAGATAAACATAGAGATGAAGGTATCGTAGTAGTATCTTTAATACGGAGAGAGTTCTTAGAGGTATGTTGTCACTATAACAGGCTTCACAAAATATTATCAATATTTCTAACAATGAAATCAAAGGTTCTGGCTAACTCATGTTTAAAAAATATTTGGTTTGTCGTGTCTCGGCTCAAAATTTGACATGTGGGTAGGTAGGACATTGTTTTTCTTCAGAGATTCCAAAAGACACATTTTGTAGTGAAAAATGCTAAAATGTAACCAATAAAATATTTTGGATATGGCTAATTTTTGTCAGCTGGTCAGGAAACAGGACACCAACATATTTTGGTGGATGACCCTATGTGTCTTCAGTTTTATTCTTTGGTAAGTCTTTGTATAAATACAATAAGTTGTGGTTCAACTAGTTCAGCATTTTACCAATATTATCTTCAGAATACATAACCAGAGGCTCTCAAGAGCCTGTATCGTTCACCTGGTAATAAAAAAAAAACAATTGGTCCTATGTAAAAACTATGTCCTGCAGTGGTAGTCATCTTGGAATTACGATCAACATAAAAAACACAAAGTTTGTAAAGGACCTTCCAATGATTGATGCACAGTTTAGGTTCAATCAGTGCAATAGCTTCAGAGAAGAATATATTTCTGTATTTTCCCCATATGGTTCTGTGTTAATACTATGACCTGTGGTGGCAGCCATCTTGGATTTCCGATCGGCATAAAAAACAGAGGACCTTCCAATGATCATTCCTGGACAGTTTGGTTTCAACTGTCCAAGTGGTTTCAGAGAAGAAGCATTTTGAAACATTTTTCCCATAGCGTCCAACGTTAAACTAAGTCCTGCCATAGCCGCCATTTTAAATTTCATATCAGAACAAAAAACGTCAAGTTTGTAGAGGACCATCCAATGAACATTCATGTACAGTTTGGCTTTAATCATATTTGTAGTTTCTGAGAAGAAGGCATTTGAACATTTTCCCATAGGGTCCAATGTTAATCTATGTCCTGCGGTGGTGGCCATCTTGGATTTCTGATCGGCATAAAAAACACACACCTTGTAGAGGACCTTCCAATGATCATTCCTGGGCAGTTTGGTTTCAATTATCCAAGTGGTTTCAGAGAAGAAGCGTTTTGAAACATTTTTCCCATAGGGTCCAATGTTAAACTAAGTCCTGCCGTAGCCGCCATTTTGAATTTCATACCGGAACAAAAAATGTAAAGTTTGTAGAGGACCATCTAATGAACATTCATGTACAGTTTGGCTTTAATCGTATTTGTAGTCTCTGAGAAGAAGGCATTTGAATATTTTCCCATAGGGTCCAATGTTAATCTATGTCCTGCGGTGGCAGCCATCTTGGATTTCCGATCGGCATAAAAAAAAGAAACTTTGTAGAGGACCTTCCAATGATCATTCCTGGGCAGTTTGGTTTCACCTGTCCAAGAGGTTTCAGAGAAGAAGCATTTTGAAACATTTTCCCCATAGGGTCCAATGTTAAACTAAGTCCTGCCGTAGCCGCCATTTTGAATTTCATATCGGAACAAAAAACTTTAAGATTGTAGAGGACCATCCAATGAACATTCATGTACAGTTTGGCTTTAATCATATTTGTAGTTTCTGAGAAGAAGGCATTTGAACATTTTCCCATAGGGTCCAATGTTAATCTATGTCCTGCGGTGGCGGCCATCTTGAATTTTCGATCGGCATAAAAAAACAGAAACTTTGTAGGGGACCTTCCAATGATCATTCCTGGGCAGTTTGGTTTCAATTATCCAAGTGGTTTCAGAGAAGAAGCGTTTTGAAACATTTTTCCCATAGGGTCCAATGTTAAACTAAGTCCTGCCGTAGCCGCCATTTTGAATTTCTTATCGGAACAAAAACCGTAAAGTTTGTAGAGAACCATCCAATGAACATTCATGTACAGTTTGGCTTTAATAATATTTGTAGTTTCTGAGAAGAAGGCATTTGAACATTTTCCCATAGGGTCCAATGTTAATCTATGTATTGCGGTGGCAGCCATCTTGGATTTCCGATCGGCATAAAAAACAGAAACTTTGTAGAGGACCTTCCAATGATCATTCCTGGGCAGTTTGGTTTCAACTGTCCTAGTGGTTTCAGAGAAGAAGCGTTTTGAAACATTTTTCCCATAGGGTCCAATGTTAAACTAAGTCCTGCCGTAGCCGCCATTTTGAATTTCATATCGGAACAAAAAACCTTAAGATTGTAGAGGACCATCCAATGAACATTCATGTACAGTTTGGCTTTAATCATATTTGTAGTTTATGAGAAGAAGGCATTTGAACATTTTCCCATAGGGTCCAATGTTAATCTATATCCTGCGATGGTGGCCATCTTGGATTTCTGATCGGCATAAAAAACAGTAACTTGGTAAAGGACATTCCAATGATCATTCCTTTACAGTTTGGGTTCAGTCAGTTCATTAGTTTCAGAGAAGAAGATCTTTGAAATTTCAGCCAATCAGAGCATATTATTGGCCCTGGCAGCCATATTGAATATCCGACTGGAACGAAAAACAGTAACTTTGTAGAGGACCATCCAAGGAACATTCCTGCTAAGTTCGGTTCCAATCGGCCAAGTGGTTTCGGAGAAGAAGCTTGAAATGTGAAAAGTTTACAGACGACAGACGACGGACGCCAAGTGATGGCAATAGTTCACATGGACCTTTGGTCCAGGTGAACTAAAAAGAAATCCTAGTTTTTTTTTTATATCATTTCACATATATCTAGTATTTTTAATAGAAGTCCTCAATAGGTGAGCTTGAAAAATTACTGTAACTACCTTTCTTAATGAACCGTATCTAAGTTAAACAATGCTTCACTTATAGTAAATACTGGCATACCTCTAACAGGTAATCAATACAATTTCCACTACTCAATTACAACCACACCATTGTGTCTACTAATATAGAATATCTGTGTTAGATTATTTGATCACATTTAGATACAGAAATTGACCTTACCCACAACTGGTCATCTTTGCCTGGTGGACTTTTCTTTATAAATGCTCCATAGTATGTGGCTATGTTTCTGTGATTTGAATACTGTAAGAAAACATACGAGTGAGTGATTGTTGTTTAATCAGCAATTCTTCAGCTATATTATGGCAAGAACAAGTTACATTCAATGAAAAAATGATGTCTGCTTTGTACTAGACCAACATGTTTAATTGGATCTTTATAGGGCTTATTCACTGATACAACAGTCCGTGGGTAGACATGCCACTCCACTCAGACACATTATCCTGATTCCGAATTAATCAGTCTTTGCTCTTACTCCTTAATGCTGCATGCTTAGCAGCAAATACCAATTTCATAGTCTTTGGTTTGAATTCAGTTCCAAGGTATTTGTGTGGACTGACTGATACAGTTGATTCATTATATTTCTGATGTTTCCTAGAACGAACTTGAGGTAACTGGAAATCCAAGTGCACCTACATGTACTATCTTTAAACTTGCACATTGTATGTGACTTAAAATGACCATATGATCAAGGATGTGACGGATCCCTACATAGGTACATGTAGATGTAAACACAACTACCATAAGATCAGGATGTGACGGATCCCTACATAGGTACATGTAGATGTAAACACAACTACCATAAGATCAGGATGTGACGGATCCCTACATAGGTACATGTAGATGTAAACACAACTACCATAAGATCAGGATGTGACGGATCCCTACATAGGTACATGTAGATGTAAACACAACTACCATAAGATCAGGATGTGACGGATCCCTACATAGGTACATGTAGATGTAAACACAACTACCATAAGATCAGGATGTGACGGATCCCTACATAGGTACATGTAGATGTAAACACAACTACCATAAGATCAGGATGTGACGGATCCCTACATAGGTACATGTAGATGTAAACACAACTACCATAAGATAACAGCCATGACAGCCTCTACAAAAGTAGAATGTTCATACCCTGATGATCAGGTCCCCTTTGTTCTAGACCAACACGCTTAGTTGGATTTTGATAGTGCTAGCTCACTGAAACAACAGTCCGCGGTTAGACATGTCGCTCCACTCTGACACATCTGATTCCGAGCTGACCAGTCTTTCCTCTTTCTCCTTAATGCTGCATGCTTAGTGGAGAAGCAACAAATACCAATTTGAGTCTTTGGTTTGACCCGACCAAGGCTCGAGCCCATGACCTACCGCACTTGAGGCGAGTATGCTAACCATTATGCCACCGATGCGGTAATATGTAATACAAGATACACATTTAACTTTATCATTTAAGTATATAACATCAACTTTCAAACATCTCATTAATAACTTACCTTTTTTAAAACATTTATTTCTAACTTAATTTCTTCCTCTTCATCCTACAAAGAAAATAGATTATATATAGGGTTGTCTCCCTTATAACTGCACAACAAATGAACAAATAGATTATAGATAGGGTTGTCTCCCTTATAACTGCACAACACGTGTACAAATAGATTATAGATAGGGTTGTCTCCCTTATAACTGCACAACAAGTGTACAAATAGATTATAGATAGGGTTGTCTCCCTTATAACTGTTCTACAAATGTACAATAAAACAGGAATATTATCTTCTTATTGTAAATGTATCCTTACAAAATAAATACACATTGGAATCTTGTCATCTCAAACTCAGATATATTTAAGTTGTTTTATTGGACAGCTTCAAATAAAATTTGGTTCATTCATAATAACTTTCAGTTTAATTTATGCAGGATAATTCAAATATTTCAATATTTTGATTGTTTCAGCACGACAGCAGCAGCATCAGCAGTCATCTATATCATTTGTTGAGCTACAACACAGACAATGACAGTCATCTGCAAACAACTTTTACTTCTCTGCACATGGAACTCGGAAGGAGTCGGAGAAATTATCCAGACCCAGTGTATCAAAGGCTTGCAGAAGTGCCACAATATACAATATTGTGTCTGGAAGGAAACAAAACTGTCTGAAAGAGACTCTGTAGGTTTTTATCAGCCAAACAAATCTCTTGTGAGCAATTCTCTGTCAGTATCTATGACACTGTGATCACATGGCAACAGTATAGAGGAAATTGTATTCAAAGATCAGACATTTTTATTACAAAAATCTGTCTTTAATTAACCTGATAATTCCTGCCATTTAATTACCACTAAAACAATCATAAACAATTTCTCTTTTTTATAAAATCACATCTATCTTTTAATGTTAGTATAAAGGTACATTGAATTTGTAGACGTCAGTGAAAACCAATATTTTGAATGTGTGAGTTTTCGTTGTTTAACGCCAAATTAACGCAAATTAACAATTTTTCAGCTCATCATGGTGAGAACAAGTTACATTCGATGAGATGATAATGATGTCTGCTTAGTTTTAGTTAGATTTTATAGTGCTAGCTCACTGAAACGAAAGTCTGCTGGTAGACATGTCATTCCACTCAGACATACATTGTATTATCCTGATTCAGGGTCAACCAGTCTTTTCTCTTTCTGCTTAAGCGAGCGTTTGTTGTATAACGCCAAATGAGCATTTCCTAGCTATATCAAGTTCGATAAGACGATAATGTTCGCTTTGTACTAGAACAACATGCTTAATTGGATTTTTATAGTGCTAGCTCACTGAAACAATAGTCTGTGAATAGACATGTTGCTCCACTCCGACTTATTATCCTTGATTCTGAGCCAACCAGTTGTCACTCTTTCTTATTAATGATGTGTCATTAGTGGAGAAGCAACAAATATCAATTTGATAGTCTTTGGTTTGACCTGGCTAGGGCTTAAACCAACTACCACACTCAAAGTAAGTAACTATTACACCACTCATGTACATCCAAAATTTTGAAATTTCAATTTGGAATGTCCATTTCATTTTGTACCCATCCTTACCTCATTTACGTTCATAACCTTGATGGCTGCTAACTGTCCAGTTTTAGTGTGACGACCCTATAATAAAAAAAAGATTACACTGTCAAGACAGATCAATTGTAATGTTATCTTTATTTTATTATGTATATAGTTATGCAGTAGCCCCCCTCTTGTAAGGCCATCCCTTCTGTATATGTAAAACTGTGTTAAAGGAAAATAAAACAAAGGCATGGGCCATGGTGAATATCATACTACATACATTGTACATGTAGTCCAAACATATAACTACCAGTACTTTTTCTCACAAAACAGCTGACGACCCATGAAATCTAATTGTGAGATCCAGTTAGAAAGGAAATAAAACCAGAAGGAAAAATCTACTTTTGCAAAAAAAAAAAAAATTCAAAATATATTATTACAATATTTAAACTACAAATCTATTAGACAAAATGAATCTTTCCAGTTAACGACATCCTAATGACTCCTTACAATTGTGTACCCATTTGTAGTTCAAATAGTTATATATAGAGTATCATTTACATAGTGTTTCTAGATCTACATAGAACATGCAATAACTAAATTTGACATCTAATTTGACATGTCATGGAATTTCACTATTTTATTTTGAAATGAAAATACAAAATTAATTTGTTTTTTTTCCCACTGGACTTTAAAAAGGTGTGAACTAAAGTTGCCTCAAGCTATATACAACAATAGTGGTATGTGGTTTATAAGGAAGCTATACAAGGGTTATACTAGACCTCAAGGTTACATTTTAACATAATGATCTCAGGATGACTAATAAGTTTGATCTTGTGAATGCTACCTACTGCAGAATGAAAACTAGGATTTCTTAAAATAATTGATTCAACACCAATCTTCACGAACCACTTTAACATATAAGTGTATACATTATAAATATTATTACAGGGGGAAAATGTATATATACATAAGATAACAAAGAATATGTCAGAAAGTCTGCAAAATACAACTTGGATGATTTTTTTCGTATTTTTTTTTCTACACTGGGAAATATAAATCCTATTTGACAACCAAAAAAAGATAGTTGAGGGAAATGTTATATGGATTTCAACCTTTTACCAACAATAGTACTACCCGATGGTCGACTCCCTCTGTTTAAAAATAGGAAAATATGGTACCAACAATATATTTCTGGTCAACTTTTACTGCTGGATAAGTTATAGAGAGCCATTACTCAGTGTGCTTACAAAACATGTTCTCTAACTTCCTTCTCTACTTGACCTGCTTTCAATACAATGCAATGCAGGAAGGAAATTTCAAAGATGTCAATAAATTTAACCTCTAACTAGGAAATAAACATTGAGTTTCTGATCAAGGGGGGTTAGGGTTATGGTGTTTAATGCCACAATGTTTCAGTTATATCGTGGCGGTCAGTTTTATTGGTGGAGAAAACCACTGACCTGCAGCAAGTCACTGACAAACTTTATCACATAATGTTGTATTGAGTACACCTTGCCTGAGTGGGATTCACAACGTTAGTGGTAATAGGCACTGATTGCATAGGTAGTTATAAATCCAACTACCATACGATCACAACCATGACGGCCCCTTGTTTCTGATCAATATAGTGACCTGAATGACAGCCATAACACATACATAACTGGGGTCAGTTTTGTTGGTAAATGTATGTAAAACTTTATGTCTATACATGCAGGGTTCATACACTTTTTGGTTGAATAAAATCAAGGACTTTTCAAGGACTTTCCAGGACAAAAATTACAGTTTTCAACACCTTTTTCTGAGCATTTTCATATATAAAACCTTGTTTAACCTTAACTTTCTTTTCAAGTGAAAATGCCTGTACCCAGTCATACAACAATAATGATGGGGTGACCTTTTCCCCATGTCCTTAATTTTTACAATATAATTTCTTCTATTCCCACAATTTTTTTGACTTTACCAATTCCCAAAGTTTTAAATATTTTCCCATCGTTTTTGTTTGCCAAATCCCTACACATTTTGCCTCTTTTTTTCTTAATGCCCAAAACTGTTTTAACTCCCCCTTTCAGATCCTTTCACACATGGCAGAAATAAAGATATAAAAATACCTTTCATATGACTTTGGAGGGCCGATTCTCCCATGGAGGAAATGTCAAAACTTTTGTTGCAGCATTTGCAGTGTGCTTTATGAATTACTGTGCCATTTCTAAGCCAGGCATGGCATTGTGGCTGCTCTAGCTATTTGTTCAGGAATTTACATTTTCCCGGCATCTTGAACTGGCAATGATCAAAGTCACTGGCGACCGACGGCTGATCACGCGATGTTATGATTTTTTATTTTCATAATTTTTAATTTAGAACATACATGTAAGTGGATACGTTTGATGTTATGCCCATTAAGAAAAACATTCAGGAAAACCCATGAATCGTCACGGAAACCAATTAAAACGACAAGCTTGAAGCCAGGTGATGGGATTACATTAAGACGTATTTTTGATTTGAGCGGTAACATTCCAGAAAACACTTTATTATAGAAATAGCGTGATTTTCCACAAATAGCGTGTAGTGATATGGGAAGGTCTATTTATATTTCCACGGGTAACTGAGGTTGTTGACATCGATTCAACGTCTTGGAGATCGAAAATGACTGTTAACATGCACTTATTTCGCGGGAATAAGAAAATGAAAAACTAGTTTTCAAGGGTTTTCAAGTCCTTGATTTTGCTACTTTCGTTTTCAAGTACTTTCAAGGATTTCAAGCACCTGTACGAACCCTGTACATGACAAATATATATAAGAGTGTGATTCTAGGGCTAGTAAAAACAAGAGCAAGGGGGAAATCTAGTATAGGCCAATCTAAAACATCACTGTGACAGATATGTACATGCAATGGGCAAGGAGATTATATTTATGTCAAAATATTCAACAGATCAAAAGAATAGCTCCAGATCTAGAGTACACTGTTAATAGATTATGGGTCAAAGAGCCACATTAAATATTTATGAATTCCCATCTGACAAATGATATAAATTTTAAACCCCCTAGAAGTTTACATGTCGTGAAAATTACATTTTTCTTCTTCTCAAAGTTAGTGTAAATTTACTGGGGGGGGGGGCTTCAAACTTTTGGCCAAATTTTCTCTCAGTCTATAATTCTAAAATCTCCCCCTATCAAAATTTGTAGTGAAAACACTGAAAATGACAGTGTTTACATGTCTGTGAAAATGACAGTCACCTTATTATTATGACTTATAATTATACTGATGCTATATGATGTAATCTACCCTGTGTTTTCTACAATCAATAGTTACCACTCACAGCTTTATAATTACAACTCTTTGATGTCCTAAAGCAGAGTTTATTTTGTCTGACATGCAATATATTCAATTACAACTAAATCATTATTACTTTTGTCTGACATGCAATATATTCAATTACAACTAAATCATTATTACATCTCTAATCTATGATTTTAAAGAAAATCATATATTTCATTACAAGGGAAAGTTAGCTTCATCATCACTTTATTATGCATAGAATGATTTTTTTCGTCAATCTTTGATGTAATTAGATTAGTATAAACTGTTAAAGGACAAATACACAACTCATAAAACTGAAGCAGAGTGAGAAACCCTACAAGTAACTGACAAAACATTATTACATAAGAGTTTATTGTATACCACTGGCAACATATGAGCTACATGTATATGTACAATTATTACACCTTACAGAATTTTTTACAATATAAAAGTAATAAGACAATTTGGATGTTTTCATGGAATATTTACTAGTGAGGAAGACAACCTGGTGGACAACCCAAATATATATAATGTAGAGGGCGACAATAGATTGTCGCCTGGTCTACAACCCTTGACAACCGGAAGTGTGTTGAAATTTTATTTAGTCCAGTTCCGTAATTGCTTTTTATTTTCATTTTTTGTCAAAACAAACATGTTTTAAACATCTTCGTGTAGTTTCTGTATAATAAAACAGTTATTGCCTTCATATGAGGTGAACATCAAGTTGTCACCCCTCGAGAGGTTGTTTTCACCCCAAGGGAAAACAACCTCTCGAGGGTTGACAAATTTTGATGTTCACCTCATATGAAGGCAATAATTGTGTATTGTACAATGATTGAGGCTTATGGTGTTTAACGCCAAGTGAGTAAGTTTTCAGCTTTATCATAGTGAGAATAAGTTACTTTTTGATAAGATTATGATACCTACTTTGTACTAGACTAACACAATGGCTAGGACTTTTATTGTACATCTACAGTTGAAGTTCATCCAATTTGATACATTTTTGTATATCAGATGGACAACCTTAAAAATTAAGAATTGACTGCACAAGAATTCAAAGAACCTACAAAACTGTACATATACAAATGTCAATGGTTTTTGTCCAATTTCATTTGATCTACAATGAAGCCTAGCTTAATGGCCTGAATTTTACTTTTACAAAATTTAACCAAAAAATGTATCCACTGTTTACAATCTTCTCAATAAAGCTAAAACTAATCAGGTTTAATTTCATATCTGCTCCAGTCAAAACAGATATATTCTGCAATAACTGTTTATAATTATTTTTGGTCATTTTTGTCTTTTTTATTTTATTATAAATTTGTATTTCAAGTGACTGTACACTGATTTTGTTTTTCATTAATAAGAAACCAAACTGGGGTCAGGCCAGGGGGAGCCTAAATCTGATAAATTTTTATTTACAACATGATAAAATCTTTTCACAGTAGCATTGTATTTTATACATTAGTTGAACAACTTGTGACCTGCATATTTAATTACAATGCATGATAATCAGTCTAGACATGGAAACACATGTCAATGCAGTGCATACCATTTGTATGTATGTATTTGTAAGTATTTCCTATTACAATAAACCAAATCTATGTGGGATATAAAGATCAGGATATATTGAATAAACATTAATGACTTCCTAGTTTATCTTCTGAATCATGGAGTTAAACCCACCATCATATACAAATGTACAAATATGTTACTAATCATCAAAATCATTGTAAGTGTAAAATGTAAATGTCTGTAATTCTGTGCTCTCACAGGCTTCTTGATTGATTTAATAAAAACTATTCTATTCTATACACGTTTGTTAATAAACTTTTGACAACATTTAAAGTTTCAGAAACAAGGAGTTTAAATGTTGACATTCTACATGTATCTGTTATTAGTAATAGTGAAATCTAATTTTGGCACATCAAGATGAATAGTTAATAATTATCATCTACTTTTTTTGTATATCATAAAATATCATAATTTTCAGCTTTTAAAACATAGATCTTTGTAAGCTAAAATTTTGATGAGTCTCCAGAGTTCTGCTAATGCAACCTTTTTATTTGGGGGGGGGGGGTAGAAATAACACTAATGATGAAGTCTAGGACTCATCTAGATGAGATCTCTGTTACATGTAATTTTGCTAAAACAATATCAACGGGACAGTAAAATCATTTTAATGTATTCACACAAGTGGTTATAAACATAGGTGACACTGAAGTTCAGCTTTGAGGCTAAGTTATAAAATAATAGTGTGAATGTTTAAAGTTTAATGGAAAAACTGTTATAACAGGTTTTTGCCAATATAAATTTGTCTACCCTATATCTTTAAGAAGTGGTACACCTGAGTAAATAAGAGCCTTGAGGTGTGTAATGACCAGACAATCATATATAATTTATCTGACACCTGTATAACTAGTTATCTCACATGATTAGTTCCGATCCTGTACAAAATATAATTCAACCTAAGCAGGCTATATCAATGTTCTCCTAGACCTCATATTATACATGGAAAACATTTTGTTTACATTACATATACACCAATAAATTCATTCAACTTTAATTTTTATTTAAAATCAATCTGAGAAGTGGAAGGTGCAATTACAGGTACATATCCAGAGGCGGATCCAGACATTTCCATAAGGTTTTGTATTTTGTATTTTGTATAGGAAAAAATAGGATTTCAAAGCAATTTGTTTTAAGAAAAATCAAAAGATACTGGGACGTAATTCAAAGCAAAAATTACAAACATGGAAAAAGAAAAATGACAAGGATGAAAATTGGAAATATTCTGTTAAAAGACATTTTTACCAGTCTATCACTTAGCTGAAAAAGCGGGGGTGGGCCTGGCCCCCTGGATTCGCCTATGATATCAAATGAAACTTCATTTTAAAATTATTCTGACAGTATATTATAGAAATAAATATATTTTACAGTATATAAATTATCTAAGTGTTTGTCATCTTATCTAAAGTTATAAATCCATTGTTTTTCCCTCTAAAGTATATCTTATGAAGGAGTAAATACTGACACTACTAATTAACATTATATAATTAACTCTCCAGCACCACCTACTCTAGTTTTACCAACATCTAAAATCTGGTGTAAATATTCTAGATTTCTGTTGGGTATAAACAGGGAAATTTGACTTTATTCTGTTCCTACGATATAAATATTACGATATAAATATTACAATATAAATATTACAATATAAATACAGTCAAACCTATATAAATGGCACTAGAACGAACCTGAAAATGTGCCCTTTATGAGCAGTTGCCCTTTATATAGAGGTTAAAATTATATGCAGTGTTCATTAATGGGGGAAAATGAGGCTGCCCTTTAAAGGCAGTGATATTTGTTAAATAGAGGTGCCCTTTAAGGCAGGTCTGACTGTATTACAATACTTCTAAGCCTGTATATTTAGTAAAGAAGACAATAACAATAACACAGTCTAGTTTCTTCCTTGTTCTACAACATATACATTGTACACACAACAGTACTACAAGGATAAATTACATGTACCACAGTAAACTGACAGATTTTTGTCATTTTACTTATTGTTGTAATGATAAAAGACAGCATACAATGTATAGTACACAGAGCTCTTGTATTTTCGAGATATTATCACCATATTTAGTTACATATATCAAACCAATTTTCCATGGCCAGCAACCAGGGAAAAACAAACCAATATTACAGGCATATGTCTGACAGTATATATATCTGTCTAAATTTTACAAAATCTTCCACTTGATTTAACAATAGGGTAACTCGAATGACTACAGTGCCCTCTATCAACAATCGTCTCACATTAATGCAGTGATGCGAAGGAAGTCAGAATATAATGACAGGAATACAGGGCATTAATTGATATAAAATACCAGTCCTCGAAACGAAAATTTAAATTTACTGATCTGAATCAAAGTCTTGAATTCATTTTTATATTGTTCTAAATAAAAACTGAAAAATTTACTGGTTCGAACAAAGTTTTACTGGTCTTGGGCCGGAGGACTGAAGGCTGTAAGGTTTTGTTATGCTTGTAGCTGTAATAACCTATGTATACACACAATTATTCTCCAGAGAAGTAAGTAATATTACATAGAGTGTTTACAATATGAAAAAACTCTATACAATATACTCCAGCTACAATACAACAAACATCATTAATAACATGACAAGTTATATGATCTAGTGACAAATCCATTTATTAATGATTATTTGTAATGACCTTCAATTTTACATATAGTTAATTAATTTGACAAGAGTGGTAACTATAAATAATATTTTTAACATTATAGAGATACCAGACTGTCCAGACATCTGTTACAGCTATTTGTATACAATATAATGTAAGATCCCCTTCTTCTTTGACCTCAAATATAGAAACTAAGTACCCTTTATACAACTATTAGTCAGATAGTTTATTGAGATACTAGATACATGTATAATGTAGGTTTCTTGTTCATTTCAGTTCTAACTGTATTTGATGGTTTAAACAATGGGGACACCAATAAAAACAAGATGTTGCACGCTACGTTGTGCTAAGAATACCCCCACTCGTTCCCATATATCAAATATAAAATCATTTCTTCCAGTAGAAGCTGAGATATCTGTTACAAAAGTTTTTATTACGGCAAACATGAAAAATTTTAAGTCGCACGGTAAACAGGAAGTAGATGTGCGGTAAACCTGGAAAGGGGAGACACGGTACAAGTCACCATGCCAAAGCCATATATATCAAATATAAAATCATTTCTTCCAGTAGAAGCTGAGATATCTGTTACGAAAGTTTTCATTACGGCAAACATGAAAAATTCTAAGTCGCGCAATAAGCAGGAAGTAGATGTGCGGTAAGCCTGGAAAGGGGAGACACGGTACAAGTCACTATGCCAAAGTCATGTATCAAAAATAAAATCATTTCTTCCAGTAGCAGCTGAGACATCTTTAACGAAAGTGTGAACAGACGGACAAGGTGATTGCAATATAGCCCCCTCTCTACGAGTGGGGGTATAATATAATAAAATAAAATGGAAAAAAATCAAATTAACTTCTCATAGTGACTCATGCGTATATAGAATCTGTAAAAATGGAAAACTATGAAAACAAAAATTGTTGATGAAACTCTCCCAAAAAATAAATTGTCGTACACCCCTTGCATGTATAAATGTTTTGCTTCAGAAATTATATCTAGTGTGTTCATCTGTTTCACAGATTTAATCATTTCATCAATGAATTTATTCAAATTTTCTTCATGCTTGAGTGACTAATTCTTATTTGTAAATGTATATAAAAATATAGATATAATGTAAATCATTAAAATTCATATATTTTTTTATTTTTCACATTGATGAAGAAGTCATCAGGGTACACACCAAATGACTTTATAGGAGTGTCAAGTTACAAAATGTATCAGTCAGTCAAACACCAATCCCTTTACTGCTATAACTGTACCAAATTTAACCTCAGTCAAGATTTACAAATTTACAATACTGCTATTAATTAAAAGGGTAAAAGATTTCATAAATTGTACATATCTACACACTGTTTTACCCACTTATAACAATATATGTAACACAACTGATTTTGTATACAGAATCAAGATTCCAGTCCCAATTACAGATTGTATTAAAATTCCTGTAGCCATAACACAATAGACCAATCAAAATTTTCTCTTTCCAGAAATATTCTTTTATTATGTGTGTATAACGTGGAGCTAAAATGGACACCTGATGATAGAGAACTATGGGAAAGAATGTTTCACAGTCCTCAAGATGAGCACAGGTCCTCCGGCCCAAGACCAGTAAATGCTTCTGTTTTTTTTAGAACTAAATAAAAATAAATTCAAAAATTATATTCGGACCATTAAATTCAAATATTCATTTCAAGGACTTGTTTCAATCAAATGTCCGTCATTCTCACTTGCCTCGGAAATGTACCACAAAAAGAAAGTTTAAACAGTGATGGTCAACAATTCCACCATTGGTCCAATATCAACAAAATGAACTACTACAAAAAGACATGACATATATCAATGGAAATTCAGATCTTGGTTTGATCCAGGCAAAAAATGTGGCAGGGTTAAATTAAACCATTTAATAGGATCTCAAAATCCTCCCCTACTAAAATGATTAGATATCAGCAATACAGATATACACCAAAAATAGAAAAATTCTCCTCTACTAATAATTGGATATCAGCAATACAGATATAAACCAAAAATAGAAAAATCCTCCCCTACTAATGATTGGATATCAGCAATACAGATATAAACCAAAAATAGAAAAAATACTCCCCTACTAATGATTGGATATTAGCAATACAGATATAATCCAAAAATAGAAAAATCCTCCCCTACTAACGATTGGATATCAGCAATACAGATATAAACCAAAAATTGAAAAATCCTCCCCTACTGATCATTGGATATCAGCAATACAGATATAAACCAAAAATAGAAAAAACCTCCCCTACTAATAATTGGATATCAGCAATACAGATATAAATCAAAAATAGAAAAATACTCCCCTACTAATGATTGGATATCAGCAATACAGATATAATCCAAAAATTGAAAAAACCTCCCCTACTAATGATTGGATATCAGCAATACAGATATAATCCAAAAATAGAAAAAACCTCCCCTACTAATGATTGGATATCAGCAATACAGATATAAACCAAAAATAGAAAAAAACCTCCCCTACTGATGATTGGATATCAGCATTACAGATATAAACCAAAAATAGAAAAAAACCTCCCCTACTAATGATTGGATATCAGCAATACAGATATAAACCAAAAATAGAAAAATCCTGCCCTACTAATGATTGGATATCAGCAATACAGATATAAACTAAAAATAGAAAAATACTCTCCTACTAATGATTGGATATCAGCAATACAGATATAAACCAAAAATAGAAAAAACCTCCCCTACTAATAATTGGATATCAGCAACACAAATATAAATCAAAAATAGAAAAATACTCCCCTACTAATGATTGGATATCAGCAATACAGATATAATCCAAAAATAGAAAAAACCTCCCCTACTAACGATTGGATATCAGCAATACAGATATAATCCAAAAATAGAAAAAACCTCCCCTACTAATGATTGGATATCAGCAATACAGATATAATCCAAAAATAGAAAAAACCTCCCCTACTAATGATTGGATATCAGCAATACAGATATAAACCAAAAATAGAAAAAACCTCCCCTGCTAATGATTGGATATCAGCAATACAGATATAAACCAAAAATAGAAAAATCCTCCCCTACTAATGATTGGATATCAGCAATACAAATATAAACCAAAAATAGAAAAAAAAACTCCCCTACTAATGATTGGATATCAGCAATACAGATATAAACCAAAAATAGAAAAAACCTCCCCTACTAATGATTGGATATCCAAGAGCAATACAGATATAAACCAAAAATAGAAAAAACCTCCCCTACTAATGATTGGATATCAGCAATACAGATATAAACCAAAAATAGAAAAATCCTCCCCTACTAATGATTGGATATCAGCAATACAGATATAAACCAAAAATAGAAAAATCCTCCTCTACTAATGATTGGATATCAGCAATACAGATATAAACCAAAAATAGAAAAATCCTCCTCTACTAATGATTGGATATCAGCAATACAGATATAAACCAAAAATAGAAAAAAACCTCCCCTACTAATACTGAGTACTAATGATTGGATACCAGCAATACAGATATAAACCAAAAATAGAAAGAAAAAAAAAACTTTTAATGATTGGATATCCAAGAGCAATACAGATATAAACCAAAAATAGAAAAAACCTCCCCTACTAATGATTGGATATCAGCAATACAGATATAAACCAAAAATAGAAAAAACCTCCCCTACTAATGATTGGATATCCAAGAGCAATACAGATATAAACCAAAAATAGAAAAAACCTCCCCTACTAATGATTGGATATCAGCAATACAGATATAAACCAAAAATAGTAAAAAGCTCCCCATATAATGATTGGATATCAGCAATACAGATATAAACCAAAAATAGAAAAAACCTCCCCTACTAATGATTGGATATCCAAGAGCAATACAGATATAAACCAAAAATAGAAAAAACCTCCCCTACTAATGATTGGATATCAGCAATACAAATATAAACCAAAAATAGTAAAAAGCTCCCCATATAATGATTGGATATCAGCAATACAGATATAAACCAAAAATAGAAAAAACCTCCCCTACTGATGATTGGATATCAGCAATACAGATATAAACCAAAAATAGAAAAAAATCTCCCCTACTAATGATTGGATATCAACAATACAGATATAAACCAAAAATAGAAAAAACCTCCCCTACTAATGATTGGATATCAGCAATACAGATATAAACCAAAAATAGAAAAATCCTCCCCTACTAATGATTGGATATCAGCAATACAAATATAAACCAAAAATAGAAAAAAAACCTCCCCTACTAATGATTGGATATCAGCAATACAGATATAAACCAAAAATAGAAAAAACCTCCCCTACTAATGATTGGATATCCAAGAGCAATACAGATATAAACCAAAAATAGAAAAAACCTCCCCTACTAATGATTGGATATCAGCAATACAGATATAAACCAAAAATAGAAAAATCCTCCCCTACTAATGATTGGATATCAGCAATACAGATATAAACCAAAAATAGAAAAATCCTCCTCTACTAATGATTGGATATCAGCAATACAGATATAAACCAAAAATAGAAAAAAACCTCCCCTACTAATACTGAGTACTAATGATTGGATACCAGCAATACAGATATAAACCAAAAATAGAAAAATCCTCCCCTACTAATGATTGGATATCAGCAATACAAATATAAACCAAAAATAGAAAAAAAAACTCCCCTACTAATGATTGGATATCAGCAATACAGATATAAACCAAAAATAGAAAAAACCTCCCCTACTAATGATTGGATATCCAAGAGCAATACAGATATAAACCAAAAATAGAAAAAACCTCCCCTACTAATGATTGGATATCAGCAATACAGATATAAACCAAAAATAGAAAAATCCTCCCCTACTAATGATTGGATATCAGCAATACAGATATAAACCAAAAATAGAAAAATCCTCCTCTACTAATGATTGGATATCAGCAATACAGATATAAACCAAAAATAGAAAAAAACCTCCCCTACTAATACTGAGTACTAATGATTGGATACCAGCAATACAGATATAAACCAAAAATAGAAAAAAAACCAAACCTTTTAATGATTGGATATCCAAGAGCAATACAGATATAAACCAAAAATAGAAAAAACCTCCCCTACTAATGATTGGATATCAGCAATACAGATATAAACCAAAAATAGAAAAAACCTCCCCTACTAATGATTGGATATCCAAGAGCAATACAGATATAAACCAAAAATAGAAAAAACCTCCCCTACTAATGATTGGATATCAGCAATACAGATATAAACCAAAAATAGTAAAAAGCTCCCCATATAATGATTGGATATCAGCAATACAGATATAAACCAAAAATAGAAAAAACCTCCCCTACTAATGATTGGATATCCAAGAGCAATACAGATATAAACCAAAAATAGAAAAAACCTCCCCTACTAATGATTGGATATCAGCAATACAGATATAAACCAAAAATAGTAAAAAGCTCCCCATATAATGATTGGATATCAGCAATACAGATATAAACCAAAAATAGAAAAAACCTCCCCTACTGATGATTGGATATCAGCAATACAGATATAAACCAAAAATAGAAAAAAATCTCCCCTACTAATGATTGGATATCAGCAATACAGATATAAACCAAAAATAGAAAAAACCTCCCCTACTAATGATTGGATATCAGCAATACAGATATAAACCAAAAATAGAAAAAAACCTCCCCTACTAATGATTGGATATCAGCAATACAGATATAAACCAAAAATAGAAAAAACCTCCCCTACTGATGATTGGATATCAGCAATACAGATATAAACCAAAAATAGAAAAAAAACCTCCCCTACTAATGATTGGATATCAGCAATACAGATATAAACTAAAAATAGAAAAAAAAAACTCCCCTACTAATGATTAGATATCAGCAATACAGCTATAAACTAAAAATAGAAAAAAAAACTCCCCTACTAATGATTGGATATCAACAATACAGATATAAACCAAAAATAGAAAAATACTCCCCTACTAATGATTGGATATCAGCAATACAGATATAAACCAAAAATAGAAAAAAAAACCCCTACTAATGATTGGATATCAGCAATAGATATAAACCAAAAATAGAAAAAAAACCTCCCCTACTAATGATTGGATATCAGCAATACAGATATAAACCAAAAATAGAAAAAACCTCCCCTACTAATGATTGGATATCCAAGAGCAATACAGATATAAACCAAAAATAGAAAAAATCACCCCTACTAATGATTGGATATCAGCAATACAGATATAAACCAAAAATAGAAAAATCCTCCCCTTCTAATGATTGGATATCAGCAATACAGATATAAACCAAAAATAGAAAAAAACCTCCCCTACTAATACTGAGTACTAATGATTGGATACCAGCAATACAGATATAAACCAAAAATAGAAAAAAAACCTCCCCTACTAATGATTGGATATCAGCAATACAAATATAAACCAAAAATAGAAAAAAAAACCTCCCCTATTAATGATTGGATATCCAAGAGCAATACAGATATAAACCAAAAATAGAAAAAACCTCCCCTACTAATGATTGGATATCAGCAATACAGATATAAACCAAAAATAGAAAAATCCTCCCCTACTAATGATTGGATATCAGCAATACAGATATAAACCAAAAATAGAAAAAACCTCCCCTACTAATGATTGGATATCCAAGAGCAATACAGATATAAACCAAAAATAGAAAAAACCTCCCCTACTAATGATTGGATATCAGCAATACAGATATAAACCAAAAATAGAAAAAAACCTCCCCTACTAATACTGAGTACTAATGATTGGATACCAGCAATACAGATATAAACCAAAAATAGAAAGAAAAAAAAAACTTTTAATGATTGGATATCCAAGAGCAATACAGATATAAACCAAAAATAGAAAAAACCTCCCCTACTAATGATTGGATATCAGCAATACAGATATAAACCAAAAATAGAAAAAACCTCCCCTACTAATGATTGGATATCCAAGAGCAATACAGATATAAACCAAAAATAGAAAAAACCTCCCCTACTAATGATTGGATATCAGCAATACAGATATAAACCAAAAATAGTAAAAAGCTCCCCATATAATGATTGGATATCAGCAATACAGATATAAACCAAAAATAGAAAAAACCTCCCCTACTAATGATTGGATATCCAAGAGCAATACAGATATAAACCAAAAATAGAAAAAACCTCCCCTACTAATGATTGGATATCAGCAATACAAATATAAACCAAAAATAGTAAAAAGCTCCCCATATAATGATTGGATATCAGCAATACAGATATAAACCAAAAATAGAAAAAACCTCCCCTACTAATGATTGGATATCCAAGAGCAATACAGATATAAACCAAAAATAGAAAAAACCTCCCCTACTAATGATTGGATATCAGCAATACAGATATAAACCAAAAATAGTAAAAAGCTCCCCATATAATGATTGGATATCAGCAATACAGATATAAACCAAAAATAGAAAAAACCTCCCCTACTGATGATTGGATATCAGCAATACAGATATAAACCAAAAATAGAAAAAAATCTCCCCTACTAATGATTGGATATCAGCAATACAGATATAAACCAAAAATAGAAAAAACCTCCCCTACTAATGATTGGATATCAGCAATACAGATATAAACCAAAAATAGAAAAAAACCTCCCCTACTAATGATTGGATATCAGCAATACAGATATAAACCAAAAATAGAAAAAACCTCCCCTACTGATGATTGGATATCAGCAATACAGATATAAACCAAAAATAGAAAAAAAACCTCCCCTACTAATGATTGGATATCAGCAATACAGATATAAACTAAAAATAGAAAAAAAAAACTCCCCTACTAATGATTAGATATCAGCAATACAGCTATAAACTAAAAATAGAAAAAAAAACTCCCCTACTAATGATTGGATATCAACAATACAGATATAAACCAAAAATAGAAAAATACTCCCCTACTAATGATTGGATATCAGCAATACAGATATAAACCAAAAATAGAAAAAAAAACCCCTACTAATGATTGGATATCAGCAATAGATATAAACCAAAAATAGAAAAAAAACCTCCCCTACTAATGATTGGATATCAGCAATACAGATATAAACCAAAAATAGAAAAAACCTCCCCTACTAATGATTGGATATCCAAGAGCAATACAGATATAAACCAAAAATAGAAAAAATCACCCCTACTAATGATTGGATATCAGCAATACAGATATAAACCAAAAATAGAAAAATCCTCCCCTTCTAATGATTGGATATCAGCAATACAGATATAAACCAAAAATAGAAAAAAACCTCCCCTACTAATACTGAGTACTAATGATTGGATACCAGCAATACAGATATAAACCAAAAATAGAAAAAAAACCTCCCCTACTAATGATTGGATATCAGCAATACAAATATAAACCAAAAATAGAAAAAAAAACCTCCCCTATTAATGATTGGATATCCAAGAGCAATACAGATATAAACCAAAAATAGAAAAAACCTCCCCTACTAATGATTGGATATCAGCAATACAGATATAAACCAAAAATAGAAAAATCCTCCCCTACTAATGATTGGATATCAGCAATACAGATATAAACCAAAAATAGAAAAAACCTCCCCTACTAATGATTGGATATCCAAGAGCAATACAGATATAAACCAAAAATAGAAAAAACCTCCCCTACTAATGATTGGATATCAGCAATACAGATATAAACCAAAAATAGTAAAAACCTCCCCATATAATGATTGGATATCAGCAATACAAATATAAACCAAAAATAGAAAAAACCTCCCCTACTGATGATTGGATATCAGCAATACAGATATAAACCAAAAATAGAAAAAAACCTCCCCTACTAATGATTGGATATCAGCAATACAGATATAAACCAAAAATAGAAAAAAACCTCCCCTACTAATGATTGGATATCAGCAATACAGATATAAACCAAAAATAGAAAAAACCTCCCCTACTGATGATTGGATATCAGCAATACAGATATAAACCAAAAATAGAAAAAAACCTCCCCTACTAATGATTGGATATCAGCAATACAGATATAAACCAAAAATA
Source organism: Bathymodiolus septemdierum (assembly GCA_963383655.1). Classification (NCBI taxonomy): domain Eukaryota; kingdom Metazoa; phylum Mollusca; class Bivalvia; order Mytilida; family Modiolidae; genus Bathymodiolus; species Bathymodiolus septemdierum. Next base: position 116,866,064 of record OY726519.1, read on the forward strand.
GAAAAAACCTCCCCTACTGATGATTGGATATCAGCAATACAAATATAAACCAAAAATAGAAAAAAACCTCCCCTACTAATGATTGGATATCAGCAATACAGATATAAACTAAAAATAGAAAAAAAACCTCCCCTACTAATGATTGGATATCAGCAATACAGATATAAACTAAAAATAGAAAAAAAACCTCCCCTTCTAATGATTGGATATCAACAATACAGATATAAACCAAAAATAGAAAAATACTCCCCTACTAATGATTGGATATCAGCAATACAGATATAAACCAAAAATAGAAAAAACCTCCCCTACTAATGATTGGATATCAGCAATACAGATATAAACTAAAAATAGAAAAATCCTTCCCTACTAATGATTGGATATCAACAATACAGATATAAACCGAAAATAGAAAAAACCTCCCCTACTAATGATTGGATATCAGCAATACAGATATAAACTAAAAATAGAAAAATCCTTCCCTACTAATGATTGGATATCAACAATACAGATATAAACCGAAAATAGAAAAAACCTCCCCTACTAATGATTGGATATCAGCAATACAGATACAAACCAAAAATAGAAAAATACTCCCCTACTAATGATTGGATATCCAAGAGCAATACAGATACAAACCAAAAATTGAAAAAAACCTGCAGATTCGCTTCTATTCGATCAAAAAGAATACACATCATCACAAAAAAGAACAACAAAACAATCACATGTCCGTGGCTGGTCATAGTTAACCCACTACTAGTTAAGAAGGTACATGTATAATCTGTTAGTTAAAGACCATTACTCTTTCAACAATTAAAGGGCTATGTTCGGGACACAGTATGAAACCACCGCAGCAAATCACCAATGTCTCCAGTTTTGCTGCAATCAAGTTTAACTCAAAAACCATAAATTCTCTGGAATACTACCATAAGCCTATGCGACTTGCAATTTAAAGGGAAAAAATGCAACAAACATGTCAAAATTAGACAAAATAAAATTGTGTATACATGTATATTCCAAATGAAAAATTTCATAATTTTGGGCCTCATTTAGCACCTTTTTCCAATAAAATATAGCTCATTTTCTGTATTGACTCAAATATCAACTCATGAAGAGAAGCATTGTGCAAAAAATGTGTTTAAAACTGGATGAAAAATAGGAAGGTTAAAATTTAGGAATTTGCCCCTTTTGGTTAAGTTTATCTCAGAAACCGTCAGAGATGGAGGAAATCTGTTGACATACTATCATAAACCTCTCAGCACAATCAATTCAAAGGAAAAAAATCACATCAAAAGAGAGAGATACTGCATGTACCAAAAGCACCCACTACAACCAACATAAAGAAAAAAAATTACTTGAATTCACCATGTCAGCCCCACAGATTAAAACAACTTGCATCCCTGGTAATGGTGTAACATGCTAACATTTGGTTTAATTACAACCAAGTTAACAAGATGTTGCATGCTACGTCGTGCTAAGAATACCCCCACTCGTTCATTTGTAAGTCGCACGGTAAACAGGAAGTAGATGTGCGGTAAACCTGGAAAGGGGAGACATGGTACAAGTCACCATGCCAAAGCCATATATCAAATATAAAATCATTTCTTCCAGTAGAAGCTGAGATAACTGTTACGAAAGTTTTCATTATGGCAAACATGAAAAATTCTAAGTCGCACTGTAAACAGGAAGTAGATGTGCGGTAAACCTGAAAGCGGAGACACGGTACAAGTCACCATGCCAAAGCCATACATCAAATCATTTGTCAGCCCATTTCAAGTTATTTTAAACTGTCTAGTTTTCTTACTATTTACTAGCCATGTGGCACAATTAATTATGATGATGGTATTTGTAAAATTACATTACCCATATTTTCTTTTCTTGATTACCCTGCATCAAGGGAAAAAAATTCTACCCATCAAAAAACATCAAAATGTCAAAGATGCCCAGATTTTGTGTTTATTGACATGTATTACATACCTTATATACTTGTCCATAAGTTCCATTTCCAACCACTTCCACCAGGTCAAATATTCCAGCAGGATCCTGTCAAAAGAAAATTTGATAAAACAGTCTTGGTGAACGATTGTAGTACTGTATACATTTGTACTTTTTAAGACCAATAATTTAGAGTTACAACATGTATTGAGGTGAACTTTAATACTTTAGAAATTACTCTGATGTCCAACCATCAAACCAGAGGTTTACATTACATGAATTACATTTGTTATATCAGTTATTAATTTATTATCAGTTTTCTGTAAAGTTTTGGAATTCATTAACTTTGATAAAAAGACTTTAAAAATACCATGTCATAGGATATCATTTTGTTTCATTTTGGATGGAATGTAATCAATACATTTTCAGATACTTTTTCATAAATACATTATAACTGTACGGTGAAATCTTGTTATCTCTAAATCGCTGAAATAATATTATTGAATAATTGGGGGTAAATTCCAAGTAAGTATTTAGTTCGTTTATAAAAATATTTACCGGTAGCTAAATTTCCCCTAATATTTCAAATACAAATGTACTCAGCTTAATCGTCAATCGACCTACATTCAACTTAACACAAGAAGGTTTGGTTGTATTTTTTTATGTTTCAAAGATAGTTTTAAACTTTTATTTGCACAATTAGGTTGAGGCCCGATAAATATTTCACCTTATGTGCACAGCAGACAATACTCAGTATCATATAAATTTATGTAGGCTATAATATGTGTATACATGTCAGCGGTTTCCTCCACCAACAAGACTGCTATGCTATAGCCAATGTTCCCCGGCTATTTACATAGATCTGTGTATAAATTACTTTCATTAGTTCCTATGACTGAAATGGACTAATCTTTAAAGAAGCTGTGTTGTCAATAATCAGTCAAGAATTTTGCTTGTGTTCTAGCAAGCCTTTATATGGGTTCTATATTAGAAATCTTTTGTTATTTTAATTGTGCTAGCTATTGTATATAAAAAATGTTATACAGAAAAAAGTTTTGGATGTCAGGAAATTTGGGGAAAGAGCTACCTTGAATGATTACAGTCAATAGGATATTATGATGTCTGGACAGTATTTTATTATATATGTTATTAGTACTTACAGAATCACTTTAATTTTTATGCCCTTAAAATTTAATTGGATTCTACAAAATTAAACGTAAATAACTCGCCATTTTCAAATTGCTTTTGTCAGTATCACATTCCTCATGTGGGAAAAACCCTACATATCAATTTTCACTGAAATTGGAGCACTTCGAAATTTTACGCATTTTGGCAACCATCTTAAAAATGGCTGCCAAAATTACCGCCATTTTGTAATCGCATTGGTCACGATCACATTCCTTTAAAAACCCATAAATTTCTTTTCTTAGTAATTGGATAACTGGAGCACTTCGAAATTTGCTATGTGTTTTGGCGACCATATTGAAAATAGCTGCCAAAATGGTCACCATAATGGCTGCAATGGCCACCATTTTTAAATTGCATTTGTCACTATCACATTCCTCAGGTCGAAAATCTTCTAAAAATCAATTTTCGTTGAAATTGTAACACTGAAATTTTAATGTGTTTTGGCGGACATCTTAAAAATTTTGCCCAATTTCGAACTTAAGCTAGAGATTTCTAATACAATACTTGTGTGTAAGTTTGAAATCAATTGGTCAACAAATAAAAATCTTACAGCGCTTAAAACATATCTCGGACGGACTAACGCCCGACATTTCCATATCCCCCGCTCCGCTTTGCAGGGGCGGGGGACAATAAAATTGACCACCACGATATAACTGAAATAGTGTTGAAAGTGTGATAAACACCATATCCCTAACCCCCCTATCCCCATGTATACTTTTTATTTCAGCCTTCTATTGATACCATGACTTATGTAATATTGGGTGTAGAGGGTGCGTTAGGTTATAATACGAAAAGCTTGAACATGTACATGTACTAGTGTGTTTCTGTGCTTGGCAAGTGCCACGCACACATGCCTTGCAAGTTAATGACCCCTTTACTTTTGTAGATTTTATAGAAGCCTATACAAAAGGCTAATTTTTGGATCTAACCAATGAAATTAATTCTATTTACTGCACTGCATCAAACTTTAAAATGTATTTGAGACTGAAAAGACTGAATCTAGTACAACTTAAACTTCAACAATGATATACATACATTTTTGCTTCTATCATTTGATTGCTTTGCATATCAGAGTTTTATTCCAGTGTTTACAGGGATTTATCATTATCTTTTCAATCATTTTTACCACAAGTGTAACCTGCGTGCAATCAATCAGACGTCCTCTGAATTCTTCTAAATGGTAACCGTTAAGTAAAAATTTCACAGAAAAACCAAGAATATATGTTAAACTACTTTGTATTCATTGACATGTAGTAATTAAAATTTGAGCTTATTTCGACTTATAATAAAGCAACGTTAAGACAATTAAACAAATTTCTATTTTTATCTTGAATGGTGGGCAGGGCTGTCAGACTCAATTCTGAAAGGGGACCAACCAAGAACCAGGGGTGTGGAAATACAGAAATGCTGTGCTTGTACCTGGACAAGTTATCTTAAAAAAATTACTTAATGTCCAGACAAAATCCTATTTGTCCTGTTCTTTTTAAACATTTGATACTTGCAAACACAGTTGCTGGTTCATGAGTGTCAGGGTGGGCTTTTCTAAAAAGTATTGCCTCTTGATCAGTGACAGAGCAGTCTGTACACAATTGAAATAAATTGAACTTGTTTTATGGTCTATTGTATGATTTATACTTTCAAAACAAGTCAAAATGGCGACATTCAATGATTCTGAAGTGGCAGTTGGGAATGATGAGCTGTATCTGGCATCATAGGTTGGTGATCATGATTCTATTTACATATTTATGCAGCAAAATATGTCTACTTTTGAATACTCCAGCGCCGATTGGCACGACATTGAGGTGCAGGCGTAATTTACGCCGGTTCGAGGTGGGGGTACCTGAAAAAATTTCCCAAATAGAACTATGCATGGTTGATAAGGGATTCGGAGGCAGGCAATATCTGAAAACAACTCTGGCTTCGAATCCCAAAAGGGATTAATGGTATGCTATGATTCTAATTGTTCTACTGTCGTATTGATTGCCTTAATATCGCCACAAAAACCTGGACTCAACCCCTGTAATTGTTCTGCAGATGTTTATAGTAAGGAGAAGAATAGGGTTCACAAGAACAAATCATTTTAATTTTATGAATAACACTCTTTTGTTACTTGTCTCCAAACCAAATAAATGAGGTTCACTTAAGAGTCAAGTCGTTTGCCTTGTTCAGTTTCTTTGTTCAACAACTTTCTACATGTTTACAATTTCAAGAAATCGATACGATACTATAGAGTGTTTTCATTCATATTTATTAACAGAATCCTTACCCGTAGACTAGACAAGTCTATATCATCAAGACTAACGTTTACACTTTGTGCCATCCTTTACGAAAAGTGACAATCCTCATCAGCCCTCGACAGACAAGTGATGAATAATGTCAGGAACGGTAATCTATTGTGACACTAAGTAACATTTTATGACAAATTAGGCTTCATAATCAGTTAGCTTTGTAAATGGGCTGTACAAATTGTAAATATAGGCATTCTTTCTTCCAAAATTTACAAAATTTATGATTACAAACGAGGATGACAGTAGTGTTGCATTCTGGGTAACGTGAGTCAGGGGGAGAGTACTGTCAACAGCTGTTTCCGGTGATTACAGAACAATCGCTCTGTTAAATAAGTAACAAATTGTCTAAATTTGTGAAAAACCATGAGAAATCAAATGTTTGAAAATACGAAATGGATTATCAGAAGCATGAAGTGTTAAAAAAAACTTAAAACAACTACTAAATTATCCGAAAACAGCAACAACAAAAAAAAAAAAAAAAAAAAAAAAAATCATGGATTTGTATCCTTGTAAAAAAAAATAAAAACAAAAATAGGGTTATTCTAATTGTTTTCAATGGAGTCCTCTTAGACGTATGCACTTCAAGAATAATGTTACAGTTCTACATGAATAATAATAATAATAATAATAATTAGCTCAACATAGTTCATCTTCGCTGAGGCCCCCGAAGAATAAAAACAAATACAACAATATAAATGTTATTTAGAAAAAAGAGGAACACAACAGGATTAGGTTAGAAACAAACACAACGTACAATAATATACATTCATTTTTGTACCATTTTGACTAAAGTTTTCTTTACTCTCTTGGAAACCACAGGAGTCTGTTTATCAAGAGTACTATTTAACCAAGAGTGTGGTGATTTCTTCGGTCGGATAGGTAAAACTATGTTAAAATGGAAGTATGTTCTCCGATCAAGTGTTTTAAATATTGATTGAAATATATTTTTAATGTATTACTTGAACAGTTATCTATTTTTATTTTATATTGTACTATGTACATAATTATATTTTAGACGCACTTCTGTATGTGCCCACGATGTAAAGGGGTAGTTATTCTAAATAAACACATGTATATATATTTTTTTCTCGTACCACAAATTCTTGATGTATTAAATCATGAAGTAAGGATTCTTGAAGAAAGATTTTAAAATTTCTACATTTAATAGTAAAATGTTTTTTTTTTTATTTAAATGTGAACTGAGTTTACTATATTTGTGCTTGATAATACAACTTACAGTTTAATAATAAGGTACAAGAAAAGCTTGTTCAGTCGGTCCGTATATACAAAACATTATCTAGTCAATGCAATGTGATAACTCAAATAGAACCAGCACAGGATTAAACATGCTTTATTACTCACATGGTTACTTAAGATCAAATTTAGTACGGTGGTGCCGGTGGAGCTTGAACACCCCACACCCCCACACACACCAGATTTTTTTTTTTTTTTTTTTTTATTTCTCTTAAAACATAATACATACAGGTATAGCGATATGGAAATATGTACATTATTTACAATATATACAGACAGGTCATAACAAGAGGTTAACCGGGAGTCGACACACCTTTATTAATAATCCTGAAAAAAATGACATAATTTTTGGAGTTCTATTTTTGAAGTTGATGTCATTAATAGTTTGAATTTTATTATGTTTGGATTTATACGAATCTTTTTCTTTATATAAATTTTTCTTCGATTGCCGAAATACTGACATTTAAATAGAGAATGAAATTCATTTCTAATTTCTCCATTATTCCATAAGGGACATATTCTATTCTCTCTGGTAACTTATGGTTTGTTGTTCTAAATTTACTTAATGTCAAATTATCCTTATCATTTAAAATATTTAAGTAATTCAATGCCTTCGGAGAATCGTTTACTGAAGAAAGCCACGTTTGGAGATATTGATTAGTGAGATTTTGTTTAATCGAGTGTTTCAACCACGATTCATTAATAAAAGTTTGTGACTCCCAAATATAATTAAAACCACAATTACACAATATATGTTTTACATATTTCAACCACATACAGTTTCTATCTCTCACTTGCAACATATTATACATACATTTATAAATGATAGCAGATAGCTTTGTTTGCTTTCCACTGATTAAATTAGCTCAGAAAGATATTGTTCTAACTTTTATATCAATGTCTAGGGGATATCTACCTAGTTCCCCATAAACCATGTAACTTGGTGTGGAAGTTTTAAAATTAAGTAATAGTTTACAAAATCGCAAGTGCACCCTTTCTATAATTTCGTTTTTTGAAAACCCCCATTCATATATTCCATCAGCATAAAAACCATACACATTCATATATTCGTAGTCCTAAAACTATACCAATATTACTACAAAAATGTATTCAGTTATTGGTGATCTATATATTTCATATATTAAACTAAAATCTAAAATAAACGCAAAATATAAATGTTGTGAATAATTTCAAAAGATATGGAGTTAAATTGTCTTATATAATACGTAATATTATTGATTCTTCTTTTATATCGACATAAATTACTTTTTACACTTATGAATACCACTTTATTTGGCAATATTCTTAACTCTGTCAACAGATAAATTCTCCGTAGTAGTAGAAACCAGCAGCTAATTAAAGATTTCATAATGATACGAAATATACCTATAGTTCAGAAATATGCAGCATTATTTGAAATCTTTTAATAAATACTCAAGATAAATACCATTTTAAGCATTCAAGCCACCTAAAGCGTCACAATTTCATTTTTTTTTCTTGACTGAATACTTTTATTTCAGAAACTTTACTATGTCTGAATCGATCAATCTGATTAAAAATCATATATCTCACTAGCTCCCCTTTACTGACATGTCTTCTTCTTCTTCTTCTTCTTCTTCCAGGACGACTAGACTCTACCTGGATAGAGTGGGTAACATCCCGGAACTGTGTGCTATGTACATGGACAATTTAGTCTTAAAAGTATAATAAACAAAAACAAACCAAGCAAAAACAAGCAAAAACAGGACCGTTCAGGGGGAGGAAGTGAGAGATGTGAGTTTAATCAGATTGAATTGGATATCTATTAACGGTGTAGGTAGAATTGGATATCTATAATTGGTGTAGGTAGAATTGGATATCTATAAACGGTGTAGGTAGAATTGGATATCTATAAACGGTGTAGGTAGAATTGGATATCTATAAACGGTGTAGGTAGAATTGGATATCTATAAACGGTGTAGGTAGAATTGGATATCTATAAACGGTGTAGGTAGAATTGGATATCTATAAACGGTGTAGGTAGAATTGGATATCTATAAACGGTGTAGGTAGAATTGGATATCTATGAACGGTGTAGGTAGAATTCTATTTTGTTATTGATCATTAGGAGTGTGTGGAAGTAGCAAAAGAGAGATAACTCTAACAGGATTAGGTCAGTAACAAAAATAGATGTGTCTATTTATAGCTCTATACATTGTGAAAACGTGTTTCTATTAGGTATCAAGAAGTTAGATCACGAGAGCTTTTTAATTCTGGTTAAGAAAAAGCTTTACAGTGATGATATGTATCGGTGAACTAATAGTGACTACAAGATCATATATATATTTTAACTTGTTCGTGTCAATATTCATACAATCTTATGTTAACATCAAATTAATATTCATACAATCTTATGTTAACATCAAATTTGATGTTAACATAAGATTGTATGAATATTGACACCTATATAGATCTATGTAGGGTCGACACATTCAATTTGATGTTAGCATAAGATTGTATGAATATTGACACGAACAAGTTAAAATAAGGGGGGGGGGGGTAAGTCCGTGCCACGAGCGCCTGTGCTCAGACAGTGTAAGTTAATAATGAAATTTGTTCACGCCATGATATATAGTGAAATATTGCCAAAGTTGGCGTTAAATACCAATCAATCAATCATCCTAAGACATGAAACTGCAGGGAAAAAAAACCTACGTTTAAAAAAACAAACAATGCGAAAACAAAAACAAAAAACCCAAAACAAAAACGAAAAAACAACAAATAAATCATTAAGGATACCAATATTAATTCATTACAGTACTTATAACACAAGCAGTTAAAAAAAAAAAAATCCTTAGTATCAATTTAATTCATTTCAAACATTGTTTGAATAAAGATTTACCTGACCAGGTAATACTTTATAATACGATAGTATTAATATTTACGTGTACCATATTGGCTAAAAATAGAATAGAAGTTTAAAATCTATATGCTTAAAATAGGTAAATTCTTATTGGTTAGCTAAATATAATGATTGGTATAATATCATATAAAACTGGCACATGTATGACTCTCTACTTCACTATATACATGTACATCAAACAAACTGATATTTAATGGACTTTTTAACAAAATGTCTGATAACTCCGTCACTGTTTACGTGAAAGTTCCACACAGAACATATATTCTACACTTACAAAGATCAGATTGTGTATTTAGAGTAAATGAATTTGTTGGAAACAAAGAGAAAATTCCTTCTTTTCGAGTCCGAACGCTATTTAAGGGAAACGCCCTGGATAAAAATAACACCCTTGAACACTACGAAATTTCTTCAGGGACTGTTCTTACCGCCGAGTTTCTTTTGTTTAAAGAAATAAATATATATGTGAAAATAAACAGAGATAATAGATGTTCTAAATATGTATTAATAACAGTTGAAAATACAAGTACCCTGAATGATGTCAAAGTAGCTGTTGAAAAATTAGAAGGAATTGAACCTTCTGAACAAATTATTTCTCACTGTGGACGAATTTATTCTTCTGGGAGTATATGGTTGTTCGAGACAGATATCAAAGACGGTTCTATTATAAACCTTGATGTTTGTTCAGATTCAAAACAGAGAATTTGTTCGAAAGAAAGTTCACGACCAAACGTTGATAATTTTTGTGTAAAAAGGATTATGTCCAGTTTTCAGAAAATTTCTAGGAAACCTGTCGAGATTGTCTTTTCAATAGTTTCAGACGAAGAAGTAAATTGTCTCAATCGAATGAAAATAAATATTCGCGAAATATGTGAACGACTTCTTAGTGAAATTGTGGACGTACGCATTGCTCTGATGATGCACGGGAGCCATGGTGATTATAAGAACAAAGTTTTTTCTGGAACAAAGTTTACTACAAAACCGGACAAAATTGTGGAGTTTTTACAAAGTACACCAGAGACAACAGAATGGAACACATCAAACTATGAATGGATTCTACATAAAACACAAGACTTGGACTGGTCCGATAATTCCTACAAAATGTTAATTGTCATTGGAGATTGTGAACCACACCCACCATCTTTAATCAAAAACAATATTGACTGGCATTCAGTGTTAGATGCTTTAAATCGAAGGGGCATACAAGTGTTTTGTGGACTTTCAGAAAATTTTCTTGGATCTATTGTTGACGATTTTTACCCAGAATTGTGTAAAAAGACACATGGATGTTTAATTAATCAAGGTCATTTGAAATGTATTGCGGATATGTTGATTTCAGAATTTGATAGAGAGGGCCGAGATCAACATGAAGACAATCTCTCACGTGACTTGGAAAAAATAACGCCATCAGACAAAGCATGCAATGGGAATTTTGAATCACAAATTGACGAGAACAACAACTCAAACTGTATAATTTCTGAAAAATGTTCAAAAGTTGAAGAATTAGATGACAAATCACCACAACTAAGGTTTTATTCAGAACATGATACAAACATGACGAATTTTAATACCGAACTGGTCAGCAGTCAAAACAAAATTAAATGTAAGGAATCAAAAAAGAAGAAGCGTAAAATTATTGATGCATGTGTAGTGATGTGAAGGGGAAGATGAATCTCTATAGACACCAAAATACATGTAGGTGAAAGATAAAGAAAGAGTGACACACTTGTGTTTATAAAATAAACCATATTTTAACTTTTACAAGGAACATTATCTGCACATTAGTTTGCAATTGCAAGGACAGGTGTATTTTAAGAAGCTGTATTAAATACCTTTCACAACAAAGTTGTATTAAAATTATTTTATAACACTTCTACTTCTACTTGATTACTGCCTAGGGCTATCGCATCACATACAACACTATGATGGTCAGTATTCTAATTTTGTTTAGCAGTGATGAAATTCGCCTTGTAGCGACCCCTGGCCTCCCTCAGAAGCCTTGTAGCGGTCCCTGGCCTCCCTCAGAAGCCTTGTAGCGGTCCCTGGCCTCCCTCAGAAACATTGTAGCGGTCCCTGGTCTCCCTCAGAAGCCTTGTAACGGTCCCTGGCCTCCCTCAGAAGCCTTGTAACGGTCCCTGGCCTCCCTCAGAAGCCTTGTAGCGGCCCCTGGCCTCCCTCAGAAGCCTTGTAACGGCCCCTGGCCTCCCTCAGAAGCCTTGTAACGGCCACTGGTCTCCCTCAGAAGCCTTGTAGCGGTCCCTGGCCTCCCTCAGAAGCCTTGTAACGGTCCCTGACCTCCCTCAGAAGCCTTATAACGGTCCCTGGCCTCCCTCAGAAGCCTTGTAACGGTCCCTGGCCTCCCTCAGAAGCCTTGTAACTGTCCCTGGCCTCCCTCAGAAGCCTTGTAACGGTCCCTGGCCTTCCTCAGAAGCATTGTAACGGTCCCTGGCCTCCCTCAGAAGCCTTGTAACGGTCCCTGGCCTTCCTCAGAAGCCTTGTAACGGTCCCTGGCCTCCCTCAGAAGCCTTGTAACGGTCCCTGGCCTCCCTCAGAAGCCTTGTAACGGCCACTGGTCTCCCTCAGAAGCCTTGTAGCGGTCCCTGGCCTCCCTCAGAAGCCTTGTAACGGTCCCTGGCCTCCCTCAGAAGCCTTGTAACGGCCCCTGGCCTCCCTCAGAAGCCTTATAACGGTCCCTGGCCTCCCTCAGAAGCCTTGTAACGGTCCCTGACCTCCCTCAGAAGCCTTGTAACGGCCCCTGGCCTCCCTCAGAAGCCTTGTAACGGTCCCTGGCCTCCCTCAGAAGCCTTGTAGCGGCCCCTGGCCTCCCTCAGAAGCCTTGTAGCGGCCCCTGGCCTCCCTCAGAAGCCTTGTAGCGGTCCCTGGCCTCCCTCAGAAGCCTTGTAACGGTCCCTGGCCTCCCTCAGAAGCCTTGTAGCGGCCCCTGGCCTCCCTCAGAAGCCTTGTAGCGGTCCCTGGCCTCCCTCAGAAGCCTTGTAGCGGTCCCTGGCCTCCCTCAGAAGCCTTGTAGCGGTCCCTGGCCTCCCTCAGAAGCCTTATAACGGTCCCTGGCCTCCTTCAGAAGCCTTGTAACGGCCCCTGGTCTCCCTCAGAAGCCTTGTAACGGTCCCTGGCCTCCCTCAGAAGCCTTGTAGTGGTCCCTGGTCTCCCTCAGAAGCCTTGTAACGGTCCCTGGCCTCCGTCAGAAGCCTTGTAACGGCCCCTGGTCTCCCTCAGAAGCCTTGTAACGGCCCCTGGCCTCCCTCAGAAGCATTGTAGCGGTCCCTGGTCTCCCTCAGAAGCCTTGTAACGGTCCCTGGCCTCCTTCAGAAGCCTTGTAACGGCCCCTGGTCTCCCTCAGAAGCCTTGTAACGGTCCCTGGCCTCCCTCAGAAGCCTTGTAGCGGCCCCTGGCCTCCCTCAGAAGCCTTGTAGCGGTCCCTGGCCTCCCTCAGAAGCCTTGTAACGGTCCCTGGCCTCCCTCAGAAGCCTTATAACGGTCCCTGGCCTCCCTCAGAAGCCTTGTAACGGTCCCTGGCCTCCCTCAGAAGCCTTGTAACGGTCCCTGGCCTCCCTCAGAAGCCTTGTAGCGGCCCCTGGCCTCCCTCAGAAGCCTTGTAGCGGTCCCTGGCCTCCCTCAGAAGCCTTGTAGCGGCCCCTGGCCTCCCTCAGAAGCCTTGTAACGGTCCCTGGCCTCCCTCAGAAGCCTTGTAGCGGCCCCTGGCCTCCCTCAGAAGCCTTGTAGCGGTCCCTGGCCTCCCTCAGAAGCCTTGTAACGGTCCCTGGCCTCCCTCAGAAGCATTGTATCGGTCCCTGGCCTCCCTCAGAAGCCTTGTAACGGTCCCTGACCTCCCTCAGAAGCCTTGTAGCGGTCCCTGGCCTCCCTCAGAAGCCTTGTAACGGTCCCTGGCCTCCCTCAGAAGCCTTGTAACGGTCCCTGGCCTCCCTCAGAAGCCTTGTAGCGGTCCCTGGCCTCCCTCAGAAGCCTTGTAACGGTCCCTGGCCTCCCTCAGAAGCCTTGTAACGGTCCCTGGCCTCCCTCAGAAGCCTTATAACGGTCCCTGGCCTCCCTCAGAAGCCTTGTAGCGGTCCCTGACCTCCCTCAGAAGCCTTGTAACGGTCCCTGGCCTCCCTCAGAAGCCTTGTAACGGTCCCTGGCCTCCCTCAGAAGCCTTGTAGCGGTCCCTGGCCTCACTCAGAAGCCTTGTAACGGTCCCTGGCCTCACTCAGAAGCCTTATAACGGTCCCTGGCCTCCCTCAGAAGCCTTGTAACGGTCCCTGGCCTCCCTCAGAAGCCTTGTAGCGGTCCCTGGCCTCACTCAGAAGCCTTGTAACGGTCCCTGGCCTCACTCAGAAGCCTTATAACGGTCCCTGGCCTCCCTCAGAAGCATTGTAACGGTCCCTGACCTCCCTCAGAAGCCTTGTAACGGTCCCTGGCCTTCCTCAGAAGCCTTATAACGGTCCCTGACCTCCCTCAGAAGCCTTGTAACGGTCCCTGACCTCCCTCAGAAGCCTTGTAACGGTCCCTGGCCTCCCTCAGAAGCCTTGTAACGGTCCCTGGCCTCCCTCAGAAGCCTTGTAGCGGTCCCTGGCCTCACTCAGAAGCCTTGTAACGGTCCCTGGCCTCACTCAGAAGCCTTATAACGGTCCCTGACCTCCCTCAGAAGCCTTGTAACGGTCCCTGGCCTCCCTCAGAAGCCTTGTAGCGGTCCCTGGCCTCCTTCAGAAGCATTGTATCGGTCCCTGGCCTCCCTCAGAAGCCTTGTAACGGTCCCTGGCCTCCTTCAGAAGCCTTGTAGCGGTCCCTGGCCTCACTCAGAAGCCTTGTAACGGTCCCTGGCCTCACTCAGAAGCCTTATAACAGTCCCTGACCTCCCTCAGAAGCCTTGTAGCGGTCCCTGGCCTCACTCAGAAGCCTTGTAACGGTCCCTGGCCTCCCTCAGAAGCCTTGTAGCGGTCCCTGGCCTCCCTCAGAAGCCTTGTAGCGGTCCCTGGCCTCCCTCAGAAGCCTTGTAACGGTCCCTGGCCTCCCTCAGAAGCCTTGTAACGGTCCCTGGCCTCCCTCAGAAGCCTTGTAGCGGTCCCTGGCCTCCCTCAGAAGCCTTGTAGCGGCCCCTGGCCTCCCTCAGAAGCATTGTATCGGTCCCTGGCCTCCCTCAGAAGCATTGTAACGGTCCCTGGCCTCCTTCAGAAGCCTTGTAGCGGCCCCTGGCCTCCCTCAGAAGCCTTGTAGCGGCCCCTGGCCTCCCTCAGAAGCCTTGTAACGGTCCCTGGCCTCCTTCAGAAGCCTTGTAGCGGTCCCTGGCCTCCCTCAGAAGCCTTGTAGCGGTCCCTGGCCTCCCTCAGAAGCCTTGTAACGGTCCCTGGCCTCCCTCAGAAGCCTTGTAGCGGCCCCTGGCCTCCCTCAGAAGCCTTGTAACGGTCCCTGACCTCCCTCAGAAGCCTTGTAGCGGTCCCTGACCTCCCTCAGAAGCCTTGTAGCGGTCCCTGGCCTCCCTCAGAAGCCTTGTAGCGGTCCCTGGCCTCCCTCAGAAGCCTTGTAACGGTCCCTGGCCTCCCTCAGAAGCCTTGTAACGGTCCCTGACCTCCCTCAGAAGCCTTGTAGCGGTCCCTGGCCTCCCTCAGAAGCCTTGTAGCGGTCCCTGGCCTCCCTCAGAAGCCTTGTAACGGTCCCTGGCCTCCCTCAGAAGCCTTGTAACGGTCCCTGGCCTCCCTCAGAAGCCTTGTAGCGGTCCCTGGCCTCCCTCAGAAGCCTTGTAACGGTCCCTGGCCTCCCTCAGAAGCCTTGTAACGGTCCCTGGCCTCCCTCAGAAGCATTGTATCGGTCCCTGGCCTCCCTCAGAAGCCTTGTAGCGGCCCCTGGCCTCCCTCAGAAGCCTTGTAACGGTCCCTGGCCTCCCTCAGAAGCCTTGTAACGGCCCCTGGCCTCCTTCAGAAGCCTTGTAACGGTCCCTGGCCTCCCTCAGAAGCCTTATAACGGTCCCTGGCCTCCCTCAGAAGCCTTATAACGGTCCCTGGCCTCCCTCAGAAGCCTTGTAACGGTCCCTGGCCTCCCTCAGAAGCCTTGTAACGGTCCCTGGCCTCCCTCAGAAGCCTTGTAGCGGTCCCTGGCCTCCCTCAGAAGCCTTGTAACGGTCCCTGGCCTCCCTCAGAAGCATTGTAACGGTCCCTGGCCTCCCCCAGAAGCCTTGTAACGGTCCCTGGCCTCCCTCAGAAGCCTTGTAGCGGTCCCTGGCCTCCCTCAGAAGCCTTGTAACGGTCCCTGGCCTCCCTCAGAAGCCTTGTAACGGTCCCTGGCCTCCCTCAGAAGCCTTGTAGCGGTCCCTGGCTTCCCTCAGAAGCCTTGTAGCGGCCCCTGGCCTCCCTCAGAAGCATTGTAACGGTCCCTGGCCTCCCTCAGAAGCCTTGTAACGGTCCCTGGCCTCCCTCAGAAGCCTTGTAACGGTCCCTGGCCTCACTCAGAAGCATTGTAACGGTCCCTGGCCTCCCTCAGAAGCCTTGTAGCGGCCCCTGGCCTCCCTCAGAAGCCTTGTAACGGTCCCTGGCCTCCCTCAGAAGCCTTGTAGCGGCCCCTGGCCTCCCTCAGAAGCCTTGTAACGGTCCCTGGCCTCCCTCAGAAGCCTTGTAGCGGCCCCTGGCCTCCCTCAGAAGCCTTGTAACGGTCCCTGGCCTCCCTCAGAAGCCTTGTAACGGTCCCTGGCCTCCCTCAGAAGCCTTGTAACGGTCCCTGGCCTCACTCAGAAGCCTTGTAGCGGTCCCTGGCCTCCCTCAGAAGCCTTGTAGCGGTCCCTGGCCTCACTCAGAAGCATTGTAACGGTCCCTGGCCTCCCTCAGAAGCCTTATAACGGTCCCTGGCCTCCCTCAGAAGCATTGTAACGGTCCCTGGCCTCCCTCAGAAGCCTTGTAACGGTCTCTGGCCTCCCTCAGAAGCCTTGTAACGGTCCCTGGCCTCCCTCAGAAGTATTGTAACGGTCCCTGGCCTCCCTCAGAAGCCTTGTAACGGTCCCTGGCCTCCCTCAGAAGCCTTGTAACGGTCTCTGGCCTCACTCAGAAGCCTTGTAGCGGTCCCTGGCCTCCCTCAGAAGCCTTGTAGCGGTCCCTGGCCTCACTCAGAAGCCTTGTAGCGGTCCCTGGCCTCCCTCAGAAGCCTTGTAGCGGTCCCTGGCCTCCCTCAGAAGCATTGTAACGGTCCCTGGCCTCCCTCAGAAGCCTTATAACGGCCCCTGGCCTCCCTCAGAAGCCTTGTAACGGTCCCTGGCCTCCCTCAGAAGCCTTGTAACGGCCCCTGGCCTCCCTCAGAAGCCTTGTAGCGGTCCCTGGCCTCCCTCAGAAGCCTTGTAACGGTCCCTGGCCTCCCGCAGAAGCCTTATAACGGTCCCTGGCCTCCCTCAGAAGCCTTATAACGGTCCCTGGCCT
This sequence comes from Bathymodiolus septemdierum, assembly GCA_963383655.1. Classification (NCBI taxonomy): domain Eukaryota; kingdom Metazoa; phylum Mollusca; class Bivalvia; order Mytilida; family Modiolidae; genus Bathymodiolus; species Bathymodiolus septemdierum. The sequence goes on from OY726519.1 coordinate 116,883,040, forward strand.
CCCTCAGAAGCATTGTAACGGTCCCTGGCCTCCCTCAGAAGCCTTGTAACGGTCCCTGGCCTCCCTCAGAAGCCTTGTAACGGTCCCTGGCCTCCCTCAGAAGCCTTATAACGGCCCCTGGCCTCCCTCAGAAGCCTTGTAACGGTCCCTGGCCTCCCTCAGAAGCCTTGTAACGGCCCCTGGCCTCCCTCAGAAGCCTTGTAACGGTCCCTGGCCTCCCTCAGAAGCCTTGTAACGGTCCCTGGCCTCCCGCAGAAGCCTTGTAACGGTCCCTGGCCTCCCTCAGAAGCCTTGTAACGGTCCCTGGCCTCCCTCAGAAGCCTTGTAGCGGTCCCTGGCCTCCCTCAGAAGCCTTGTAACGGTCCCTGGCCTCCCTCAGAAGCATTGTAATGGTCCCTGGCCTCCCCCAGAAGCCTTGTAACGGTCCCTGGCCTCCCTCAGAAGCCTTGTAACGGCCCCTGGCCTCCCTCAGAAGCCTTGTAGCGGTCCCTGGCCTCCCTCAGAAGCATTGTATCGGTCCCTGGCCTCCCTCAGAAGCCTTGTAACGGTCCCTGGCCTTCCTCAGAAGCCTTGTAACGGTCCCTGGCCTCCCTCAGAAGCCTTGTAACGGCCCCTGGCCTCCCTCAGAAGCCTTGTAACGGCCCCTGGCCTCCCTCAGAAGCCTTGTAGCGGTCCCTGGCCTCCCTCAGAAGCATTGTATCGGTCCCTGGCCTCCCTCAGAAGCCTTGTAACGGTCCCTGGCCTTCCTCAGAAGCCTTGTAGCGGCCCCTGGCCTCCCTCAGAAGCCTTGTAACGGTCCCTGGCCTCCCTCAGAAGCCTTGTAACGGTCCCTGGCCTCCCTCAGAAGCCTTGTAGCGGTCCCTGGCCTCCCTCAGAAGCATTGTAACGGTCCCTGGCCTCCCCCAGAAGCATTGTAACGGTCCCTGGCCTCCCTCAGAAGCATTGTAACGGTCCCTGGCCTCCCCCAGAAGCCTTGTAGCGGTCCCTGGCCTCCCTCAGAAGCCTTGTAGCGGTCCCTGGCCTCCCTCAGAAGCCTTGTAGCGGTCCCTGGCCTCCCTCAGAAGCCTTGTAACGGTCCCTGGCCTCCCCCAGAAGCCTTGTAACGGTCCCTGGCCTCCCTCAGAAGCCTTATAACGGTCCCTGGCCTCCCTCAGAAGCCTTGTAGCGGCCCCTGGCCTCCCTCAGAAGCCTTATAACGGTCCCTGGCCTCCCTCAGAAGCCTTGTAGCGGTCCCTGGCCTCCCTCAGAAGCCTTGTAGCGGTCCCTGGCCTCCCTCAGAAGCCTTGTAGCGGTCCCTGGTCTCCCTCAGAAGCCTTGTAGCGGTCCCTGGCCTCCCTCAGAAGCCTTGTAGCGGCCCCTGGCCTCCCTCAGAAGCCTTGTAACGGTCCCTGGCCTCCCTCAGAAGCCTTGTAGCGGTCCCTGGCCTCCCTCAGAAGCCTTGTAACGGTCCCTGGCCTCCCTCAGAAGCCTTGTAACGGTCCCTGGCCTCCCTCAGAAGCCTTGTAACGGTCCCTGGCCTCCCTCAGAAGCCTTGTAGCGGCCCCTGGCCTCCCTCAGAAGCCTTGTAACGGTCCCTGGCCTCCCTCAGAAGCCTTATAACGGTCCCTGGCCTCCCTCAGAAGCCTTGTAACGGTCCCTGACCTCCCTCAGAAGCCTTGTAACGGTCCGTGGCCTCCCTCAGAAGCTTTCAGGGCAATAAATGTGGGATCAGGTTATTGAAGTAAATTTGTCGTGACAAAATGTTATGGTCTGACCATTAAGATACACAAATTATTCTGTCTTGAAAATCAATATATTATGCACTAATATTCTTTTTTATTCTATGTTATTACTTTTCTGTTTATTTATTTTTTTATTTAAAATGTAATAATATGGAGAAAAAAGAATTTTAGTGATAACATATTGCTTTTTGAAACAGAATATCTTGGTCTATCCAACCGCATGGTAATTATTTTTTTTTGTTAATTTAGCCAAAAGAGTTGAGTAAGTGATCGTTATTTAACGCCAACTCAGCAATTTTCAGCTAAATCATGGCGTGAACAAGTTAATTTTCAATGAAATGATGATGAGATCCCCTTTGAACTAGACCAACACGCTTAGTTGGATTTTTATAGTGCTAGCTCAGTCAGGGCCGTAACTACCATTGAGTCGCCTCGTCTGATTTGCTAAAATACGAATTTAAAAAACACACAGAGAGAGAGAGAGAGAGAGAGAGAGAGAGAGAGAGAGAGAGAGTTACAAGCCAAATGCATGCGAGAGATCTTCCCCGTTCTTCGTCGCCTCAAGACGTGGTGTAGAGCATCACTAACTGAAGATCGCCTGTGGGTAGGCGATGCTTCACGTTCACCGTAATGATACTGTCGGGAAGGTAAATCCAGAATCTGTTCTCAAAAGATGGGATTCGAGTGGTAATAGGGAAATCCATCTTGTATTCACAGACCAAGTACTGTCATTTGAAATTAGTCATTAAAATATTATTTAAAAAATCAATCAGTTGTGTTATGTTTAATTTGCCATGGGAGTTTCGACGGCGTGGTCGCTATTTACGATAGTAACAGGTATATAAAGCGTCTCAATAATATAGAAATCGATGACCTCATTAAACCCCTAGTTACGGCCCTGTCAGTTCACTTTTCAAGCCTGCCATAAGTGACGGATTTCTCTGAACTCGATTATTTAAAACAGTTATCCATGCACCCGTCCTGAACCTCTTCGGCGCCAGGATGCTTTCTGTGTGATAGAATAATGCTACAAGGCGTTATTTTTAATGGGTATGTCAGACGCAATGTCTTTATTGCCGCGACTTTTCTCAAGAGAAATAGTTAAATTTCCAATTGAACTTCGGGACCAAATCAGCAAGTAATGCCTTCTTGGACTGACTGGGTATAATACCAAAGCTACAGATTCACGTCCTCGTCCCTTACACGTTACATATGCACCAGTCCTTGACTCTCATTCAAGCTATATGATCATTATTTACACAACCATAAAATGTATGGACATGTCAAAAGACGTTAGACAGAAACATTCCATACACACAGAGCTGCCTGTCTAACACGTACCCAGGTAGCGAAAGGGGATGTCTCTCTGGATGAGGATGCTAGGTTATATATTTTATATGGAAAGCCTGGACCACAATGGGTACTGTATTTGAAGAGTGCTACAATCCTTGCAAGGTAAAAATCCGTTAGGAAGATCTTGAAAAAGAATAGGCGCATTACAGCTGCGACAAATGAGTAAATTGTTTCGCTCCTGCTCAATCGGTACATATACTTGTCAAGTGTTAGTCAAGAGTCGCTACCCCGGCTGTCATATTCGTCTCTTACTTTTGTATAATTTTATTATATTGTTGAGCTTGAGCTCGTCCTGAATATGCATGAAATATTTGCCCCCGGAAGTTGATCAATCAATCAATCAATCAATCAATCAATCAATAAATCAATCAATCAATCAATCAATCAATCAATCAATCAATCAATCAATCAATCAATCTAATAACTTTTCAACGTGTGTGTGTGTGTCACTTCACGATGAGTGTGAGATTTGAAATTTAAATATTTACTTGCACAATCTGTGTCCATTTGTAGTACCATTCTTGTCCATGTCGAGGTGTACTCGATTAGGTTATGTTGAAAGTTTACCAGTTACTTGAACAATCTTGTTTTTCTGCCACCACAATATAACTAAAATATATTGTTGAAAGTGGCACTAAACACACAAAACCCACAATTCTCAATATAATAAAAAGTTTATAACACAATATATATGAGATATTTCGTAATCTTAATTGAAATATGATAGTACACTCATGCAACCATAAATATTTTATCAGTAGTCCATTCCTTAGTCGATTGTAGTTTGAATGTTTATGAACATAATAACCGTCTGATCTTTCACAACTACCTCCTAACAATGTATGCCATGAGGTTGTTTCTGATATATGGCTCGAATCAGTTGATACAGATTGTGGCTTCCTAAATTTGAATAGCATACGAGAAAACAGTGATAATCTCATTCCATTCCCTCCTGTCGAAAACGACAAAATTATGCAACATTGTATATCTTAAAATTGATTTTTTTTATCCTAGAACCCAGCCTCTCTGAGAGCCTTGAACAGAAGAGTGAAGAAAGGGATTTCGATTCCGTAAATTTTGATGACCAAAGCGGTTTGTTCGTTGATTTATTAAAGGGACAACATGGCCATGTGATGTATGTACATGTGGATTCACAGGTATAAATTCCCCATTTGGACCATGTGCATGACCGACAGATGCAAAAGGTTGACTAAAACCACGACCAGCTGTTAAACTATGTGGAGAGTTGCCTGGTAAAACCATTGCTTGATTCTTTTCTACGACTTTATCAACTATTTTGTCAACTAAATTGGACACAACATTCTTAGTAAGTTTTTGTAATATACTACTGAATAAATCAGCAGTCACTGAACTCGACGTATCCTTTTCTGATGTTCCTGGTTTTTCTTTCGGTTTCAATTGTTTTGTCGAATCCTGTGTTGACTGATTTGCAACTCTCCGTTGATTGTGTGGATGCTGATTATTTTCTAGGCCAAGCCCATGAAGGAGATGTGACGTTAATTTATCTGTTTGACTATTATGTGGCATTCCCATAGTTATCCAACTTTCTCTTGGTGGATTGTGTCTTGGTGGTAGTCCTTGATGGTGGCCAGTTTGCATAGGTGATAGTCCTTGATGGTGGCCAGTTTGTATAGGTGGTAGTTCTTGATGGTGGCCAGTTTGTATAGGTGGTAGTCCTTGATGTTGGCCAGTTTGTATTGGTGGCATTTCGGAGAGACGCGGAGGAAATTGCAGTGCTTGACTGTGTTCTGGTATACCAAATCTTAAACCAAATGGTCGGTCTTGTAAACCAAAGTGATGTCTTCGCCAGAAAGGAGGTCGTCGTCTCCAATGACGTCGGGGAAAATGATTAACGGGATCGAAATGTGTTTGGGAAACATTTGTGTCTTTTGAAAGTGTCCGTACTTCCGATGGATCAACGGCCGCAAGTGTTTCTCCGAGAAACGGATTTTCTGTAGGAATAGGAACATGGTTATTTCTATTGTTGACAGTCAAACCATGAATGGAAGAATGTCGTTGCAACGTCGGAGCTAAAAACTGATTATTTCTGTTGTTCTGTGGTAGACCAATAATTCTACCTGCCAAAACATTATATAACAGAATAAAATAGATTAGATTTTGAGCAAACGATAATGGTCATGTTGTATTATATGTGCTCTGCTTCACAATTATAAACAATCCCATGACAATTTACAATATATTATTTCACACACTTATATAGGTTATTTAGTTTTGTTTGTTGTTTATTTCTTGGATGTTTTATGTTGGTGATGTTGGTTGTTGTCTGGTACAAATATCAACCTTGGTTTAACTAAATTATCCCACCCTCTGGCCTTGAACATACATTTGTTTATCTGAACTTATTTTCTTGAGCAGGAACTGCCTCCCCTACCGGAGCACTTGAATTCACCCACGGTTTTTGAGTGGGGTTCGTGTTGCTCTATTTAGTTTTCTGTGAAGTGTTTTATACATCATTGCTTGTTCCTCTGTCCTTTATATTTTGGCCATTGTGTAGTCTGATCTTCGATTTACGGCACCCGATGACACTTTTGGTATATTCAAGCTTCTCTTGCCGCTTGTCATGTACAAACAGTATAGCCTGTTATTTCTTTATCTCAATTTATTTGACTGTTTTTTGTCTAGTGCAAACATTACAAGTATTACTGTCTCGTAGAGAACATTTCTCATGACGTATCAATGTATATAGCGTATCATTAGTCTATGCTTCATATGTGACACCCATTGTGTTACTCTTGTTACAAACTCGGTCATAAGTCATTCATGAGGAAATGACAGGAATGCGATTACGACAAAATACCTATCTTCCACTATTTCGTAGACTCCATTGTGTGCGACTTCAGGATTGTTGTTCCTACAAGTGTTTACTACTTTATAGCTCATGTCAGTGTTATAATCAAGTGTGGAGAATTGGACGTCATAGATTTAACGAACCCAAATAGGGTGTCCTTATGAAAAGAAAGGTAAAACAGATTAAATACTTCAAAGTGATACATACCTGTATTGGATATCGTTGTAGATTCGTGTGTCAGATGAACAACAGGTAGATAGATTAAAAACACCAGTTGATATTCAAATGTCATGACCACTCTGTTTCAAGTAACTGCGTAAAGACAGAATGGACAATCATATTATTGTTGTTGTAGTTTTCTTATATTCATAGTATACTCGAAATATGATTTTCTAGTTTGTATTGTTGAAACAGTACTAACGATATTTGATCAGATTACCAGGGATTTAGAAAAAAGAGACATTTCAACTACTCTTAAGTATGAATTAGAAGAGAATGCTGACCTTTTAAATTAGACAGGTTATATGCATACATCTCACACTCGGCGAATTTATTTCAAGTCATCACAGTATTTTGTTAAAATATCAAGTTAAATGTGCTTTTTGTTTTCTTTGTAAAATCGCAATATATTGGAATATTGAGGTCTTACCATTCCTATCTGCAGTATAGTTAATTGTTTATGATCGATTTTTGAATTACTGGGTAAGTATAAATTCGTTGGCATTTAAACTTCAATTTTGCCAGTGTTGCACGTGTCTTTTTTCGTGCAACATAATAACTACATTTAATGTCATTTTAAATTCTTAACTTTTGGGAACACAACAAGCGTCTTTTGAAAAGGAAATGAAGATTTCAGAGACCATGCCTTATGTATGTAATAGGCGTACGTATGTATTACTGCTGTGACCAATGCTGTAGGTTATATACGATTGATATTTTACCATCTTCATGGACGTTATCAGCTAAATATGTCTCCAAAAGAGGGAGCACCCAAAAGTAAAAACGTTCCTTGAAAATGACAGATTTATCATTCTACGTTCGTGTTAACCAGCTACGTCATCGCTAAGTATAATTAAGTTTAAGCTATTACAATCAGACGGAAATAACGTTTAGCAGACGTCAACCCTAGACGTCCGTACCTAGGCGTAACTTTAACTGAAGGCCATATAATAGACGAGAAAATCCCAGATTATACAAAATATGTAAACGTTTAATAGCAAATCTTGGTTCTCTTTGTTTCTTTCAGAGGCCAACAAGAATATACCGGAAGCAATGGGATATATTCAAAGACTACCATGTCCAAGAAAATGGCCGATCTTATTCCCAGGTTGGACACATTGATAATGAATAATCAAAATTACTAATGTAAGAAATGTTTCAGTTGCCATAATAAGAGGTTTTTTTTTTATTGTCCATTGTTTTCTAGTTATGCAACGAGCAAAAACACTATTTGCATATTAATAATGGCAGACTTGTTGATGCTATTCTCTGAGGGAAAAGAGAATATATAAATAATGATTACATCTTGGAGCATATAACAATCAGACCTTTTGTACACACAAATGTCATTGTTTTCTCATAATACTAATTAATTCTGTTTATTGTTTTTGGGCCCTCATTTTTTTAAATGTCACTCAGGTGATACATTTGACCTAAAGTAAAAACACCATTGTATTTGGTACAGGTAATTACATCAGTATATGTGCATGCTGTTATTACCTACAGGAAACGTATTTAATTTTGCAATAATATAAATGATTAACCTTGTGAAATACAAGACTAATCATTCACATACAGGCAAATTTGCGTCATAATATCATCATCATTGCGTTCTATGTTTTTAAAGTAGCAATTTATAGCTAGAATGGTGTATTTTTCATGATTTTAGAAAAAAAAATGAATTTGAGATTCTTGAAATAAAATATAAATTTAGCGATAAGATGTCATGACTAGAGGTTAACTTAAGAGAGCACACCAGTATATATTCCACCATTGACTTACATTGATAATAAAAAAAATCTTAAAAAATCCAAATGAATTTTCTGGATAACAAGACAACTATTTCCTATTATTTTGGTCCAAGGTCCACATTCTGATCCACTTTGAAAGAAATATTATATGTCAAATAAGAAAATAATCAGCTGTTTTCAATATCTGGTCAAAACAACAGTATTTATAGTATCCAGGAAATCCTTCCACACAGGATGTAGTAATTTGACATCCATGTTTTTATATATGGTTATATTTCAACAAATGACGTATTTTTTTGCAGTTCAAACCTCACCAAAATATGATACGATTAACTGTAAAAAATATCATAATCAAGAAACCACTGAATTTTTTTATCAAAGTTCCTGGTGTTGTATTTTGTACTACTTTCGATGCGGATTGGCTGGTTTACTGATGTGCCCCCATGAGAAATAATATATGTCTACTTTCTCTTCTCTCATCACATTTACAACGACAAAAAAGACTTATTAGAGTCTAGTATAATAATTTAAGGATCGAACTCTTTCAGCTCTGACGAATAGTAACTGATAATGCCGATGTACAAGATACAAGAAGTAAATAATAGACTAGATGCCAAACGACATTACGGTGAATTGAAACATAAACCTGGTGTAAATGTAAAAATACTGTGATGATAAAAATTCTAAACAAGTGCATTCAAAATTATCTTCTATATGTCGATTATATCACCATAACGACAAGGAAATCAAAAGTATCAAGACTATATGCCACCGGAAATGTCTACAATCTAGAATCGCTAATACACTAAATAATATACATTTTTGTATAGAGGTGACCATTTCAACATTTTTAGTAGGACATTTTTGATCACGTGATTGGCTGATTTGGATATTGTCACGTGATACATGGGATTCCGACAGAAAATGTTAACGATTTACACACTATGTTGCAATTATTATGTAATTTTGAACTCCACAAAATGCCAGAACATATGAAGGCGTTCATATCTATATATGAAATTCTATAATTATTCTCACAAGAAAATGATGGTTAACTTTGCTGACATAATAGCCACACAAGTACGACAAACACATCTTAAGTCATGAAAGAATAAATATTTATTGATAAACATTTCATTTCATGCTGTTATAACTCACAACTGGGTTAAAACAAACTGAATTTTGGTTTCGTGTGACCAGAAATAATATTAAATGGAAGCAAATATTACATGCTTACCTTGAACAGCAGAAATAGGTGACATGTGATGTCCAAATTTATTTCTATAAACGTCTAGTGATTTGTCAAAGTTTACAAGTCACCACAATAAAAATAGATTAATTACACACCAATGAACACTAAGAAAACAATACATCATTAGTTTATAATACCGTACACACTTGATGCATAAAGATGATTGACTCTGAAATGTTTTCAGATTTTATATTGTGATTTGGCAGATAAAATGATATGCTGAGAAAACAATATCTATTAATAAAAAGTAATACATCAAGGATGTCCTATTTCTGTCTTCTTATAAATATACATTCTGATAAACTTTAACAATTCCAGAATACTTTGACGTTCAAATAAGTTTTCTTAGATATTATCAATGAAAGATTTACCATATAATATCAAAGAAATAGGTCGAAATTTTAGTCATATAATAGTACTCACTAGGGTTTTCACAACTACATTTTTCTTGTTTTTGTTAACTGTATAATTTACAGGTACTTAGTACATTCGATGTAATAATAGTATTATGATTTTAATCTTTACAAGTTAGAAAGTATGAATTATATCATCATCACAACCCAAAAAATGAAAGGCTTACCCATGAAAAATATATATTTTTCATCCTCCTCTATTTTTTTTGCTTTGATGCTAATTTTATTAACCCAAACATGTAAATAATTAGAGAATCCATTTGAATGGAAGAAAGCAATCATTCATGATGAATTATAAATACTCAATATTATATTACAAATGTTTTGGTATGTAAAGAATTGTAATTAGATCAATATGGTATAACCGGTTACAAATATATTATTTTATTATATAGATAGCTGTGAATTACAGAAATTTCCGAGTTACCATAAAAACGATAATTTCACAATGAAATTATCGTTTTTAATTTCACTCTCGCGATATTTCGCGCCATTTCGCTGTCGGAACTTTTTCTACAGCGAAATGGGGCGAAATATAGCGAGAGTGAAATTAAAAACGATACTTTTCCGACAGCGAAATGGCGCGAAACATAGCGAGAGTGAAATTAAAAACGACACTTTTCCGACAGCGAAATATAGCGAGAGTGAAATTGAAAACTTAAATTATCGTTTTTATTTAATTCGGAAAATTCTGTAATTCTACGCTACACGCGTAATATAGTCCAATTAAACTAATTTTATATCAAATTCGATTCGAAACATTTTTTTTATCTATAAAATAGCGGGAGTGAAATTGAAAACTGAGATTATCGTTTTTATTTAATTCGGAAAATTCTGTAATTCTACGCTACACACGTAATATAGTGCAATTAAACTCATTTTATATCAAATTCGATTCGAAACATTTTTTTTTATCTATATAATAAATACTATAACTAACTGACAAGTTTCGTTATCAAAAATATGTCACTCATGAACAAATAACGTTGTAACTCACTCATGCGCTATGCGCATTCGTGAGTTACAACGTTGTTTGGTCATTCATGACATATTTTTGATAATGAAACTCGTCAATTAGTTATAGTATGACTATCTTATTATGAAATGATCTATTTCATGGATTATGTTCAGTATAATACAAGTTTAATATTTAAGATGTTGTCCACCACGACTTATGCCAAGAAGAATGAAAGTTTCTTGAATTGGGCTGGTCATTTCGCCAGGTATTTTGCAAGGTATTAAAACCTGAACTACCTTTTGTTGTTATCTTTGCCCCATCAAACATATTGTCATTCATTTGCATATTCCATTTCGAGTTAAATATATTTCCATTATTGTTTTGTGTTTTACCAAAAATGTCTTTCGTCGCCAAATCGTGCATCAGCGGATGTGCCATATTCCAATTGTTGTTCAGGAAAGGATTAATTCCAGCAAGTGAATTTAATTTAGTACCGATATCAATTCCAGAACCAGTAGGCATTTTTAAATTCATCGATCTGTTTGAACCAAAATGAAATGGAACATTTTTAGTTAAAGATGGCTTGAGATGCAACTCTGAATTCATGCCCTGAAAATTCCCACCATTAGTTCCTTGACTATTTAAATTCCATTGTGACTGAATGCGTTCATTGTTTTCATTTCTTGGCACTTGTATTTCACTTTCAGATTTGGATATCGAAGGGGTCACGTTTATCAATTTCACACCTAAGTTCTCTGTTCTATTATTCGAATGCTTCGACTGACCACCAGGGTTATTTAAATCGCTGGCTGTTACAATCGGTTTCAACTCCTTATTATGTCCATTCTCTCTCGATTGTATATTTTTTAGTAATATTTTGTTCTTCTCTGATTTACCATTATTTTTCTCACTTAAATTTTTAATATTCTCTTTAGACTGTACAACATGGCTTCTGGTTATCGCTTTGTTACCGCTAGTGTTCGTTAAATCAACATGGCCTAGATTTGTGTTATCTGAAATTCTCCTAACCATGGAAGGATCTACAATATCAATAGTATCACCGAACGGATTGGGAGTTGATTCAAGTTGAACTGCTGTACTATCCCACGGCAAACGAATAGAATCAATTACATGGGTACTTTGACTTTTTGTAGCTGAAATCATATAATGTATATATAGATGTATTAAACTAAAAATATAAATTTGCAACTGGAACATCTCAATGATTACCAAAAATAAACCATTGTTTAATATGATTATTTTATTATACAAGGGTTATCAGAAGCCTTATATCATAGAAGGTCAGATAATACAATGAACAAAAGTAAAAGGACAAACAATGATCTACAAACACCATGCAGAAAACTAAAGATTGAGCAACACGACCCTCACAGCAGCCAGTTGTGAACTCGGGTGCCCCAGAAGGGTAAGCAGTTCCTACTCCACCAGTGGCACCCTTTTGCTACTCTTGTTGAAAACCCAGTGATGTGTCGTCAAAATGAGGTTATGACAGAATTGTGTTTACGACAAAAGAACATATCCATGGTCATTTGTACCACAGATATTCCATAACAGTTGACCTTAATATCTAATTAACATTCAGCTATATATGCGTATGAAACACGCAGAAACTGATAGAGACAAAAATTAATATATTTTATAAATTAATTTATTGTGCAGAACACGAGAATCATGCTAATGACAAAACACTTGCTGAAAATCCGACAACTGAATTAAGTTTAACCATGGGAATAATTTCTCTAGGTACCAGAAAACATAAAATATATTTAAGTTGCAAACTTTGCATGGCTGAATAAACTTTTTCAATGAATCGTGTATGGATCTATTAAACTACATCATTTTTAAATAATCCTTTCTAAGAGAATAAGTACTTACATGATCAGGTTAAACATAATTTATATTGGTTCTGCTGTTGATCAGCGATATACGTAGAACGGTAAAATGTAAAGGTTATGACGAAATGGTAATGTTCGTGTAAGCTTACCTGACGGAAATGTTGTAATACTGCAATAAATGTACAAGACAATCTTCACAAATGGCATTAATCGAATCATTTCTGGAATTAGATATAAAAACTATCATAATAATGTTTTGACAGTAAAATGTACAACCAAACTATCACATTTTCACCCTATGTTATTGCTTGTAACTAGCTGTCAGAAAAGTAAAGTAAATAAATTGCTAAAGATCACGTACAAGCTCAGAATCCAGATACCAATGGATGCACTCAAAACATCAAACTTAAGTCACAATAGAGTAGGTGGGTTTGTAGCGATACACCCAAACTATCAGGAAGGAGAATAGATATTTCAGAGGACAATTTTACCCAGCCATCAGAAATGGGAGGGGGGAGAAGCGGGAAAATTGCTTCAAAAAGCAAGATACGTATGCTGCTAAATAAGAAAATATATAATTCCCAAGACTACAAGGCCGATATATTTAACCGTAGGAACAGTTTTATAAAATTGACCAACTGGAATGTTTATTGAGATTTTATGTACCGTATGTATTTTATACGCAATTTATTAAGTCCATAAATATCAAAGTTTTATCAGAATAGTAAAAATAATTTGAAAAATATCCTGTTGAATTAATGATCGTTCGTTCAAAGACATTTGCTTGCATGTCTGTTAATGCATACACGACTGTAAACTGAATAAAACAATACAACGATGTTCCTCGACTTTATTTCAAAATCTATCAAGAAAAGATTGAAAACACTAAAGGGGTAATCTGAATTCCGTGTATCGATGACGCAACCATAAGCTCTGGAATATCACAGAATCTGCGAAATATATACTCCATATGTAGGTGCTGCTGGAATGTTGCTACATATAAGTAGAGATATGGGCACAAACTGATAGAAATATAGAAAATACTTTTGTTTACACCATCGAAACAAATGAAAGACAACGAGGAAATAACATTTCCTCTACAATTACATGAATATTCATTAAATTGATATTATATAACTTCTATTTATGACTATTAGAAAAAAAACGACTATTGTGATGCGTCTGGGGCCATATTGGTTACGTTTTATTTGTCTGATTCTGTTTTTGTTTTGTTTTACTTTTTTTCCCCGCGGTCCTGTTTTTTGTTTTATATCCAGATCGTTATTTAACTTACAACTCCCGCTGCTTTTGGTGGTCTTTGTACGTTTTTAATTTCGGCTTATCCGGTTTATAAAAGTGAAAACAATATGATCAAGCTAATGATACTGATAAAGTATTTACCTTTTTTGAAGGAATCGTAAACTTAATAACTGAAAATTATTTCAAATAAATTTTAAATCCTTCCTATCACCGGGGAGTTTGTATTAAACAAAATTTACAAAAATGGAAGTGGGAGGATCTTTATAGGTAGAAATTAATGACAAATAGTGACATAGTTGTCAGTTACGTCCTCTAACATAACTTGGATCCAATCAAAATAGTTAAAAAAGATGACACATGTTAACACAACACGTTAAGATGTACTTTTCCAGTATTAAGAATTCCCAAACAGACATGCTTGTATCTTGTGGTTAACAAAGTAAATACTGTGGGTGTCTAAGCACAAGATGATTAACAATGTTTTCAAGAATTACACGAAAATTGTCTTTTGATGTCGGACAAACATTTTGTTGACATTGAGTTAAGCATATTGGTGATCTTGTCTTGATATGCCTTGTCAGATATTATTTGTTTTTGTTAGCAATGTTTACGCTTACAAACATGTCTGTATGTTGTATATATTTATTTATTTCTACGTATTTCTTTGTGATAAAGATACTTAGCTTACATTGTATATCAAGCAGAAGTAGATTGCTGTGTATTCACTGAAATGTCTTCACATTGGAATTCCGTCGGTTATATATTGAAGAAAAAAAAAACCCCCATAAAAAAACGCCATTGAAACAAATTCTTAATATACTCCAAAAGGTAGCTCACCGATACTAATTAAACGGATATCGTATTAATTATACTGAGGAGAGATCGGGATGTATGGGCTAGTGTTTCGACACGCATCACACAATCTGTATTCAAATGGGTAATAATTTATATTTTATAACTCATACCTTATTCTATGGCTTGTGCCCAGTATAGTGATATAAGTTGCTCCGAGGTTGAAGTCACACAAATCAACGTAGTTTTCACAAACTGATTGACCAGTACGAAATAGGCATTAATCAAATGGCAATGGTTATTGTTCCTTTTGCGTAGAATTATAAACTGGAACTGCTTACACTTTGTTAGTAACTGGTATAGTGGCCGGCTTTATGGTGTGTTCGTGTTGCTAAGCTTTTTATTATTCTGTGTTGTGTATTTTGCTTTGTTTGTCTTCGCGTGTGTTTCTGGATTGCCTATTCTTGGTTGCCCCTTCTGTATTTTATCAAGCGCGTTTATTTAGTATATATATATATTTTTTTAATTTTGAAAATCTGTTTTCTATTTGTGGAATATCGCGTTTACGAAATAATTCAAGGAAGCCATATTCGGTGATTATCTGCATCTCATCTATCCAAATGAGCTTGAAGTAAGGGATACTACTGACACTCAAATGTCTTCCTCTTACGTTGACCTTCACCTTGAAACCGACAACGGATGGAGATTAAAAACAAAACTCTACGACAAACGTGATGACATCACTTTTCCAATGGTCAACTTCTCTTTCATCAGTAGCAATATTCCAGCATCACGCAAGTTTAATTCTACATATCATAATGATATTTCCCACCATTTGACCAAAGGACCAAGAATCTATGGCTCAAAATGGTTCTACAGTTTTAGAGGAGTTGGTTAAAACGTTGAAAAGATTAAGACGATGACTACAACCGACACCAATTGATGATAATAACACATCTGACCCTTCGAGGGTAGTTCAACTTATCATCAAATCTAGACTAAAAAAGAAAAACCAATGGAAAATAAAAATAAAATGAAAATGATCCGACAGAAATGAGGAAAAGAAAAAAACCGGACAAAAAACCGGAGAGGGTTAGCAGATGCGACTTATATTTTCTTCTTCTTCATCAACTTGTTACCACACTACATTATCTTCACGATTTCGGGAGTGTCCTATATAATGCTAAAGTAATTTATCTTGTAAGTTTCTTATTATGACTATTCAAGAATTCTACAATAATATTCTTGTATTCTTAGCAAAAGACAATAAAGATTATAACTTAAGTTGCCATACAGTATGCATTGAAACAAGAACAAATCATTCCGATACAAAATTATAATTAAAGTATTAAGAGATATTCATTTTTATTGCTTTTCAACATAGTAACAAAAAAATGCTCAATATTTTCGAATGAAACAATCATAACATCTCCCTCAGGCATAGGTAGCTTTAGCCGATTTTGGATATCATGTTTAAGTCCTAACCACTATTATATCGTTTGGTTTGCCAATGTTTTTAACTATGGTCATACCTGATTAAGGTTATTCCACAAACGCACCACGGACACTAAATTAGATATCTACGTTTTAGTCCAATCATTGGAATAAATAGTAGGATTAGAATGATAGCTGCCCAGCAAAAATATGAGCTGTTGTAGATATGCGTTAAAGGTATAAATTGTCTCACTATATGGTTTTTCGCTTTGAAATTGGAACTGCTCTAACAGTGGCATTGTTACTGTTCTAAAAGTGGCATTGTTACTGTTCTAAAAGTGGCATTGTTACTGTTCTAACAGTGGCATTGGTACTGTTCTAAAAGTGGCATTGTTACTGTTCTAAAAGTGGCATTGGTACTGCTCTAACAGTGGCATTGTTACTGTTCTAACAGTAGCATTGGTACTGCTCTAGCAGTGACATTGTTACTGTTCTAAAAGTGGCATTGTTACTGTTCTAACAATGGCATTGGTACTGTTCTAAAAGTGGCATTGTTACTGTTCTAAAAGTGGCATTGTTACTGTTCTAACAGTGGCATTGGTACTGCTCTAAAAGTGGCATTGGTACTGCTCTAACAGTGGCATTGGTACTGCTCTAACAGTGGCATTGTTACTGTTCTAAAAGTGGCATTGGTACTGTTCTAAAGGTGGCATTGGTACTGCTCTAACAGTGGCATTGGTACTGCTCTAACAGTGGCATTGGTACTGCTCTAACAGTGGCATTGGTACTGCTCTAACAGTGGCATTGCTACTGTTCTAAAAGTGGCATTGGTACTGCTTTAACAGTAGCATTGGTACTGTTCTAAAAGTGGCATTGTTACTGTTCTAAAAGTGGCATTGGTACTGTTCCAACAGTGGCATTGGTACTGCTCTAACAGTGGCATTGGTACTGTTCTAAAAGTGGCATTGGTACTGCTCTAACAGTGGCATTGGTACTGTTCTAAAAGTGGCATTATTACTGTTCTAAAAATGGCATTGGAACTGTTCTAAAAGTGGATTGGAACTGCTCTAACAGTGGCATTGTTACTGTTCTAAAAGTGGCATTGTTACCGTTCTAAAAGTGGCATTGTTACTGTTCTAACAGTGGCATTGGTACTGTTCTAACAGTGGCATTGTTACTGTTCTAACAGTGGCATTGGTACCGTTCTAAAAGTGGCATCGGTACTGTTCTAACAGTGGCATTGGTACTGTTCTAAAAGTGGCATCGGTACTGCTCTAACAGTGGCATTGGTACTGTTCTAACAGTGGCATTGTTACTGTTCTAACAGTGGCATTGGTACTGTTCTAAAAGTGGCATTGTTACTGTTCTAACAGTGGCATTGTTACTGTTCTAACAGTGGCATTGGTACTGTTCTAAACGTGACATTGTTACTGTTCTAACAGTGGCATTGGTAGTGTTCTAAAAGTGGCATTGGAACTGCTCTAACAGTGGCATTGTAACTGCTCTAACAGTGGCATTATTACTGTTCTAACAGTGGCATTGGTAAAGTTCTAACAGTGGCATTGGTACTGCTCTAACAGTGGCATTGGTACTGTTCTAAAAGTGGCATTGATACTGTTCTAAAAGTGGCATTGTTACTGTTCTAACAGTGGCATTGGTACTGCTCTAACAGTGGCATTGGTACTGTTTTAACAGTGGCATTGGTACTGTTCTAAAAGTGGCATTGTTACTGCTCTAACAGTGGCATTGGTACTGTTCTAAAAGTGGCATTGTTATTGTTCTAACAGTGGCATTGGTACTGTTCTAACAGTGGCATTGGTACTGTTCTAAAAGTGGCATTGTTACTGTTTTAAAAGTGGCATTATTACTGTTCTAAAAGTGGCATTGTTACTGCTCTAACAGTGGCATTGGTACTGTTCTAAAAGTGGCATTGTTATTGTTCTAACAGTGGCATTGGTACTGTTCTAACAGTGGCATTGGTACTGTTCTAAAAGTGGCATTGTTACTGTTCTAACAGTGGCATTATTACTGTTCTAAAAGTGGCATTGTTACTGCTCTAACAGTGGCATTGGTACTGTTCTAAAAGTGGCATTGTTATTGTTCTAACAGTGACATTGGTACTGTTCTAACAGTGGCATTGGTACTGTTCTAAAAGTGGCATTGGTACTGCTCTAACAGTGGCATTGGTACTGTTCTAACAGTGGCATTGGAACTGTTCTAAAAGTGGCATTGTTACTGTTCTAACAGTGGCATTGTTACTGTTCTAAAAGTGGCATTGTTACTGTTCTAACAGTGGCATTGGAACTGTTCTAAAAGTGGCATTGTTACTGTTCTAACAGTGGTATTGTAACTGTTCTAAAAGTGGCATTGTTACTGCTCTAAAAGTGGCATTGTTACTGTTCTAACAGTGGCATTGGTACTGTTCTAAAAGTGGCACTGTTACTGTTCTCACAGTGGCATTGGTACTGTTCTAAAAGTGGCATTGGTACTGTTCTAACAGTGACATTGGTACTGCTCTAAAAGTGGCATTGTTACTGTTCTAACAGTGGCATTGGTACTGTTCTAAAAGTGGCATTGTTACTGTTCTAACAGTGGCATTGGTACTGTTCTAAAAGTGGCATTGGAACTGCTCTAACAGTGGCATTGTTACTGTTCTAGCAGTGGCATTGTTACTGTTCTAACAGTGGCATTGGTACTGTTCTGAAAGTGGCATTGTTACTGTTCTAACAGTGGCATTGGTACTGTTCTAAAAGTGGCATTGGAACTGCTCTAACAGTGGCATTGGTACTGTTCTAAAAATGGCATTGGTACTGTTCTAACAGTGGCATTGAAACTGTTCTAAAAGTGGCATTGGTACTGTTCAAACAGTGGCATTGGTACTGTTCTAAAAGTGGCATTGGTACTGTTCTAAAAGTGGCATTGGTACTGTTCTAAAAGTGGCATTGGTACTGTTCTAAAAGTGGCATTGGTACTGTTCTAACAGTGGCATTGATACTCTTCTAAAAGTTGCATTGTTACTATTCTAAAAGTGGCATTGTTACTGTTCTAACAGTGGCATTGGTACTGTTCTAAAAGTGGCATTGGTATTGTTCTAAAAGTGGCATTGTTACTGTTCTAACAGTGGCATTGGTACTGTTCTAAAAGTGGCATTGGTATTGTTCTAAAAGTGGCATTGGTACTGCTCTAAAAGTGGCATTGGTACTGTTCTCACAGTGGCATTGGTACTGTTCTAAAAGTGGCATTGGTATTGTTCTAAAAGTGGCATTGGTATTGTTCTAAAAGTGGCATTGGTACTGTTCTAAAAGTGGCATTGTTACTGTTCTAACAGTGGCATTGGTACTGTTCTAAAAGTAGCATTGGTACTGCTCTAACAGTGGCATTGGTACTGTTCTAAAAGTGGCATTGGTACTGTTGTAAAAGTGGCAATGGTACTGCTCTAACAGTGGCATTGGTACTGTTCTAAAAGTGGCATTGGAACTGTTCTAACAGTGGCATTGGTACTGTTCTAACAGTGGCATTGGTATTGTTCTAAAAGTGACATTGTTACTGTTCTAACAGTGGCATTGGCATTGTTCTAAAAGTGGCATTGTTACTGTTCTAAAAGTGGCATTGTTACTGTTCTAAAAGTGGCATTGTTACTGTTCTAACAGTGGCATTGGTACTGTTCTAAAAGTGGCATTGATACTCTTCTAAAGTGGCATTGGAACTGCTCTAAAAGTGGCATTGTTACTGTTCTAAAAGTGGCATTGTTACTGTTCTAACAGTGGCATTGGTACTGCTCTAAAAGTGGCATTGGTACTGCTCTAACAGTGGCATTGGTACTGCTCTAACAGTGGCATTGTTACTGTTCTAAAAGTGGCATTGGTACTGTTCTAAAGGTGGCATTGGTACTGCTCTAATAGTGGCATTGGTACTGCTCTAACAGTGGCATTGGTACTGCTCTAACAGTGGCATTGGTACTGCTCTAACAGTGGCATTGCTACTGTTCTAAAAGTGGCATTGGTACTGCTTTAACAGTAGCATTGGTACTGTTCTAAAAGTGGCATTGTTACTGTTCTAAAAGTGGCATTGGTACTGTTCCAACAGTGGCATTGGTACTGCTCTAACAGTGGCATTGGTACTGTTCTAAAAGTGGCATTGGTACTGCTCTAACAGTGGCATTGGTACTGTTCTAAAAGTGGCATTATTACTGTTCTAAAAATGGCATTGGAACTGTTCTAAAAGTGGATTGGAACTGCTCTAACAGTGGCATTGTTACTGTTCTAAAAGTGGCATTGTTACCGTTCTAAAAGTGGCATTGTTACTGTTCTAACAGTGGCATTGGTACTGTTCTAACAGTGGCATTGTTACTGTTCTAACAGTGGCATTGGTACCGTTCTAAAAGTGGCATTGGTACTGTTCTAACAGTGGCATTGGTACTGTTCTAAAAGTGGCATCGGTACTGCTCTAACAGTGGCATTGGTACTGTTCTAACAGTGGCATTGTTACTGTTCTAACAGTGGCATTGGTACTGTTCTAAAAGTGGCATTGTTACTGTTCTAACAGTGGCATTGTTACTGTTCTAACAGTGGCATTGGTACTGTTCTAAACGTGACATTGTTACTGTTCTAACAGTGGCATTGGTAGTGTTCTAAAAGTGGCATTGGAACTGCTCTAACAGTGGCATTGTAACTGCTCTAACAGTGGCATTATTACTGTTCTAACAGTGGCATTGGTAAAGTTCTAACAGTGGCATTGGTACTGCTCTAACAGTGGCATTGGTACTGTTCTAAAAGTGGCATTGATACTGTTCTAAAAGTGGCATTGTTACTGTTCTAACAGTGGCATTGGTACTGCTCTAACAGTGGCATTGGTCCTGTTTTAACAGTGGCATTGGTACTGTTCTAAAAGTGGCATTGGTACTGTTCTAACAGTGGCATTGGTACTGTTCTAAAAGTGGCATTGTTACTGCTCTAACAGTGGCATTGGTACTGTTCTAAAAGTGGCATTGTTATTGTTCTAACAGTGGCATTGGTACTGTTCTAACAGTGGCATTGGTACTGTTCTAAAAGTGGCATTGTTACTGTTTTAAAAGTGGCATTATTACTGTTCTAAAAGTGGCATTGTTACTGCTCTAACAGTGGCATTGGTACTGTTCTAAAAGTGGCATTGTTATTGTTCTAACAGTGGCATTGGTACTGTTCTAACAGTGGCATTGGTACTGTTCTAAAAGTGGCATTGTTACTGTTCTAACAGTGGCATTATTACTGTTCTAAAAGTGGCATTGTTACTGCTCTAACAGTGGCATTGGTACTGTTCTAAAAGTGGCATTGTTATTGTTCTAACAGTGACATTGGTACTGTTCTAACAGTGGCATTGGTACTGTTCTAAAAGTGGCATTGGTACTGCTCTAACAGTGGCATTGGTACTGTTCTAACAGTGGCATTGGAACTGTTCTAAAAGTGGCATTGTTACTGTTCTAACAGTGGCATTGTTACTGTTCTAAAAGTGGCATTGTTACTGTTCTAACAGTGGCATTGGAACTGTTCTAAAAGTGGCATTGTTACTGTTCTAACAGTGGTATTGTAACTGTTCTAAAAGTGGCATTGTTACTGCTCTAAAAGTGGCATTGTTACTGTTCTAACAGTGGCATTGGTATTGTTCTAAAAGTGGCACTGTTACTGTTCTCACAGTGGCATTGGTACTGTTCTAAAAGTGGCATTGGTACTGTTCTAACAGTGACATTGGTACTGCTCTAAAAGTGGCATTGTTACTGTTCTAACAGTGGCATTGGTACTGTTCTAAAAGTGGCATTGTTACTGTTCTAACAGTGGCATTGGTACTGTTCTAAAAGTGGCATTGGAACTGCTCTAACAGTGGCATTGTTACTGTTCTAGCAGTGGCATTGTTACTGTTCTAACAGTGGCATTGGTACTGTTCTGAAAGTGGCATTGTTACTGTTCTAACAGTGGCATTGGTACTGTTCTAAAAGTGGCATTGGAACTGCTCTAACAGTGGCATTGGTACTGTTCTAAAAGTGGCATTGGTACTGTTCTAACAGTGGCATTGAAACTGTTCTAAAAGTGGCATTGGTACTGTTCAAACAGTGGCATTGGTACTGTTCTAAAAGTGGCATTGGTACTGTTCTAAAAGTGGCATTGGTACTGTTCTAAAAGTGGCATTGGTACTGTTCTAAAAGTGGCATTGGTACTGTTCTAACAGTGGCATTGATACTCTTCTAAAAGTTGCATTGTTACTATTCTAAAAGTGGCATTGTTACTGTTCTAACAGTGGCATTGGTACTGTTCTAAAAGTGGCATTGGTATTGTTCTAAAAGTGGCATTGTTACTGTTCTAACAGTGGCATTGGTACTGTTCTAAAAGTGGCATTGGTATTGTTCTAAAAGTGGCATTGGTACTGTTCTAAAAGTGGCATTGGTACTGTTCTCACAGTGGCATTGGTACTGTTCTAAAAGTGGCATTGGTATTGTTCTAAAAGTGGCATTGGTATTGTTCTAAAAGTGGCATTGGTACTGTTCTAAAAGTGGCATTGTTACTGTTCTAACAGTGGCATTGGTACTGTTCTAAAAGTAGCATTGGTACTGCTCTAACAGTGGCATTGGTACTGTTCTAAAAGTGGCATTGGTACTGTTGTAAAAGTGGCAATGGTACTGCTCTAACAGTGGCATTGGTACTGTTCTAAAAGTGGCATTGGAACTGTTCTAACAGTGGCATTGGTACTGTTCTAACAGTGGCATTGGTATTGTTCTAAAAGTGACATTGTTACTGTTCTAACAGTGGCATTGGTATTGTTCTAAAAGTGGCATTGTTACTGTTCTAAAAGTGGCATTGTTACTGTTCTAAAAGTGGCATTGTTACTGTTCTAACAGTGGCATTGGTACTGTTCTAAAAGTGGCATTGATACTCTTCTAAAGTGGCATTGGAACTGCTCTAAAAGTGGCATTGTTACTGTTCTAAAAGTGGCATTGGTACTGTTCTAAAAGTGGCATTGATACTGTTCTAACAGTGGCATTGTTACTGTTCTAAAAGTGCCACTGGTATTGTTCTAAAAGTGGCATTGGTATTGTTCTAAAAGTGGCATTGTTACTGTTCTAAAAGTGGCATTGTTACTATTCTAACAGTGGCATTGTTACTGTTCCCAACAGTGGCATTGGTACTCTTCTAAAGTGGCATTGGAACTGCTCTAAAAGTGGCATTGTTACTGTTCTAAAAGTGGCATTGGTACTGTTCTAAAAGTGGCATTGGTACTGTTCTAACAGTGGCATTGATACTCTTCTAAAAGTTGCATTGTTACTATTCTAAAAGTGGCATTGTTACTGTTCTAACAGTGGCATTGGTACTGTTCTAAAAGTGGCATTGGTATTGTTCTAAAAGTGGCATTGTTACTGTTCTAACAGTGGCATTGGTACTGTTCTAAAAGTGGCATTGGTATTGTTCTAAAAGTGGCATTGGTACTGTTCTAAAAGTGGCATTGGTACTGTTCTCACAGTGGCATTGGTACTGTTCTAAAAGTGGCATTGGTATTGTTCTAAAAGTGGCATTGGTACTGTTCTAAAAGTGGCATTGTTACTGTTCTAACAGTGGCATTGGTACTGTTCTAAAAGTAGCATTGGTACTGCTCTAACAGTGGCATTGGTACTGTTCTAAAAGTGGCATTGGTACTGTTGTAAAAGTGGCAATGGTACTGCTCTAACAGTGGCATTGGTACTGTTCTAAAAGTGGCATTGGAACTGTTCTAACAGTGGCATTGGTACTGTTCTAACAGTGGCATTGGTATTGTTCTAAAAGTGACATTGTTACTGTTCTAACAGTGGCATTGGTATTGTTCTAAAAGTGGCATTGTTACTGTTCTAAAAGTGGCATTGGTACTGTTCTAAAAGTGGCATTGTTACTGTTCTAAAAGTGGCATTGTTACTGTTCTAACAGTGGCATTGGTACTGTTCTAAAAGTGGCATTGATACTCTTCTAAAGTGGCATTGGAACTGCTCTAAAAGTGGCATTGTTACTGTTCTAAAAGTGGCATTGGTACTGTTCTAAAAGTGGCATTGATACTGTTCTAACAGTGGCATTGTTACTGTTCTAAAAGTGCCACTGGTATTGTTCTAAAAGTGGCATTGGTATTGTTCTAAAAGTGGCATTGTTACTGTTCTAAAAGTGGCATTGTTACTATTCTAACAGTGGCATTGTTACTGTTCCCAACAGTGGCATTGGTACTCTTCTAAAGTGGCATTGGAACTGCTCTAAAAGTGGCATTGTTACTGTTCTAAAAGTGGCATTGGTACTGTTCTAAAAGTGGCATTGATACTGTTCTAACAGTGGCATTGGTACTCTTCTAAAGTGGCATTGGAACTGCTCTAAAAGTGGCATTGGTACTGTTCTAACAGTGGCATTGGTACTGCTCTAACAGTGGCATTGTTACTGCTCTAACAGTGGCATTGTTACTGTTCTAACAGTGGTATTGGTACTGTTCTTAAAGTGGCATTGTTACTGTTCTAACAGTGGTATTGGTACTGTTCTTAAAGTGGCATTGGTACTGTTCTAACAGTGGCATTGGTACTCTTCTAACAATGGCAATGGTTTTTTCCCATGTTATTGTTACATATAAGCGTTACTGTGCAAATTCTTCAACAAAACAAAAAACAATTTTAATAATCTAATCTCACCTATCTAATAATTTCAGAACCGATTCATTAAAACATAAATATTGCTTATTTATGAGAATTTTTGAAGTTTTGTCATTAAGAAGAACATTTGAACAAGTATCATTGAAATGACTGAGTAATTTCATTTATCTTCAATATCTGTATTTCCGCCATCTTTGTAAGTGTATCTTATGATATCTCCCTTTCAAGCACGCATACATTATAATTGTCATCTTTTTAACAATAATATCGTATTCCCATCGTCCTATCCAGCATTCCTTATAATTTCCACCCTCCTATCCAGTATATCTTATTTTGTCCACCTACCTACCAAGAAATGTTGCAAGATACGAAAGAGGAAATCAGAAGCCGTAAATCAGAAGAAGAATAGACCATACCATGATCGACAAAACCCTACACAGAAAAAATGAAATTGAGCAACTCGAATCCCACTAGTGACATCCGTCGTGTAACTGCTAAACGGCATGACAATTGTGTGGTATGTAAATCGTCTTGGATAGCAATATACAAAAGTAACATAAATAAAACATGAAACTTCAACAACAAATTGTAGATATATAGATTCTACCCTCCTATGAAGGCTACATTATAATTGCCAACCTCCTATTAAGCTTACCTTGTAAATTCTACCATTTCATAAGGACTATCTTATAATTGCCAACATCCTATCAAGCTTACCTCATAATTTCCACGACTTTAATTCTTTCGTACTTTCTATATTTGCATTAAGAAGAATACTAGCTACGAAAGATTAATACAATTAAGAGTTGATAAAACAACATAATTACATTTATATCTCCATTTCATTTAGAAAGCCTCGTGTGATTGGTCAGAAGGTTAACATGCAATTTCGGAATCGGAATTGCATCAGTATATGAAGCCCACAACCATTCAACCATGTCCATTTCCGGAAACTATTTTCGAACGTCAACAAGCTAATTACACAATTAAAATGAATACATGGACAGTTTTAAAATTATTACAACATTTTGAATTTCTCCTAAGTAAAAATTTTGTTCACTAATTATAATGTAAATTAATTATTATACTTTAACAAAAATGGGCGCATTCGTGAGTTACTGCGTTATTTGGACATTCGTGACATATTTTTGATAATGAAACTCGTCAATTAGTTATAGTATTTACAGACGTTGGCCAGGAATGAGCTCGCAAAATGGCGACGTCGCACTTATCGATATCGGGTTAAATGTCCATATGTGGTCTTATCATAAATCTATAATCCAAACGCAACGAATTTTTCCTGTCCGTTATTGTTTTTGAATTAAAATATCCACGATTACGTAGTTTTCATCAGATTTATTGCCCTTTGGTAAAAATCGTCTGCTGAAAAGATGGTTAGACACGGTAAGGAATTGACAACCGAGCAGAAAGAAATACTACTATCGTTATCACACCAAGGGTTTTCGAGCTACAAAATTCAGGAATTTACTGGAATTAACTGTAGAACTATTCAGAAATTTTTAAAACGGACACACGAAAAGGGAAGAATAGAAAATAATCCGAGAAGTGGAGGTCGTAAAAAAACTACCCCAAGGGATGAACGGGTTCTCTTTCGGAGTGTGAAAAGGAATCGAAGACAAACATTGAAGGACTTAACTGCTAGATTTAATAACAGGACTGGATGCTATGTGTCTGAAAGAACTGTTCGCAGGAGACTGTGCTTTGATGGTTACAAACGACGCATGATATGCAAGAAAATTACAATATCACGTGTAAATCGTGACCGTAGAATGGGATTCTGTCGTCAGAAATTGCACTGGAATGTTCAGAATAACTGGTCATCCATAATATTTAGTGATGTGACAAAAATTATGTTGGGTAGAAATGGGAAAGTCTATGTTTGGAGGAAGCCCGACGAGCGTTTTCGACCCGACTGTCTTGGCCAGCTGGACGACTTTGAGACAACCTGCCGTGCTTCTGATATGTTTTGGGGTTGCATTACGTACTATGGAGTTGGAACTTTGGTTGCTATTGATGGTAACATGAATACCGATAAATATATTTCGGTTTTAGACGATAATCTTTGGCCGGTTGTTGTCAGGCACTTTTCTGACAGACCTTGGATTTTCCAGGAGGACAATGCGCCATGCCATGTCTCTTTACGAGCAAATCAGTGGAAAGATGAAAATGGAATTCGTACCCTTCATTGGTCCCCACAAAGCCCAGATCTTAACATTATCGAAAATGTGTGGAAAGTTCTAAAAATACAGGTACAAAAACGACTTAGAGAAATAAAGAATGCCAATGACTTGAGACGTGTTGTTCTGGATATTTGGACAGATTTGGGTTTGCACTACATACGGAGTTTATATGACAGTATACCTCGGCGGATCAGGTGTGTTTTAAGAAGCAGGGGTCAGATAACAAAATACTAGAGTTTCAAGGTAAGAAAATTACTTTTATTGCATGAAATGTTACTTTAAAAATTTCAATTTTCTGTTAAAATGTTTATAACGTCACCATTTTGCGAACTCATTCCTGGCCAACGTCTGTAGATAACAAAAATGTTTCGAATATAATTTAATATAAAATGAGTTTAATTGCATTATATTATGTGTGTAGCGTAGGGATATATTATAATGTGCATCGCTTCAAAAAACATGCGCCACCCACGACAATAAAATAATTAAAATGCTTGCCTTGAACAAGGACGTATACGTCCTTGCCTTGAAAAATTATTTTAATTAAATTTGATCAAAATTGAAGCGTACACGAAGCCAAATAACGTCTAATCTTTACGTTTCAAACTGGAAGTCTTCATATGACGTCGACAACGAAATGGCGCGAAATATAGCGAGAGTGAAATTAAAAACGATAATTTCACTGTGAACTTATCGTTTTTATTTAACTCGGAAAATTCTGTAATTCACAGCTATCTATATAATAATTATAGTATAACTAACTGTGATGTCCGATTACCAAAAATATGTCCCTCATGACCGCACAACACTGATAATTAACTAGCGCATTCGTGAATTATCAGTGTTGTGCGGTCATGAGTGACATATTTTTGGTAATCGGACATCGAAGTTAGTTATACTTTTATCATATAGACCGTTTTGAACCAATAAATTTGATATTTCCTTTCATCTGCATTGTATATGTTTATTTCTTTATTGCGCATTAATATACAACTGTGTCCTTGGCTACTCGTTGACTCCGCACACTTTATTCTTTGAAGTTAAAATGGCGCCGCCCTTTGAACATGGATTTATGACTGAAAAGTTTGTCTAATGCTTTCAATTTTGTAAATAAATAAATTCATGTGCACATATTTCGATTAGGAATGTAATTTTCATGTTGTTTACTTGTAAACTTTGTGACCATAGTATGCACTCGACCTTGAAAGACACAATTTTATTTATTGACACTTGAATTATGTTTTGTTTTTAATATGTACATTTCATTTGTAACCTTGTGGGAAGAATGTTTTGTGAAAGAAGTCGGATGCATACCAATATTTGGCCGTTAGCAAAACCAAAACTATTTCAAATTCGATGGATTATTTAATTAGAAAACAAGTAATTTAACAATATAACAGCTAGGAAATGTAAATCGTTATATGTGGGTCCAAACGTTTCAAACGTTAAATGTGTAATTCAAGCGGATTATAACAGAAGGAAAATGGACTAAAGTTCATTCAGAATCGGAATCACTAAACGATAAAGGTAGGATTCTTTTATATTTTGTTTTTGCTATTTGTAGTCCGGAATCATCACTTTTTCTTCCGTAAATGGCCGTTGTCGGGTGAAGACGACCGAGGTAAGACGAGTCCACGTGCACTCGTCTTTACTCGTTGTGACATCCAATCAGAACGCCTCTAACAAGAAAAAAAATCGTTTAAATATATACCCTAAGCCTGGAATGTCACATTATATACCCTGTATGATAGCTGAATAACAGATATATTACGGATTTAACCATTGGTTTTTTTTTCAAATGCAGATTCCAACCGTATTAACTATATATTTGTGTCTTTTATTTTCATTTTTCCGTATTTCTAGATGTCCTTTTCCGTACCTTTGACGTCATTCTTCAATGACGTCAAAATATGTGGCACGTCATATTTCATGTATGGGGTGTCTCATGAAGGAAAATACTGTACTTTCAATAAAATATTAGTGAGAAAAGCTCAAATATCAGTAGAAAGCTACTTAGTTTATTAGTCGGTATCACAAAAGTCTATTTTATGTGATGTGTATTTCATAACGCTCAATGATAGTGATCTGATAATTTATGCAAATTAGTTACTGATCAATGGCGGGCGTCTCTAGGAGTTCGCGATAGTGAAAGTTGTTGGTTTACGGAAGAAATATGTACTTACATGCGTTGTTGGGAAAGCCCGGGTGATCTTCCTCTCGTGATAGAAATTGTTGTGTCTCTTCGCTCGTTTCGCTGCGCTCCACTCCCGAAAAGACATAAAATTTCTATCACTCGTGGAAGATCACCCGGTCTTTCCCAAGAACGTATGTAAAAACCTATTAGTCTTTTCTGACTAGACTGAGGATTGTTAAAATTAAAAGTTCCTCCGTAAATGTAAGTGCTCCCATAATAAAGAGATGACATCTTAGTGTCAGAAGTCATTGAACTAGAGTTAATTTATAGCAGACGATGTTTTGGGGGTGGTTAAAAGTTTTACTGTTGTAAAGATTCTTTCTGCCGAGAGCACATGTTTTAGAGCATCATTCTGCCATGAAAAGTATTAAAACTGTCAATGTTTGCCAAATTTACCTGCTTTTCATTGTATCACAATGAAATACTAGATTAAGATATCATTTTGTTTATTTTTTAAATCTTTCCTTTATCGTAAATGAAACTAACAATCTGTCAATGAAATGAAGCAAAGGGACATTACTCCATATAATATTCTAAAAAAAAGTAGTTCTGGCTCGAAAAATGGTGGAAAAAATAGCGAGAGTGAAAATAAAAATGAAATTATCGTTTTTATTTCGGAAAATTCTGTAATTCACAGCTATCTATATAATAAAAGCATTTAATGCATTGTTGTAGTTTTATAGGGTTGTAAAAGCGTTGACAGAAGTACATTTTTTATATGAAGAGATATCGAACTTCATACAATATCTACTTCTCGGTCAACATAATATATAAGTGGTTGAGATCAGAACCCGCTGGTAAAACAGATATACAAACTTCGTCGGCATAATCTGATTAAAAATCTGAATCAATTTTATTTTCAATTTATTCTGTTCTGAAATACGCAATCTATTTTTATAGCATAATCTTAACACTGAAAGAACGTCGCCATTTAGTAATGACACAATTACCAAATGAAATATGTCAATAATATGAATGCTCCAGTTTATCTGTATAACATTACCATGATCATATAAAGCATACAAACAGAACAGAGGAATGTCTCATTGGTATCGTAATCAATATAACAAAATATGCAATCAATACAAATTCTACAATGTACTTACCCTTTTGGTTTATCTATTAGAATGGACATGAACTTCTTTCCTAGAGGTTCCGTTACAAGATATAGCTTACATTTATAGCATAAGAACTTATTAATGACCAAGAAAGGACTGTACGTACATTGGGTTATAAATGGATACAATTCCAACATAATCTAGACATACGTCTACACCTTTAAGAGAAACTTAATTCTTAGACAGGGACAAATTCAAAACAATTAAAATATTATCAGATATATGTGCTAGTTTTCTTTGTGTTGTATTGTTTTTTGTTTGTTTTGTTTGTCTTCGTCCTCACTCCTGTTTCTTGTGTGCTCAAGTGTTGCCGGTGTCTCCGGATTGTCCATTTTTGATTACTCCTTCGTTTTCTATTACGCTTATTAAATGTAATAAGCAGTATATCACGTATGTACTCACATGTGCATATGGTCCAGCGCAAGCACAACCTCCTCTAGACTGAATACCAAACAATGCATTCAACAAGGTAGATATGAAGTTGTGATGAATAAGCTTGCCAGTAGGATGATGAATCATCACAAAAGAAAATATTGGTAGTCTTTTTTCTTTCAAACCTCCCAAAATGTAGATATTTGGATTATCTTCCCATATTTCGAATACCTTTCTACAACCAGAAAAGATTATTGTATTATATCAATATACAAAGGACAGATATGAAGAAGCATACTAATAACAATATAAAGAATTTCTATTAATTTTTAGTAAGAAAAACACTGAAGCATATACCTATAGCATACTTATTCTATCATGAATATTAAGATTTATCTAACATTTTGTACGTTTTCCTTTGAAATTAAAGAAAGTAGCATATAATGACACCAGACACCATTGTGTTTTTCCTTTTTTTCTCTCTCACTTATCACCTACTGATGCCATCTTG
This sequence comes from Bathymodiolus septemdierum, assembly GCA_963383655.1. NCBI lineage: Eukaryota > Metazoa > Mollusca > Bivalvia > Mytilida > Modiolidae > Bathymodiolus > Bathymodiolus septemdierum. The sequence continues at coordinate 116,913,898 of OY726519.1, forward strand.
TCTAAGCGTATTGTTGTGTTTGTCATCGATTTGTGTCTTACTTCCATAGTTGCCCTTGTCTCTGGATTGTCCGCTCTTTGGCATAGTCTTACGTTTATTTGTAACGTTCCTTCTTAAGATTAATATAATGATTTTGATTTTCTTCGTTAGATACAGTCAATCATTTACAGATAAAGATAAAGTTCATAGAAACAAACTGATGACTCCCACTGCCCATAGTGAGTCTATAGTACTAAACTGGCGATTCCCAGTCTTATGAGTCTAGAGTACCAAACTGGCGATTCCTACTGTCTTGTGAGTCTATAGCACCAAACTGGCGATTCCTACTATCTTGTGAGTCTATAGTACCAAACTGGCGATTCCTACTGTCTTGTGAGTCTATAGCACCAAACTGGCGATTCCTACTGTCTTGTGAGTCTATAGCATCAAACTGGCGATTCCCACTTTCTTGCACCAAACTGGCGATTCCTACTGTCTTGTGAGTCTATAGCATCAAACTGGCGATTCCCACTGTCTTGCGAGTCTATAGCACCAAACTGGCGATTCCTACTGTCTTGTGAGTCTATAGCACCAAACTGGCGATTCCTACTGTCTTGTGAGTCTATAGCATCAAACTGGCGATTTCCACTGTCTTGTGAGTCTATAGCACCAAACTGGCGATTCCTACTCTCTTGTGAGTTTATAGCATCAAACTGGCGATTCCCACTTTCTTGTAAGTCTAAGCACCAAATTGGCGATTCCTACTGTCTTGTGAGTCTATAGCATCACACTGGCGATTCCCACTGTCTTGTGAGTATATAGCATCAAACTGGCGATTCCCACTGCCTTATGAGTCTATAGCACCAAACTGGCGATTCCTACTGTCTTGTGAGTCTATATCACAAAACTGGCGATTCCCACTGTCTTGTGAGTTTATAGCATCAAACTGGCGATTCCCACTGTCTTGTGAGTCTATAGTACCAAATTGGCGATTCCTACTGTCTTGTAAGTCTATAGCATCGAACTGGCGATTCCCACTGTCTTGTGAGTTTATAGCACAAAACTGAAGATTCCTACTGTTTTGTGAGTCTATAGCACAAAACTGACGATTCCTACAGTCTTATGAGTAAGTTTACATAGAAGAAACAGCCTGTTATTGCCGTCGAATGATGATATGGCGCTAATAAAATGCATTCACAAATTGATAAATGATTGTCTCACTTAGTGAAGGCTCTAATTTACTTACCTACAGAGATATTCCTCTCTCATATGAATTACATCAGTTCCCACATCATGGAAAAAATGAAAACACTAGTGGAGCAGGAATTACATACCTTTATGTTCCTCCTGCGTTCATTTGATTTTGTCATTATTTTTATAAATTCTATGGTCGCCTCTATGAATTTGTATCAAGTTTTCAAATCTATATTTATGATGATGTGTACTCAATGGACGTTTTTTTGTCATTTCTACTTCTAACAAATACTGACCTCCTTCAACAATTTAAAAATTATGTCATATTATTATTATTCTTTATTTGCATAATACACCCATGTGGGTCAAGCAAATACAAGTACAAACAAACGAAATATAGAAAACATAGAAAATTACAATTTGATGATATTATAGGATATACAAAATAAATCCTATTAACTATCATTATATTTTTCACATGTCATACCTTTGACCGACAAGGACCTCATTTTTGCAATTCTGTAGATTGCTTTATAAAGTCTCCTACTTCTGCTAAAAGTTCAGAAATTGCATTTAACAAAATTCAAATTTTATTTAAAGGTATTTCTTCAATAAATTTGGTTTGTTTGATATTATTTTGTTAAATAAATTGTTTCTATGAGAGTGGTTGGCTGTGCATTTTAAGAAAAAGTGGTATTCATCCTTTCATTTAAATTACAATTTTTACATATTCTTTCTTCCCTTGTTATATTTTTATACCTCCCTGTGTCAATCTCTAAACTGTAAATAATTGTCTCATTTTATTTTATTTTACTGTATATATACAGTTTGGAAGTTTCATTGAAAGATGAAAGTTTTTCTAATGTTTCTTTACTATATGAGTCATTTATTACTTTCTTAATTTGTTTCTTCAGTGAATGTTTTATAGAGGCAAAAGGTCTGGTGAAATTTTCAAAATCTATGATTTCAAGATCTAATTCCTTAAAAATATTTCCTATGAAACTATGCCAAGCATAGATTCCACCAGAATCAACAGACTTACAGATGGAAATGCCTCTTTAAGTAGAGGGTTGATTGGATCTGTTTGTAATCAACAAAAATATAGTATAGCTTGGGTTTTGATATAGTATGTTATAGGAAATCTTCCTAGTTCAGACTTGAACGAAATATTACATGCAGTCTTCTTTAAACCTAAACTATATTTACAAAATTTATTGTGTATCTTTTCATAACAAAATTTATCTTCAAGTGACAATGTATCATAGACAGAACCACTCTGTTCTGATCTGGATCTCTACTGATAGAAAAATAGTCATTCATAAACCAAATTTCACTATTGTAGGTTAGAATTGGTCTTATAAGTATATCAAATAATTTACAGGACAGATTTACTGGAATTGAGCTAAAATTCATAAATCTATTTTTTATTGAGAATAGGGACCAACCATTTAACAAAAGGTTTTTTGTTTCGTTCAAATTTTTTTTTTCGGACATAACGAGTTAGAATATTTATTTTTTTTGTCGCGCGAAGCGGAATTTTTTTTTCCAGAACTTAGCATTAGATTATATGACAAAAATTCTGAATCAGATTATTTTTTTTTCCTCCACCAAAATCAGAATATTTTTTTCAGCAATATTGGGAATCAGAATATTTTTTTGGAAAAAAAAACATAACCCCCCCTTCAAGTTAAATGGTCGTTCCCATAGAACGTTTAGTCCTTTCTTGCTCAGCTCTTGTGTAGCCTTTTTGAAACTACCCTTTAAATCAATGACATTGCCAAGGAAATTGTATTCTTTGGTCTCATTCAAAAGAACATTTTTGTAATAAAAGTTAAGGGAGGGTGATTGTGTGTTCTGAAAAATCATCACCTTTGTCTTTTTCGTATTAACAGTCAGTTGCCAGTCATAGCAATATTTTTCTAGCTTATTTAAGGAGTTTTGAAGTCCTTCTGAAGTATTTGAAAGAATGACAAAACCATCGGCAAAGCTGAGATTAGCCATTTTTGATTTTTCTAAAACAAAGGGGGTACATGTACTATCAACAATATCCTGCAAATCATTTAAAAAACAATTGAACAGGGTAAGCTGAGACTGTCCCCTTGTTTAACCCCTCTCTCTAAATTAAAAAAAGATGAAATTTTGATTTGAATTTTTATAGCCGATAGACTACAATTATACATATTATTTATAATGTTTAAAATTTTTACACCAATCCCGTTGATCATTAACTTATATATAAACCCAGTATGCCATAGGGAGTCGAAAGCTTTGCGCAAGTCTACAAAGCAGGCATATATTTTTCCTTTATTTTTCTTCAAATATTTTGAGATCAAAGATTTTAGAATAAAATGCACATGACATTTGAAAAACGAGAAAACTATTCACAGGTTTCATGAATTAGCTTTTAATAGGGGGAGACAGGATCTTTAAATGTTTTAACCGAGCCACTCAAACGTTATTCTTCTCTTTGTAGAGTCTTACAAGGCTGGATAATGAAAGATGAGAAATCATGTGTCGTGTTTGTCCTCATACTTATTAGTGTGCCTTTAATACAGCAGGTTGGTGGTTGTTACTGGGTATTCCCGTTTTCTTTACGAATATTTGACAAGTCACTGTGCCCTTACTTTAAAGATGATCGTCGATTGTATAAGCATATAAATGTTAATTTTGTTGAGATGAAAGAACCGATCACAATTGATATTAGATAATACCTGTTTTAGCTGAAATACAATGGCTGCTGTTATACATCCAATGATATCTGGCATTCCTCCTTCTTCTCTTTCTTCAATGTTCCTAGTATAAACATGAGTGATTCATAGAAACCTAAATTATAAACGTAAACATTGGAAATAATAATCAAAACAAATTCGGTGAAAACAGCAAAATCTCAAGTAATAGAAATATGTTGCTAATTGTGTTCTTTTTTTTCAGATATAAATCAGCTTAAGAAAATCAAATACCATTTTTAAAGAACTTCTCTGTGGATTAAAAAAAACCCCAAACATAGTAAAAAAACTTAAAACAATACAATATTTCAATGCTATAATACTCATTTTCCTGGTAATGAAACTGGCTTTGACTAAGGGACCGACCATTTAACTTTAAGCGGGAAGTTATGGTTTTTTGTTTCGTTTAGAAATAATTTTTCGGACAACACAAGAGTTAGAATATTTATTTTTTTTTCCAGAATTTAACATTAGGTTATATGACAAACTCTGAATCAGATTATTTTTTTTCCTCCACCAAAATCAGAATATTTTTTTCAGCAACATTGGGAATCAGAACATTTTTTTAGAAACAACCATACCCCCCCCCCCCCCCCCCCACCCCTTCAAGTTAAATGGTCGTTCCCTTACATATCTCACAGTTCCACCCCCTACTCTGTCCGGGAAAGAATTCTTGAACACCCATTGTTTCGCCAACAGGACTCCTTAGAAAGAAATATGTTTATGCAAATTATAATAGTAAAGCGTATGCAAAAAGGTACTAAATAGTGTAAATATTGTATATTTTAGAACAACTGATCTTCTGTAAGGGTTTATTTTACATTATTAAACTTTTCAGTGATAAAGAAACGCAATTGCCACGGTGCTGAAGTATGTAACGATAAGCCAAAGAAAGTTCATGACTTCTGAATGGATGTGTTGTGGAATCTAATCATGCACATTTGCTCAATAACGATTCTAAACATCACCGTTTATGCATGGATCACCACCCTTCTTCATGCACTACGTCACTACCTGATAACGTTGATGATCTCAACCACATGACGATTATATGTGGTCATGCACAAAAAACCTCGATAAAATGTCATCAAAATTACCACCGTTTGACCATCATGAAGTTAAACATATTTTACATGCAGCAGCCCTTCCTTATCAACGACTTCACTACAAAATACAAGCTGATGGTCTCAATCTAACTTCCAGTTACACGTAGTAATATACAGAATCATCAATAAAATGACATCAATTGCTGCTCTTCGCCCATCTTAACTTTATTTTTTTTTTATATTATGCAAAATATTAACAATACAAAATATAACGCTAAGACCTCAACCACCTCTCATTTACAGGTGGTAGCATGCTGAAACATCAATACAATCGCAACTTGATTGTAAGAAAATTATTTCTTTTCGCATCACAAATTTACTGTGCTCTATTTCAAATAATTAGATTATGATTACAAACTGTCTTCCTGTTAAAGGTGGTAGTATATTTTTAATTACTGATAAGATGACATTAAAATGATCACCATTCGGCATTCTTGAATTTTGTTGAAAATATAATTTTACGCATCTCATCCATCCATTGTGCACTATTGGAATTTTACTACAAAAAATTCAGCTCAATATCTGAAACCGTTTTATTCCTGTTCCATGCGATGATACAAAGTTTGACGAGAGACGGACAGACGGTGTTCAATACTGTTTCCCATGTACAAGAACCATAAGGCACTAATCAGGATAAAAAAAGAACAAACAAAACAAACAACACTAGACATTATACTAAAGATTGAGGAACACGTTAGATTGTGCTTGACTTTATATATACATTCATAACATATCCCTAGCTGCATTTGAAAACAAGTTATTTTTGTGTTTTCTAATTGTTATTATGGTTCCTGATTTTCATTTCTTAATTATATTTGTTTTCGCTATATTTGTACATGGTACTATCAGGTAGTGATAGCATCATACATTATGAGAAACATGTAATATGATGGTTAATATGTGTTAAGAGCATGTCGTCAGGTTAATGTTTACATGTCCATTGTATGTTGAAGCTAAATAGTTTAACTCTAAGATGTTAAGACCATGTTTAGTAAAGAATGTGTTCAGTTTGATCAGTCATGTATATCGATTGTAACAAGTTTACATGTTAATTAATTAGTATTATAGACAGCCGGTTGTTGGACTCTTCTGTAGATAAGACAGGAACTACAATGTAGTGTAATACTATATATGTACAAGTCATAAAACATAAATATATCACACTGTCGGAACAATTCAAACTTTATCACATATTATTATACCTCTCATACATTTTTCTATATAAATGTTATTGCAATAAAAATACTATTTCCATAGTTTCATTCAATTTGTCTGAAAAGTAATATTCACCAGCCGGGTGAATAGCACTTTAATCACATGTTTTTTTTTTTGTTTAAAAAACATTTAATTTCTTCTTCAAATGCACACATGAATATGTATTAATTTTAAAAAGCATTAATAAAGTAGACTAGAAATCCATCAGAAAAGGACCTAATTTAGAATTTTGAATTGCACAGTTGTTCAGTATAATAAAACACTTGTAGACTTGATATTCGGGTAATAGCACGTTAATTGTCCCCTCTGTACCAACTATTTTCCTCGGCGTTGCCTCGGAAAATAGTTGGTACCTTGGGGACAATAAAAGTGCTATTACCCTCATTCCCAGTCAATAAGTGTATAATGTTGTATCGAGTACACCTGACCATGAGCGGAATTCGAACTCACAACTTTATTGATGATAGGCACTGATTGCACAAGTAGTTGTAAATCCAACCACCATACGATCACGACCACGACGATCCCTAATTACATGTACCACAAATATAATTGTGCATATGCTAAAATTCAAATCTAAAAAAAAGAAAATTTGAATTTTGTCAACGTTTTAGCTATTGGGATATTTGTTGTTAGCTTTATTAAAACTAAGATTAATTTCCCTCAGGTAACCTTTGCCAATGTTTACCTGTTGACTTGCTCCCAAACACTTTTGAATTACTTGGGTTTCCATTGTTTGAGAGCACCTAATGAAGTTTATTCGAGAGATGCGCCGTGCACACTAAATTAGATATCTATTTTTCTATTCTATAATACAACTAACCTTTTTGGAAATGGCACAAGTAATATCAGAAGGAATTTATTATTTCATGATTTGTCGTAGATTGTATATAAATAGTCATCATATATAGTATATCAAGATATGATGAACCAACTTTAATAAAAATTGGCTATTTGTATTCTAAGATTTACTATTAGAATTATGGCGTTTTTGTCTAAAAAAAAAAAACCAGTCTTGGGTCACGTTATTATAACCATTCATGGACCACTTTGTTATAGATTTACTCATTCAATATTTCTGTAATTTTTCATTGATATTTTCAGTCTTACCTGGAGTTCCAGGTCCACCAACAAATTGATGAGGACTCAGAATTATTGCATCTTTATACCTAATTGAAAATTGAAATAATATTCATAAGTTATATATATATATTGAAAAAAGCCTTTTACACAAGTACAAAAAATATATATAAATTATTATTATGAAAAATGAATCATTAGAACTCAAGTTAAAGTCAAATCTAAAATAATTTTCAAATTTTCAGAGTTTGAAATGTGTTTATATGTAAATTCAGTTCTTTGTTTCAAACACATAAATACATGTACATAAATATCTACAAAAAAGAAACTGTTAAAAACCTCATAGCATGTTGTAAGGTGTTGGTGTTAATGTATGTTTATGGGGTTTAACGCCACAATATTTCAGCTATATCGTGGGGGTCAGTTTTATTGGTAGAGGAAACCGGAATACCGGAGAAAACCACTGACCTGTCGCAAGTCACTGACAAACTCTATCACATAATGTTGTATCAAGTACATCTCGCCATGGATGGGGTTCGGTTGAAATGTAAAATCATTTAGCTGTTAATGTTATGTCAATTAATGATCCAAACTTTGTTAATTGAATTCCAATAATATAGCCCCCTAAAAAAAACACAAAAAAAACACCAAGCAAACTTGAGATAATAGATAAACAAAAACAGTTGCATCTGTCTATTTTCTTGACATTTACCACAAAAATACATATGGTCATTTTTCTATCAGACTCTATGACAAAAGATACGACTTGCAAATAAAATGAAAAATAAGCAATACCACACTGTCGGAATAGCTCTAAAATCCTATGAAACATTCGGAGAAACTGATGTTAAATAGATACATATATATGACAGTTCACTGTCCAGGCTAATATTTGATGACCCCTTGATTCAAAGCTAGTCCACAAATCAAATAATTTAAATTAACAATTTCTAACTAAAATGTCTCATTACACAATGACTTGTGAAATGTTTACATACATATGTTTATCTCACCCTTTTTCTGATCCGTTCATGTCAAGATTCAAATATGGACCTTCAATATAGAAATATACAACATATTAATATAAAATCAAATAATGATGTTTGTGTTAAAATTGGTATTAGAAATTTAGTGAAAATAAAATTGGAAAACATTTCAACAAAAACAAACCCAACAAATAATTGTATAACAGGTTAAACAAATATCACATGTAATGTATCACTCATAATCTAATTAAAGTCCAAGGTTTACATGTAAAGTTTGGGAGTAAAATACCATGTAAAACATCCATAAAAATCGTATTTAATTCTTAATAATCCATTTACAAGAGTAACAAGAACACCTTTTGTTAAACTGTAAAGTTATACGATGTCCCAGTTTTCCGGTTGTTGACTGATTTTGTCTGTTTGTTGACTTAATTTTTTATGAGTTTGCCTTTCCCTTTGGAAGATTGCTCGGTGTTCGGTAATTTTGTTATTACCCTTATTCAATAGTCATTTTGATTAAAGCAGTATCTTACTTACTACTGAGTTCAGGGATGTTTTAATTTGTGGTTCGTGTTTCTCATTTTTAGTTTTCTGTATTCATTCAGAATGTGTGAATTGTGTTAGTCAGCCTTTTCCCTTACCATGGTTTTGCCGTTTTCTATTGATTGATAATATTTGGTATTAAATATCTTTGTGCCTTCTGACGTTTTCATATTTATTTCCTATAAATGACAACTGATGATGACAAATTATGCCAGAGTAAAAAGTAACAAAATTCTGCCAATTATTAGCATAACATGATAGGTATGTATATGATCGTCTGCACTGGTTCTCTAAATATACAAATTATGTGGAATGAGAACCAGTTGTCAACTTACCACCAGATGCATAATCAAATACCACCAATGCTCCATATTCATGGGCCATCTCTGCTATGGTGTCTGTTAAAATACCGGTTACGTTACTGGCAGCCGACATTGTTACAATCATATGTTGTTTTCTTCCCTTCCAAAACTATAAAGAGATTTAAATTAATATTATTTGTTTTACCGACGGATGTTGCCAAATCAACGAGATAATTCTACTGACAAACTAATGAAAAGAACGGTTTAACTGTGATGGTAAAAATTTCACCAACATGAACAAAACAAAATGTCACATCTCACCTCAAATCCTTGAACATAATCAGATAACGCCATTTGACTTTGGAAATCCAGGTTCTGCCTTGGGACAGACACAAACATGTGGTGGGATTAAGCCGGTTAATGGGATTCAACATGCATTATCGCACTCGCTGCTATGCTAGGATCATGTCTGTTGCTACCTTCATAACTATTGTCGTTCTATATATAGTTTGGGCACATAAGAATATCTAACCCCGACAATTTTTATTGAAGTACCTGTACCAAGCAAGGAAAGTAAGCGTCGGGTATCTGTGTTAAGGGTATCGAGTTCGCCTCTTATTACACGATTTATATGTAGCAACATTCCAACAGCGCCTGAATATGGAGTATATATCTCTCAGTTGATACAATATTCCAGAACTTGTGGTTCCTATCAGGATTTGCGTGATGGAGGGTTGCTGCTACAAAGGAAGCTACTAAACCAAGGGTTCCTATTGGTTAAGTTGAAGTCATCATTTCGAAAGTTTTACGGTCGTCACCATGACCTGGAATATTTGTGTCTCAAATAACCCTAGATATGTTCCACTTGTCGTAAGCATTTTCCGGTCCTTTCCTCATTCATGACTTATCATCGGGTTTGTAACTACAGTAACACGATGGGAGCCACTAGTGGAGCAGGAACTGCTTACCTTTCCGGAGGACCCACTTTGTAGTAGGTTCGTGTTACTCGATCTTTAGTTTTATGTGTAATGCTTTGTAGATCGTTGTTTGTCCTTTTGTCCTTTTCCTTTTGGCCATTGTTTTGTCTGTTCATCTTCGATTTACGGACTCTGATTACCGCTTTGGTATCTTCAAACTCTTCTTCTATTAGATTTTGTTACGACAGTGTGGTATTTTGTTTTTCATCTTATTTGTATATAATTTTATTTGATGTAAATACTGCAATCTGATCCCCCTGGAGAAAAAATGGTTATATTTGATAACCTTGGTTGGTATTGTGACGTCACCAGCATATTAATTCGACAACGACAAATTCATATAGTCACATGAAATAATCGTATTTAAAATCGAGGAATCATTAAATTTTGTTATAAACAATTATTTTTATAAGGAATATTTGAAATTTCTGAACAGGTTATACTTGTATACACGATATGTATATTGATGTTTCGAATCTTTGAATCAACTTGAGGTGATCAAGTTTGTCATTTTTCAGTGATTCTATTGTGTCATAATTTGATTTTTTTAAGACATCAGAATATGTGAAGACACACATGATAAATACCTTTAATTCTTGTTCCAAATGATTAATATCAACACAACCATTCTCGTCATCTCGAATTATTATTAGAATATGTGAAGACAAACATGATAAATACCTTTAATTCTTGTTCCAAATGATTAATATCAACACAACCATTCTCGTCATCTCGAATTATTATTAGAATATGTGAAGACACACATGATAAATACCTTTAATTCTTGTTCCAAATGATTAATATCAACACAACCATTCTCGTCATCTCGAATTATTATTAGAATATGTGAAGACAAACATGATAAATACCTTTAATTCTTGTTCCAAATGATTAATATCAACACAACCATTCTCGTCATCTCGAATTATTATTAGAATATGTGAAGACAAACATGATAAATACCTTTAATTCTTGTTCCAAATGATTAATATCAACACAACCATTCTCGTCATCTCGAATTATTATTAGAATATGTGAAGACAAACATGATAAATACCTTTAATTCTTGTTCCAAATGATTAATATCAACACAACCATTCTCGTCATCTCGAATTATTATTAGAATATGTGAAGACAAACATGATAAATACCTTTAATTCTTGTTCCAAATGATTAATATCAACACAACCATTTTCGTCATCTCGAATTATTATTAGAATATGTGAAGACAAACATGATAAATACCTTTAATTCTTGTTCCAAATGATTAATATCAACACAACCATTCTCGTCATCTCGAATTATTATTAGAATATGTGAAGACAAACATGATAAATACCTTTAATTCTTGTTCCAAATGATTAATATCAACACAACCATTCTCGTCATCTCGAATTATTATTAGAATATGTGAAGACAAACATGATACATACCTTTAATTCTTGTTCCAAATGATTAATATCAACACAACCATTCTCGTCATCTCGAATTATTATTAGAATATGTGAAGACAAACATGATAAATACCTTTAATTCTTGTTCCAAATGATTAATATCAACACAACCATTTTCGTCATCTCGAATTATTATTAGAATATGTGAAGACAAACATGATACATACCTTTAATTCTTGTTCCAAATGATTAATATGAACACAACCATTCTCGTCATTTCGAATTATTATTAGAATATGTGAAGACAAACATGATAAATACCTTTAATTCTTGTTCCAAATGATTAATATCAACACAACCATTCTCGTCATCTCGAATTATTATTAGAATATGTGAAGACAAACATGATAAATACCTTTAATTCTTGTTCCAAATGATTAATATCAACACAACCATTCTCGTCATCTCGAATTATTATTAGAATATGTGAAGACAAACATGATAAATACCTTTAATTCTTGTTCCAAATGATTAATATCAACCCAACCATTCTCGTCATCTCGAATTATTATTAGAATATGTGAAGACAAACATGATAAATACCTTTAATTCTTGTTCCAAATGATTAATATCAACACAACCATTCTCGTCATCTCGAATTATTATTAGAATATGTGAAGACACACATGATAAATACCTTTAATTCTTGTTCCAAATGATTAATATCAACACAACCATTCTCGTCATCTCGAATTATTATTAGAATATGTGAAGACAAGCATGATAATACCTTTAATTCTTGTTCCAAATGATTAATATCAACACAACCATTCTCGTCATCTCGAATTATTATTAGAATATGTGAAGACACACATGATAAATACCTTTAATTCTTGTTCCAAATGATTAATATCAACACAATCATTCTCGTCATCTCGAATTATTATTAGAATATGTGAAGACACACATGATAAATACCTTTAATTCTTGTTCCAAATGATTAATATCAACACAACCATTTTCGTCATCTCGAATTATTATTAGAATATGTGAAGACAAACATGATAAATACCTTTAATTCTTGTTCCAAATGATTAATATCAACACAACCATTCTCGTCATCTCGAATTATTATTAGAATATGTGAAGACAAACATGATAAATACCTTTAATTCTTGTTCCAAATGATTAATATCAACACAACCATTTTCGTCTTCTCGAATTATTATTAGAATATGTGAAGACACGCATGATAAATACCTTTAATTCTTGTTCCAAATGATTAATATCAACACAACCATTCTCGTCATCTCGAATTATTATTAGAATATGTGAGGACAAACATGATAAATACCTTTAATTCTTGTTCCAAATGATTAATATCAACACAACCATTTTCGTCATCTCGAATTATTATTAGAATATGTGAAGACAAACATGATAAATACCTTTAATTCTTGTTCCAAATGATTAATATCAACACAACCATTCTCGTCATCTCGAATTCTTATTAGAATATGTGAAGACAAACATGATAAATACCTTTAATTCTTGTTCCAAATGATTAATATCAACACAACCATTCTCGTCATCTCGAATTATTATTAGAATATGTGAAGACACACATGATAAATACCTTTAATTCTTGTTCCAAATGATTAATATCAACACAACCATTCTCGTCATCTCGAATTATTATTAGAATATGTGAAGACAAACATGATAAATACCTTTAATTCTTGTTCCAAATGATTAATATCAACACAACCATTCTCGTCATCTCGAATTATTATTAGAATATGTGAAGACACACATGATACATACCTTTAATTCTTGTTCCAAATGATTAATATCAACACAACCATTCTCGTCATCTCGAATTATTATTAGAATATGTGAAGACAAACATGATAAATACCTTTAATTCTTGTTCCAAATGATTAATATCAACACAACCATTCTCGTCATCTCGAATTATTATTAGAATATGTGAAGACAAACATGATAAATACCTTTAATTCTTGTTCCAAATGATTAATATCAACACAACCATTCTCGTCATCTCGAATTATTATTAGAATATGTGAAGACAAACATGATAAATACCTTTAATTCTTGTTCCAAATGATTAATATCAACACAACCATTCTCGTCATCTCGAATTATTATTAGAATATGTGAAGACAAACATGATAAATACCTTTAATTCTTGTTCCAAATGATTAATATCAACACAACCATTCTCGTCATCTCGAATTATTATCAACTACAATAAAAACAAGAGTCACATTAACAGATTGACAAAATGGGAGCCAACATCAAGAAATATTGGTATGCCAACATCAAGAAATATTGGTATGCCAACATCAAGAAATATTGGTATGTCAACATCCAGAAAAATTGGTATGTCAACATCCAGAAAAATTGGTGTGCCAACATCCAGAAAAATTGGTATGCCAACATCCAGAAAAATTGGTATGCCAACATCCAGAAAAATTGAGATACCAACATCCAGAAAAATTGGTATGTCAACATTCAGAAAAATTGGTATGCCAACATCCAGAAAAATTGGTATGTCAACATCCAGAAAAATTGGTATGTCAACATCCAGAAAAATTGGTATGTCAACATCCAGAAAAATTGGTATGTCAACATCCAGAAAAATTGGTATGCCAACATCCAGAAAAATTGGTATGCCAACATCCGGAAAAATTGAGATGCCAACATCCGGAAAAATTGAGATGCCAACATCCAGAAAAATTGAGATGCCAACACCCAGAAAAATTGGTATGTCAACATCCAGAAAAATTGGTAGGCCAACATACAGAAAAATTGGTAGGCCAACATATAGAAAAATTGAGATGCAAATCCCAGCAATCATGGTTAAAAGCAGCTTTGTTATATTTCGATGACAAGTAAGTCGTAGTTTTAAATACCAGCATCTGCGCTATACTTTAATTCTTAAAACACACATTATCAAGGCGGTAGCATGAAGACTTGAATTAGATACCACATTATCTAAATAATTTTGCATAGACAATATTTGGCCATTACCCCTTTGGTATCTTCAAGCACTTCTTAGTGCAGTGCATTAAAATATAATAACATTTATGTGTATGAGGCTTAAAAACAGGGATACATGCATGGTTCAGCGAGTCTTTTCCTAGTTTTGATCCGAATATACCTAAACTTTATATTCTAAGGCACTGCATTAGTAATGTGTTAATCGAACTGGATTTGCAACTAATTTCAAAGTTTAACATATATCATGTGAAAGGGATTTTGAAGCATTTATACTAAAAATAGATTACTGTGTAGACTTTCTTTTCATAATAAAATACCCCCAAAGTAAAGATAATAAGGATAATAACAAAATTACCGAATTCCGAACAATCTTACAAAGGGAAAGTAAAAACTCGTAAGTATATAAACAGACAAAATCAGTCAACAACCGGAAAACTGTGAAAACCGTAATGACCCTTACTTGGTACAGGCATTTCTAAAGAAATGGTGGGTTGAATCAGATTTTAAAGATAAGAAATCAAATCAAATTATTTCTCATGAGAAATTGTGATTTAAATATTACAAACCCGAGTTCCATACTCGCGCCAAAAGCAACGTGTTTGAATGGTGTTCATATGGTCCTACAATGACTGCCTGTAATAAATGTATATATAAACAAAATAAAACATATAATATACTGACTTTATAGCTTTTATATAAAGTAATGAATACATTATTCAGTTATAATTGCTAGCATGGTTACATTCAATGTTTTTTTGTTGGTGTAATTGTGTTTATTACAATAAATTCTAGTTTCTTCCTGTTTCCAATGAAAGCATACAACCATTTACGGAAGAAAAGTTTGAAGATACCAAAGGGGTAATCATAATCCGTATATCGAAGAAGAACTGACAACACAGTGGCCAAAGCAAAAAAGTACAAAAGGGCAAACAACGGTCTACAATACATACATATAAAACTAAACTAAAGACCGAGTAACACGAACCCCACTAAAAGCCGGGAGTGAACGCATGTGCTCCGGAAGGGTAAGCAGTTCCTGCTCCACTAGTGACACCGGTCGCGTTAATCTAGTTACAAACCCGGTGATGTGTCATGAACGAGGAAAGGACCGGGAAGTGATTACGACAAGTGGAACATATAGTGGTCATTTGCGACACAGATATTCCATAACGGTCAACCAAGTCATGGTGGCGACCGTAAGACTTTCGAAGTGATGACTTCAACTTAACTAAGAGGAACCATTGGTTCAGTAGCTTCCTTGTTAGCAGCAACCCTCTACCAAGGAAATCCTGATAGGAACCACAAGCTCTGGAATATCGTATCAACGGAGAGATATATACTCCATATGCAGGTGCTGCTGGAATGTTGCTAACGGAAGTTAGACATCACAAAGGATGGTAATTGAGTGAGTGAGTGAGTGAGTGAGTGAGTGTTGTTTAACGCCAACATAGCAATTTTTCAGCTATATCATAGCGAGATCAATGTTAAATTTCAATAAGATGATGACGCGGTCCGCTTTGTACTAGACCAGCACACTTAGTTAGATTTTATAGTGCTAGATTACTGAAACAACAGTCCACGTATAAACATACCGCCTCATTCCGACACGTTATCCTGATTCCGAGCAAACCAGTCTTTGGCCTATCTCCTTAATGGTGTGTGCTTAGCAAAGAAGCAACAAATACCCATTTTTATAGTTTTTAGTTTGACTCGATCGAGGCTCGAACCAACGATCTACCGCACTCGAAGCGTGCACGCTAACCATTACACCACCAATGCGTCAAATAAATCTGGTGTAGCACCTGAACACATTTGGTGGAGGGGAAAGGTAACCGATTTGTTTCTTTTGTATCACTTTACATGATTATCCGTATTGATGGATGCTGTCTTATATGTATCTATACTCTTATGCATGGTATTCCATTGCGTCTTAAAAAGGTGTCAATGTTTCTATAATTACTTTACTTAGAATGTGCGATATAACAGCTGTATTTTAAATTGTACTATCTTACTAATATTTTACCGTTTCTTCAGCCACTCTAGGATGATTTATTTTTAAAGCCCATGCAAGTTTGTGAAAACCAGAAGATGCCACAATCCCTTTGAAAACGAGAACATCATTTTGTCCAGCATTCATACATTGCTTTATTATTTGCCTGAAACACAGATTACATTTATTTGTCATGATAAAACGAGGATCATATTATACTACTTGTACAAAATATTGTTCATGGAAATTCAACTGCTTACAGGCTAGCATTATACAAATACAAAGTGGATCAATATAGCTTCATGGTTAACGGTATCAAAACGAAAGTAACAATGCAAAAATTCATGTACTGGTGTGGTTCAATTCCAAATATACCTCATTTTATCTAATTTCTACTAAGAACAGACTTGATAAATGAGGACGACTGTACGATAGGCACCAAGAATGGAACAGAAGATCCAATCATCCACATCCTGATCTCTTGCTTTTATTTTTTCTTCTCCATTATTTTATTTCTCTTTGATTTTAATTTTCCATTGTGTTATAATAAACGTTAGAGAATACCTAATGGGCAATACAAAATAACATTCCAGAGAAACTGGCAACATGGGGTACACAAGATAAATAAACGTTAGAGAATACCTAATGGGCAATAAACAATGGACATTCCAGAGAAACTGGCAACATGGGGTACACAAGATAAATAAACGTTAGAGAATACCTAATGGGCATTAACAAATAACATTCCAGAGAAACTGGCAACATGGGGTACACAAGATAAATAAACGTTAGAGAATACCTAATTTGCAATAAACAATGGACATTCCAGAGAAACTGGCAACATGGGGTACACAAGATAAATAAACGTTAGAGAATACCTAATGGGCAATACAAAATAACATTCCAGAGAAACTGGCAACATGGGGTACACAAGATAAATAAACGTTAGAGAATACCTAATGGGCAATAAACAATGGACATTCCAGAGAAACTGGCAACATGGGGTACACAAGATAAATAAACGTTAGAGAATACCTAATGGGCAACAAACAATGGATATTCCAGAGAAACTGGCAACATGGGGTACACAAGATAAATAAACGTTAGAGAATACCTAATGGGCAATAAACAATGGACATTCCAGAGAAACTGGCAACATGGGGTACACAAGATAAATAAACGTTAGAGAATACCTAATGGGCAATATACAATGGACATTCCAGAGAAACTGGCAACATGGGGTACACAAGATAAATAAACGTTAGAGAATACCTAATGGGCAATAAACAATGGACATTCCAGAGAAACTGGCAACATGGGGTACACAAGATAAATAAACGTTAGAGAATACCTAATGGGCATTAAAAAATAACATTCCAGAGAAACTGGCAACATGGGGTACACAAGATAAATAAACGTTAGAGAAAACCTAATGGGCAACAAACAATGGACATTCCAGAGAAACTGGCAACATGGGGTACACAAGATAAATAAACGTTAGAGAATACCTAATGGGCATTAAAAAATAACATTCCAGAGAAACTGGCAACATGGGGTACACAAGATAAATAAACGTTAGAGAATACCTAATGGGCAATAAACAATGGACATTCCAGAGAAACTGGCAACATGGGGTACACAAGATAAATAAACGTTAGAGAATACCTAATGGGCAATACAAATAACATTCCAGAGAAACTGGCAACATGGGGTACACAAGATAAATAAACGTTAGAGAATACCTAATGGGCAATAAACAATGGACATTCCAGAGAAACTGGCAACATGGGGTACACAAGATAAATAAACGTTAGAGAATACCTAATGGGCAACAAACAATGGACATTCCAGAGAAACTGGCAACATGGGGTACACAAGATAAATAAACGTTAGAGAATACCTAATGGGCATAAAAAAATAGCATTCCAGAGAAACTGGCAACATGGGGTACACAAGATAAATAAACGTTAGAGAATACCTAATGGGCAACAAACAATGGACATTCCAGAGAAACTGGCAACATGGGGTACACAAGATAAATAAACGTTAGAGAATACCTAATGGGCATTAAAAAATAGCATTCCAGAGAAACTGGCAACATGGGGCACACAAGATAAATAAACGTTAGAGAATACCTAATGGGCAATAAACAATGGACATTCCAGAGAAACTGGCAACATGGGGTACACAAGATAAATAAACGTTAGAGAATACCTAATGGGCAATAAACAATGGACATTGCAGAGAAACTGGCAACATGGGGTACACAAGATAAATAAACGTTAGAGAATACCTAATGGGCAATACAAAATAACATTCCAGAGAAACTGGCAACATGGGGTACACAAGATAAATAAACGTTAGAGAATACCTAATGAGCAATAAACAATGGACATTCCAGAGAAACTGGCAACACGGGGTACACAAGATAAATAAACGTTAGAGAATACCTAATGGGCAATAAACAATGGACATTCCAGAGAAACTGGCAACATGGGGTACACAAGATAAATAAACGTTAGAGAATACCTAATGGGCAATAAACAATGGACATTCCAGAGAAACTGGCAACATGGGGTACACAAGATAAATAAACGTTAGAGAATACCTAATGGGCAATACAAAATAACATTCCAGAGAAACTGGCAACATGGGGTACACAAGATAAATAAACGTTAGAGAATACCTAATGAGCAATAAACAATGGACATTCCAGAGAAACTGGCAACATGGGGTACACAAGATAAATAAACGTTAGAGAATACCTAATGGGCAATACAAAATAACATTCCAGAGAAACTGGCAACATGGGGTACACAAGATAAATAAACGTTAGAGAATACCTAATGGGCAATAAACAATGGACATCCCAGAGAAACTGGCAACATGGGGTACACAAGATAAATAAACGTTAGAGAATACCAAATGGGCATTAACAAATAACATTCCAGAGAAACTGGTAACATGAGGTACACAAGATAAATAAACGTTAGAGAATACCTAATGAGCAATAAACAATGGACATTCCAGAGAAACTGGCAACATGGGGTACACAAGATAAATAAACGTTAGAGAATACCTAATGGGCAATACAAAATAACATTCCAGAGAAACTGGCAACATGGGGTACACAAGATAAATAAACGTTAGAGAATACCTAATGGGCAATAAACAATGGACATTCCAGAGAAACTGGCAACATGGGGTACACAAGATAAATAAACGTTAGAGAATACCTAATGGGCATTAACAAATAACATTCCAGAGAAACTGGCAACATGGGGTACACAAGATAAATAAACGTTAGAGAATACCTAATTTGCAATAAACAATGGACATTCCAGAGAAACTGGCAACATGGGGTACACAAGATAAATAAACGTTAGAGAATACCTAATGGGCAACAAACAATGGACATTCCAGAGAAACTGGCAACATGGGGTACACAAGATAAATAAACGTTAGAGAATACCTAATGGGCAATACAAAATAACATTCCAGAGAAACTGGCAACATGGGGTACACAAGATAAATAAACGTTAGAGAATACCTAATGGGCAATAAACAATGGACATTCCAGAGAAACTGGCAACATGGGGTACACAAGATAAATAAACGTTAGAGAATACCTAATGGGCATTAACAAATAACATTCCAGAGAAACTGGCAACATGGGGTACACAAGATAAATAAACGTTAGAGAATACCTAATTTGCAATAAACAATGGACATTCCAGAGAAACTGGCAACATGGGGTACACAAGATAAATAAACGTTAGAGAATACCTAATGGGCAACAAACAATGGACATTCCAGAGAAACTGGCAACATGGGGTACACAAGATAAATAAACGTTAGAGAATACCTAATGGGCAATAAACAATGGACATTCCAGAGAAACTGGCAACATGGGGTACACAAGATAAATAAACGTTACAGAATACCTAATGGGCAATACAAAATAACATTCCAGAGAAACTGGCAACATGGGGTACACAAGATAAATAAACGTTAGAGAATACCTAATGGGCAATAAACAATGGACATCCCAGAGAAACTGACAACATGGGGTACACAAGATAAATAAACGTTAGAGAATACCAAATGGACATTAACAAATAACATTCCAGAGAAACTGGCAACATGAGGTACACAAGATAAATAAACGTTAGAGAATACCTAATGGGCAATAAACAATGGACATTCCAGAGAAACTGGCAACATGGGGTACACAAGATAAATAAACGTTAGAGAATACCTAATGGGCAACAAACAATGGACATTCCAGAGAAACTGGCAACATGGGGTACACAAGATAAATAAACGTTAGAGAATAAATACCTAATGGGCATAAAAAAATAGCATTCCAGAGAAACTGGCAACATGGGGTACACAAGATAAATAAACGTTAGAGAATACCTAATGGGCATAAAAAAATAGCATTCCAGAGAAACTGGCAACATGGGGCACACAAGATAAATAAACGTTAGAGAATACCTAATGGGCAATAAACAATGGACATTCCAGAGAAACTGGCAACATGGGGTACACAAGATAAATTAACGTTAGAGAATACCTAATGGGCAATAAACAATGGACATTCCAGAGAAACTGGCAACATGGGGTACACAAGATAAATAAACGTTAGAGAATACCTAATGGGCAATACAAAATAACATTCCAGAGAAACTGGCAACATGGGGTACACAAGATAAATAAACGTTAGAGAATACCTAATGAGCAATAAACAATGGACATTCCAGAGAAACTGGCAACACGGGGTACACAAGATAAATAAACGTTAGAGAATACCTAATGGGCAATAAACAATGGACATTCCAGAGAAACTGGCAACATGGGGTACACAAGATAAATAAACGTTAGAGAATACCTAATGGGCAATAAACAATGGACATTCCAGAGAAACTGGCAACATGGGGTACACAAGATAAATAAACGTTAGAGAATACCTAATGGGCAATGAACAATGGACATTCCAGAGAAACTGGCAACATGGGGTACACAAGATAAATAAACGTTAGAGAATACCTAATGGGCAATGAACAATTGACATTCCAGAGAAACTGGCAACATGGGGTACACAAGATAAATAAACGTTAGAGAATACCTAATGGGCAATAAACAATGGACATTCCAGAGAAACTGGCAACATGGGGTACACAAGATAAATAAACGTTAGAGAATACCTAATGGGCAATAAACAATGGACATTCCAGAGAAACTGGCAACATGGGGTACACAAGATAAATAAACGTTAGAGAATACCTAATGGGCAATAAACAATGGACATTCCAGAGAAACTGGCAACATGGGGTACACAAGATAAATAAACGTTAGAGAATACCTAATGGGCAATAAAACATGGACATTCCAGAGAAACTGGCAACATGGGGTACACAATAAACGTTAGAGAATACCTAATGGGCAATAAAACATAGACATTCCAGAGAAATTGGCAACATGGGGTACACAAGATAAATAAACGTTAAAGAATACCTAATGGGCAACAAACAATGTACATTCCAGAGAAACTGGCAACATGGGATACACAAGATAAATAAACGTTAGAGAATACCTAATGGGCAATAAACAATGGACATTCCAGAGAAACTGGCAACATGGGGTACACAAGAAAAATAAACGTTAGAGAATACCTAATGGGCATTAAAAAATAACATTCCAGAGAAACTGGCAACATGGGGTACACAAGATAAATAAACGTTAGAGAATACCTAATGGGCAATAAACAATGGACATTCCAGAGAAACTGGCAACATGGGGTACACAAGATAAATAAACGTTAGAGAATACCTAATGGGCAATAAACAATGAACATTCCAGAGAAACTGGCAACATGGGGTACACAAGATAAATAAACGTTAGAGAATACCTAATGGGAATTAAAAAATATCATTCCAGAGAAACTGGCAACATGGGGTACACAAGATAAATAAACGTTAGAGAATACCTAATGGGCAATAAACAATGGACATTCCAGAGAAACTGGCAACATGGGGTACACAAGATAAATAAACGTTAGAGAATACCTAATGGGCAATAAACAATGGACATTCCAGAGAAACTGGCAACATGGGGTACACAAGATAAATAAACGTTAGAGAATACCTAATGGGCAACAAACAATGGACATTCCAGAGAAACTGGCAACATGGGGTACACAAGATAAATAAACGTTAGAGAATACCTAATGGGCAATACAAAATAACATTCCAGAGAAACTGGCAACATGGGGTACACAAGATAAATAAACGTTAGAGAATACCTAATGAGCAATAAACAATGGACATTCCAGAGAAACTGGCAACATGGGGTACACAAGATAAATAAACGTTAGAGAATACCTAATGGGCAATGAACAATGGACATTCCAGAGAAACTGGCAACATGGGGTACACAAGATAAATAAACGTTAGAGAATACCTAATGGGCAATAAACAATGGACATTCCAGAGAAACTGGCAACATGGGGTACACAAGATAAATAAACGTTAGAGAATACCTAATGGGCATAAAAAAATAGCATTCCAGAGAAACTGGCAACATGGGGTACACAAGATAAATAAACGTTAGAGAATACCAAATGGGCATTAACAAATAACATTCCAGAGAAACTGGCAACATGAGGTACACAAGATAAATAAACGTTAGAGAATACCTAATGGGCAATAAACAATGGACATTCCAGAGAAACTGGCAACATGGGGTACACAAGATAAATAAACGTTAGAGAATACCTAATGGGCAATAAACAATGGACATTCCAGAGAAACTGGCAACATGGGGTACACAAGATAAATAAACGTTAGAGAATACCTAATGGGCATAAAAAAATAGCATTCCAGAGAAACTGGCAACATGGGGCACACAAGATAAATAAACGTTAGAGAATACCTAATGGGCAATAAACAATGGACATTCCAGAGAAACTGGCAACATGGGGTACACAAGATAAATAAACGTTAGAGAATACCTAATGGGCAATAAACAATGGACATTCCAGAGAAACTGGCAACATGGGGTACACAAGATAAATAAACGTTAGAGAATACCTAATGGGCGATACAAAATAACATTCCAGAGAAACTGGCAACATGGGGTACACAAGATAAATAAACGTTAGAGAATACCTAATGAGCAATAAACAATGGACATTCCAGAGAAACTGGCAACACGGGGTACACAAGATAAATAAACGTTAGAGAATACCTAATGGGCAATAAACAATGGACATTCCAGAGAAACTGGCAACATGGGTTACACAAGATAAATAAACGTTAGAGAATACCTAATGGGCAATAAACAATGGACATTCCAGAGAAACTGGCAACATGGGGTACACAAGATAAATAAACGTTAGAGAATACCTAATGGGGAATGAACAATGGACATTCCAGAGAAACTGGCAACATGGGGTACACAAGATAAATAAACGTTAGAGAATACCTAATGGGCAATAAACAATGGACATTCCAGAGAAACTGGCAACATGAGGTACACAAGATAAATAAACGTTAGAGAATACCTAATGGGCAATAAACAATGGACATTCCAGAGAAACTGGCAACATGGGGTACACAAGATAAATAAACGTTAGAGAATACCTAATGGGCAATAAACAATGGACATTCCAGAGAAACTGGCAACATGGGGTACACAAGATAAATAAACGTTAGAGAATACCTAATGGGCAATAAAACATGGACATTCCAGAGAAACTGGCAACATGGGGTACACAAGATAAATAAACGTTAGAGAATACCTAATGGGCAATAAACAATGGACATTCCAGAGAAACTGGCAACATGGGGTACACAAGATAAATAAACGTTAGAGAATACCTAATGGGCAATAAACAATGAACATTCCAGAGAAACTGGCAACATGGGGTACACAAGATAAATAAACGTTAGAGAATACCTAATGGGAATTAAAAAATAACATTCCAGAGAAACTGGCAACATGGGGTACACAAGATAAATAAACGTTAGAGAATACCTAATGGGCAATAAACAATGGACATTCCAGAGAAACTGGCAACATGAGGTACACAAGATAAATAAACGTTAGAGAATACCTAATGGGAATTAAAAAATAACATTCCAGAGAAACTGGCAACATGGGGTACACAAGATAAATAAACGTTAGAGAATACCTAATGGGCAATAAAACATAGACATTCCAGAGAAATTGGCAACATGGGGTACACAAGATAAATAAACGTTAAAGAATACCTAATGGGCAACAAACAATGTACATTCCAGAGAAACTGGCAACATGGG
Organism: Bathymodiolus septemdierum; assembly: GCA_963383655.1. NCBI lineage: Eukaryota > Metazoa > Mollusca > Bivalvia > Mytilida > Modiolidae > Bathymodiolus > Bathymodiolus septemdierum. Next base: position 116,938,735 of record OY726519.1, read on the forward strand.
GTACACAAGATAAATAAACGTTAGAGAATACCTAATGGGCAATAAACAATGGACATTCCAGAGAAACTGGCAACATGGGGTACACAAGAAAAATAAACGTTAGAGAATACCTAATGGGCATTAAAAAATAACATTCCAGAGAAACTGGCAACATGGGGTACACAAGATAAATAAACGTTAGAGAATACCTAATGGGCAATAAACAATGGACATTCCAGAGAAACTGGCAACATGGGGTACACAAGATAAATAAACGTTAGAGAATACCTAATGGGCAATAAACAATGAACATTCCAGAGAAACTGGCAACATGGGGTACACAAGATAAATAAACGTTAGAGAATACCTAATGGGAATTAAAAAATAACATTCCAGAGAAACTGGCAACATGGGGTACACAAGATAAATAAACGTTAGAGAATACCTAATGGGCAATAAACAATGGACATTCCAGAGAAACTGGCAACATGAGGTACACAAGATAAATAAACGTTAGAGAATACCTAATGGGAATTAAAAAATAACATTCCAGAGAAACTGGCAACATGGGGTACACAAGATAAATAAACGTTAGAGAATACCTAATGGGCAATAAACAATGGACATTCCAGAGAAACTGGCAACATGAGGTACACAAGATAAATAAACGTTAGAGAATACCTAATGGGCATTAAAAAATAACATTCCAAAGAAACTGGCAACATCGCTCGTCGGATTAGAATACCTCATGGTGGGTCGATCACGAACCTATACCTCAATGAAGATAGAGGTGGTTATAATAGATGTTCGATCGTCCTAGATGTAGCTACTTCACACTCTTTTCTGAATTTATTATTTCACCAGTAGATTGCACAAGTAATATAAATATAATGATGGTCTTCAATCAAAACAGTCATAGATAGATTATTTATTCTAAGACATTTTCACAGACTTTCTTAAAACTTAAAAAAAACAAAAAAAAACAATAATGATCTTATTTTGAAAATAGAAAATCGGTTATCGATCATTCACTCACTTTCAAATGGAAGCTATTTCTTTATATTAAATGTAATGTGTTCGAACCAGAAATATTAATATTTTTGAAAATGGCACGAATTGAGTTTATGATATATTTATATACATCAGCTTAAAACAAATAGCATTGTACATATCCAAATCCAAATTCTTCCAGGGTAAAAATGAAGAAACGAATTGTTTCAAAACTTAAGTAACTAAAGTTCCAAACCAAATTTGCATTCATAAATTCTTGAAACATTTAATCTGATACCATACATATAATTAATTAATGTATTACCTGATGTCATATAAACTTACAAAAGTTCGGATAATTTCTAATGCCAACTAAATGTGTCATAGAGCATTCGCAAATAAGACTACAAATCACGTCTCATATATTTTTGACATTTACGTCACCGAATATGGTACTGCTTTGACAACTATTTTACCTATTTTGTTCATGTATTTAAATACTGTTATAGTGACAGCCGGAACCTTTGAACCGTAATGAGAGCGGGAGGTTTGGCGCTTTAAAATCTGATTCAACCCACCATTTCTTTAGAAATGCCTGTACCAAGTCAGGGTCATTACGGTTTTCACAGTTTTCCGGTTGTTGACTGATTTTGTCTGTTTATATAATTATGAGTTTTGACTTTCCCTTTGTAAGATTGTTCGGAGTTCGGTAATTTTGTTATTACCCTTATATACATGTAGTTTCCGAATTGGCAACAACAGTATGAGGGGGTCAATAATCTACTATTAATTGTTCGGAACTATAACTGTATCCATATCTGTTGACAGTGAGACAACTGATTTACAACATTTATTTACTCATACCCGACTTTGATTCTAAAATTATACATTTTACAGGAGTTATTTGCCTTTAAAGCGAGAAAAGGATTCTCGTTCAAGCAAAGTTCAATGAACATAATTTTTTTCCCATAATTTGTTAAAAATTTTAATGTTGTATAGCAACTTATAAAATTGTCTATTTACTATAAAATTTTCATCTAAATGTTAATATCTACAAATTATGAGAAAATTATATTCCAATTCGTTGTTGTTTCCATTGCTTTTGCTAGAGTGAATGAGTGATTGTTAATTTTCAATGAGATGATGATGAGGTCTGCTTTGTACTAGACCAACACAAAAACAACAGTCATAGATGAACATGTTCGCCTCACTCGGACACATTATCCTGATTCCGAGCCAACCAGTCTTTGCTTTTTCTTCTTAATGTTTAGTGCTTAGCGGAGAAGCAACAAATACCAATTTTATAGTCTTTGGTTTGACCCAATCAGGACTCGAACCCACGATCTATCGCACTCGAACCGATCACACAATCCATTTCGCCATACCGATGCGGTGCTTTTGCTAGACCGAACATCATTTTGCAATTCGAAAGGGAAATAACTGGCATGAAAAAATATAAAAACGGATAATTTTAGAATCAATTCGGTAATGTACAATAGGTCTATACGTTTATTCCTTTTTAACAAACATCAGGAAGACACGACGGGTGCAACTAGTGCATCAGGAACTGCCTACACTTCCGGAGCACCTGAATTCACCCTAAGTTTTAAGCGGGGTTCGTGTTACTCGATCTCTAGTTTTATGTGTAATGTGTTGTAGATCGTTGTTTGTCCTTTTCTCCTTTTTCTTTTGTACATTGTGCTGTCTGTCCTTCTTCTTTTGGCCATTGTGTTGTCTGTCCTTCTTCTTTTGGCCATTGTGTTGTCTGTCCTTCTTCTTTTGGCCATTGTGTTGTCTGTCCTTCTTCTTTTGGCCATTGTGTTGTCTATCCTTCGATTTACGATTCTGATTACCCCTTTGGTATCTTCAAACTCTTCTGACTAAACTGCGGTGATCATGAATTACATAAGCCAAAAAAACTTAAATCGTGGGAAACGACAATAACCCCACCACTATCGGTACTACTGGAAGATATCATAGTTAGCTTTCACCCCGCCACTCTTGGTACAATTGGAATATAACATAGTTAGCTTTCGTTCGTTTGTTTTCTTCGATCAACGGCTTCTCATTATCCTTTTGGTATATGCACACTTTTCCTTTGATAAAAACATTAATAATACCTTATAATATGCATTGTTAAACTGAGTACTATCCTTTCTCATATATCCCCATTAAAATAAATGTACAATTCATTGCAATATATAAGAAGTATAAAGTATGGATCAGGATGAGTCTCAAGACATCTCTCCTTTTTCCGTAGAAATGTGTAATGCTTAGCTTATGATGTATTATGATTAGTGCGCATGACACGTTTCTGGAATAACCTTCATAGGGTACTCTCAAAGTCAAATAATTTAAAGGTCTTTGAGAGGAAGAAAATCAAAGGTCTTAACTATGACAGCCAATATCGGCCAAAATATAAATTATTCTAGTTTTCAAAATACCCTTTAAAATTAAATTGTGAATTAACAAAGAATTCACTACAATAAAGTCTTAGTTGTTTTTATAAACACCTACTGTTATTTTATTATTATTATTATATTTTCAAATAAGTCTTTAATATCTTAGAAAATCCATGAAACTTTTCATTACTAGCCAGGAAAGAAATTATTCTTTTGCAAAAAAAAAATGTTTTCTTTAAGCAATCTATTTGTATTACTCAGTCAATATTTCAACAAGTAATAAGTGCCTCTGTTAATTGTATTTTTTTGCAGATTACGTGACTTTGATCCATAATCCGTGATTGTATTAATTCAGAATTTGATGATGTTAAATCTCCATGACTTTGACCCATGATCCGTGATTACGTTGATTAAGAATTTAATGATGTTAAATCTCCATGACTTTGACCCATGATCCGTGATTACGTTGATTAAGAATTTAATGATGTTAAATCTACATGACTTTAACCCATTATCCATGATTACGCTAATTTCCGAATTTGATGATGTTAAATCTACACGACTTTGACCCATGATCCGTGATTACATTGATTCAGAATTTGATGATGCTAAATCTCCATGACTTTGACCCACGGTTACATTGATTCAGAATTTGATGATGTTAAATCTCCATGACTTTGACCCATGATCCGTGATTACGTTGATTCAGAATTTAATGATGCTAAATCTACATGACTTTGACCTATGATCCGTGATTACGTTGATTCAGAATTTAATGATGTTAAATCAACATAACTTTGACCCATGATCCGTGATTACGTTGATTCAGAAATTGATGACGTTACAACTACATGACTTTGATCCATGATCCGAGATTACGTTGATTCAGAATGTGATGTTAAATATACATGGCTTTGACCCATGATCCGTGATTGCGTTGATTCATAATTTGATGATGTTAAATCTACATGGCTTTGACCCATGATCCGTGATTGTGTTGATTCAGAATTTGATGATGTTAAATCTACATCACTTTGACCCATGATCCGTAATTACGTTGATTCATAATTCGATGATGTTAAATCTACATGACTTTGACCCATGACCCGTGATTACATCGATTCCAACTTGACGATGTTACAACATGACATTGGTCTGTAAGTCAAGTCATGATTGCATGGATTCAGAATTTGATGATGTTACAATTTCATTGCTTTGATGCGCGATTCGTAAAATACGTTAATTCAGAAATTGATAACGTTACAACAACATGATTTTGATCACGATTCGTGATTACACTGATTCATGATATTACTGCTACATTTCTTCAACTGCAAATTCTCTTGTACAAAAAGTCTAGACAAGGTTATATCAGAAACTCATTTGCACCTATTCGGAAATCAATACATTGTCATAGTTCCTTTGATTTTTTCTTAGGCAAATTTGTGAAAAACTATTTTTTTCTATCAAGTCTGAGGAAAAATAGGTTTTAAACTTTTCCATATTGTTGTTTTTATATACAGTATAATGTTCTACAATGATTGTGTATAAGTTTATCCCATTATAAGGGCTCCTAAGGCACCTAATAACAAACCTGCACCAAATTTATTATTTTTCTTTGGAGGAGGGGGTGGTGGTGGTTTCTTCACTTGGTCATAATGAGTATTTAGTTTCCCCTTTTTCTGCCGTATCAATTTTCGTAATCTTCTATTCTCTCTTCTAATTTCTTCAAGAGCATTTGATTCAGCTCCTATCACTAATTTCTTATCATCCTGAACGCTTAGTGCTTGTAACCTTTCTCTCAAGCGAGTATTTGCTTGCAATGATCTGCCGATTGGATCTCGTATATCTGTGGCCGTTACGTGTACACTCGAGGGGTCCACAGGTATGGCATCGGGAAAATGTGAAATATCACGAACAGCTTCAAATCTGTTATCTGGAAACAGTAACCTATTATTCTGAAATGGTAATCTCCCGTTCGAAAATTGTGAGTTGCTAAGTCCACTAATTGGAACAGAATTTTGTTGTGAAAATCCATTTTGTCGGATGATCGGAATCCTTTGCTGTTGTGGAGCTATTTGGCGACCCATCAACAATTGTTCCGAGAAAGAGGGTCCATTACTAAGATTGTCTCTTCTATTTAGATTAATATTCGATATAGCACTATTTTGTGAACCCTGAATGTTCCCATTAGCAAAACCTACCGGTGTAACACCTGGTGGTGAAAGTTGATCTGGTTGAAACGAGTTAAATCTTTGATCGAAACCAGAGGGTGTGTTAAAATTTCTTAATTGTGCCGTGGAACCCATATTTTGTAGAACTTGTTCTGCCACTTGATTAAACAATTGTTGTCCTTGCTGCTCGCTTAAGCCGAGTGGTTGTGCATTAATGATATTCGCCACTCTCTGTCCCGGACTGCTCTGTAAATTGGAACCCCAGTCCCATGATGGGGTTATTGCAGGTGTAAAACCTGGACGAAATTGACAATCAATATCTGTAAAAAAGAAGTATTAGAAGTCATGCCACAAAATATTGATTAACTAAAGACAAGACGCTACACAGTAATTGTCAATTGTGGTGGCTGAAATCACGTCCAGATTAACGACCACACTATTTTGTTCATGTACCAATCCATAACATATATTGTATCGGTTTCGTTCATTCTGTTGATGTGTTTTGAGTTTGAGATTACTAGTTAAGATATACATTTAGTTTGAGATTCCTAGTTAAGATATACATTTAGTTGCATTACAACGTTTTATTATATTTTTGATAACCAATTCTCCAACGACCGGAAAATATAGGGGCCGTCGTGGTCGTAATCGTATACTAGTTGGATTTACAACTACCTGTGCAAATCAGTGCCTATCACCACTAAAGTTGTGAGTTCGAATCCCGTTCATGGCAAGGTGTACTTGATACAACATTATGCGATAAAGTTTGTCAGTGACTTGAGGCAAGTCGATGGTTTTCTGTGGGCACTTCGCTTACCTCCACCAATAAACTGACCGCCAAGATATAACTGAAATATTGCTGGAAGTGGCGTTAAACACCATAACCCCCCAAAAAATCTCTTCAACTAAAACAATGCCATATACTTCCTCGGAACTAACAACACACACATTACCAGTACAAACTCATGGTCTATGAATGTTCGTAATTGGCTAAGTATAAATTCAGAAAGTAGATCTGCTAATTTTAGAACATTCATCAAATAAGAAATAAGTTTTTCCCATTCAGAATAATACTTTTGACTATTTGGGTATATTTGTAATTTATTTATAATTGTTAACACTGTTATTTCGTCAACGTAGACACCAACAGAAACACACACGTTCCAATAAATACATAATTACAGAGAATTCTTGAATGAAACGAGTAAGGCCTCGTTCTTGACAAATGCTACCAGATCTACTTTTTAACCTATGTTGACAATGAAATACGTTTATTTACAGCTCGAGTGTGTGTGTTTTCCCCCCAGACATGTCGTACAACTCCTCTAAATTTTGTGTCAGTCGGGTGTGAGGGACAAATACAAAGTACAACTCGTCCTAATAGATTAATGCCTAGTGTTTGGTACGTGCCATGAATGTTCCATATATGTTATAGACTACTTGTAGCAATATATATAATGAAAATGGAGTATTTGTTTCATTGCCGCGTATATTTCCCGACCAAAATATATCTACCGAAATATGTGTCCACATAGGAATTTAGCGAAATTAAATTAATAACCTGGCTAATATTCATGTATCATAACATATGTACATACCCTCGGTTGTCTTCGGTGTAGAATGTACATGGTTTGCTCCATGCTCAGTACGTTGCAGGAATATCTGCATAATTCTTGCATATTTGCATATTATTTGTTTGAAAACCCGCTCTCGTCATGAATAGAGCTGAAAATACTGATCCCTTGTCGTTTCTTAAAATCAATGAACCGTGTTACTGTGTATATCAATGAATGAGTGAGTGATTGTTGTTTAAAACAAACTCTGTAAATTGTTTTAGCTATATCATGATGGCGAGAACAAGTTAATTTTCAATAAAATGATGACGAGGTCCGCTTTTTACTAGAGCAACACGCTTAGTTGGATTTTCTATAGTGATAGCTCATTGAAACAATAGTTTGCGGATAGACATGTCGCCACACTCGGACACATTATCCTGATTCCGAGCCAACCAGTCTTTGCTCTTACTTTTTCATGCTGAGTGCTTAGCGGAGAAGCAACAAATACCAATGTTGTAGTCTTTCATTTGACCCGATCTGGACTCGAACCCACGATCTACCACACTCAAGGCTAGCATGCTAACCATTACACCACTGATGCGGTTGTGTATATATTAGAAATATACTCTGTCTATTAAAACTTTAAAATAAAATAAAAGAATGAACAACTTGCTGTTTAACTTGAAATAAATATAACTTACTTGATATCAACAGTAAAACAAGAATAATTCTAAACATATCCACGATTATATGATAATACATCTTTCTGAAAAGAAGGGAAACATAATTTTAATAACAGATATCTATCAAACTAAGGATTGTATTGTGTTTGATATTAAGCTTGCATTGTATTCTAAATATAAAAAAAACGAACAAAATTATTAAAAAAAAAAAACGTTAAAAATAACTTCAGTATTTATGAAACAAAGAGAAAAAACAATATTCAAAACATAATATGTAATTCACTTCCAATAAATAGTGTCTGTTATGTTTTACTTAAACATGTTATATGGCGTTTCGAGATTTGACCGATGTTTGTTTTTACTTACATTTGTACAACAAATGAGTGTTTTAATCCCTAGTTGATTCAGATTTATTTACGAGGTCGTACACTTATAATAAAAAGATGTGACCATTGGCGCTTGTCATTTGTCACTTAAACTGTCAATAATTAATGAATAAAAATGTCAGCTGAATCTGACGTAGATCATAGTCGACGTTGTCATTCTTGTACATTCTTTTACAGGTTAATTAATAATTACTGCAGACAAATGTTGTCAAAAATAAATGGTAGAATGCAGTGGTGATTAAAAATATTTAAAAAAAAAAGCCTTATGCTAAGAATATGAGAATACTTATTATCGCCATTCAATGTGATATTGCTACAGATAATGTGTATCAGTGAGTGAGTAATCAATGTTTAACGCCAAATGAAATATTGTCCTTCTATATCATGGCGAGAACAAATTCCATTTAATGAGAAAATGATATCAGCTTTGTACTAGACCAGGATTATTACAGTGCTAGCTCACTGAAACAACATTCCGGGGATAGACATGTCGCTCCACTGGGACACATTATCTCAATTCTGACCCAACCAGTTTTTGCTCTTACTCGTTAATCCTGTGTGCTTAGCGGAGAAGCAACAAATACCAATTGCATAGTCTTTGGTTTGACCCGAGCTGGTCTCACACACACGATATACCGCACTTGAGGCGAGCGCGCTACATATTACACCATCGATGGTGTTTAATATGTATCCCTTTCGACTCACGGTATAAGTTTCTGGTGTTTAAAGTGCTTCATCTTTCCATCCACGGCATAAGCATCTGATAGCTAAAGTGTATTATTTTCCACACTCAGCATAATTTCTAATGGCTTAAATGTATCACCTTTCCACTCACGACATAAGCATGTGATAGCTAAAGTCTACTACCTTTCCACCCACGGCATAAGTTTCTGATGACTAAAGTGTTTAATTTTTCCACCCACGGCATAAGTTTCTGATGACTAAAGTGTTTCATTTTACCACCCACGGCATAAGTTTCTGATGACTAAAGTGTTTCATTTTTCCACCCACGGCATAAGTTTCTGATGACTAAAGTGTTTCATTTTTCCAACCACGGCATAAGTTTCTGATGACTAAAGTGTTTCATTTTTCCACCCACGGCATAAGTTTCTGATGACTAAAGTGTTTCATTTTTCCACACACGGCATAAATTTCTGATGATTAAAGTGTTTCATTTTTCCACTCACGGCATACGTTTCTGATGACTAAAGTGTTTAATTTTTCCACTCACGGCATACGTTTCTGATGACTAAAGTGTTTAATTTTTCCACTCACCTAATGGCATTGTACATTGAGAATATTTGTACTAAAAGTTAGACTGATTTGTTTTATAACGTTTTATAAACATTTATTAATCATTTAATTTAGAAAATATATTTTAGAAAGACAAAGTGACATATTAATTGAGTTTTCCTTTGTTTCAAATGGTTACAAGATTCAAGATTCTTTATTTCTCATAAAACCATAGTTTAAACAGTTGTACAGAGAATTTGACAATTTTACATAAATAGATATTTGGTTTTGGTTTATTTTAATTTGAAATAATTGACCAAATTTTAAAGTGGTGATTCTGTGTGAAAAATAATGACTCGGGTATAATTTTCTCTCATTTGACAGCGATTTACATTGAAGAATGTAGTGAAATTCATCACCTATCTCTGCATCCGTGCATATATTACACAGTCTATTCCCATGATCAATACCATGCCATCGTCCTGTTTCGATAGGTAATCGATGATTACCAGTTCTAAATTTACAAAATGTGATTTTGTTTTTATATGTCAAAATATCTAAATTTGGTTCAAATTCAAAATGTTTTTTAAATAATTTATAACATAGCCCTTTTTGACGAGTTATTATATTTGATCGCCATTCTTGTTGAAAGTGGTCAAATAATATTTGCTTTAATGTAATATTTAACCATGTATAATTATATCCTTGGCTCTCCCAGGTATTACTGAAACCACAATTACAAACTATCTTCTTGTGAAAACTTCAGAGATCCGAATTTCACGGATGATGCCAAACCACATAATCCGAACAGATAAAAAAAAATTATGGAATTAAAAACCCAACAATATTCAAAAGTTCCTGCAAATGGGGCGGGAATGAGAACATGTAAATCTCCCTGTCTCATACAAGATTCTGATGTCTAAAGCCAATGTAATGTCTTAGTGTAGATTAAAAGTTGTTATATCGACATGCTAATAGCAGCAACACGTCTGCAACAATTCGATGGGTCACACTCCATGACTGAAGAGACAAACAAAATGTATTAAGATTATGTAAAGATTCCCATCATTTTATAAACTCCACAGTACCTCTTCAAATATCTGAAATAAGTTAGACCTAGAATGATCTAGTTTTAATATAATTCGTAATACACTTCTACGTTTATGTTGTAGTATACGTTAATTACCACTGTTTATAAATGATATTAGGGGACCGTATGGTAGTTGGATTTACAACTACCTATGCAATCAATGCATATCACCACTGATGTTGTGAGTTCGAATCTCGATCAGGGCGAAGTGTACAACACTATGTGATAAAGTTTGTCAGTGACCTGCGACAAGTCTGAGGTTTTCTCCGGGTCCTCCGGTTTCCTCCACCAATAAAACTGACTGCCACGATATAACTGAAATATTGTCGAAAGTGGCATTAAACACCATCAAACAAACAAGCATAAATGACATTAGTATATACCAAGGGAGGTCATGTTTCAGAATATCTTTGGACATTGTAATTATATGTGCATGCAGTTGGATTGTTGTGTTCGGTTGTTAATTCAAAAATAATATTATTTAGAATAACCAACATGGTAAATAATGTGGTGAAAGAGATTAGAAATGACAATCTATTCATGAATATAAGAAAAATCACTAGGCTTAGAATTTTAAAATGATACCAACACTCCCTTCATACTGATATGCCAAACTCGGAGGAATATGTAAAACGTGGAGAAAGCACGCTAATGACAGGTAAGGTATTTTATTTACATCACTCCGAAACAATAAGTTATCATTTGACACACTATTTACACCCAACGCTTAGGAAATGACATTGCTTTCAAATGATGTCAAATTGCACGCGAATGACTGGACATTCTTGAAGTTATCGGCTGTTGAACGTGAAATTTTTGTGAAATTCCAAGTTTGATGACAGAAAACATCAGATTCACCCACCCACATCAATCTCTGTATGCAATGCCCAATCATTTGCCGATTATCTGTCAAAATCTCATAATCTGAAAGCTTCTCCTTTCCGAGCAATTGGCGTTTTGAAAGGCACGATCATTGAAAAATGGACATGGCTCAACGCGGACGTATGATATGCAGAACTCGGAGTAACAATTTCATTTGGAACTACCGAACGCGGAGTAAATTAATGTTCAATTGAATCAATATCATCACTGTCTCTTAGATTTAGCATTCTTTTTGATGTTTTCAAGTTGTAAAATTTCATTCCTTCTAAAAAAAACATCAATTATGATCCATCGGCAGACATTTGGCGCTTTGATACTACCGGTATCAACGAACGTCTGTCACAAATCTAAAACAAGTCCATTTGATTTTTCGTTGAGATAATTTTTTTACATTCAAGCCACTTTAAGTGTTTTAAGGACCCCAAATTCAGCATACTATTTATCAAGTTGATATGTATGAGTTATACTTATCTGTTTTTATTTTACAGTTTGTATGGATGACAATGAAAAAATATAAATACTACTTTTGTAGCTTTATCGACGACAGTTTGGAGGCCATTGTTGATCACTGTATTGATTCCCATTAAAAAAATACCCTCAAATACAGAGAACTTGAGTTGGATGAACGACCAGGGAACTCAGATATCAAACACAAATTCATGCTGGAGTTATTCCATCAAATATTGAAAATGATGGAAAAACTATCATCGTTTCAAAAGACTTAGTTTTCTTTTAAGAGACAATGGTTCAAAACAGAAAAGGCTAAAAGAAAGACCTACCCTAATCCATTTGATTGTCATTTTGGTTTAAGCACTCTTACATTTTGGATTTCTTCCCCATTAACTTAATGTAAAATAAATTTGAAAAATAAAATAAATTCCCTAGCTACCTACCCTATTTTTTTTTTACCTTGGGGACAGGAAACAGACATATATTTTTTTTGGCCTGAGTAATCGGCAACGATTCCTTTGTCAAATTGTTTGGTATTTATCTTTAATTTATTAACATATACAAATGTACATGTACATTGTAAACGACATGTAAAACATCAAATCATCGACTGTTCAGTATGACGGTATGTGTCCGGTGAATGACTGCGATCTAAAATTAAAACTTATCTGTAAAGAACTAAATATTTCATTACTGGTTTTGGTTTTTCTTATTTTATTTTTTTTTTCATGTCGATAGGAAATATTTTTTAGAAATTACACACATCAAGTGGATGAAAAAATTAGGTACATAAAATTGGAATTCTTTTTTCGTTCCGCTATGGAAGGAATGAAAATATTTTAAAGCTAGCTTGGAGAATTTTTCAGGCATTCTTGCCTGTCTATGAAAAGAAGACATATTTTGTACACAATTTGTATGAAATCAATAACAATCTTGGACAATGTCAGTACTCATGAATTTTGCATCCGAAATGAAATTTTCATTTAAATGTTACAAAGCTTGATCATTTACCTAAAACAAATAATTGCATATTGCATGTCCTTTTTGAAGGTTTTTTTTTTAAAACGGACAACAAATATGAGAATATACCTTTTTATTTCACTTTTCGGACGGAAAAGTTTGCCCCTCCACTTTTTCGTTTTTGAAAAAGTTTGCCCCCCCCCCTCTTTTTGGTTTTTTCCTACGCCACGGGACTTAACTCGATTCAACTTAACTCCAGACTCAAAATCAGATTTACGGGAATAATTTTGAATTCATATTGCCATTTCCATAATGTATCTCTAGTCAGAGATGCTAGGTAGAAGCCGAAGTAAAACATTGTAGATCGATTCATTTGATGAAGATGCAAGTTATAATCAAATTTTACATATGACCACCAGACACAGTCTCCACAGAACTTAGATCAAAGGACAAGTTGGTATACAGCCGGAAAAAAAATACGGATCTGAAAAAAATGGCAACTCGTCAAGAAACTGTCCGAAAGCTAATCGGATCTTATAGAAAATACAAATTATTAGAAATATTCATAGAGGTCAGAGAAATAACAACAGTAAACAGATAATGCTTTCCCTTTCCGTCATATGAAAATTAATTAAAAATTCATAGAGGATTTGGCAAGTTCTTTTCAGCCTTGTACCATGTTCACGTGTAATCCTCTTCTGTTGTTCCTACTAAAAACTCTGATTATAGCTGAGTGATCTGTCAGAGAGATTATGGGCTAGTAGTACGTCTAGTAAAAGATTATGGGATAGTTGTACGTCCAGTAAAAGTTAGTCTAGAGTTGTTACTCATTAGATAAATTCGTGTAGAGATGACAAAAATATATGAAAATGATGAAAGAGATAGATTACTTCCGATTTCAATTACTACCAATTTCATTTTAAGGATTTCTCGAGCTATGTTTTTATTCGTAATCAAACGATGTGTATGTCTAGTATTTCATCGCCTTAAAATGCAAATTGTTTAAGGTGCTTTTCTAGTAAAAAAAACGGATCTTTTGATGCTGATATCTACCGATTTAAGTTCCTACTCCGCGGTTCAGCAATCCTGTACTCCGAGTTCAACATGTTCATTCATTTTTTTCACCGCGGTGAGCCATGTCCATTTTTCAATGATCGTGCCTTTCAAAACTCCAATTGCTCGGAAAGGAGAAGCTTTCAGATTATGAGATTTTGACAGATGATCGGCAAATGATTGGGCATTGCATACAGAGATTGATGTGGTTGGTGAATCTGATGTTTTCTATCATCAAACTTGAAATTTCACAAAAAATATTGTCAATTTCACGTTCAACACCCGATAACTTCAAGAATGTCCAGTCATTCGAGTGCAATTTGACATCATTTGAAAGCAGTCATTTCTAAAGTGTTGGGTGTAAATATTTTGTCAAAATAATAACTTATTGTTTCGGAGTGATGTAAAGAAGATACCTTACCTGTTATTGTTATTAGCGTGCTTTCTCCACGTTTTACATATTCCTCCACGTTTTACATATTCCTCCACGTTTTACATATTCCTCCGAGTTTGACATATTCCTCCGAGTTTGACATATTCCTCCGAGTTTGACATATCAGTATGAAGGGAGTGCTAATACAACTAGAATTTTTAGGACTTTTCTTTATTTTCTTTCACATATATATTTTTTTTCATATAAAGGCGATGTGCACGCTATACAACATTATGTGATAAAGTTTGTCAGTGAGTTGCGGCAGGTCGGTGGTTTTCTTCGGGTACTCTGGTTTCCTCCACCAATAAAACTGACCGCCATGATATAACTGAAATATTGTTGAAAGTGGCGTTAAACACCCTAACTCTCATTTAAAGATATTAGGAAGTTTGTTGTTTATTTCATTTCTGTATGAAACGGTTCCTAACCTGTAGTTGAATGGTACTCATTATTTCTGTCGTAATATGCTACACGTGGGATCTTTTCGGCGGGTAATTAGTATAAGTGTGTTTTGTTTTGCATAAGAACCGCCTCGGTGGTGCAATGATTATAGCATGATCGCCTTAAGCGCGGTAGATCGTGGGTTCGAAAGCCTATACAATTGGTATTTGTTGCTTCCGTGCTACGCATGCAATATTAAGGAGAAAAAGAAAATACTTGTTGACTCGTAGTCAGGATAACGTCTAAGTGGAGCGACGTGTCTTCGTGTAGTTGGTTATTTCAATTGTTTTTGCCATGATGATAGCTGAAAGAATGCTCACTTAGCGGTACACAACAATCAGTCACTTTTGGCCTGCTTCGTACAATCACTGGGTTGATGCCTCTCCTAGTGGACAATTAATACCAATGTTATTATTTGCTCAGAATTCAGTGTACTTATTATTGAAATTTACAGTTCCTAAGTAATGTAAGTAGTTTACCTTGCCCAGACAAAGGTAGCCTAAAGTCATTATTTCTATTATGTTTTGGTTGATGTTAAATGTTATGTGGGTTTCCAATGATTGTACGTTGAGTGTAGTTGTAAATGTTATGTGGGTTTCCAATGATTGTACGTTGAGTGTAGATGTAAATGTTATGTGGGTTTCCAATGATTTTACGTTGAGTGTAGATGTAAATGTTATGTGGGTTTCCAATGATTGTACGTTGAGTGTAGATGTAAATGTTATGTGGGTTTCCAATGATTGTACGTTGAGTGTAGATGTAAATGCTATGTGAGTTTCCAATGATTGTACGTTGAGTGTAGATGTAAATGTTATGTGGGTTTCCAATGATTGTACGTTGAGTGTAGATGTAAATGTTATGTGAGTTTCCAATGATTGTACGTTGAGTGTAGATGTAAATGTTATGTGGGTTTCCAATGATTGTACGTTGAATGTAGATGTAAATGTTATGCGGGTTTCCAATGATTGTACGTTGAATGTAGATGTAAATGTTATGGGGGTTTCCAATGATTGTACGTTGAATGTAGATGTAAATGTTATGTGGGTTTCCAATGATTTTACGTTGAATGTAGATGTAAATGTTATGTGGGTTTCCAATGATTGTACGTAGAATGTAGATGTAAATGTTATGTGGGTTTCCAATAATTGTACGTTGAGTGTAGATGTAAATGTTATGTGGGTTTCCAATGATTGTACGTTGAGTGTAGATGTAAATGTTATGTGGGTTTCCAATGATTTTACGTTGAGTGTAGATGTAAATGTTATGTGGGTTTCCAATGATTGTACGTTGAGTGTAGATGTAAATGTTATGTGAGTTTCCAATGATTGTACGTTGAGTGTAGATGTAAATGTTATGTGGGTTTCCAATGATTTTACGTTGAATGTAGATGTAAATGTTATGCGGGTTTCCAATGATTGTACGTTGAATGTAGATGTAAATGTTATGGGGGTTTCCAATGATTGTACGTTGAATGTAGATGTAAATGTTATGTGGGTTTCCAATGATTTTACGTTGAATGTAGATGTAAATGTTATGTGGGTTTCCAATGATTGTACGTAGAATGTAGATGTAAATGTTATGTGGGTTTCCAATAATTGTACGTTGAGTGTAGATGTAAATGTTATGTGGGTTTCCAATGATTGTACGTTGAGTGTAGATGTAAATGTTATGTGGGTTTCCAATGATTGTACGTTGAGTGTTGATGTAAATGTTATGTGGGTTTCCAATGATTGTACGTTGAGTGTAGATGTAAATGTTATGTGAGTTTCCAATGATTGTACATTGAGTGTAGATGTAAATGTTATGTGGGTTTCCAATGATTGTACGTTGAGTGTTGATGTAAATGTTATGTGGGTTTCCAATGATTGTACGTTGAGTGTAGATGTAAATGTTATGTGAGTTTCCAATGATTGTACATTGAGTGTAGATGTAAATGTTATGTGGGTTTCCAATGATTGTACGTTGAGTGTTGATGTAAATGTTATGTGGGTTTCCAATGATTGTACGTTGAGTGTAGATGTAAATGTTATGTGAGTTTCCAATGATTGTACATTGAGTGTAGATGTAAATGTTATGTGGGTTTCCAATGATTGTACGTTGAGTGTTGATGTAAATGTTATGTGGGTTTCCAATGATTGTACGTTGAGTGTAGATGTAAATGTTATGTGAGTTTCCAATGATTGTACATTGAGTGTAGATGTAAATGTTATGTGGGTTTCCAATGATTGTACGTTGAGTGTTGATGTAAATGTTATGTGAGTTTCCAATGATTGTACGTTGAGTGTAGATGTAAATGTTATGTGAGTTTCCAATGATTGTACGTTGAGTGTAGATGTAAATGTTATGTGGGCTTCCAATGATTTTACGTTGAATGTAGATGTAAATGTTATGCGGGTTTCCAATGATTGTACGTTGAATGTAGATGTAAATGTTATGGGGGTTTCCAATGATTGTACGTTGAATGTAGATGTAAATGTTATGTGGGTTTCCAATGATTTTACGTTGAATGTAGATGTAAATGTTATGTGGGTTTCCAATGATTGTACGTAGAATGTAGATGTAAATGTTATGTGGGTTTCCAATAATTGTACGTTGAGTGTAGATGTAAATGTTATGTGGGTTTCCAATGATTGTACGTTGAGTGTAGATGTAAATGTTATGTGGGTTTCCAATGATTGTACGTTGAGTGTTGATGTAAATGTTATGTGGGTTTCCAATGATTGTACGTTGAGTGTAGATGTAAATGCTATGTGAGTTTCCAATGATTGTACATTGAGTGTAGATGTAAATGTTATGTGGGTTTCCAATGATTGTACGTTGAGTGTTGATGTAAATGTTATGTGGGTTTCCAATGATTGTACGTTGAGTGTAGATGTAAATGTTATGTGAGTTTCCAATGATTGTACATTGAGTGTAGATGTAAATGTTATGTGGGTTTCCAATGATTGTACGTTGAGTGTTGATGTAAATGTTATGTGGGTTTCCAATGATTTTACGTTGAGTGTAGATGTAAATGTTATGTGGGTTTCCAATGATTGTACGTTGAGTGTAGTTGTAAATGTTGTGTGGGTTTCCAATGATTGTACGTTGAGTGTAGATGTAAATATTATGTGGGTTTCCAATGATTGTACGTTGAGTGTAGATGTAAATGTTATGTGGGTTTCCAATGATTGTACGTTGAGTGTTGATGTAAATGTTATGTGGGTTTCCAATGATTGTACGTTGAGTGTTGATGTAAATGTTATGTGGGTTTCCAATGATTTTACGTTGAGTGTAGATGTAAATGTTATGTGGGTTTCCAATGATTGTACGTTGAGTGTTGATGTAAATGTTGTGTGGGTTTCCAATGATTGTACGTTGAGTGTAGATGTAAATGTTATGTGGGTTTCCAATGATTGTACGTTGAGTGTAGATGTAAATGTTATGTGGGTTTCCAATGATTGTACGTTGAGTGTTGATGTAAATGTTATGTGGGTTTCCAATGATTGTACGTTGAGTGTTGATGTAAATGTTATGTGGGTTTCCAATGATTGTACGTTGAGTGTAGATGTAAATGTTATGTGGGTTTCCAATGATTGTACGTTGAGTGTAGATGTAAATGTTATGTGGGTTTCCAATGATTGTACGTTGAGTGTAGTTGTAAATGTTATGTGGGTTTCCAATGATTGTACGTTGAGTGTAGTTGTAAATGTTATGTGGGTTTCCAATGATTGTACGTTGAGTGTAGATGTAAATGTTATGTGGGTTTCCAATGATTGTACGTTGAGTGTTGATGTAAATGTTATGTGGGTTTCCAATGATTGTACGTTGAGTGTAGATGTAAATGTTATGTGGGTTTCCAATGATTGTACGTTGAGTGTTGATGTAAATGTTATGTGGGTTTCCAATGATTGTACGTTGAGTGTAGATGTAAATGTTATGTGGGTTTCCAATGATTGTACGTTGAGTGTAGATGTAAATGTTATGTGGGTTTCCAATGATTGTACGTTGAGTGTATATGTAAATGTTATGTGGGTTTCCAATGATTGTACGTTGAGTGTTGATGTAAATGTTATGTGGGTTTCCAATGATTGTACGTTGAGTGTTGATGTAAATGTTATGTGGGTTTCCAATGATTGTACGTTGAGTGTATATGTAAATGTTATGTGGGTTTCCAATGATTGTACGTTGAGTGTTGATGTAAATGTTATGTGGGTTTCCAATGATTGTACGTTGAGTGTAGATGTAAATGTTATGTGGGTTTCCAATGATTGTACGTTGAGTGTAGTTGTAAATGTTATGTGGGTTTCCAATGATTGTACGTTGAGTGTAGATGTAAATGTTGTGTGGGTTTCCAATGATTGTACGTTGAGTGTAGATGTAGAAAATTATTCAAGAAACGCGTCGTGTGCACTAATTAGGATATTTACATTTTTATTTGAAAGAGAACTCCATAAGGGGACGTCAAGACTTGATTCCATATCTGGAGTTGGAAAAGTATTGGGCGGCCTCAAAAAATAACATACCTCATTTAATGTAGATTTCACAATAAACTAAAGAAAATAATATTTCATGGCTATATCTCCCATGAATACTTGGTAGGACTCAATAATCAACGTTTTATTATTCTTCCCTTCCCAATCTTTACAAAAATGCTGGTTATCATGTATCATTCTCTTCTTCTTCTTAAAAACCCGTATATTTGCAAAATACTTAATATTTTTCTTTTGTGCATAAACTGGTAAAAACCCTTATGAATATATACCAATTCACAATCGAATAAAGGAAATTTCTTCAAACTACCAAAAACTGATACAGTTTGAGCTAAATGGGCAACTACAGGTTTATGTTAATAGGTTTCTTAATATATTTTAATTTTTTCCATGAATTTTGCATTTTTTATGCATTTTTATTAAAATTAGGTATATTAAAGAATTAATTGGAAAATCTCGGATTGATTCCAAACGGTACATAAAAGCCATTGGATTGTCCGATACCATCGTTTCAGTTTTTTGAGTGGACCGAAAATCCAAGTTGGCAGAAAGCACAACTTAAACTGTTTAACTCTGAGAATATGAATAAAAAGCAGAAAGCACATAGATAACCAGGTGAACCATACGGCCTCATCATATGTTAGGCTTATTGAAGATATATAAGGGTAATAACAAAACTACCGAACTCCGAGCAATCTTACAAAGGGATATGTGAACATTGAAATATTATGTATGCATATGAAAGTTTTGGTCATTTATATACCCTCTCGTAATTTTTTTTATGTTTTGTCTAAGCGGTTGCCCCTCTCTGTAGGAATCACGATCAATATACATAGGAGCTAGTTGTGCGACACATATCCGATATACAACTCATCATTAAGAATCAATCAATCAATCAATCAATCAATCAATCAATCAATCAATCAATCAATCAATCAATCAATCAATCAATCAATTAATCAATCAATCAATCAATCAATCAATCAATCAATCAATCAATCAATCATATTGTTTGTTGTAAAAAAACCAAATACTGATTGATTGATTGTTGCACTAGAAAACATCATAAGTTAATATAGGTTGTTGTCCAATGCCTTTTTGTTAATAACTAGTACAATACTGTGAATCTAAATTATAATCTTCTGTATCAATGTGACAATACTAACTGATTAAATACAACGTGAATTCTTTAAAAGATGAAAATAGCCATGGTTTAGCATAATGTTGTATGTGTTTAATGTAAACAATAGTATATGCTTTATTCTTTTGACATATCTAAAATGTCAAATGTCATAGTGTTTTAGTATTTTTGAAGATCTGAAGATGAAATCAGTATCATGTTTATGGTTGAGGCAAATGTTTGAAGTTCCTTGGAACATAAAGAAAATATGTATGGGTCAAATCTGTGCACACATTTGAACAGCTATATTTGACAAAGCATAGATATAGTCAAACCTGCCTATGCGGTCACCTCTATTAAGCAGTCACCTGTATTTAAGAGGTCACATTTTTCTTGTCCTGTCATAGAACATTTCATATGAATTGAACTTCTTTAAGACGATCACCTGTCTTAAAAGACCACTTTTTCTTTGTCCCAAAGGTGACCTCTTAATACAGGTTTGACTGTATATAACTGAGCCTAAGTTTTCATAATCTACAATTTGTAGCACAACAAAGATAGATTTTGTCAACACATAAGAGTGTCCATGTTTGATAGTGACATTGTAAATACTGAGCTGTGTAGCTTGTTGTTCCATTTCAACATTTTCTTTAATTAGTAAACTGATGTTCAGGTGATGTAATATTGACTTTGCTATGGACTATGAATACATGGTTGATCATTTCACTGTATGACCCGTATCTTGTCAGTCACAGTCACTATCTTAAGTTTTCTTTTAACTTTTTGTTCATTGAAGTTGTCTAATGTGATTTCTAAGCTTAGCATTTTCTTGTCTAATTTGTTTCATTGTATTTTCTTGTTCTATTTTTCTCTGATGTTTGGCTTGAATAATTTGTTGTCTTAGCAACGCATTTTCCTTTCTAATTTCCTTCATTTTCCTTGCTTTTGACCCTCGAACAATAATAGTGTCTTTATCATTTTGAATTTCATAAAGTATTTTGTTTAATCGTTCATTCTCAGTTAAACCTTTCCCAAGTCGATGAGTACGCATGTCTAATAATTCACCATCAACAAGCAGTGTATCTCCACCATGACGAATGTCGTGGAGTATTTTTGTTAATCGTTCCTTTTCGGCTAAACCCTTTCCTATGTTTGATGTATGTTTGTTCACAACAGAGATTTGTTCATCTCCGTGAACAAGTGTTGCTTTTAAGCGCTTATTCTCATTCAAAGCTTTTGATACAGGATTAATTAATTTTTTCTGTTGTGCTAGTGCAATTTGCTGTCTTAGCTTAGCATTCTCTTGTCTGATTTGCCTCATTGAAAGTTCAATTTGGACCTTTCTTTGTTGCTTTATTTGAGCAATTTTTCTTCGTAATAATGCATTTCCTTTTCTTATTTTGTTCATTGCTGCTCTTTTGGAACCACGAACAAGAATGTTCTTTTCTTTAACGTGGATCTCTTGAAGTTGATTGTTCAATCTGTCATGTTCGGCTAAACCTTTACCTATTCGGCTATTTTGCATGTCTAAAGCTTCACCATGAACAATAAGTGTACCCTGTTTATAATCTAGACCATGCAATATTTTAGTCAATCTGTCGTTCTCTGCCAAGCCTTTTCCTATATTTGAAGTGTGTCTATCAACAACAGAAACATCTCCTTGAACTGTATTGGGAACTTGGTTGTTAGGAGTAAGCACTGATGACATTATTCTTTGATTTTCTAATAAAGCTATTCTGATTGGATTATTTTTATTAACTACACCATTACTTGTTCCCGAAAACCTCTTCATGCGATGAGAGTTTGTAGGAAAATGGCCACGATTTCCTAGATTTGAGGGAAATGCGTAGCTATTCCTTTCATAATTACGATAAATATTGTTTGAACCAACGGGATATACTCCCCCAGAAGATTGTGTAGGTAGTAATTGGTCAGAAGAAAATCCGGAATCAAATCGAGACGAAATAGCATTGAAAGATGAGTCAAACTGGCCATAAATATTGGCCTGTTTTTCCAGGTTTGGTGAGATAAGAAGATTGTTTGTCGATGCTGGTTGATGTACTGGCTGATTAACTTGACTGTTGTAATGGGTGCCGCCATGCCGTGCCGAAACTGAAATTAATGAATGGTTGAAGATTTTATGAAACAAAATAAGACTGCAAATAATATCTGTACTCTACTAGTGTTATACACATTTAAAGCATTTATGCATACCATACCCCGGGGAATTTCCCGTTAACTTTGTAAGTTTGATATCTTAATCAACTGTAATGAAAACTTTTTTCTCCGTGTTTGCTTAGTTTTATGGAGTTTAACGCCATTTTCAACAATATTTCAATTATATCGTGGCGGTCAGTTTTATTGGTGGAGGAAACCGGAGCACCCGAAGAAAACCACAGAAAGAAGTGTGTTAGTATAACATAAGACCTCCAAATGCTACATGATATAATTGTGGTTTATCACATTGTTTACAAGTATGTTATATCATAAGATTGTATATGACGTTATCAACAATTGACCAATCAGGATCATCAAATGTTTATTATCAACATAAACATGTGTGCATAAATAGTTCCTGATTACATCAACTTTTGTCCATAGATTAATAAAACAATACTAGTACTATCCTGTTACATGTAGCTGACGTCTATAATTGTCGGTGTGGTGACTGTATCGGTTGTGTAATGGGTAGCGTGCTGGTAAATCGTAGATTGGAGCCCGGTCGGGACAAAGACGAGACCAGTGGTATTTGCTGCTTCTCCCCTAAGCACACGGCATTAATGAGTAATGGCAAAGATTGGTTGACGGAATCTGGATGTGGAGCTACTTGTCTACCCATGGACTGTTGTTTCAGTGAAGTAGCACTATAAAATCCAACTTAACGTGTTGATCTAGTAAAAAGCAGAGATCATCGTCTAATCAAAGTGTATCTTGTTCTCGCCATGATATAGCTGAAAAATTGCTATTTGGTGTTAAACAACAATCACAAACACTGCGTATTTACCTGATATGACTGTCAATGACAAAATGTATCCAAAAAGAGCTGCCATGTTGTTTTCCTGTAATTAATATAATGGAAACAAACATTAGATCTTAATATCTGTATTAATACTTTACGTAACAAATACTGCATCTTTAGCGCTTCCAATAGAAGGGTTTGAAGATACCAAAGGGGTAATCAGAATCCGTATATCGAAGAACAGACAACACAATGGCCAAACGAAAAAGACAGAAGAACAGACAACACAATGGCCAAACGAAAAAGACAGAAGAACAGACAACACAATGGCCAAACGAAAAAGACAGAAGAACAGACAACACAATGGCCAAACGAAAAAGACAGAAGAACAGACAACACAATGGCCAAACGAAAAAGACAGAAGAACAGACAACACAATTGCCAAACGAAAAAGACAGAAGAACAGACAACACAATGGCCAAACGAAAAAGACAGAAGAACAGACAACACAATGGCCAAATGAAAAAGACAGAAGAACAGACAACACAATGGCCAAACGAAAAAGACAGAAGAACAGACAACACAATGGCCAAACGAAAAAGACAGAAGAACAGACAACACAATGGCCAAACGAAAAAGACAGAAGAACAGACAACACAATGGCCAAACGAAAAAGACAGAAGAACAGACAACACAATGGCCAAACGAAAAAGACAGAAGAACAGACAACACAATGGCCAAACGAAAAAGACAGAAGAACAGACAACACAATGGCCAAACGAAAAAGACAGAAGAACAGACAACACAATGGCCAAACGAAAAAGACAGAAGAACAGACAACACAATGGCCAAACGAAAAAGACAGAAGAACAGACAACACAATGGCCAAACGAAAAAGACAGAAGAACAGACAACACAATGGTCAAATGAAAAAGACAGAAGAACAGAAAACACAATGGCCAAACGAAAAAGACAACGAAAAAGACAGAAGAACAGACAACACAATGGCCAAACGAAAAAGACAGAAGAACAGACAACACAATGGCCAAACGAAAGAGACAGAAGAACAGACAACACAATGGCCAAACGAAAAAGTACAAAGGGTCAAACAACGATTTACAAAATATACACATAAAACTAAGGATCGGGTAACACGAACTCCACTAAAAACCGGGTGTGTGTGGCGCCAATTGTATACACAATAAAAACTCGTTTGCGACTGACATTGAAAATCAAAAATATTTTACTCGTATAACATATACTAACAATGTTATTTTGAAATTGACTATTGATAATAAGGCATATTTGTAATAGGAAATGTTATTTTTTTATAAGTAGTTTATTTTTGTTGTGTTATTGTACACTCATTAACAGGATTATAATTTATTATTTATGTAGGTATCGTTTTTCAACGAATCAACACCTAGGACGGGATGATTTACTTTCACGTGATGTTATAATTCAAAGTCATCTTTAAAAAAAATCCAAAAAAAAAAAAAAAATCGGAAAAACTAGACCCAGATTTTGAAAAACGAAAATATTTGTTGCACAATTTAGCACACTATGCGTAGATCTATCTTCCAGGTAAGATTTTTTTTGCTTCAAAGACAATCGTATACAAGGCAACAAAAACAAATATTACTTGAGCAATATTAATACTGGTAGTATTCTATAATATCCCTAAAACATTTACGATTTTTCTTTAAATTTGTCTGAAGTTAAGTTTTTAATTAATCATGAACCTTAATTATCATGGGACTGTGTTATTTCCGAGATATTCACTGACTGTTAGTTGTAAGGAGAGTTTGATGATACCAAAAGTCCAATAGGATCCGTACATCGAAGTAGAACAGACAACATAATGGCCAAAAGTCCAATAGGATCCGTACATCGAAGTAGAACAGACAACATAATGGCCAAAAGTCCAATAGAATCCGTACATCGAAGTAGAACAGACAACACAATGGCCAAAAGTCCAATAGAATCCGTACATCGAAGTAGAACAGACAACACAATGGCCAAAAGTCCAATAGAATCCGTACATCGAAGTAGAACAGACAACACAATGGCCAAAAGTCCAATAGAATCCGTACATCGAAGTAGAACAGACAACACAATGGCCAAAAGTCCAATAGAATCCGTACATCGAAGTAGAACAGACAACACAATGGCCAAAAGTCCAATAGAATCCGTACATCGAAGTAGAACAGACAACACAATGGCCAAAAGTCCAATAGAATCCGTACATCGAAGTAGAACAGACAACATAATGGCCAAAAGAAAAAGACAGAAGAACAGACAACACAATGGCCAAAAGAAAAAGACAGAAGAACAGACAACACAATGGCCAAAAGAAAAAGACAGAAGAACAGACAACACAATGGCCAAAAGAAAAAGACAGAAGAACAGACAACACAATGGCCAAAAGAAAAAGACAGAAGAACAGACAACACAATGGCCAAAAGAAAAAGACAGAAGAACAGACAACACAATGGCCAAAAGAAAAAGACAGAAGAACAGACAACACAATGGCCAAAAGAAAAAGACAGAAGAACAGACAACACAATGGCCAAAAGAAAAAGACAGAAGAACAGACAACACAATGGCCAAAAGAAAAAGGACAAAAGAACAAACAACGATCTACAAAGCATACATATAAAACTAAAGATCGAGTAACACGAACCCCACTAAACACCGGGGGTGTACTCAGGTGCTCCGGAAGGGTAAGCAGTTCCTGCTCCACTAGTGACACCCGTCGTGTTAATCTAGTTGCAAACCCGTTGATAAGTCATGAATGAGTAAAGGATCGGGAAGTGCTTACGACAAGGGGAACATATCCGTGGTCATTTGTGACACAGATATTCCATAACGGTCAACCAAATCATGGTGGCGACCGTAAAACTTCCGAAGTAAGGACTTCAACTTAACCAAGAAGAACACTTGGTTCAGTAGCTTCCTTGTTAGCAGCAACCCGCTATCAAGGAAATCCTGATAGGAACCACAATCTGTGGAATATCGTATCAATTGAGATATATATACTCCATTTGTAGATCCTGCTGGAATGTTGATAGGTTTAAATGGAAAGTTCACAATGGGAAAATTGATATCATTTCTTTTGTCGTAAAGTTTCGTTCTTAACCGCCCCTCACTGTCAATTTCGAGATGTAGGTCAAGGTATGAAGCAGACCTATCTGTATACAAAGCTATATTTTATTTGTAAGGCTGTTACAGAAGAAATATCCCATCACATGCAACTTTTTCGTAATTTATCAAAAGTTTGTGTTATGCAGGCTTCATTTTTACCTTGTACGTCTGATGAACATAAGTTATATACATTGTATGATAAAATGAATAATGTCATTATACTGAATTATGTACATATCTCATCTATTTATTTTCCCTCTTAATGGACAGAAATTAATTGGTGTTGTTCTCTGCCAATAAATTAAAAAATGGAGAGTGAAAAAACAACATATTTTTCTTATATATTCCGGATAATAATTAGGCTATCATATCATTTCAAAACCCTTTCTTCTTTACCAAAAAAGTAGCCCCTCCCTTGGAGTGAAAGGTATCTGCGTTATTTCCCCCTTATTTTTATTTAAAAAAAAGTTACCTTGGAAGTTGTAAAATGTTATAACATGCCTTTTAACATTTATCATACAATTATTTCATGCTAAGTTAACTCGAAGCGTATATACACAAATATATTAATAAAATTTACATATAAGAATTTTTTTTTAACTGTGTACTTATACTATCATTCAACATTTATATATCTATAAAATTTGCCGCCAAGATTTAATTGCTAAAAAACAAATAAAACAAAATTTTGATTTGACAAGGAGGGTTACAGATCTTACCTTGATGAGGTGTTCTTTGGGACTACAAGTTTTTGTGTAATTAATCAACCATTATATTAATATGACATGTTGTATGTCACCGGGATCAAGTTGGCCGTGTTAAGTTATGGACAATTAGATGACGTTACACTTGTTTCTGTTTTGACAATCAGTTTATTGTATCAAATGTGGTTTAGGTCCCTACACAGTTTAATTGTTGTTATTTGAGGTTTATTGTAAATATAAATACATGTAGACAATATACATGTACATATACGTTTATTGTCGGCAAATATAAAATTTATTTGTACGAACTACAAAAAAAACCCCACTTTATTTGATTTTTTATGTATATGAATATAGAACTGGAGTAAAAAAAAAATGACAGAGAGCAAAATATTTAGAAATAAATTAAAAAGTATTCTATGTGAAATGAACAAATAAAATATAAATCTAATATAATTCATTATTATTATTATTATTATTACTATTATTATTATTATTATTACTATTTATTATTATTATTATTATTAATATTATAATAATATAGGGTTATTGCATGAATATTGGTGAATATTGTCCTGAGCAGTATATCATATTGCGCGAGCGTGCGAGTGCAAAATGATACACTGCGAGGGACAATATTCACCAAATTTAACAAGATAATAACATAATGTTTATAACAATTAATGTAAAATGTTAATTGTATATTTTTATAAATATTATCACATGTTTACTTCTATATTCTGACTATTGCATAAATAATTTTCAAGGTAGGCTATAATTGTTTTATCATTTTTCAATATTATTATCTAAATACATGTCTTAAAATTTTGAAATTTTATGAAAACTCTGAAATTTTTTAAACTTTTTGAAAATTTTATCATTTTGAAATCTGATGAAAATTTTGAATTTTTTTGAGATTTTTAGAAATTTTTGAAATTTAGAAATTTTGAGAAACCTCGGCCGGAGCGGGTGTTAATTTTTCCGGATCGGCAAACTTTGGGCTCAGCGGGTGTTAATTTTAGGCATTAACACCCGTTGCTAATATTATCACATGTTGCTAGGGATGGGCGGGGCTTATTAAAGGTTAGTGAAAATTAACAAATGCCGCTTGTCCAATGAAATGAATGGATAATGTAAGAAATTTGCGTAAAGTATAATCATATATATTATATGTAATAATACAATGTGAACTTGGAAGAGAGCCCGGAGGACAAACGTCACTCCCAGATAACAATTTAGTTCTAGTTTCTGTTAATGACATCAACAGTTTTATGACTATATAAATAATAATTATATTTTCATTTGAAAGTAACCAAATAAATTTAGATTTGTTATCCAATGATGCAACATTTTTGCAAATATCTGAGATTTGTTGCATAGCTTCAGTTCTAAATGAATTTAAAATGGGACACTGCAGTAAAAAATGTATTTCATCCTCTATTTCTAATTTGCATAGTTTACAAATTCGTTCATTCAATGGTATATTCTGGTGTCTCCCCTTTTCAATTTCTAAGTTATGTGCACTTATTCTAAATCTAATCAATATGTTTCTGTTAAAATTATCTAAATCAAGATAAGATTCAAATGCAAAATTATTTTTGAAAAGTCTATATGTGCGCAATTTATTTCCATATTGCTTTCCAGGTCTGTCATTAAACATTTCAGTTTTCCAAACTGCATTATATTTAGGTTTAAGTTTTGAATAAAAGTATGATTTTATATTTCTTTTTGTAGTCAATATCGACTTAGCACTTACATTAAGATACTTAAGTATGGTATCAATGCTTGCATACCAACTTTTTTTGTTTTGTTTATGTAGAGTTTCTGAAAGGAGTAGACACTCAGATAGTAAAGTTGATGAAGTATTAATTTTAGATAAGCGGACCCACTATTTTATCATGTTTAGAAGAACTTCCAGAAAGAGGGGATATCTTCCAAGCTCACCCATAACAGCGCTATTTGTTGCCCTTTTCCCAACTTTAATGGAATATTTACATAGTTTTAGATGTGCTTTTTCCGCTATAAGGTCCCTGCAAACTTTAGAAAAGTAATTATCCCCTTGTGTTAATAATTTTTGTGCTGGAAAAGAGCCCCAAATTTCACTTCCATAAAAAAGTATGGGTTTAATTGTATGGTCAAATATATGTAATATCGTTTTAATCTTTGGGAGTGTCCTTGAAAACATTTTTTAACCTTGAAAAGAGCCTTCAAGCCTTTATGATATAAATTATTTTTGGCTTCTGTAAAACTACCAGATATTGAAAAGGTTACTCCTAGATATACATAATTCCTACAATTTTCTATAGGAATATTATTAATATAAAATTTATGAGATGTTATTCTGCCAGTGTTGTTGAAAACTAAAGATTTGGTTTTAGAAATATCTATCTGAAGACCCCATTCATCACAGTAATGTGATAATTTTGTTAAGCTATTTTGTAACCTTTGCAGGCTCTCTGACAACAACACCAGATCATCAGCATAAAGTAGACAATGAAGGAAAGCTCACAGGGCTACAACTATCATCAACAATATTAGGAAGATCATTTATGAAGAGCTTAAATAAAGTGGGTTTCAGATTGTCACCTTGTCTTATTCAGACGAATGATTGAAAATGATCTGTCAAGTAAATGTTATTCACTTTTACACATAAGAGTGTATTTTCATTCATATTTTTTATAACATTGTAAAAAAGGTCACTAACACCTGAATTTCGAAGTTTATAAAGTAGGCCTATATGCCATACTGTATCAAAAGCTTTGCGAAAATCTACAAAGCAGGTATATAAATGTTTAGACCCTTGTTGAGTATATTTATCAATTAATGTCTTCAATACAAACATGTGGTCACTAGTACGACTGTCCCTACTAAAGCCTATTTGTTCAGGGCATATAATATTATGCATGGTTAGAAAATTGTCTAATCTATTATTTAGAATTTTTAAAAACAACTTGCCAATACAACTGCCAATTGTAATGCCCCTATAGTTAGAAGGGTTACATTTTTCACCACTTTTGAAAATGGGAACAATTATTCCATTTGCCCATACAACTGGGAATTTACATGTACTTAAAATATTATTAAACAATTTACAAAGTGGATCAATAATATAAGTTTGTCAAAACTTCAACATTTCATTTAATATTTGATCAAAGCTGCTAGCTTTATTATTTTTCAAAGATGCTATTGCATTTATAATTTCTTTATTTGAAATTCTAGTGTCAAGCTCTGTAAAAATTTTAACATTTTCTAAATCTTTTAACTTATTTAAAAATGAAGAGTACATTTTTATTATTTTTATTTAAACTTTTGAAATATCTAAATCATTCCTCCCCTGGGATTTCATCTGATGGAGAGCTTGAACAAGGTTTATCTAAATGATTAAGTTTTTCTAGAAGAGACCAGTAACTTTTTGGGTCACTGTCCCTTGACAGGTCTATTAACTGGTCAAAGAGGTTTTTCTTATATTCTTTATATTTTAACTTTCTTACTTTCCTATACTTAATGAGCAAACTTAAAAAAAAGATCCTCTAATTTGAGGATCCCTCCTATATTTGTCAAGAAGCTTCTGTTTTTGCTAATTCAGTTTTATGTTTAATTATGTTAATATTTAAAAATTTATTTTTATATGTGCTCTTTGATCTAATAACTGTTAGGAGATATATATGTAGTAAAAGATAAACTTTGAATTTGACGAGTAGCTACACGTCAAGCTGATAATTGGATTTCCCCTTTGTGGCCTAATGCAGTATTGTAATACTATTTAATATGTCCTTCATGGAAAGTGAATATGTTAGTTACGTAAAAGCTTTCTGTTAGTTTTCGGTAAATACACTACAATTTTATTTTTAAGCTTAAGCGGATGCATCCAAAGTGAATTTAGAAATAAAACTGTATGTGGTGTCATTTGCCGAAAATCAACAGAATGCTGATAGTTAAGGACTGTAGCTTGTAGCATCGATGCGAGTAACAGTCATATATAAAAAATTAACATATGTCTGAATGAAGAATATACATTTTGTATATACTCCGTACTACAAAGTTTTCGTCACACCTTGTAGAACCCCTCTAAAAACAGCGCTGAGTTGTACGATTTAGATCTTAGTGAATAACTTCTGATATTTGAAAAAAATGTCACAGGCTTAGTGTGTAGACCGAGTCTGCTACCACGATCGTTTCGGACACGAAATGTATAAAATTCGTTTTCTACCGACAAAAGGAAAGGTTTGTGGTGCAATTTTCGATCGCAAATATAAACAGTTTGATTTTGTTTTATTTTCAATGGAAGTGAAGATACATGTTAAAGTAATTTTCCGTCTATGTAATTTGCGATGTTAAATTTTGACCCTTGCCTTTGTTCAAAGGGTGTTTGGGCTAGGAAACAGCACCCATCTTTTTCACCCAATCTACTTTATTTTTTCCAATGTATTTTGCCGCATGGTTTCAGTAGAGTAGACTTAAATAGCAACGAATTTATTTTGTTTCATATTTCGAAAATTCCTGATTTTTTTTCCCGCCAGGTGAAACTTCCGCGGGTTCTTATCTTTCACTGTCAGTAACCCTGAACTGCATGAACTCTACTGAACCAATCGTCACCAAGAAAGTAAAGTGTGGGGTTTGCAATATACACCACACCTTTAACAAAGAGATTTTCACCTATCTATGGTACACCGTAATTATCAACTTTCGAAAGAGTTATTTTCCTCAGGCCTTCTTAGTTTGATAAATATAGATTAGTACATGACATTTTTCATATCATACCCTTTATCAGCCCGAGGTCATGATGTCAGTCCGAGAGCCGATAGGCTCAAGGGATGATATATGAACGAGGGCTGATAAAAGATATGATATGAAAAATGACATGTTATGATATGTTTATCATATACTTCAACAGAGAAAATAACTGATTAGTACCAAAATGTCATTTTGGCTAGAATTAAATACATTTTGTACATGTATATAGTTATACAACAAGAAAATTATTGTTTTAATATACAAATCCAACAAATGCACACTTTTTAAGCACTTTCAATATCATAAGAGAGAAATTGGTAGATAGTAATTTTCTGTGCAAATGTTCAATAAAACAGTTGAATCCGCCGTATCTGTAAACACAGCTTTCCGGAAATTCACGAAGTGAACTTACGGACATTGACGGAAAGGCATGTAATAACATTCCGGAAGCAGTTAATAAACTTGCTTTAACAGACCGCTTGGACCATTCTTGTGAAACTGGGTGAAATAAACATGATTCCTCTTATTATTCTAAACAAAACTCAAAGTTTTATTACAGGGTAAAATTTTAGCTTTATCATCTACAAGTATATGATAAATTCAGATTAATACATGGGCATTTCTATATTGGTCTCGTTATCATCCCGAGACCCCCATATTGGTCGAGGGATGATAACCAGGCCAATACGGAAATGCCCATGTATTAAACTATTCATTACATACTTCCGACATCTAGAAAAGAGACACCCATATTGGCCTGAGACGAAGTCGAGGCCCATATTGACCCGGGCCAATATGGGCCTCGATATGGAAATGATCTTGTAGTAATCCAATAACCGGTTATTTTCCCGGGGTGTGAACATATGGACAGTTTACTTCCGGTCATATTGGTCATACACAAATGCCTTTATTTGAACTAAGTATGTAATAATTATGGATATTAACTTTCCATGAAGTCCATAATTGTATATTATGCTTTATATGTTATGAAAAATATTTCAATGATTAGGTGAATATTAAAAAATACTTTATATATTTTATTTCATATGTTTTTGTGAGATAATATTAATAAGTTGATCTCATAAAATCAAGACTTCCGGCATGGATTAAGAGCTGGAATTTCCGCTTACAACCGTTTGATTTTGTCGCTAAGGAGGCCTATCAACAAGGATATAAAGCGTGTCATCATTATACTGAAAAGGGTGAGAAACCCCCCCCCCCCCCCCCCCCCCACACATTTTGAGCATTAGAAAATGGAAGGGTATTAACTACTTAAATTTTCACGCTACAAATGCTACAACAAAAGTAATGGTATTAAATTAAATAGCCAATGCGACCGCAAACGACGATGCTAGATAGAAGGTGTGACAAGAGAAACATAGTTCCTATATATCTACCTCTTAGTAGACATCTAAATTTAGTAAGCCTTAGAAAATATTTGAGTAAATTATTCCATTTTCATAGTTAGTTTTCATATTATAGTAGATTAGTAGGTCAACTCTAGCTGACATTCACAAACATTTACTTCAAGTGAAATATCAGATCTTAAGTTTATACTCAAGAGATTGCCCTAAAATGATATTTAAAACTCTTTAAATATCGTGCTAAAATATCATTTCTATGTCCGAACCGTCCATAGTTCCATTATAACAGCGTGTCATCTTCTTCTTCCAAATACAGGACTAGACTCAAAGTCTCGTAGTTGTGGTCCGACAGCTCTTTAGCCCGACAGTTCGATGGTCCGACAGTTCGATAGTCCGACACAATGGTAACTACTCGACAATTTATAAACCGAAAATTTACAAAAAATTTGTATCAACAATTATGACATTGCCGAAAAGTGCAACGACGACACATTTTCTTGTTATCGTTGTCATCGTTACATTTCAGTGTATTCGTCACGCAGCAAGCGCCTTATCATAAACATGTACTTAGTCTAAATTGTGATGATTTGACCTATTCGCCGAGATGGCATCGTGAAACCCATAGCAGATGACGCTGTACGTTTTTGCTCTTAATAGAGGGATTCAAGAGATTATTCCAGAAGGATGTAGCGTAATTGGTTGTGGATTTCCGACGATACCTGCTCGGCAAATAGCACAAGTCGTGTCCGTAAACTGGACTTCTGTTGCGTTCCTTGGGATACCTCAACTACACACAAGACTTCGGAGGTAGCATGAACGGGGGAACTATTAAATTATGAACGGCGGAACTATTAAATTTGTCGGACTATCGAACCGTCGGACTATCGAACTCTCGGACTATCGAACCGTCGGACCATCGAACCGTCGAACCATCGAACCGTCTGATATAAGTGATCATGATGCATCAATAATTTTTATAGAATGTCCTAAATTTCAAACCAGATCATTTCAAAGGGAGGTATGGTTATATGAACGAACTGACAATGAAAAATTTGCAAGCAAACTAGATGCCGTCGATTGGAATGCATTACTTTCTGACTCTCAGGATGTTGATGAAATGTGTAATACTTTCACCGAGTCGCAAGGGAGTGCATTCCAATCAAAATTGTCACAATACGTAATAGCGATCGACCATGGTTTAATAGTGAACTCGGAAGAGAAATTAGAAAACGAGACCGTATTCGTAAGACAGTAATAAAATATAGCAAACAATCAGATATCGACAAATACAAGAAACAGAGAAATAGAGTTAATAACTTAAAAAAGATTGCTAAAGAACATTTTGAACAAAATATATATATTTTTTTTTTTATTTTATAAATATATTTATATATATATATATTTAGACAATATAATCTTAGAAAATATATCAAATCCAAAAACTTACTGGAAAATAATGAAGATGTTAATTAAATCGAATAAAGGATGTAGTAATATACCTCCTCTCCAAAATATAATTCAGGATGAAGGACTAGGGGAGATAGTTTACGGAGACGACGAGAAGTGTGAAATACTAAATAAATATTTTAGTTTTATTTCTTCATTGGAAGATGTGAACGTTCCTCTTCCAGATATTGAACTTAAGACTGATAATTTTCTACAAGATATAGTCATTACCACAGAGGAGATTGTTGATATTATTAAAATAATAAATCCTAATAAGGCATCGGGGCCAGATATAATAAGTCACAAAATGTTAATAATCTGTCCTGAAAAAATAGCAGCCCCTCTCCAAATAATTTTTAATAAATCTCTTCTACAATGTAAATATCCAACCAGCTGGAAGATTGCACATGTGATTGCTATTTTTAAAAAAGGTGACAAGTCAATACCGTCTAATTATAGACCTATATCTCTCATAAGTTGTGTTGGAAAAATAATGGAACGAGTTATCTACAAATATGTATTTAACCATCTACAAAGAAACAAGTTAATTTATGAATATCAATCTGGTTTTCTCCCAAAATATTCAACAGTACACCGACTATTAGAAATGTATAACTGCATTTTAAATTCACTAGAAAAAAGGAAATTAGCTGTTTTGTATTCTGTGATTTTTCTAAAGCATTTGATAAAGTTTGGCATAAAGGGTTGATACATAAAATTAAATCATACGGTGTGGATAGTAATTTATTATATTGGTTCTCTAGTTACCTGCAAGATCGACAACAGAGAGTATTAATAAACAAGTGGTGTTCTTCACTTTGCAATGTTTCAGTTGGTGTACCCCAAGGATCAGTACTAGGCCCTCTATTATTTAATATCTATATCAACGATATTGCTGAGAAGTTAATCTCTCTTACCCGATTTTTCGCAGATGACACTTCCTTCAGCTATTCCAACCGTTATGAATTACAGATAAAAACTGTGATTGATCACGATTTGAAAGAGCTGGATGAATGGTCAAAGAAATGGTTGATGACTTTTAACTCAGAAAAAACAGAAATTATGCTACATGTATTTTCAAATACGGATATTCCAGAATTCTATTTTACATTTAATGAAAGAACTATTCCTATTACAAATTCTCACAAACATTTGGGAGTTACATTTAGCAGCGATGCTAAATGGAATATACATGTCGCAAATATATTGTTAAGTATTTACAAACACCTGAATGTTCTTCGAAAGTTAAAATATAAACTTTCTCGGAAAAATCTAGAGAAATTATATCTAGTTTATATCAGACCAATTTTTGAATATGCTTGTGAAGTATGGGACAATTGTGGGGTAGGGAATTCTAATAAGCTTGACCATTTGCAACTTGAGGCTGCTAGAATCGTTACTGGTCTTCCAATATTTGCTAGTTCAATTTTAATTTATAAAGAATTAGGCTGGGAATCATTGGCAGAAAGAAGAAAAAGGAGAAAATTACAAATGTTTTATAATATACAAAATAATAATGCACCCATGTATCTTTGTGACTTAATTCCACCATCAATTCAAAGTACAACCGTTTATTCATTGCGTAATGGAAGTGATATTATAATGCCATTTTGTAGACTATCGAATACTTATGATTCATTTATTCCTTCAACTATACGTCAATGGAATAGCTTAGATCCATCTCTTCGAAATGTGGATTCTATTGCAAAATTTAAAGCTGAATTAAGGGGGGTTATGGTTTTTTTCTAAAAAAATATTCTGATTCCCAATGTTGCTGAAAAAAATATTCTGATTTTGGTGGAGGAAAAAAAATAATCTGATTCAGGGTTTTTGTCATATAACAAAATGTTAAATTCTAGAAAAATATTTCGCGCATTGCGCGACAAAAAAAATAATTATTCTAACTCTTGTGTTGTCCGAAAAAAAAATTCTGAACGAAGCAAAAAACCATAACCCCCCCCCCCCCCTTCAAGTTAAATGGTCGGTCCCTAACCCTCTCTCTCATTCCTTTCTTCATTCTCTGTTTTTGTTCAATCTACACATATTAATGTAAGAAATATTTATATACATGCATGCTCTATCAAATAATGTTGTAACTTATTGTATATAGGAGAAGACTTCATAAGTTTGTTTAACTTGTGTCTTATCCTTTTTGCACATTTGAGCAAATACAATATGTTTAAACTAAATCGAACCGTCGGACTATCGATCGGATCCCCCCGAAACTGTGTGCGCTATGTACATGGACAATTTAAAAGTATAATAAACAAAATTAACCAAGCAAAAATAACTAAATATATATATGTACAGTGGTTTGAAATATGTTTTTAAAGGTGGGTTGGGAATCCTTCAAATGTTAATGTGGAGATAATACCACTTTTGAAGGATTCTAGGTTAGGTGAAAGAGCTTTTGACTGAGGTAAACTGTTCCAGACTGATATTGTATTTAAATAGGGAAGAAAAAAAGCTTATAAAAATCTTTATTTGACTGAATTTCTCTGAATTTATGTGCCCCACGAGTACGCCTGTCAGATTAGCATAGCATGGTTGTTGGTACCTTCTACTAAACCTCCATTTATTTTATATAGCAGCATCATACTTGCTTTAGTTCGTCTACAAGCAAGACTGTCCCACTGTAAGGTGTCAATCATATTGGTGACCGCACCAGGTGACCTGTCACGGTAGTCAATAAAGACGTACCGAGCTGCTTTCCTTTGTATTTGCTCAACCTGAGATACTTACTGTTTTTTAGATGGATTCCAAACTGGTGAAGAATATTCGACAACCGGACAAACAAGTGATGTGTACGTAAGTTTTTTAACATGTACAGTTTTTCACATTTCAGCGTAGAAAGCCTAAGGTTTTATTGGCTTTTGAAGTTATGTTATTAATATGTGGGCTCCAATCTAGATCATTGTTAATAGTTACACCTAAATATTTGCTATTGTCAACTGGTTGTAATGTGTGGTTATGTAATTTATAATTAAGTTTAAGGGGAATTTTCTTCTTGGTAACATGGATGACATAACATTTTTCTGGGTTGAACTTCATCTGCCATGTCTTCCTAATTCGCTAGGTTTGTCAAATCTTTTTGTAGTAAATCTGAATCAGATTGAATATTAACATTTCTGTACAACAAGCAATGATCTGCAAAGAGTCTAACATTGCAGTTTACGTGTTCGGGCAAGTCGTTTATAAACAATAAGAATAAGGTTGGGTCTAAAACTGTTCAACTGATAATTTAGAAGATGTTATACCATTTAAAAGAACTTGTTGTTGTCTATTTCCTAAAAAGTCTGTTATCCAATTTAAGTTTTTATCTCGAATACCGTAATAATTTAATTTATGAATCAATCTTTTGGCGGAACTTTATCAAAGGCTTTTGAAAAATCTAGTAGGATTATATCAATCTGATTACCATCTGCTAGTGACTTAGCAAGATCTTGAATGCTAATGAACAGTTGTGTCTGGCAGGATCGTTTGCTTCTAAAACCGTGTTGGCTATCATGTAATATTTTATGTTGACTAAGATGTTTTCTGATGTTACTAGTTATAATGTGTTCTAATACTTTACAGCAGATAGCAGTTAAAGACACAGGTCTATAATTTACAGCACTGTGTTTATCTCCTTTTTTAAAAATAGGTACAACATTAGCTTGTTTCCAATCTACTGGAATATTCTCATTATCAATTGAAAGTTGGAAGAAAAATGATAAGAATGGTGATAGTTCTTCTGATAAATTATTCAAAAAATGAGCTGGTATATTATCAGGGCCAGTAGTTTTATGGGGGTTAATACTTTTCAATAATTTTATTACACTAATGGTGTTAATCTTTATTTCTGGCATGGTGGGGTGGGGACTTTGACCTTTATTTGGCATGGTAGTAGTATCCTCTGTTGTAAATGCACCTTTAAATTGTTCATTTAAGATGTTAGCTTGGATATTTGTATCACTATACGACAGTCCATCTTTACCTCTAAGGGGTGATACTCCTGATGTTTCTGTTATTGCCAGAAAGATTTAGGTTTTTCATCTGACTGGGGACTGATTATTTCTTGCATATAATTACTTTGGGCTTTTCTAATTTCTCTTTGTGCTGAAGCTTTAATTTTTTTATATTTATCTTTATGTTCTTGTTTACCGGTCTTGTTAGCTTTATTAAATGCCTTTCTTTGTTGTTTACATAATTTATCTATTTTTGTATTTGCCCAGGGATTAGTAAATTTAGATTTTGTCATTTTACTGGGTACATTATCTTCTATGCTTTTATTGATGCCATCTCTAAATTTAATCCACCATTGGTTGACTGTGGTTTTTGTATCAATTTTTGTTAACAGTTCTGACACAAATTTACTAGTTAAATTCTTAAGGTCATTCATGTTTTTTTTTCCATAAGTATATTTTATGTTGTGTGTTTTTAATAGATCTTTTTGGATTGCAACTCGCACCTACTAAAATGATGTTATGATCTGAGATACCTGGTATAGGCTTGACTTTATTTATTAACGATGATTGATTTGTACATAAAAGATCTAAAATATTATCCTTTCTTGTGGGAAAGTCCACAATTTGATCAATTCCCAATTTATTTATCATATCTATAAATAATTCATTAAATTCTTTTGGATACATCGTACCTGTGACTGTTTGGTTAGGCCAGTTTATATCAGGAAGGTTGAAATCGCCACATAATCAAGAAATGGAATTTCTAAATCTATTATTTAAGTTGGTAATTTCTAAGATCATTTGATATAAATAATCTATATCGGTTTTACTGGGTGGTAATTAATGATTTTGTATCAGTGTTATTAATTTGTCCAGCTATTAATTCAATCTTTTCA
This sequence comes from Bathymodiolus septemdierum, assembly GCA_963383655.1. Classification (NCBI taxonomy): domain Eukaryota; kingdom Metazoa; phylum Mollusca; class Bivalvia; order Mytilida; family Modiolidae; genus Bathymodiolus; species Bathymodiolus septemdierum. Next base: position 116,978,233 of record OY726519.1, read on the forward strand.
CTTTTAAATACTTCTTGGCATATGATACCCTTTTTGATTGCAATTAGAACACACCTGCATTCTCTTGAGTCACGGTCATTACGAAATACGTCTTCAAATAGTGTCGATGGAAATACTTCAGAGGATAGTACATTCTTATTTAACCATATTTCGTTTCCAATGATTATGTCATGTTTAGATGATGTCAACAAATTCTCAATTTGAGGAACCTTATTTTTACAACTTCTAAAATGTACTGTAAGGACTCTAAAATTATTCTGAACATAAAACCTTTTTTTATTTCTTGGTGGAGGAGGAGGTTTGGGAGATGATGCTGCCAAAGGATCTCCAATATTATCATTTATATTTAATGAGATTTCTGAGTTATTAGTTAACAAGGAATATGAGTTTGAACAAAGAAGTGAATGCCCTGAGGATAAGTATGATTGAAATATTGTTCTAGAATGGTTTGGTGTATTACATACTGGGCAAATCCAAAGAACTGAAACATTTCCATATTTTTCGTACATGGATGGACTTATGTTAACGCATACAATATGACACCATTTGTCACAGTTGTCACATGCAATTGCATCAGAATCCCATGTACATTCTTGGGAACAAATAGAGCAAGGATAACTGGAATCATCCAGGCTTTGTGGTCCAGGATTGAGTTCAACTTGATTACTTAGCAAAATTCTGATGAGCAAATAGATGCGTCTATCTGAATTACCAAAAATAGATATCTTTTTGAAGCTGGACACATGCAGATCCCAATAATATATCTGCGTTGGAACGTTAAATGAAGCATATTGTTGCAAACTTATTTCATTGATTTTATCATTCAACACTAGGCAACTTTTACAATAATTTTCTTTATTAAAAAATAATACAAAAATTGAAAAAAAATATTTTTATCATGTGATTAAACATGATGCTTACACTGTCTCTGTGGAAAGTGCAGGTGAGGAAGATGGGGGAAGTGCTGACAACATGTATGTATAAAGTATATATATATACGTCTGAAAATTAAACCAAACAGTGTTAGAATTAGATTTTAGAGCCCTGTCAAATTTTTGTTCTTCCCTCGACGGGATTTGAACCCACACCACTGATACACTGCAGCACCATTCGCTTAACCTTACGCCCAGCGCCTTAGACCACTCGACCACATCCACTCCCTTTTAAAAGGAGCTTCAATACTCGTAGTGTTACCTTTTCTCGTAAGGCAAATCTAGGGATATACGTAAGACATGTGTATAAGCGGGTGTAGATGGTATGCTTAATATTATAATTTGACAGCAATCTAACTCAGCAATTTTTAATATATTGTATAGGATAATGAAGAATTCACTATACAGTCACAGGAAATAAAGTATATTATACAAACGTCTAGAAGCAAGTGACAACCATACAATATATCTGTCCCACTGGATCTCAAATTTACTTTAAAGGATACTAGGTTAATACTAAATTTTATATACGTCTGAAAATTAAACCAAACAGTGTTAGAATTCGATTTTAGAGCTGTCAAATTTTTGTTCTTCCCTCGACGGGATTTGAACCCACACCATTGATACACTGCAGCACCATTCGCTTAGACCACTCGCCCTAGACCACTCGACCACATCCACTCCCTATATATATATATATATATATAAAGTTTAATAAGAGGTGTTAGTTCTTACTACTGTTATCTTCGTTCCTTGGGCGACTCAAGGATATAAGGTATTTACACAAGAGGTAGCAATATTATGGGACGAAGTCCGAACTATGGTAGAAATAGCAATATTTTGATTCCAGATCCATATCACTAATGGCTTGAATTTCATGCACCGGAAATGGCACACCGGAAACCAATTCATGGTTAAATATGCAGAAAATCGGATGCGCAGTAATCTGGAACTACTTCCGGTTATTAATGTTAAAAGTCGTCCCCGATATATCTCGGCCCTAAAAAAAAGTCGTTCCCGAGATATCTCGGCCCATAAATCTCGACCCTATTTTGATGTACTGAATGAGCGTAAAATTGGCAGATAATTTTCAGATTCGCGAGCATTCGTGGCCGTGCCTGTTTCAATAGATGGAAAGAGCATCCTTACATTGTACTACAGTACACTCCAAAAAGTACACAAAAGTAAGTAAAATTTCTATTTCAATCATCCCAAGGATTTACATGATTTAAATATTAGAAGTAGTATTAATATCAATTTCCCGCCACTGTACATAAATTAGTTCAAAAATTTACAAAATATGTCCATGAATTTGAGAAATTTTTAACAGCAAAGTGTTGAAAGATATCAAAGGGATGTACTAGAACAGTTCCAGGACTGTTGAGTTGGCTTGTAAGTCTAGTTCAAAAAAATATTTCAGCTGCAAAATTTAGACGTCCATATTACTTGCACATGCGCACACATGCGTCATATGATACCTTAAGTATTTATATCATGTTTATCTGGTACCCGTTGTTTGTATGTTAATTCATTTGAAATATTTGATGAATCCAGGCCTGATTATCGAGGTGATAACCGCCATATTGGAAATTTATCAATGAAGTTGAGAGCGAAGGAAAGATTCAGATTTATCGAAAATTGGGGTTTACAAATGCCTAATCTTATTTAGCAAAGAATTATCTTTACATTTAATCAATTATATGTACGCTTATTGATCTATAGCTGTTTTAAGATATTTTGTGTGATAGCCGTACTACTTATCCATTTCACAAATATTCACCTCTAAAAACCCAATGTAGGTTATTTGATTTTTTGCAACGTAGACTGACAGAGTGCACAATAAATATTCTAATTTCATGAGAAATGTAAAAAAATATATATTATTTCTAAATACAATAGACTATACATGAATTTGTTCAGAATAATGAATATAAAAGGCATTAATAGATGTGTTGTTTACATCTGCAAGCAAGGGGTGTCTCGAAAGTGAGTCCACAACAAAGAACAAGAGTCCAGATGAGTCCAGAAGCACACAATGATATTTAAATGCATGGTTATGATTTCTATCAAATAAATTTATATGTTTTAAATAAATTTCATATATATTTTATAAATTACAGTGGCTTTTAAGATCCTTACAGTGGAAATTGGGTAACTCGAATAATTCAGCGCCCTCTATCCACTGTCGCTACTAGAGGTCTTCAATAACTTTAATTTATATTGTACAAATATTAGAATTCTTCAAAGTTAATTTGCAAATAAAAAAAATTATTCTTACAAAATGTATTAAGAAAAAACTAACAAAAAGAGAGAAAAAGAAAAAAATAAGTAAGAACATTGATATAGTTTCTTTGTTTTTGTTTTTGTTTGTTTGTTATTTTTTTTTTTTTATAAATTTACACATTTTATAACAAGAATATAATATATATGAAATAACTATTTATTTTCATTTTCTTAACTTTCTTTTTTAAAAGTTATCGCTAAACTATTTATTCATCCGGAATTTTTCATGCGCGATTCGTAATTGACTTTCCTTTTACAATCGCCCGATAACGAATATTTCTGGTCTCACTTAACTCCAATCGTAACTACTCGGCCATTCTCGCTACCCTGCAAATAACCTCGTATGCATTAGGCGTATAAATCGCACTACTTTTCACATGTCAGTTACATGAAAGTTTGATAAAGTTATATTTTAAGCAATTTTCTATATTTCAATTAAAGTTTTAATTAGTTTTGCATGATTAGATTTTACTTTGTATGTCCTCCATATTGGATTTTCGTGGACTATATTTTTGTGCGGCTTAACTTAACTTAGCTTCCGGCAAACAATTTAAGAAGAATTTCTACTATGTACGTACGAGGTTATTTGCAGGATAGCGAGAATGGCCGAGTAGTTACGATTGACTTAACTCGAATAATACTGCGCCCTCTATCGGCGCTATAGCAAAGCGTAATATAACGACTGGATTATTCGGGTTAGGTCCCACCCAAATTTCCACTGTAAGGATCTTAAAAGCCACTGTAATTTATGAAATATATTTGAAATTGATTAAAAACATAAATTTATTTGATAGAAATCATAAAAATGCATTTTAATATCATGTTGTGCTTCTGGGCTCATCTGGACTCTTGTTCTTTGTTGTGGACTCACTTTCGAGGTGCCGGTGTCCTATAATTATTAGCTACCATAATTATTAGCTACTTTTTGACGTTCGGAACTAGATTTTCGTAAACCACTAAGGTGTTCCAAATGATAGCCATGAAAATTAGCTACCTTAATAATACATTAAAAGTACTATGCCAGTTATTCCCCTTTTACCATGTTTTGATAGATTCTTGGTAATTAGTATTTTTGAACGAAAAAAGGGGGGTGGATGTAGGCGAGGAAATCTATTTAATTAAATAGATTTATTCCAGAAATGGATAGCAAACTCCTATTCATTCATTTACACCAAGGATTTATATACGTCTGAAAATTAAACCAAACAGTATTAGAATTAGATTTTTGAGCTGTCAAATTTTTGTTCTTCCCTCGACTATATATATATATAAATCCTTGTTTACATGGAGCAAAATCTGGATGAAAATAAGTTATTTCGATATAAAATATATGATTGATTGATTGATTGATTGATTGATTGATTGGTTGGTGTTTAACGTCCAGCGAGCATTTTTTCAGCTATATTCAGGACGAGAACATTAAAAAATTTAAACGCCACGGGACTCGAAACAAGGAAAGGTGTATGGGTAGGGACGGATAATTTAGCCAGTGCAACAGGTCTCATATGCTCATAATGAGCTGTTACAGTACACTGGGTTCTTTAACGTGCGAAGAGGATGGCAATCTCTCAACACGGGACCTCGGTATTATCTACGTCTCGTCCGAAGGACGGGTTGGTTGTGAATTTATACATCCCGCACAACCGACGGACGCCCCTTCAAGCCGAAGAAGCTCTCGGTCCCATTTCTATGCACCGGGGTTCCCGCGGGGTTGTATATATATATATATAATATAAATAAATTCAAGTCTAATAATATTTTTAAAAAATTATATATTTATAGTGACATGAACAAGTTTCTATATATCAATCACCATATTATTTATCTGTACATAATGCATTTTCTACTTTGCATATATACAAAAATGTGTATATCTATTCCATTTATATGTGTATTATCATAATGTGTAATATTGAATTAATTAATAAAATATGTTTATACTATATCTATTTCAAAGAAATAAGACGCTTAGTTATAACAAGCAATAACGCTCCTGTGGTGAAATAGTTAAGAGTACTCGCATCATGTGCGGTAGATCGTGGTTTCGATCAATGATCTGATCAAACCAAAAACTATGCAATTTATATTGGCACATGGCGTAAAAGAATAAAGGCAAAGACTAGTCAGCATAATTTCTTCATTACATGGGATAGAAGTCATGAAGTTTTCCATGAATATAAGCTACCTTGCATCTGTCCAGTGTATGACATAGGTTTCAAAGTGTTATCCATGAAAATAAACTACCTTGCACCGTTCAAACATGAGCATAAGCATCTGAAGCTTGTCCATGAAAATTAGCTACTCGATCTTTCTTCATTGCATGGAATAGGAGTCATGACGTGTTCCATGAAAATATGCTACCTTACCTCTGTTCATTGTATGACACAGGTTTCAAAGTGTTATCCATGAAAATAAACTACCTGGCACCATTCAAACATAAGCATAACCATCAGAAGTTTGCTCATGAAAATTAGCTACCTCGCATTCCTTCGTTACATTGGATAGGAGTCATGACGTTTTCCATGAAAATAAGCTACCTTACATCTGTTCAATGTATGACACAGGTGTCAAAGTGTTATCCATGAAAATAAACTACCTGGCACCATTCAAACATAAGCATAAGCATCAGAAGTTTGCCCATGAAAATTAGGTACCTCTCATTCCTTCGTTTCATGGTCCATGAAAATTAGCTACCTGCCCATGAATATTAGCTACCTCGCATTCCTTCGTTACATTGGATAGGAGTCATGACGTTTTCCATGAAAATAAGCTACCTTACATCTGTTCAATGTATGACACAGGTGTCAAAGTGTTATCCATAAAAATAAACTACCTGGCACCATTCAAACATAAGCATAAGCAACAGAAGTTTGCCCATGAAAATTAGCTACCTCTCATTCCTTCGTTTCATGGTCCATGAAAATTAGCTACCTGCCCATGAAAATTAGCTACCTCACATTCCTTCGTTACATTGGATAGGAGTCATGACGTTTTCCATGAAAATAAGCTACCTTACATCTGTTCAATGTATGACACAGGTGTCAAAGTGTTATCCATAAAAATAAACTACCTGGCACCATTCAAACATAAGCATAAGCAACAGAAGTTTGCCCATGAAAATTAGCTACCTCTCATTCCTTCGTTTCATGGTCCATGAAAATTAGCTACCTACCCATGAAAATTAGCTACCTCGCATTCCTTCGTTACATTGGATAGGAGTCCTGACGTTTTCCTTGAAAATAAACTACCTTACATCTGTTCAATGTATGACAGGTGTCAAAGTGTTATCCATAAAAATAAACTACCTGGCACCATTCAAACATAAGCATAAGCAACAGAAGTTTGCCCATGAAAATTAGCTACCTCTCATTCCTTCGTTTCATGGTCCATGAAAATTAGCTACCTGCCCATGAAAATTAGCTACCTCGCATTCCTTCTTTACATTGGATAGGAGTCCTGACGTTTTCCATGAAAATAAGCTACCTTACATCTGTTCAATGTATGACACAGGTGTCAAAGTGTTATCCATGAAAATAAACTACCTGGCACCATTCAAACATAAGCATAAGCATCAGAAGTTTGCCCATGCAAATTAGCTACCTCTCATTCCTTCGTTTCATGGTCCATGAAAATTAGCTACCTACCCATGAAAATTAGCTACCTCGCATTCCTTCGTTACATTGGATAGGAGTCATGACGTTTTCCATGAAAATAAGCTACCTTACATCTGTTCAATGTATGACACAGGTGTCAAAGTGTTATCCATAAAAATAAACTACCTGGCACCATTCAAACATAAGCATAAGCAACAGAAGTTTGCCCATGAAAATTAGCTACCTCGCATTCCTTCGTTACATTGGAGGTTCCCCGCTGATTTGTTGTAACTTTTACTGTTGGAGAGATGTGACAGAATCAAAAATCAGATATTTATTTGTTAAATTCGAAATTTATAAAATATATTTTTTAGCAAAATCTATACTTTATTGAACATAAACTGTATAAGTGACCAGGTGAGTATAATTCAGGCTCAGTTAAAATGACCCGCTAATTAAGAAATAAATCATGGAAGCCAGAATGTGTTTTGAGTTTTAACATGGATTGTTGGATATTAGTATTTTATCCCGAGCCAGAGGGATAAAATTTACTAATATCCGCCAACCCATGTTAAAACTCAAAACACATTCATGCTTCCATGATTTATTTCGATTCTGATATGTCTAAGATTACAAATACGGTAGTATACTTTGATTGGAAGACGGTAATTTATATTTACGTTTGCGGAAAGTGTCACACACCATTTATGCTGCCAATGGAAAAGTCAGTCACATTCACCGGCACATGTGTGAACGAGATTATACCATCGATAAATCGCTCGTTTGTCTACAAAGCGTAAGAAGGACGTCGTGTTATAATTTGTGTTGTACTCTGGTATTCATCAAAGCTTTTGAGCAGACGTTGTCAAAGGGAACGTGAGCTATTGCGATCATTTGATCCGTCGTCCGTCTGTAAACTTTTCACATTTTAATCTTCTGCTCTGAAACCCCTTAGCTCAATGAACTGAAGCTTAGTAGGAAGCATCTATGCAAGGTTCTCTATAAATATTTTTCATTTCGTCATGATCCATTAACAAACATGGCCACCATAGGCAATTCTTATTGCTGATTGGTTGATTTCTAAAAAATCTTCACCTCTGAAATCGAATAGCCATAGGCAGTTATTGTTTCTGGTTGGTCAATTTCTAAAAATCTCTGAAACCGCTTGGCCAAATGAATTGAAACTTGGTAGGAAGCATATATGGAAGGTCCTCTATAAAGATTGTTCATTTCGGCTCAATTCGTAGCAAACATGGCCGCCACAGGCAGTTCTTGATGCTGATTGGTCGATTCCTAAAAAAATCTTCTCCTCTGAAACCGCTTGACCAAATGAACCTAATTTGGTAGGAAGCATCTATGGAAGGCCCTCTGTAAAGATTGCTCATTTAGTCCTGATCCCTTAGCAAACATGATCGGCACAGGCAATTCGTGTTGCTGATTGGTCGATTCCTAAAACATCTTCTACTCTGAAACTGTTTGGCCAAATGAACCGAAACGTGGTAGGTAGCATCTATGGAAGGCCCTCTATAAAGATTGCTCATTTGGGATCCGTTAACAAACATGGCCAGCACAGGCAATTCGTGTTGCTGATTGGTAGATTCCCTAAAAATCTTCTACTCCGAAACCGCTTGGCCGAATGAACCGAAACGTGGTAGGTAGCATCTATGGAAAGCCCTCTATAAAGATTGCTCATTTTGGATCTGTTAACAAACATGGCCAGGACAGGCAATTCGTATTGCTGATTGGTCGATTCATAAAAAATCTTCTCCTCTGAAACCGCTTGGCAAAATGAACCGAAACTTGATAGGTAGCAGCTATGGAAGGCCCTCTATAAAGAATGCTCATTTCGTCCCGATCCGTTAACAAACATGTCCACCACAGGCAATTCTTTTTGCTGATTGGTTGATTTTTAAAAAATATTCTCAACCTACTGAGCCTCCAGTCTATATATTGTATTGTATTATATGTATGCTAATGTTCCACCATGCCTGTCTGAGTTTTTCAATAAAATCTTTAAGAAATAACTTGTGTTAAGATACTTTGTGTGTGAGATATTATCATGTATATATGGCTGTTATTTAATTATTAAATTGGCAAGTATGTGTGATACAAGTATCTGTACTTACAAAACATACCAGCATGAATTTTAAATTAGATATTAATCTGTTATCAAAAACAAACAAATACAAAACAAAACAAACCAATCAAAAATATCAAAAAGAAAGACAAAACCCAACATGAATGCACCTTTTATCAATCTGATTTAGTTCTGTACACATAATTTTCATAAGAGATACAGGTAACTAATTTACCTGGAAATTTTACATACATTTTGTATCTATCATATTAAACAATGAGTGTATCTTGTTTTCAAAGAAAACATTCAGATAGCTACATTGCTAAAAAGAGGTAATAAAAACGTAGATATCAAATTTAGTGCACATGAACGTTTCTGGAATAACCTTCATCAGGTAGCTCAAGATCAAAAGATTGGAAAGCCAAATAATTTAATAGTTTTGGGAGCACAACATTTATTGGTATTGATGTTATGTAGGAGTTTCTTTTACACCTGGTAGAGATATTGGGAGTGCTGTTTTTATGATGTGGGTTTTGGTGCAGTCGGGGATGTTGTTGTCTTGTGATTCTACGGTGAATACGGACTGACACTGTTGGGGATGTTGGATTTTTGCTTTGTGTCAGCTGTGATCTGTCCATCGCTCCTCATTGGTGTGACATCTGTTTTGTCTGTACCTAAGGATTTTATATATAACAGCTTCTTTCATCACATATTGCTTAAGATTTTGACCAAGATATAGTTTTTCTGGTAACTGATTCATGTCGAGCGACGCCGAGAAACTTACACTATAAGCGAGGACGTCTAAAACGCTTAGAACGATGTCTGTTTCTGCTCTTTTTAGACAATTTGCCAGTTGTTTTTTTTTAACTATAAGACATTGCAGAATAAACACAATATACGTACATTGTCGGGGAAATATAAAAACTGTACGTAACAGCTTTAGAGAGTGAGCGATTGTTTTTTAACGCCAACTCAGCAATTTTATAGCTATATCATGACGAGACCAAGTTAATGAGATGATGATGATGTCCGCTTTTTTCTAGACCAACACGCTTAGTTTTTTTTTATAGTGTTAGCTAACGGAAACAACAGTCCGCAGATATACATGTTGCTCCACTCTGACACATTATCCTGATTCCGAAGCAACCAGTCTTTGCTCTTTCTCCTTAATTCTGCGTGCTTTGCATTATAAGCAACAAATACCAGTTGATAATCTTTGGTTTGAAATATGAATTTGTTTATATACATGTACTCAAAAAGTCGCTTTTTATGTGTCTTCTGCCGAAGGATTGTGAAAGCGCGAAAAGTTGACCGTGCGTTGCGCAATGTATTTTGTATTGTTACGTTATCTATTGTCATTTATGTAGACAACAGAGGCGGATCCAGGGGGGCGCGCAGATGCGCGACCCCCCCCTAAAAATTTGAAAAAATAAGATTTTTTGGCATAAAATAGTGATTTTTCACACGAAATACCCCAAATTTTTTCGCGCCTCCCTCCGCTCGGCGCAATTTTTTAAAATTTGCTCCCCCTAACTTGAAATCCTGGATCCGCCCCTGGACAATATAAGAATAAGAATAAGAATTTTTTATTGCCAATTAAGGGCCCACAAGTGGCAAACAATTTAATACAATGATTGAAATGATTGGAGACATACATGTAAACACACACAAAAAACAAGAAAACATATTTATGTTCAGTGACTGCACGGCCAGATCAGAGCCTATCAAATACCACCATAAATCAATTCATATTTAATATAATATAACATGTATAATAACTATAATAATTCACCTAACCTAATGATATCTATAGGATCAATTGTGTCCTCGCAGCAAAAAACATTCCTCTATAAAACTACCTAATTTTTTCAAAACTTGTTCATGTTCATTAGTAAATAGCCAGACAAATTTTGATGATGTGTCCATGTATCTAAAATTTAGACATAAGTCAATAACTTTATCAAAAAATTTTACTCTAATATTTTCATATAAGGGACAGTCGACAACAAAGTGAAATATATGTATTCGCTGAGAAACAGACCAGAAATGCTCACCAAAGACTCTCATCGGTAGTGTAATCGTTAGCGTGCTCGCCTCGAATGCGGTAGATCGTGGGTTCGAGTCCCGATCGGATCAAACCATGTTCTGTACACATATTTTGCCATCTTCCACATTCTGTTGGAAATTTATGATTTAGGGTTCTATTTTTACAAAATCCAAATAAGAAATTGTCATCAAGAGTGTGCAAGTAGTTTCAGTTTCGAATTGAAATTAATCCAATAGCTACCAGTTCTTTAATATTGTAATAAATAAAGTTCCCAACTTTCATTATTAAATATATATGGAACATAATTTTATTTATTTCTTGAATTCAGAAGATAGTGTCAATAAGTAAGTAAATGAGTTAATTTCTTTATTTCAAGAGGGTAACACGGTTAGCAATAATAAAAGTGTGATTAATAATTATCCTATGGTCCACCAATCTATTTTTTAATAGCTGTAAAAAAAAATGCGCCGAGCGGGGGGAGGCACGAAAATTTTTGGGGTATTTCGTGTGAAAAATCACGATTTTACGCCAAAAAAATAATATTTTTTCCAATTTTAGGGCCCCCCCCTGGATCCGCCCCTGAGATCTATATGTCTCTCTTTGTCAAGCAGTAACTCTTTTCTTGCTTATGTACATGCAGTTTTTAATTTTGTCTCTCCATTGGAAATACACAATCTGTATTTTGGTAAACATAATAAGGGAGACAAATCCTATAAGTTTATGCTACAAGTAGCTAATTTTCATAGGTAGCTAATTATTATGCTCCGCCGTATGAAAATTAGCTACCGGAAGTTTGAGGTAGCTAATTTTCATGGGTAGCTAAACATTTTACGACACCGGCAAGCAAGGGAGATAATCGAACGTGGCCATCATATCAGTGTATATCGAATATTTCCCCTGATGAAACACAAGGAACCAGTATCGTTTAGACTTTTTGTCTGGCTTAAAAGGGAGACGATTTAGCGTCAGTATTTGGGAATGGATATTCTGAGGTACAACAGAGCATGTGTAGTTATATTTCACCCCTTCTTATTTAAAAACAACCCACCTCTTTCAAGAATCAAATAACATTCTCTTTTTTGCTAACGAGATTACCTTTTGAGAAATTTAACTTTCTTTTAAACTAAAGGAATACTGAACGTTATGTTATTATTTTGAAAACGCTTATTTTTATACATATATAATTATATTTGATTAGAGAAGTAATAAAAATACATAGCATAACTTATACGTGCAAGTTTGTTGTTTTACTTCCTGCTTTAGTGTTTACAATAAAAATAGAACTCAACATGTTGTGATGATACACTACACGTGTGCTGATGACAACATGTTATTGTAAAACTTTGAAAGAGGTATTAAAACACTTTAAATGAATTTGTAATTGATGGAATCTTGAAGTAAACCATCAAAAGTCACAAATTATTGTCTTCAATGACCAAATGAGTTACTGATTCTGTATTTTGTATTTTCTACTTTTTATTATATATGTCCTTGATTTTGTTATGATTCCCAATAAAACATACATATATTATAGAAACCAGGTCATTCTCAATTCATCGAGTTTTCAAAATTTATTTTCCATTAGAACAGCGTGTCATATGATACCAGTATCGTCTAGTCTTTTTGTCTGGTTTAAAAGGGAGACGATTTAGCATCAGTATTTGGGAATGGATATTCTGAGGTACAACAGAGCATGTGTTGTTATTTTGTTGCATGTTTTTTAGTAATAAAGTAATACATGTACATCTGGATTTCACCCCTTCTTATTTAAAAAATCCCCCACTAATTTCTTGAATCAAATAACTTTCTGTTTTTTACTAACGAGATTAGCTTTTTATAAATTTAACTTTCATTTTAACTAAATGGATACTGAACGTTATGTTATTATTTTGAAAATGCTTATTTTTATGCACAGATTAGAGAAGAAATTAAAATAGTTCGCATAACTTGTGCAAATTTGTAGTTTTACTTCCTGTTTTAGTGTTTACAATAAAAATAGAATGCAACATGAATGGATGATACACTACATGTGTGCTGATGTCAGCACGTTATTGTAAAATTCTGAAAAAGGTCTTCAAACACCTTAAGTGAATTTGTAATTTATGGAAACTTGAAGTAAACCATCAAAAGCCACAAATTATTGTCTTTAATTCAAATGAGAAAACACATCAATAATGTGTTTGAAGTTTTAAACCGTTAAATATTATTGCTATCAGTGTATTACACTTAATTATGCAGGTAATTGTAGTGCATCGAAATCATTACTAAAGAAATAAAAGGTAGATAAACATTGTTCAAGACCAAAAGGACAGTTGGCTTCAATTATTTTGTAAATAAACGTTGTTGAATACCTAAGGGGCAAAAAAAAGACAATCCAGAGAAACTGACAACTAGACAAAGGGGAAAAAAACAAAAAGTTTTATGAGAAAAAATATTCATTGTTTTGTTCCCATTACTATATGTAATACTATGAAGTTTATGTTTTAAAGACTCGGATGATTTTGAATATCTACACTTTAAAGTTATATAAGAAATTGTTGAGATTCGTTGTAAAGCATTACATTCTGCATATTAAGAAGCCCCGAACAGATGGCCATTCAATTCTAAAATTGTTTTCAACCATACAAGTCTGAATCCATATACCGGTAATTCAATTCTTATAATTACATTTAAATCACACCATAATTTAATATAGTTGAATTTTTCATTGTGAATTTTATTTGTGTTAGATTATTTGCTGATTGAAGTTACTACGCCATTGATTGTTTACATCCGACGTCGTCATGGAGGCACGTGCAAGTTCGGGTTTGTGTTTTATTGAGATGTAAAACATTTCTTTTGTATTCATATGACCACTTCATAACCAATCATATTGTAACATTTCAATGAAAAACGGAAGTAATGTAATTATTCAAAAATATGTTTGCACATACAATCTATATTGCTACTGATCAATATAATTCTTGGATTAAAAGAATAAAATATTTCATAAATACATTCTTCCATATAAGTATGAACTTGCTAAGCATTAAATTATACTGAAGAGAGAATCAGTGATGTATATGTCAACAACCTAATAACGATGTTTTTTTTGCAAATCGTATATAAAGGTTTACCATATAGTATATGACAATGGAAGAAGATCTGTGTAGATTAAAATCTCACAAATAAGCAATATGTAAAGTACATTGTAATAATAATAATAATAATTTTATATTGAAGTGTTCATTTACTTTATGACAAAAAAGTTGTTGTAATTCTGGGAATGCCAGGATGAATATTATCTCCTTTTTAAATGTATATCATGGATAGCAGGAGACAAACTTATTTAAGCATATTAAAAAAATTACCTACTATTTTGAAACCTGTTGTTACTTGTTGAAGTGAAATCCTCTGTCACTCCTCCAATACAATTAAATATAAATTGTCACTCCTCCAATACAATGAAATAAAAATGGTCGCTTCTCCAATACAATTAAATAAAAATTGTTACTCCTCCAATACAATTAAAGAAAAATGGTCACTCCTCCAATACAATTAAATAAAAATTGTCACTCCTCTAATATAATTAAATAAAAAATGGTCACTCCTCCAATACAACTAAATAAAAATTATCACTCCTCCAATACAATTAAATAGAAATTGTCACTCCTCCAATACAATTAAATAAAAAATTGTCACTCCTCCAATACAATTAAATAAAAAATGATCACTCCTCCAATACAACTAAATAAAAATTATCACTCCTCCAATACAATTAAATAGAAATTGTCACTCCTCCAATACAATTAAATAGAAAATTGTCACTCCTCCAATACAATTAAATAAAAAATAGTCACTCCTCCAATACAATTAAATAAAAATGGTCACTCCTCCAATCAATTAAATAAAAATTGTCACTCCTCCACTACAACTAAATAAAAATTATCACTCCTCCAATCAATTAAATAAAAAATGTCACTCCTCCAATACAATTAAATAAATATTGTCACTCCTCCAATACAATTAAATACAAATTGTCACTCCTCCAATCAATTAAATAAAAATTGTCACTTCTCCAATACAATTAAATAAAAATTGTCACTCCTCCAATACAATTAAATAAATATTGTCACTCCTCTAATACAATTAAATACAAATTGTCACTCCTCCAATACAATTAAAGAAAAATTGTCACTCCTCCAATACAATTAAATAGAAATGGTCACTCCTCCAATACATTTAAGTAAAAAGTGTCACTCCTCCAATACAATGAAATAAAAATGGTCACTCCTCCAATACAATTAAATAAAAATTGTCACTTCTCCAATACAATTAAATAAAAAATGGTCACTCCTCCAATACAACTAAATAAAAATTGTCACTCCTCCAATACAATTAAATAAAAATTGTCACTCCTCCAATACAATTAAATAAAAATGGTCACTCTTCCAATACAATTAAATAAAAATTGTCACTCCTCCAATACAATTAAATAAAAAATTGTCACTCCTCCAATACAACTAAATAAATATTGTCACTCCTCCAATACAATTAAATACAAATTGTTACTCCTCCAATACAATTAAATAAAAATAGTCACTCCTCCAATATAATTAAATAAAAATTGTCACTCCTCCAATATAATTAAATAAAAATTGTCACTCCTCCAATATAATTAAATAAAAATTGTCACTCCTCCAATATAATTAAATACAAATTGTCACTCCCCCAATACAATTAAATAAAAATTGTCACTCCTTCAATACAATTAAATAAAAATTGTCACTCCTTCAATACAATTAAGTAAAAATTGTCACTCCAGTACAATTAAGCAAAAAATGTAACCATCCAAGTCTGAAGGACTGATAAAAAACAGTACACTGCCACACACAAAGGTAATGCAAGTGAAGGAAGAACAAAAGCTTTAGCGACACAAAACATGGAGAGCTTTAAGGTAAACCAGAAGGTTTTGAATATCATATTCCCACGAACGTTTTCCAAAAGCGGAATCGGAGAGATTAAAATATAATCGGCAACATCAATTGGCTTTATAATATTTACAGGTCACATTTATAATTTCAGAGAAAACTGAATGACAGACTGAAAGAGAAAGACATGTTGAAGATGTGTTGTCGATGGTGGCCCATTTGGTATTTACTGTTCTTTTGTCATGGAGCAGAAGGTATTTTCACAGTAATTAGCTACATATGCAACTCCTGACTTCTTATGCATCATTTGCCATGCACACAGGGGGATAAAACATCATTTGTTTGATATTTTCCATACACCCAGACGAATACAGCTTAATTTGTTTCTTATTTTCATACACCCAGGGGAATACAGCCGCATTTGTCTGTTATTTTCCTACACCCAGGGGAATACAGTTTTATTTGTTTGTTATTTTTCATGCACACAGCGGAATACAACTCCATTTGTTTGTTATTGTCCACTCACACAGGGTTATACAGCTTCATCTGTTTATTATTTTCCATGCACCCAGGGGAATACAGCTTCATAAGTTTGTTATTGTCCATACACCCAGGGGAATAGAGCTTTATTTGTTTGTTTTTTTCCTTGCACACAGGGGAATACAGCTCCATTTATTTGTTATTGTCCATACACACAGGGGAATACAGCTCGATTTGTTTGTTTTTTTTCCCTACACCCAGGGGAATATAGCTTCATTTGTATGTTATTTACCATACACACAGGGGAATACAGCTTCATTTGTTTGTTATTTTCCATACACCTAGGGTAATACAGCTTTATTTGGTTGTTATTTACCATATACCCAGGGAATACAACTCTATTTGTTTGTTATTTTCCGTACACCCAGGGGAATACAGCTTCATTTGTTTGATATTTTCCATACATCTAGGGGAATACAGCTTCATTTGTTTGTTATTTTCCATACACCCAGGGGCATACAGCTTCATTTATCTGTTATTTTCCATACACACAAGGGAATACAGCTTTATTTGTCTGTTATTTTCCAGACACACAGGGGAATACAGCTCCATTTTTCTGTTATTTTCCATACACCCAGGGTAATACAGATATATTTGTCTGTTATTTTCCATACACCTAGTAGAATACAGCTTCATTTGTCTGTTATTTTCCATACTACCAGGGTAATACAGCTTCATTTGTCTGTTATTTACCATACCTCATGGAATACAGCTCCATTTGTTTGTTATTTTCCATACAACCAGGGGAATACAGCTTTATTTGGTTGTTATTTACCATGTACCCAGGGAATACAACTGCATTTGTTTGTTATTTTCTGTACACCCAGGGGAATACAGCTTCATTTGTTTGATATTTTCCATGCATCTAGGGGAATACAGCTTCATTTGTTTGTTATTTTCCATACACCCAGGGGCATACAGCTTCATTTGTCTGTTATTTTCCATACACACAAGGGAATACAGCTTTATTTGTCTGTTATTTTCCAGACACACAGGGGAATACAGCTCCATTTTTCTGTTATATTCCATACACCCAGGGTAATACAGATCCATTTGTCTGTTATTTTCCATACACAGAGGAGAATACAGCTTCATTTTTCTGTTATTTTCCATACTACCAGGGTAATACAGATCCATTTGTCTGTTATTTTCCATACACCTAGTAGAATACAGCTTCATTTGTCTGTTATTTTCCATACACAGAGGAGAATACAGCTTCATTTGTTTGTTATTTACCATACCTCATGGAATACAGCTCCATTTGTTTGTTATTTTCCATACAACCAGGGGAATACAGCTTTATTTGGTTGTTATTTACCATATACCCAGGGAATACAACTCCATTTGTTTGTTATTTTCTGTACACCCAGGGGAATACAGCTTCATTTGTTTGTTATTTTCCATACACACAGGGACATACAGCTTCATTTGTCTGTTATTTTCCATACACACAAGGGAATACAGCTTTATTTGTCTGTTATTTTGCAGACACACAGGGGAATACAGCTCCATTTTTCTGTTATTTTCCATACACCTAGTAGAATACAGCTTCATTTGTCTGTTATTTTCCATACACAGAGGAGAATACAGCTCCATTTGTTTGTTATTTTCCATACAACCAGGGGAATACAGCTCCATTTGTTTGTTATTTTCCATACACCCATGGAATACAGCTCCATTTGTTTGTTATTTTCCATACACACAGGGGAATACAGGTTCATTTGTCTTATTTACCATATACACAGGGGAATACAGCTTTATTTGTTTCTTATTTTCCACACACACACGGGAATTCAGCTCCATTTGTTTGTTATTTTCCATACACAGAGGGGAATACAGCTTCATTTGTTTGTTATTGTCCACTCACACAGGGCTATACAGCTTCATATGTTTATTATTTTCCATGCACCCAGGGGAATACAGCTTCAGAAGTTTGTTATTGTCCATACACATAGTGGAATAGAGCTTTATTTGTTTGTTTTTTTCCTTGCACACAGGGGAATACAGCTTCATTTGTTTGTTTTTTTCCATATACCCAGGGTAATACACCTTCATTTATTTGTTATTTTCCATACACCCAGGGGAATACAGCACCGTTCATTTGTTATTTTCCATACACCCAGGGTTATACAGCTCCATTTGTCCGTTATTTTCCATACACCCAGGAGAATACAGCTTCATTTGTTTGTTTTTTTCCATATACCCAGGGTAATACACCTTCATTTATTTGTTATTTTCCATACACCCAGGGGAATACAGCACCGTTCATTTGTTATTTTCCATACACCCAGGGTTATACAGCTCCATTTGTCCGTTATTTTCCATACACCCAGGAGAATACAGCTTCATTTGTTTGTTATTTACCATACACTCATGGAATACAGCTCCATTTGTTTGTTATTTTCCATACACCCAGGGGTATACAGCTCCAATTGTTTGTTATTTTCCGCACACCCAGGGTAATATAGCTCCATTTGTTTGTTGTTTTCCATACACCCATGGAATACAGCTCGATTTGTTTGTTATTTTCCATACACCTAGCAGAATACAGCTTCATTTGTCTGTTATTTTCCATACACCGAGGGGAATACAACTTCATTTGCTTGTTATTGTCCATACACCAAGGGGAATAGAGCTTGATTTGTTTGTTTTTTCCTTACACCCAGGGGAATACAGCTCCATTTTTTGTTATTTTCCTTACACACAGGGGTATACAGCTCCATTTGGTTGTTATTTACGATATACTCAGGCGAATACAGCTTTATTTGTTTGTTAATTACCATACACACGGAGAATACAGCTTGATTTGTCTGTTAATTTCCTTGCACACAGAGAAATACAACTTCATTTTCTGTTATATTTCATACACACAGTTCAACACAGTTAAATACAGCTTAATTGATATGTAATTGTCCATACATCTAGGGGAAAACAGCTTCATTTGTCTGTTATTTTCCATACATCAAGGGGAATACAGCTTCATTTTCTTGTTATTTTCCATACACGCAGGGGAATAGAGCTTCATTTGTTTGTTATTTACCATACATCATGGAATACAGCTCCATTTGTTTGTTATATTCCATACAACCAGAGGAATACAGCTCCATTTGTTTGTTATTTTCCATACACACAGGAGAAAACAGCTTCATTTTTTTGTTATTTACCATACCTCATGGAATACAGCTCCATTTGTTTGATATTTTCCATACAACCAGGGGAACACAGATCCATTTGTCTGTTATTTTCCATACACACAGGAGAATACAGCTTCATTTGTTTGTTATGTACCATACCTCATGGAATACAGCTCCATTTGTTTGTTATTTTCCATACAACCAGGGGAATACAGCTCCATTTGTTTGTTATTTTCTATACACCCATGGAATACAGCTCCATTTGTTTGTTATTTTCCATACACACAGGGGAATACAGGTTCATTTGTCTGTTATTTACCATACACACAGGGGAATACAGCTTCAATTTTTTGTTATTGTCCACTCACACAGGGCTATACATCTTCATATGTTTATTATTTTCTATGCACCCAGGGGAATACAGCTTCAGAAGTTTGTTATTGTCCATACACCCAGGGGAATAAAGCTTTATTTATTTGTTTTTTTCCTTGCACACAGGCGAATACAGCTCCATTTATTTGTTATTGTCCATACACACAGGGGAATACATCTCGATTTATTTGTTTTTTTCCTTACACCCAACGGAATATAGCTTAATTTTTTTGTTATTTAACATACACACAGGGGAATACATCTTCATTTGTTTGTTATTTTCCATACACCTAGGGTAATACAACATTATTTGTTTGTTATTTACCATATACCCAGGGAATACAACTCCATTTGTTTGTTATTTTCCATACACCCAGGGTAATACAGCTCCATTTCTCTATTATTTTCCAAACACCCAGGAGAATACAGCTTCAATTGTTTGTTATTTTCCATACACCCAGGGGAATACAGCACCGTTCGTTTGTTATTTTCTTAACACCCAGGGTTATACAGCTCCATTTGTCTGTTATTTTCCATACACCCAGGAGAAAACAGCTTCATTTCTTTGTTATTTACTATACACTCATGGAATACAGCTCCATTTGTTTGTTATTTTCCATACACCCAGGGGTATACCGCTCCAATTATTTGTTATTTTCCGCACACCCAGGGTAATACAGCTCCATTTGTTTGTTGTTTTCCATACACCCATGGAATACAGCTCGATTTGTTTGTTATTTTCCATACACCTAGCAGAATACAGCTTCATTTGTCTGTTATTTTCCATACACCGAGGGGAATACAGCTTCATTTGCTTGTTATTGTCCATACACCCAGGGGAATAGAGCTTGATTTGTTTGTTTTTTCCTTACACCCAGGGGAATATAGCTCCATTTGTTCGTTATTTTCCTTACACACAGGGGTATGCAGCTCCATTTAGTTGTTATTTACGATACACCCAGGGGAATGCAGCACCGTTTGTTCGTTATTTTCCTAACACCCAGGGTTATACAGCTCCATTTGTCTGTTATTTTCCATACACCCAGGGTAATACAGCTTCATTTGCTTGTTATTGTCCATACACACAGGGGAGTAGAGCTTCATTTGTTTGTATTTTCCTTACACACTAGGGAATACAACTCCATTTGGTTGTTATTTACCATACACCCAGGGAATACAGCTTCATTTGTCGGTTAGTTTCCATACACACAGGGGAATACAGCTTCATTTGTGTGTTATTTACCATACACCCAGGGAATACAGCTTCATTTGTCGGTTAGTTTCCATACACACAGGGGAATACAGCTTTATTTGTTTGCTATTTACCATGGAAACAGGTAATACAGCTCCATTTGTTTGTTATTTTCCATACACCCAGGGGAATACAGCTTCATTTGTTTGTTATTTTCCTTACACCTAGGGGAACACAGCATGATTTCTGTGTTATTTTCCATGTGAAGAGAAGAATACAGCTTCATTTGTGTGATATTTTCCATACATCTAGGCGAATACAGCTTCATTTTTCTGTTATTTTCCATACACCCAGGGGAATGCAGCTCCATTTATATGTTATTGTCCATACATACAGGGGGATACATCTCGATTTGTTTTTTTTTTCCTTACACCCAGCGGAATATAGCTTCATTTGTTTGTTATTTAACATACACACAGGGGAATACAGCTTCATTTGTTTGTTATTTACCATACACCATGGAATACAGCTCCATTTGTTTGTTATTTTCCATACAACCAGAGGAATACAGCTCCATTTGTTTGTTATTTTCCATACACACATCGAATACAGCTCCATTTGTTTGTTATTTTCCATACACATAGGAGAAAACAGCTTCATATTTTTGTAATTTACCATACCTCATGGAATACAGCTCCGTTTGTTTGATATTTTCCATACAACCAGGGGAACACAGATTCATTTGTCTGTTATTTTCCATACACACAGGAGAATACATCTTCATTTGTTTGTTATGTACCATACCTCATGGAATACAGCTCCATTTGTTTGTTATTTTCCATACAACCAGGGGAATACAGCTCCATTTGTTTGTTATTTTCCATACACCCATGGAATACAGCTCCATTTGTTTGTTATTTTCCATACACACAGGGGAATACAGGTTCATTTGTCTGTTATTTACCATACACACAGGGGAATACAGCTTTATTTGTGTGTTATTTTCCACACACACAAGTGAATTCAGCTCCATTTGGCTGTTATTTTCCATACACACAGGGGAATACAGCTTCATTTGTTTGTTATTGTCCACTCACACAGGGCTATACAGCTTCATATGTTTATTATTTTCTATGCACCCAGGGGAATACAGCTTCAGAAGTTTGTTATTGTCCATACACACAGGGGAATAAAGCTTTATTTATTTGTTTTTTTCCTTGCACACAGGCGAATACAGCTCCATTTATTTGTTATTGTCCATACAAACAGAGGAATACATCTCGATTCGTTTGTTTTTATCCTTACACCCAACGGAATATAGCTTTATTATTTTGTTATTTAACATACACACCGGGGAATACATCTTCATTTGTTTGTTATTTTCCATACACCTAGGGTAATACAACATTATTTGTTTGTTATTTACCATATACCCAGGGAATACAACTCCATTTGTTTGTTATTTTCCATACACCCAGGGTAATACAGCTCCATTTCTCTATTATTTTCCAAACACCCAGGAGAATACAGCTTCATTTGTTTGTTATTTTCCATACACCCAGGGGAATACAGCACAGTTCGTTTGTTATTTTCCTAACACCCAGGGTTATACAGCTCCATTTGTCTGTTATTTTCCATACACCCAGGAGAATACAGCTTCATTTCTTTGTTATTTACCATACACTCATGGAATACAGCTCCATTTGTTTGTTATTTTCCATACACCTAGGGTAATACAGCTCCATTTGTTTGTTGTTTTCCATACACCCATGGAATACAGCTCCATTTGTTTGTTATTTTCCATACACACAGGGGAATACAGGTTCATTTGTCTGTTATTTACCATACACACATGGGAATACAGCACCATTTATTTGTTATTGTCCATACACATAGGAGAATACATCTCGATTTGTTTGTTTTTGTCCTTACACCCAGGGGAATATAGCTTCATTTGTTTGTTATTTAACATACACACAGGGGAATACAGCTCCATGTGTTTGTTATTTACCATACAACCAGGGGAATACAGATTTATTTGTTTGTTATTCACCATACACCCAGGGAATACAGTTTGATTTGTTTGTTAATTTTCGTACACCAAAGGAAATACAGCTTCAGTTGTTTGTTATTTTCCATACACCATGGGGAATACAGCTTCATTTGTTTGTTATTTTCCATACACCATGAGGAATACAGCTCCATTTGTTTGTTATTTTCCATACACTCTGGGTAATACAGCTCCATTTGTCTGTTATATACCATACATCCATGGAATCCAGCTTCATTAATTTGTTATTTACCAAAAACACAGGGGAGTAAAGCTTCATTTGTTTGTTATTTTCCATTCACCCAGTGTAATACAGCTGCATTTGTCTATTATTTTCCATACACCCATTTAATACAGCTTCATTTGTTTGTTATGTTCTATGCACCCATGGAATACAGCTCCATTTGTTTGTTGTTTTCCATACACACAGGGGAATACAGTTCCATTTGTTTGTTATTTACCATACACCCAGGAGAATACAGATTTATTTGTTTGTTATTCACCATACACCCAGGGAATACAGCTTCATTTGTTTGTTAATTTCCGTACACCAAAGGAAATACAGCTTCAGTTGTTTGTTATTTTCCATACACCTAGGGGAATACAGCTCCATTTGTTTGTTATTTTCGGTGCACCCAGAGGAATACAGCTTCATTTGTTTGTTATTTTCCATACACCCAGGGTAATACAGCTTCATTTGTTTGTTATTTTCCATACACCCAGGGGAATACAGCTTCATTTGTTTGTTATTTTCCATACATCCAGGGTAATACAGCTTCATTTGTTTGTTATTTTCCATACACCAAGGTGACTACAGCACCATTTATTTGTTATTTTCCATACACCCAGGGTAATACAGCTTCATTTGTTTGTTATTTTCCATACACCTAGGGGAATACAGCTTCATGTGTTTGCTATTTTCTATGCACCCAGGAGAATACAACTCCATTTGTTTGTTATTTTGCATACACCAAGGGGACTACAGCACCATTTATTTGGTATTTTCCATACACCCAGGGTAATACAGCTTCATTTGTTTGTTATTTTCAATACACCTAGGGTAATACAGCTCCATTTTTCTGTTATTTTCCATACACCCAGTATAAGACAGCTCCATTTGTATGTTATTTTCATAACACCCATGGAATACAGCTCCATTTCTTTGTTATTTTCTATACACCCAGGAGAATATAGCTTCATTTGTTTGTAATTTTCTACACACAAAGGAGAATACAGCTTCATTTTTAGGGGATATTTTCCATACACCCAGGGGAAAACAGCATCATTTGTTTATGATTTTCATGCACCCAGTGGAATACAACATTATTTGTTTGATATTTTCTATACACCCAGGGGAATACAGCTTTATTTGTTTGTTAATTTCCATACACACAGTGGAATACAGCTCCATTTGTTTGTTTTTTTCCTTACACCCAGGGGAATACATCTCCATTTGTTTGTTGTTTTCCATTCACACAGTGGAATACAGCTCCATTTGTTTCTTATTTACCATACATCCAGGGAAATACAGATTTTTTTATTTGTTATTTACCATACACCCAAGGAATACAGCTCCATTTGCTTGTTAATTTCCGTACACCAAAGGAAATACAGCTTCAGTTGTTTGTTATTTTCCATACACCTAGGGGATACAGCTTCATTTGTTTGATATTTTCCATACACCTAGGGGAATACAGCTTCATTTGTTTGATTTTTTCCATACATCTAGGAGAATACAGCTTCATTTGTTTGTTATTTTCAATACACCTAGCAGAATACAACTTCATTTGTCTGTTATTTTCCATATACACACAGGAGAATACAGCTCCATTTTTTTATTATTTTCCTTGCACCCAGAGAAATACAGCTTCATTTGTTTGATATTTACCATACATCTAGGGGAATACAGCTTCACTTGTTTGTTATTTTCTATACACCTAGCAGAATACAGCTTATTTCGTTTGTTATTTTCCATACACGCAGGGGAAAACAGAACCATTTGTTGTTATTTTCCATGCACCTAGGAGAATACAGCTTAATTCGTTTGTTATTTTCCATACACGCAGTGGAAAACAGCACCATTTGTTGTTATTTTCCATACACCTAGCAGAATACAGCTTAATTCGTTTGTTATTTTCCATACACGCAGTGGAAAACAGCACCATTTGTTGTTATTTTCCATACACCTAGCAGAATACAGCTTAATTCGTTTGTTATTTTCCATACACGCAGTGGAAAACAGCACCATTTGTTGTTATTTTCCATACACCTAGCAGAATACAGCTTAATTCGTTTGTTATTTTCCATACACGCAGGGGAAAACAGCACCATTTGTTGTTATTTTCCATACACCTAGCAGAATACAGCTTAATTCGTTTGTTATTTTCCATACACGCAGTGGAAAACAGCACCATTTGTTGTTATTTACCAAACACACAGGGGAATAAAGCTTCATTTGTCTGTTATTTCCATATACACACAGGGAAATACAGCTTCACTTGTTTGTTATTTTCCATACACCTAGCATAATACAGCTTAATTCGTTTGTTATTTTCCATACACCAAGAGGAATACAGCTTCATTTGTTTGATATTTTCCATACATCTAGGGGAATACAGCTTCATTTCTTTGTTATTTTCCATACACATAGCAGAATACAGGTTCATTTGTCTGTTATTTTTCCATATACACACAGCGGAATACAGCTTCATTTGTTTGTTATTTTCCATACACCTAGAAGAATACAGCTTAATTTGTTTGTTAATTTCCATACACGTAGCGGAATAGAGCTCCATTTTTCTCTTATTTTCCATACACCCAGGGGAATACATCTTCATTTGTTTGTTATTTTCCATACACCATGGGGAATACAGCTTCATTTGTCTGTTATTTTCCATACACACATGGATTCCAGCTTCATTTGTTTGTTATTTACCATACACCCAGGGTAATAAAGCTTCATTTGTTTGTTATTTTCCATTCATCCAATGTAATACAGCTCCATTTTTCTTTTATTTTCTATACACCCATTTAATACAGCTTCATTTGTTTGTTATTTTCCATACACGCATGGAATACAGCTTGATTTGTTTGTTATTTACCATATACACAGGGGAATACAGCATGATTTGTCAGTTTTTTTCCATACACCAAGGAGAATACAACTTCATTTGTTTGTTATTTACCATACACCCATGGTAATACAGGTCCATTTGTCTCTTATTTTCCATACACTCATGGAATACAGCTCCATTTGTTTGTTATTTTCCATACACCCAGGAGAATACATATTCCTTTGTTTTCTTATTTCCCACACACACAGAGGAATACAGCTTCATTTTTTGGGGTTATTTTCCATACAACCAGGGGAATACAGCTTTATTTGTTTGTTAATTTGAATACACACAGGGTAATACAGCTTCATTTTCTGTTATTTTTCATACATCCAGGGGATTACAACACCATTTCTTTGTCATTTTCCATACACACAGGGTAATACAGCTTCATTTTCTGTTATTTTTCATACATCCGGGGGATTACAACACCATTTCTTTGTCATTTTCCAGACACACAGGGGAATACAGGTCCATTTTTAGCAAAGTGAGATTTTCCCATTACTTGGCGTTTGTCGTCTGTCGTTCGTTAACTTTTGACAGTTTGATATTCTCCTCTGAAACCCCTCAACCAAATGAATAAGGGTAATAACAAAACCGAACTCCGAACAATCCAACAAAGGGAAAGTCAAAACTCACAAGTATACAAACAGACAAAATCAGTCAACAACTGGAAAACTGTGAAAACCGTAATGACCCTGATTTGGTACAGGCATTTCTAAAGAAATGGTGCGTTGAATCAGATTTTAAAGCGCAAAACCTCCCCCTTTCATTACGGCTCAAAGTTTCCGACTGTCACTATAACAGTATTTACAACAATACTTGAACAAAACAGGTAAAACAGTTGTAAAATCAGCGCCAAATGTCAAAAACACTTTTACGTCAGACATTGAGGAAAAAAATATTTTTGACATTTTTGTTGAAACCTTATCTTTATACATTTTCACTATATGAAAATTCATCGTTTATAATGTTTTCTGCACAGACGGAATATATTTCGACAAGATCTTGGTATCGGAATATAAACTTTTTAAGAGATCGAATAAGGCGAATCTTTTTATAGCCCTGGTCCAGTAGCCTGTTTCTCAGATGAGGATGATGTTTCAGGAAATCAGAATAATTGCTACTGGCCCTTGCATAGCGAATCAATTGCGAGATGTAAACACCATATGCAGGAGAAGCTGGTATATTGCTGCACATGTTTGGAAAATTTATGATCTTAAAATTGAAGTCGTCCCGTTTATCATAAATTTCAATACTGATTTGACCACTGTCGTCAAATTCGAGGTATATGTCCAAAAATGATGCGGACGAAGCGGTATCTGTGGTCTCTGAACTGAAACTTGGTAGGAAGCACCTATAAAAGGTTCGCTCTATGGATTGCACAATTTGTTCCGATCCATTAACAAACATGGCCGCCATCAATGGAATGTCCTCTATGAAGAATGCTCATTTCGTCCCTATCGGTTAGCAAACATGGCCACCACATGCAATTCTTGTTTCTGATTGGTCGATTTCTAATAAATCTTCTCCTTTGAATCTGCTTAGCAATATGAACCGAAACTTGGTAGGAAGCATCTACATGTATGGAAGGTTCTGTATTAAGTTTCCTCAAAGCAGAATGATAGGTGAGCGACACAGGCTCAGCTCACTGTGCCTCTAGTTCTGTTATTTTCCATACACACAGGGGAATACAGCATCATTTTTTTGTTATTTTCATGCACCCAGGGAAAAACAGCTCCATTTGTCTCTTATTTTCCATACAAATAGGGGAATACAGCTTTATTTGTTTGTTATTTCATGCACCCAGAGGAATACAGCTTTATTTGTTTGTTATTGTCCACACACCCAGGGGAACACAGCTTTATTTGTTTGTTATTTTCCATACACCCAGGGGAATACAGCTCTATTTGTTTGTTATTTACCATACACACAGGGGAATACAGCTTCATATGTTTGTTATCTACCATACACATAGGGGAATACAGCTTCATTTATGTGTTATTTACCATGCACACAGGAGAATACAGCTTTATTTGTTTGTTATTTTCCATACACCCATGGAACACAGCTTCATTTGTTTGATATTTTCCAGACCCCTTGGGGAATACAGCTTAATTTTCTTGTTATTTTCTATACACCTAGGGGAATAGAGCTTTATTTGTTTGTTATTTTCCATACAGCTAGGGTAGTACAGCTTCATTTATTTTTCATTTTCCATACACACAGGGTATTACAGCTTCCTTTGTTTGTTATTTGCCATACACACAGGGTATTACAGCTTCATTTATTTATTATTTTCGGTGCACGTATGGGAATACACTTGATGTGTTTGTTATTTTCCTTACACACAGGGGACTACAGCTTCATTTTTTTTAAATTTTATTATTTTCCAAACAGCCAGGGAAATACAGTGTCATTTTTTATACTATTTTTCCATTCACACAGGGGAATACAGCTTCATTTGTTTGTTATTTTTCCATACACTCAGTTCAATACAGCTTCATGTGTTTGTTATTTTCCATACACCTGGGAGAATACAGCTTCATTTGTCTGTTATTTTCCAAACACCGAGGATAATACAGCTTCATTTATTTGTTATTTTCCATACACCCAGGGGAATACAGCTTTATTTGACTGTTATTTTCCATCCACTGAGGGGAATACAGCTTCATTTTAATACCCCCACAACAAAGTTTCACGACGTCCGTTCGTCCGTCCGTCTATAGACAAATCCTATGTCGTACGATAACTTGAGTTGTGTTTTTTAGAATCTTTTAAAATTTTATCAGCTCTTTGCTGGTGAAGAGAGGAAGATCCCTTTCATTTTTGACGATTTTCACTTTTGTCGTTCCAGAGTTATTGGACTTGATATGACAGAAAATAGGATTTTTACCCTATGTCGTATGATAATTTGAGTAGTGTTTCTCAGAATGTTTTGAAATTTTATCAGCAGTTTACCGGTGAAGAGAGGAGGATCCCTTTCATTTTGTGTCGGAACAATCAGTAATGTTTTGGTTATGGAAATAGGTTGGACAGATGTGGGGAGCGGGGGGTATATCTTAGTGAGCTGTGCTCGCAGTAATACTAGTTTGTTATGTACCATACACCCAGTGGAATACAGCTTCATTTGGTTGTTATTTTCTATACACCCATGGAATACAGCTTGATTGGTTTGTTATTTTTCCATACACACAGGGGAATACATCTTTATTTGTTTCTTATTAATACACACAGGGAGATACAGCTTCATTTTTCTATTATTGTCCATTCGCACACGGTAATACAGGTTTATTTGTCTGTTATTGTTCATACACCCAGGGTAGTACAGCTTCATGTGTTTGTTATTTTCCATACACCCAGGTAAATACAGCTTCATTTGTGTCCGGTGATGCTGTGCACCAACCAACATGGCCGCTGTTACTAAAAATAGAACATATGGTAAAATTGCAGGTTTTGGGTAATAACTCAAAAACCGTTAATAATATCAAAAATCTGACATGGGGTAAAAATGATCAGCACATCAAGATCTACCTACCCTGCAATTTTGAAGTATATCTGATTAGCCATCTTGGAGTTATTGCCCTTTTTTCATCAAATTTGTAAAATTTTAATACTTTTCGTCTTATATTTCAAAAACTATAAGAGATAAAGGTTAACTTTAAATTGCAAAAATGTGTGGCATATCAAGATCTACCCACCCTGCAATTTTGAAGTAAATCCCATTACCCATTTTGGAGATATTTCCCTTTTTTCATCAAATTTTCAAATTTTAATACTTTTCGTCCTTTATTTCAAAAACTATAAGAGACAGATGGTAAGTTGAAACTGCAAACATGTTCAGCATGTCAAGATCTACATACCCTGCAATTTTGAAGTAAATTTGATTACCCATCTTGGAGTTATTGCCCTTGTTTCATCAATTTTTTTTTTTATTTTAATACTTTTCGTCTTATATTTCAAAAAACTATTTAGAGATAGATGTTAAGTTTAAATAGCAAAAATGTGCAGCATGTCAAGATCTACCTACCCTGCAATTTTGAAGTAAATCCCATTACCCATTTTGACCGATTATGCAAATTAGAAAAAAGGGGGGATGAAATTAAAAAAAATTCTTCTCCTCTGAAACTACTGAGCCAATTTCAACCAAACTTTGCTGAAATGATCCTTAGGTGGTCCCCTTTCAAAATTGTGTCCGTCAGCGCCGTCATATATCCAACATGGCCACCATTACTAAAAATAGAAATTTCTTCAAATGGCCAAAACTGCTCTATTTTAAGCCAGAAAGTACCCAAATTTGAACTGCATAAGCATAATGATGAGCTTTTTAACATATATTACCGGATTTTTTATGAACTTTGAACTTTTGCCGATTTTGACCGATTATGCAAATTAGAAAAAAGGGGGGATGAAATTAAAAAAAATCTTCTCCTCTGAAACTACTGAGCCAATCTCAACCAAACTTTGCTGAAATTATCCTTGGATGATCCCTTTTCAAAATTGTGTCCGTCAGCGCTGTTCTGTATCCAAGATGGCCGCCATTACTAAAAATAGAAATTTCTTCAAATGGCCAAAACTGCTCTATTTTAAGCCAGAAAGTGCCCAAATTTGAACTGCATAAGCATAAAGATGAGCTTTTTAAACAGATATTACGGGATTTTTTATGAACTTTGAACTTTTGCCGATTTTGACCGATTATGCAAATTAGAAAAAAGGGGGGATGAAATTTAAAAAAAATCTTCTCCTCTGAAACTACTGAGCCAATTTCAACCAAACTTTGCTGAAATGATCCTTAGGTGGTCCCCTTTCAAAATTGTGTCCGTCAGCGCGTCCTGTATCCAAGATGGCACCATTACTAAAAATAGAAATTTCTTCAAATGGCCAAAACTGCTCTATTTTAAGCCAGAAAGTGCCCAAATTTGAACTGCATAAGCATAATGATGAGCTTTTTAACATATATTACCGGATTTTTTATGAACTTTGAACTTTTGCCGATTTTGACTGATTATGCAAATTAGAAAAAAGGGGGGATGAAATTAAAAAAAAAATCTTCTCCTCTGAAACTACTGAGCCAATCTCAACCAAACTTTGCTGAAATGATCCTTGGATGGTCCCCTTTCAAAATTGTGTCCGTCGGCGCCGTCCTATATCCAAGATGGCCGCCATGACTAAAAATAGAAATTTCTTCAAATGGCCAAAACTGCTCTATTTTAAGCCAGAAAGTGCCCAAATTTGAACTGTATAAGCATAATGTTGAGCTTTTTAACATATATTACTGGATTTTTTATGAACTTTGAACTTTTGCCTATTTTGACCGATTATGCAAATTAGAAAAAAGGGGGGATGAAATCTTCTCCTCTGAAACTACTGAGCCAATCTTAACCAAACTGCTGAAATGATTCTTGGGTGGTCCTCTTCCAAACATGTGTCCGGCATTTCAGAACACCGACCAAGATGGCCACCACAGCCAAACTTAATTTAACATAGGACCCTATGGGAAATTCCCATAAAAATCTTCTTGTCTGAAACCATTTGCTCAATAAGAACAAAATTTTGATGAAATAGTCATTAGATGGTTCTCTTCCAAAAATGTGTCCGGCGGTTCGGCCCTTCGATCAAGATGGCCCCCACAGCCGAACTTAGCTTAACATAAGACCCTATGGGAAATTCACATAAAAATCTTCTCCTCAAAAACCACTGGGCCAATTGCAATCAAACTTTTGTGGAATGATCCTTGGATGGCCCCCTACCAAAATTGTGTCCGGTGATCCCGACTTCCAACCAAGATGGTCACCAGGCTAAAAATAGAAAAAAGGGGGGATGAAATTATTCCTCTTGAAATGCATTTTTTTGTTGACTCACTGCTTTTGGTCACTCAAATAATCAAAGGGAAGCAACTCTATTACAAAATGTGAAGTAGGAAAAGCTAAATTTTGAGAATCATTGACAAATATGTTTTTTTACAGCAATTTTGATAACTTACATTAAAGGGGGAACCCCTGCCCAAATTATTGTGTAGAAAGAGTCTGCAATGACGAAGGCTACATTTGTTAATTTTTTTTACCGAAGTTATCAAGTTTTATTGACTGATGTTGTTATTATACCCAGGTGAGCTATATAGGCTCCTGGGAGCCTCTAGTTTTAAATTATTTTCCATACACACAGGGGTATACATCTGCATTTTTCTGTTATTTTCCATGCACACGGAGGAATACAACTTCATTTGTTTGTTATTGTTCATACACCCAGGGTACTACATCTTCGTTTGTTTGTTTTTTATTGTCCATATACACATTTTAATACAGCTTCATTTGTTTTTTATTGTCCATACACCCAGGGGAATACAGCTTCATTTGTTTGTTATTTTCCATACACACAGGGGAATACGGCTTCATTTATCTGTTATTGTCCATACACACAGGGTAATACAGCTTCATTTATCTGTTATTGTCCATACACCCAGAGGAATAGAGCTCCATTTGTCTGTTTAGTCTCTGTCTGTTATGTTTCTATTAGATTTTTGAACTCTTCTAACAGTGTAGTATGTTTTGTTTTTCTATTAGATTTTAGAACTCTTCTAACAGTGTAGTATGTTTTGTTTTTCTATTAGATTTTATAACTCTTCTGACAGTGTAGTATGTTTTGTTTTTCTATTAGATTTTGGAACTCTTCTGACAGTGTAGTATGTTTTGTTTTTCTATTAGATTTTGGAACTCTTCTGACAGTGTAGAATGTTTTGTTTTTCTATTAGATTTTGGAACTCTTCTGACAGTGTAGTATGTTTTGTTTATCTATTAGATTTTGAACTCTTCTGACAGTGTAGTATGTTTTGTTTTTCTATTAGATTTTGGAACTCTTCTGACAGTGTAGTATGTTTTGTTTTTCTATTAGATTTAGAACTCTTCTGACAGTGTAGTATGTTTTGTTTTTCTATTAGATTTTAGAACTCGTCTGACAGTGTAGTATGTTTTGTTTTTCTACTATATTTTAGAACTCTTCTGACAGTGTAGTATGTTTTGTTTTTCTATTATATTTTAGAATTCTTCTGACATTGTATTATGTTTTGTTTTTTTATTATATTTTAGAACTCTTCTGACAGTGTAGTATGTTTTGTTTTTCTATTAGATTTTAGAACTCTTCTAACAGTGTAGTATGTTTTGTTTTTCTATTAGATTTTATAACTCTTCTGACAGTGTAGTATGTTTTGTTTTTCTATTAGATTTTGGAACTCTTCTGACAGTGTAGTATGTTTTGTTTTTCTATTAGATTTTGGAACTCTTCTGACAGTGTAGAATGTTTTGTTTTTCTATTAGATTTTGGAACTCTTCTGACAGTGTAGTATGTTTTGTTTTTCTATTAGATTTTGAACTCTTCTGACAGTGTAGTATGTTTTGTTTTTCTATTAGATTTTGGAACTCTTCTGACAGTGTAGTATGTTTTGTTTTTCTATTAGATTTAGAACTCTTCTGACAGTGTAGTATGTTTTGTTTTTCTATTAGATTTTAGAACTCGTCTGACAGTGTAGTATGTTTTGTTTTTCTACTATATTTTAGAACTCTTCTGACAGTGTAGTATGTTTTGTTTTTCTATTATATTTTAGAATTCTTCTGACATTGTATTATGTTTTGTTTTTTTATTATATTTTAGAACTCTTCTGACAGTGTAGTATGTTTTGTTTTTCTATTATATTTGAGAACTCTTCTGACAGTGTAGTATGTTTTGTTTTTCTATTATATTTTAGAACCTTTCTGACAGTGTAATATGTTTTGTGTTTCTATTAGATTTTAGAACTCTTCTGACAGTGTAGTATATTTTGTTTTTCTACTATATTTTAGAACTCTTCTGACAGTGTAGTATGTTTTGTTTTTCTATTATATTTGAGAACTCTTCTGACAGTGTAGTATGTTTTGTTTTTCTATTAGATTTTAGAACTCTTCTGACAATGTAGTATGTTTTGTTTTTCTATTAGATTTTAGAACTCTTCTGACAGTGTGGTATTTTTTGTTTTTCTATTAGATGTTAGAACTCTTCTGACAGTGTAATATGTTGTGTTTTACTATTTGATTTTAGAACTCTTCTGACAGTGTGGCATGTTTTGTTTTTCTATTAGATGTTAGATCTCTTCTGACAGTGTAATATGTTGTGTTTTTCTATTTGATTTTAGAACTCTTCTGACAGTGTAGTATGTTTTGTTTTTCTAATAGATTTTAGAACTCTTCTGACAGTGAAGTATGTTTTGTTTTTCTATTAGATTTTAGAACTCTTCTGACAGTGTAGTATGTTTTGTTTTTCTACTATATTTTAGAACTCTTCTGATAGTGTAGTATGTTTTGTTTTTCTATTATATTTTAGAACTCTTCTGACATTGTAGTATGTTTTGTTTTTTTATTATATTTTAGAACTCTTCTGACAGTGTAGTATGTATTGTTTTTCTATTATATTTGAGAACTCTTCTGACAGTGTAGTATGCTTTGTTTTTCTATTAGATTTTGGAACTCTTCTGACAGTGTAGTATGTTTTGTTTTTCTATTATATATTAGAACTCTTCTGACATTGTAGTATGTTTTGTTTTTTTTATTATATTTTAGAACTCTTCTGACAGTGTAGTATGTTTTGTTTTTCTATTATATTTGAGAACTCTGACCGTGTAGTATGTTTTGGTTTTTCTATTATATTTAGGAACTCTTCTGACAGTGTAGTATGTTTTGTTTTTCTATTAGATTTTAGAACTCTTCTGACAATGTAGTATGTTTTGTTTTTCTATTAGATTTTAGAACTCTTCTGACAATGTAGTTTGTTTTGTTTTTCTATTAGATTTTATAACTCTTCTGACAGTGTAGTATGTTTTGTTTTTCTATTAGATTTTGGAACTCTTCTGACAGTGCAGGTGTTTTGTTTTTCTATCAGGTTTTAGAACTCTTCTGACAGTGTAGTGTGTTTTGTTCTTCTATTAGATTTTAGAACTCTTCTGACAGAGTGGTATGTTTTGTTTTTCTGTTAGATTTTAGTACTCTTCAGACAATGTAGTATGTTTTGTTTTTATTTTAGATTTTAGAACTCTTCTGACAGTGTAGTATGTTTTGTTTTTCTATTAGATTTTAGAACTCTTCTGACAGTGTAGTATGTTTTGTTTTTCTATTAGATTTTAGAACTCTTCTGACAGTGTAGTATGTTTTGGTTTTTCTATTATATTTTAGAACTCTTCTGACAATGTAGTATGTTTTGTTTTTCTATTAGATTTAGAACTCTTCTGACAATGTAGTATGTTTTGTTTTTCTATTAGATTTTAGAACTCTTCTGATAGTGTAGTATGTTTTGTTTTTCTATTAGATTTTAGAACTCTTTTGACAGTGTAGTATGTTTTGTTTTTCTATTAGATTTTAGAACTCTTCTGACAGTGTAGTATGTTTTGTTTTTCTATTAGATTTTAGAACTCTTCTGACAGTGTAGTATGCTTTGTTTTTCTATTAGATTTTGGAACTCTTCTGACAGTGTAGTATGTTTTGTTTTTCTATTATATATTAGAACTCTTCTGACATTGTAGTATGTTTTGTTTTTTTTATTATATTTTAGAACTCTTCTGACAGTGTAGTATGTTTTGTTTTTCTATTATATTTGAGAACTCTGACCGTGTAGTATGTTTTGGTTTTTCTATTATATTTAGGAACTCTTCTGACAGTGTAGTATGTTTTGTTTTTCTATTAGATTTTAGAACTCTTCTGACAATGTAGTATGTTTTGTTTTTCTATTAGATTTTAGAACTCTTCTGACAATGTAGTTTGTTTTGTTTTTCTATTAGATTTTATAACTCTTCTGACAGTGTAGTATGTTTTGTTTTTCTATTAGATTTTGGAACTCTTCTGACAGTGCAGGTGTTTTGTTTTTCTATCAGGTTTTAGAACTCTTCTGACAGTGTAGTGTGTTTTGTTCTTCTATTAGATTTTAGAACTCTTCTGACAGAGTGGTATGTTTTGTTTTTCTGTTAGATTTTAGTACTCTTCAGACAATGTAGTATGTTTTGTTTTTATGTTAGATTTTAGAACTCTTCTGACAGTGTAGTATGTTTTGTTTTTCTATTAGATTTTAGAACTCTTCTGACAGTGTAGTATGTTTTGTTTTTCTATTAGATTTTAGAACTCTTCTGACAGTGTAGTATGTTTTGGTTTTTCTATTATATTTTAGAACTCTTCTGACAATGTAGTATGTTTTGTTTTTCTATTAGATTTTAGAACTCTTCTGATAGTGTAGTATGTTTTGTTTTTCTATTAGATTTTAGAACTCTTTTGACAGTGTAGTATGTTTTGTTTTTCTATTAGATTTTAGAACTCTTCTGACAGTGTAGTATGTTTTGTTTTTCTATTAGATTTTAGAACTCTTCTGACAGTGTAGTATGTTTTGTTTTTCTATTAGATTGAGAACTCTTCTGACAATGTAGTATGTTTTGTTTTTCTATTAGATTTTAGAACTCATCTGACAGTGTAGTATGTTTTGTTTTTCTATTAGATTTTAGAACTCTTTTGACAGTGTAGTATGTTTTGTTTTTCTTTTAGATTTAGAACTCTTCTGACAGTGTGGTATGTTTGTTTTTCTATTAGATTTTAGAACTCTTCTGACAGTGTAGTATGTTTTGTTTTTCTATTAGATTTTAGAAATCTTCTGACAGTGTAGTATGTTTTGTTTTTCTATTAGATTTTAGAACTCTTCTGACAGTGTAGTATGTTTTGTTTTTCTATTAGATTTTAGAACTCTTCTGACAGTGTAGTATGTTTTGGTTTTTCTATTATATTTTAGAACTCTTCTGACAATGTAGTATGTTTTGTTTTTCTATTAGATTTAGAACTCTTCTGACAATGTAGTATGTTTTGTTTTTCTATTAGATTTTAGAACTCTTCTGATAGTGTAGTATGTTTTGTTTTTCTATTAGATTTTAGAACTCTTTTGACAGTGTAGTATGTTTTGTTTTTCTATTAGATTTTAGAACTCTTCTGACAGTGTAGTATGTTTTGTTTTTCTATTAGATTTTAGAACTCTTCTGACAGTGTAGTATGTTTTGTTTTTCTATTAGATTGAGAACTCTTCTGACAATGTAGTATGTTTTGTTTTTCTATTAGATTTTAGAACTCATCTGACAGTGTAGTATGTTTTGTTTTTCTATTAGATTTTAGAACTCTTTTGACAGTGTAGTATGTTTTGTTTTTCTTTTAGATTTAGAACTCTTCTGACAGTGTGGTATGTTTGTTTTTCTATTAGATTTTAGAACTCTTCTGACAGTGTAGTATGTTTTGTTTTTCTATTAGATTTTAGAAATCTTCTGACAGTGTAGTATGTTTTGTTTTTCTATTAGATTTTAGAACTCTTCTGACAGTGTAGTATGTTTTGTTTTTCTATTAGATTTAGAACTCTTCTGACAATGTAGTATGTTTTGTTTTTCTATTAGATTTTAGAACTCTTCTGACAGTGTAGTATGTTTTGTTTTTCTATTAGATTTTAGAACTCTTCTGACAGTAGTATGGTTTGTTTTTCTATTAGATTTTAGAACTCTACTGACAGTGTAGTATGTTTTGTTTTTCTATTAGATTTTAGAACTCTTCTGACAGTGTAGTATGTTTTGTTTTTCTATTAGATTTTAGAACTCTTCTGACAGTGTAGTATGTTTTGTTTTTCTATTAGATTTTAGAAATCTTCTGACAGTGTAGTATGTTTTGTTTTTCTATTAGATTGAGAACTCTTCTGACAATGTAGTATGTTTTGTTTTTCTATTAGATTTAGAACTCTTCTGACAATGTAGTATGTTTTGTTTTTCTATTAGATTTTAGAACTCTTCTGACAGTAGTATGTTTTGTTTTTCTATTAGATTTAGAACTCTTCTGACAGTGTAGTATGTTTTGTTTTTCTATTAGATTTTAGAACTCTTCTGACAGTGTAGTATGTTTTGTTTTTCTATTAGATGTTAGAACTCTTCTGACAGTGTAGTATGTTTTGTTTTTCTATTAGGTTTTAGAACTCTTCTGACAGTGTAGTATGTTTTGTTTTTCTATTAGATTTTAGAACTCTTCTGACAGTGTAGTATGTTTTGTTTTTCTATTAGATTTTAGAACTCTATTGACAGTGTAGTATGTTTTGTTTTTCTATTAGATTTTAGAACTCTTCTGACAATGTAGTATGTTTTGTTTTTCTATTAGATTTAGAACTCTTCTGACAGTGTAGTATGTTTTGTTTTTCTATTAGATTTTAGAACTCTTCTGACAATGTAGTATGTTTTGTTTTTCTATTAGATTTTAGAACTCTTCTGACAATGTAGTATGTTTTGTTTTTCTATTAGATTTTAGAACTCTTCTGACAGTGTAGTATGTTTTGTTTTTCTATTAGATTTTAGAACTCTTCTGACAGTGTAGTATGTTTTGTTCTTCTATTAGATTTTAGAACTCTTCTGACAGTGTAGTATGTTTTGTTTTTCTATTAGATTTTAGAACTCTTCTGACAGTGTAGTATGTTTTGTTTTTCTATTAGATGTTAAAACTCTTCTGACAGTGTAGTATGTTTTGTTTTTCTATTAGGTTTTAGAACTCTTCTGACAGTGTAGTATGTTTTGTTTTTCTATTAGATTTTAGAACTCTTCTGACAGTGTAGTATGTTTTGTTTTTCTATTAGATTTTAGGACTCTACTGACAGTGTAGTATGTTTTGTTTTTCTATCAGATTTTAGAACTCTTCTGACAGTGTAGTATGTTTTGTTTTTCTATTAGATTTAGAACTCTTCTGACAGTGTGGTATGTTTTGTTTTTCTATTAGATTTTAGAACTCTTCTGACAGTGTAGTATGTTTTGTTTTTCTATTAGATTTTAGAACTCTTCTGACAATGTAGTATGTTTTGTTTTTCTATTAGATTTTAGAACTCTTCTGACAATGTAGTATGTTTTGTTTTTCTATTAGATTTTAGAACTCTTCTGACAATGTAGTATGTTTTGTTTTTCTATTAGATTTTAGAACTCTATTGACAGTGTAGTATGTTTTGTTTTTCTATTAGATTTTAGAACTCTTCTGACAATGTAGTATGTTTTGTTTTTCTATTAGATTTAGAACTCTTCTGACAGTGTAGTATGTTTTGTTTTTCTATTAGATTTTAGAACTCTTCTGACAATGTAGTATGTTTTGTTTTTCTATTAGATTTTAGAACTCTTCTGACAGTGTAGTATGTTTTGTTTTTCTATTAGATTTTAGAACTCTTCTGACAGTGTAGTATGTTTTGTTTTTCTATTAGATTTTAGAAATCTTCTGACAGTGTAGTATGTTTTGTTTTTCTATTAGATTTTAGAACTCTTCTGACAGTGTAGTATGTTTTGTTTTTCTACTATATTTTAGAACTCTTCTGATAGTGTAGTATGTTTTGTTTTTCTATTATATTTTAGAACTCTTCTGACATTGTAGTATGTTTTGTTTTTTTATTATATTTTAGAACTCTTCTGACAGTGTAGTATGTATTGTTTTTCTATTATATTTGAGAACTCTTCTGACAGTGTAGTATGCTTTGTTTTTCTATTAGATTTTGGAACTCTTCTGACAGTGTAGTATGTTTTGTTTTTCTATTATATATTAGAACTCTTCTGACATTGTAGTATGTTTTGTTTTTTTTATTATATTTTAGAACTCTTCTGACAGTGTAGTATGTTTTGTTTTTCTATTATATTTGAGAACTCTGACCGTGTAGTATGTTTTGGTTTTTCTATTATATTTAGGAACTCTTCTGACAGTGTAGTATGTTTTGTTTTTCTATTAGATTTTAGAACTCTTCTGACAATGTAGTATGTTTTGTTTTTCTATTAGATTTTAGAACTCTTCTGACAATGTAGTTTGTTTTGTTTTTCTATTAGATTTTATAACTCTTCTGACAGTGTAGTATGTTTTGTTTTTCTATTAGATTTTGGAACTCTTCTGACAGTGCAGGTGTTTTGTTTTTCTATCAGGTTTTAGAACTCTTCTGACAGTGTAGTGTGTTTTGTTCTTCTATTAGATTTTAGAACTCTTCTGACAGAGTGGTATGTTTTGTTTTTCTGTTAGATTTTAGTACTCTTCAGACAATGTAGTATGTTTTGTTTTTATTTTAGATTTTAGAACTCTTCTGACAGTGTAGTATGTTTTGTTTTTCTATTAGATTTTAGAACTCTTCTGACAGTGTAGTATGTTTTGTTTTTCTATTAGATTTTAGAACTCTTCTGACAGTGTAGTATGTTTTGGTTTTTCTATTATATTTTAGAACTCTTCTGACAATGTAGTATGTTTTGTTTTTCTATTAGATTTAGAACTCTTCTGACAATGTAGTATGTTTTGTTTTTCTATTAGATTTTAGAACTCTTCTGATAGTGTAGTATGTTTTGTTTTTCTATTAGATTTTAGAACTCTTTTGACAGTGTAGTATGTTTTGTTTTTCTATTAGATTTTAGAACTCTTCTGACAGTGTAGTATGTTTTGTTTTTCTATTAGATTTTAGAACTCTTCTGACAGTGTAGTATGCTTTGTTTTTCTATTAGATTTTGGAACTCTTCTGACAGTGTAGTATGTTTTGTTTTTCTATTATATATTAGAACTCTTCTGACATTGTAGTATGTTTTGTTTTTTTTATTATATTTTAGAACTCTTCTGACAGTGTAGTATGTTTTGTTTTTCTATTATATTTGAGAACTCTGACCGTGTAGTATGTTTTGGTTTTTCTATTATATTTAGGAACTCTTCTGACAGTGTAGTATGTT
Organism: Bathymodiolus septemdierum; assembly: GCA_963383655.1. NCBI lineage: Eukaryota > Metazoa > Mollusca > Bivalvia > Mytilida > Modiolidae > Bathymodiolus > Bathymodiolus septemdierum. The sequence goes on from OY726519.1 coordinate 117,019,222, forward strand.
TTGTTTTTCTATTAGATTTTAGAACTCTTCTGACAATGTAGTATGTTTTGTTTTTCTATTAGATTTTAGAACTCTTCTGACAATGTAGTTTGTTTTGTTTTTCTATTAGATTTTATAACTCTTCTGACAGTGTAGTATGTTTTGTTTTTCTATTAGATTTTGGAACTCTTCTGACAGTGCAGGTGTTTTGTTTTTCTATCAGGTTTTAGAACTCTTCTGACAGTGTAGTGTGTTTTGTTCTTCTATTAGATTTTAGAACTCTTCTGACAGAGTGGTATGTTTTGTTTTTCTGTTAGATTTTAGTACTCTTCAGACAATGTAGTATGTTTTGTTTTTATGTTAGATTTTAGAACTCTTCTGACAGTGTAGTATGTTTTGTTTTTCTATTAGATTTTAGAACTCTTCTGACAGTGTAGTATGTTTTGTTTTTCTATTAGATTTTAGAACTCTTCTGACAGTGTAGTATGTTTTGGTTTTTCTATTATATTTTAGAACTCTTCTGACAATGTAGTATGTTTTGTTTTTCTATTAGATTTAGAACTCTTCTGACAATGTAGTATGTTTTGTTTTTCTATTAGATTTTAGAACTCTTCTGATAGTGTAGTATGTTTTGTTTTTCTATTAGATTTTAGAACTCTTTTGACAGTGTAGTATGTTTTGTTTTTCTATTAGATTTTAGAACTCTTCTGACAGTGTAGTATGTTTTGTTTTTCTATTAGATTTTAGAACTCTTCTGACAGTGTAGTATGTTTTGTTTTTCTATTAGATTGAGAACTCTTCTGACAATGTAGTATGTTTTGTTTTTCTATTAGATTTTAGAACTCATCTGACAGTGTAGTATGTTTTGTTTTTCTATTAGATTTTAGAACTCTTTTGACAGTGTAGTATGTTTTGTTTTTCTTTTAGATTTAGAACTCTTCTGACAGTGTGGTATGTTTGTTTTTCTATTAGATTTTAGAACTCTTCTGACAGTGTAGTATGTTTTGTTTTTCTATTAGATTTTAGAAATCTTCTGACAGTGTAGTATGTTTTGTTTTTCTATTAGATTTTAGAACTCTTCTGACAGTGTAGTATGTTTTGTTTTTCTATTAGATTTTAGAACTCTTCTGACAGTGTAGTATGTTTTGGTTTTTCTATTATATTTTAGAACTCTTCTGACAATGTAGTATGTTTTGTTTTTCTATTAGATTTAGAACTCTTCTGACAATGTAGTATGTTTTGTTTTTCTATTAGATTTTAGAACTCTTCTGATAGTGTAGTATGTTTTGTTTTTCTATTAGATTTTAGAACTCTTTTGACAGTGTAGTATGTTTTGTTTTTCTATTAGATTTTAGAACTCTTCTGACAGTGTAGTATGTTTTGTTTTTCTATTAGATTTTAGAACTCTTCTGACAGTGTAGTATGTTTTGTTTTTCTATTAGATTGAGAACTCTTCTGACAATGTAGTATGTTTTGTTTTTCTATTAGATTTTAGAACTCATCTGACAGTGTAGTATGTTTTGTTTTTCTATTAGATTTTAGAACTCTTTTGACAGTGTAGTATGTTTTGTTTTTCTTTTAGATTTAGAACTCTTCTGACAGTGTGGTATGTTTGTTTTTCTATTAGATTTTAGAACTCTTCTGACAGTGTAGTATGTTTTGTTTTTCTATTAGATTTTAGAAATCTTCTGACAGTGTAGTATGTTTTGTTTTTCTATTAGATTTTAGAACTCTTCTGACAGTGTAGTATGTTTTGTTTTTCTATTAGATTTAGAACTCTTCTGACAATGTAGTATGTTTTGTTTTTCTATTAGATTTTAGAACTCTTCTGACAGTGTAGTATGTTTTGTTTTTCTATTAGATTTTAGAACTCTTCTGACAGTAGTATGGTTTGTTTTTCTATTAGATTTTAGAACTCTACTGACAGTGTAGTATGTTTTGTTTTTCTATTAGATTTTAGAACTCTTCTGACAGTGTAGTATGTTTTGTTTTTCTATTAGATTTTAGAACTCTTCTGACAGTGTAGTATGTTTTGTTTTTCTATTAGATTTTAGAAATCTTCTGACAGTGTAGTATGTTTTGTTTTTCTATTAGATTGAGAACTCTTCTGACAATGTAGTATGTTTTGTTTTTCTATTAGATTTAGAACTCTTCTGACAATGTAGTATGTTTTGTTTTTCTATTAGATTTTAGAACTCTTCTGACAGTAGTATGTTTTGTTTTTCTATTAGATTTAGAACTCTTCTGACAGTGTAGTATGTTTTGTTTTTCTATTAGATTTTAGAACTCTTCTGACAGTGTAGTATGTTTTGTTTTTCTATTAGATGTTAGAACTCTTCTGACAGTGTAGTATGTTTTGTTTTTCTATTAGGTTTTAGAACTCTTCTGACAGTGTAGTATGTTTTGTTTTTCTATTAGATTTTAGAACTCTTCTGACAGTGTAGTATGTTTTGTTTTTCTATTAGATTTTAGAACTCTATTGACAGTGTAGTATGTTTTGTTTTTCTATTAGATTTTAGAACTCTTCTGACAATGTAGTATGTTTTGTTTTTCTATTAGATTTAGAACTCTTCTGACAGTGTAGTATGTTTTGTTTTTCTATTAGATTTTAGAACTCTTCTGACAATGTAGTATGTTTTGTTTTTCTATTAGATTTTAGAACTCTTCTGACAATGTAGTATGTTTTGTTTTTCTATTAGATTTTAGAACTCTTCTGACAGTGTAGTATGTTTTGTTTTTCTATTAGATTTTAGAACTCTTCTGACAGTGTAGTATGTTTTGTTCTTCTATTAGATTTTAGAACTCTTCTGACAGTGTAGTATGTTTTGTTTTTCTATTAGATTTTAGAACTCTTCTGACAGTGTAGTATGTTTTGTTTTTCTATTAGATGTTAAAACTCTTCTGACAGTGTAGTATGTTTTGTTTTTCTATTAGGTTTTAGAACTCTTCTGACAGTGTAGTATGTTTTGTTTTTCTATTAGATTTTAGAACTCTTCTGACAGTGTAGTATGTTTTGTTTTTCTATTAGATTTTAGGACTCTACTGACAGTGTAGTATGTTTTGTTTTTCTATCAGATTTTAGAACTCTTCTGACAGTGTAGTATGTTTTGTTTTTCTATTAGATTTAGAACTCTTCTGACAGTGTGGTATGTTTTGTTTTTCTATTAGATTTTAGAACTCTTCTGACAGTGTAGTATGTTTTGTTTTTCTATTAGATTTTAGAACTCTTCTGACAATGTAGTATGTTTTGTTTTTCTATTAGATTTTAGAACTCTTCTGACAATGTAGTATGTTTTGTTTTTCTATTAGATTTTAGAACTCTTCTGACAATGTAGTATGTTTTGTTTTTCTATTAGATTTTAGAACTCTATTGACAGTGTAGTATGTTTTGTTTTTCTATTAGATTTTAGAACTCTTCTGACAATGTAGTATGTTTTGTTTTTCTATTAGATTTAGAACTCTTCTGACAGTGTAGTATGTTTTGTTTTTCTATTAGATTTTAGAACTCTTCTGACAATGTAGTATGTTTTGTTTTTCTATTAGATTTTAGAACTCTTCTGACAGTGTAGTATGTTTTGTTTTTCTATTAGATTTTAGAACTCTTCTGACAGTGTAGTATGTTTTGTTTTTCTATTAGATTTTAGAACTCTTCTGACAGTGTAGTATGTTTTGGTTTTTCTATTATATTTTAGAACTCTTCGGACAATGTAGTATGTTTTGTTTTTCTATTAGATTTAGAACTCTTCTGACAATGTAGTATGTTTTGTTTTTCTATTAGATTTTAGAACTCTTCTGATAGTGTAGTATGTTTTGTTTTTCTATTAGATTTTAGAACTCTTTTGACAGTGTAGTATGTTTTGTTTTTCTATTAGATTTTAGAACTCTTCTGACAGTGTAGTATGTTTTGTTTTTCTATTAGATTTTAGAACTCTTCTGACAGTGTAGTATGTTTTGTTTTTCTATTAGATTGAGAACTCTTCTGACAATGTAGTATGTTTTGTTTTTCTATTAGATTTTAGAACTCATCTGACAGTGTAGTATGTTTTGTTTTTCTATTAGATTTTAGAACTCTTTTGACAGTGTAGTATGTTTTGTTTTTCTTTTAGATTTAGAACTCTTCTGACAGTGTGGTATGTTTGGTTTTCTATTAGATTTTAGAACTCTTCTGACAGTGTAGTATGTTTTGTTTTTCTATTAGATTTTAGAAATCTTCTGACAGTGTAGTATGTTTTGTTTTTCTATTAGATTTTAGAACTCTTCTGACAGTGTAGTATGTTTTGTTTTTCTATTAGATTTAGAACTCTTCTGACAATGTAGTATGTTTTGTTTTTCTATTAGATTTTAGAACTCTTCTGACAGTGTAGTATGTTTTGTTTTTCTATTAGATTTTAGAACTCTTCTGACAGTGTAGTATGTTTTGTTTTTCTATTAGATTTTAGAACTCTTCTGACAGCAGTATGGTTTGTTTTTCTATTAGATTTTAGAACTCTACTGACAGTGTAGTATGTTTTGTTTTTCTATTAGATTTTAGAACTCTTCTGACAGTGTAGTATGTTTTGTTTTTCTATTAGATTTTAGAAATCTTCTGACAGTGTAGTATGTTTTGTTTTTCTATTAGATTGAGAACTCTTCTGACAATGTAGTATGTTTTGTTTTTCTATTAGATTTAGAACTCTTCTGACAATGTAGTATGTTTTGTTTTTCTATTAGATTTTAGAACTCTTCTGACAGTAGTATGTTTTGTTTTTCTATTAGATTTAGAACTCTTCTGACAGTGTAGTATGTTTTGTTTTTCTATTAGATTTTAGAACTCTTCTGACAGTGTAGTATGTTTTGTTTTTCTATTAGATGTTAGAACTCTTCTGACAGTGTAGTATGTTTTGTTTTTCTATTAGGTTTTAGAACTCTTCTGACAGTGTAGTATGTTTTGTTTTTCTATTAGATTTTAGAACTCTTCTGACAGTGTAGTATGTTTTGTTTTTCTATTAGATTTTAGAACTCTATTGACAGTGTAGTATGTTTTGTTTTTCTATTAGATTTTAGAACTCTTCTGACAATGTAGTATGTTTTGTTTTTCTATTAGATTTAGAACTCTTCTGACAGTGTAGTATGTTTTGTTTTTCTATTAGATTTTAGAACTCTTCTGACAATGTAGTATGTTTTGTTTTTCTATTAGATTTTAGAACTCTTCTGACAATGTAGTATGTTTTGTTTTTCTATTAGATTTTAGAACTCTTCTGACAGTGTAGTATGTTTTGTTTTTCTATTAGATTTTAGAACTCTTCTGACAGTGTAGTATGTTTTGTTCTTCTATTAGATTTTAGAACTCTTCTGACAGTGTAGTATGTTTTGTTTTTCTATTAGATTTTAGAACTCTTCTGACAGTGTAGTATGTTTTGTTTTTCTATTAGATGTTAGAACTCTTCTGACAGTGTAGTATGTTTTGTTTTTCTATTAGGTTTTAGAACTCTTCTGACAGTGTAGTATGTTTTGTTTTTCTATTAGATTTTAGAACTCTTCTGACAGTGTAGTATGTTTTGTTTTTCTATTAGATTTTAGGACTCTACTGACAGTGTAGTATGTTTTGTTTTTCTATCAGATTTTAGAACTCTTCTGACAGTGTAGTATGTTTTGTTTTTCTATTAGATTTAGAACTCTTCTGACAGTGTGGTATGTTTTGTTTTTCTATTAGATTTTAGAACTCTTCTGACAGTGTAGTATGTTTTGTTTTTCTATTAGATTTTAGAACTCTTCTGACAATGTAGTATGTTTTGTTTTTCTATTAGATTTTAGAACTCTTCTGACAATGTAGTATGTTTTGTTTTTCTATTAGATTTTAGAACTCTTCTGACAATGTAGTATGTTTTGTTTTTCTATTAGATTTTAGAACTCTTCTGACAGTGTAGTATGTTTTGTTCTTCTATTAGATTTTAGAACTCTTCTGACAGTGTAGTATGTTTTGTTTTTCTATTAGATTTTAGAACTCTTCTGACAGTGTAGTATGTTTTGTTTTTCTATTAGATTTTAGAACTCTTCTGACAATGTAGTATGTTTTGTTCTTCTATTAGATTTTAGAACTCTTCTGACAATATAGTATGTTTTGTTTTTCATTTCATTATATAATTATTAGTTAAAATGCATTTCATGATCATTTATCGTTCAAAATATACGTGTGTTGTGTTGATAAAGATTTTTTGTAGATTATATTATTATCTATTATTTCAATCTGGTATAGTTACTAAAATGAGATAAATAGCAGGAATAGGATAAATATTTCGAATGTTTTGTAAATTTCATTAATAATGTTTTTTCAGTAACACAATTATTGACTAGTGCTCGAATATTGATGAATATTCTTTAAAGCAGAATTGCACAATTGTGTAAGTGCAATTAATTTTCTGGGATGATACTATTAATCAATATTCTTATTTGTAAAGCATAACTTTAAAAACATAAAATGACGAAATCACCATCTTAACACATCGATGACGTCATGATTTGAAGCAGTATTGCACTGGTGAGATTATAAGGGAATATTGTACTTTAACTTTATGTTACCTTCTATACAAAATACTATACTGCTATAATCAAAAGATATATTAACCCAAGAAATGTGACATTCTCCTTGGCCTATGGTTTCGTTGAATAATTTTTCTTGCATGGTTTGATAAAGCCCAATAGTATCAACATCAATAATTAAATAATTTTATAGCATCGTTATTTATTTTGTTTTATTCAGGTCAACTTCAGTGGGTTGTAGAAGAAAAGATAACTGTTTATGGACAGAATTTGATATTGTTTTGTCCCGTTGAAAACTGCTGCAGCGAGCGGACAGCATGGTCTGTTGGAGATAAGTCGATAATTCTGGATATAAAAACATTTGTAAATGATCCCAATGGGAAATATCATGGAACATATAGTACAGATGGGTTTAGGTTTGTCATCCGCAACCTATCTAAAGCAGACTTAAATGTTACTTACCATTGTGGTTATGGATTTATCCAATCAACCCCGAAAAAATTGCTTCATGACGATGTTTTTAGAGAAATTACCCGTAAGTAAAATCAATATATAAGCAGGATATGCAAACAAAATATAGCATAATTGCATTGCATTATGACAATAGATTATATTGGCAATAAGATTTTGCTTCAGGGTTGATAATTGTGTAACTATTATGTCTTACGACCGCCTTGTATGCTATCTAATATTTAAATGATGGTTGACGCCATTGTCTCTTTAATAGAAGTAGTATTATATATGACAACTTCTGATGCACCAAGATTACCTATTTTATACATAGTGTTCAAGATTATAGCAGTTATTTGTGAGTTGTTATTATACTGGTGGAAAACACTTTCATGACCGCATCATAAAGCCCAATAGTATCTGCTTCAATAATTCAATAATTTTATAGCATTGTTATTTTTTTTATTCAGGTCATCTTGAGTGGGTTGTAAAAGAAAAGGTCACTGCTTATGGACAGAATTTGATATTGATTTGTCCCGTTGAAAACTGCTGCAGTGAGCCGGCAGGATGGTCTGTCGGACCTAAGTCGATAATTTCGGATGTAAAAACATTTTCAAATGATCCCAAAGTGAAATACGGTGGAACATATAATACAGATGGGTTTGGTTTTGTCATCCGCAACCTATCTAAAGCAGACTTAAATGTTACTTACCACTGTGTTTATGGATTTAACCAGTCAATCACGAAAAAATTGCTTCATGACGATGTTTTTAAAGAAAGTACCGGTAGGTAAAATCAATATGTAAACAAAAATATAACATTAAATACCAAAACTGAGACCCTTTTGTTTACAATATTATACTCAAAGCATTTTTGCAATATATGTCTGGTAAGAATGAAAGTGGATGTAAATGAACATGGGATACTATCCAATTTTTCACTTAGACACAAATTAAAGTAAAGGAACAGCGTTTTGCTTGGCATTCTACATTATTCGTGATTACAGGATGATGTTTTGAACTGGTTGCAGCCAACGAAAGCCACAACCAATCAGTATGCATGTTGCAAAAACACGTATTTTGTAGAGAAAAAGTGAAAGAGTGAAATGGACATGTGTACTCTTGTCCATGAGGAACTTCCAAAAATGCACAACATCCCATGAGGAACTTCCAAAAATACACAAAATTTCATGAGGAACTTCCAAAAATACACAAAATCCCATGAGGAACTTCCAAAAATACACAAAATCCCATGAGGAAATATGCACAAAATCCCACGAGGATCTTCCAATGATGCACAAAATCCCACGAGAAACTTCCAAAATGTACACGATCCCATGAGGAATTCTCAAATATGCACAAAATCCCATGAGAAACTTCTAAAAATCCCATGAGAAGCTTCTACAAATCCCATGAAGAACTTCCAAAAATGCACAAAATCCAATGAGGAACTTCCAAAAATGTACAACATCCCATGAGGAACTTCCAAAAATACACAAAATCCCATGAGGAACTTCCAAAAATACACAAAATCCCATGAGGTAATATGCACAAAATCCCACGAGGATCTTCCAATGATGCACAAAATCCCACGAGAAACTTCCAAAATGTACACGATCCCATGAGGAACTCTCAAATATGCACAAAATCCCATGAGAAACTTCTAAAAATCCCATGAGAAGCTTCTACAAATCCCATGAAGAACTTCCAAAAATGCACAAAATCCAATGAGGAACTTCCAAAAATACACAAAATCCCATGAGGTAATATGCACAAAATCCCACGAGGATCTTCCAATTATGCACAAAATCCCACAAGGAACTTCCAAAATGTACACAATCCCATGAGGAACTCTCAAATATGCACAAAATCCCATGAGAAGCTTCCACAAATCCCATGAAGAACTTCCAAAAATGCACAAAATCCAATGAGGAATTTCCAAAAATGTACAAAATCTCATAAGGAACTTCCAAAATATGCACAAAATGCCATGAGGAACTTCCAAAAATCCTATGAGAAACTTCCACAAATCCCATGAAGAACTTCCAAAAATGCACAAAATCCAATGAGGAACTTCCAAAAATGTGCAAAATCTCATAAGGAACTTCCAGCATATGCACAAAATCCCATGAGAAACTTCCAAAAAATGCCATGAAGAACTTCAAAAATGCACAAAATCTCATGAGGAACTTCCAAAAATGCACAAGATGTTTTTGGCACATGCTTAGTGGTTTCAGCTTTCAGTTAACTGTGTACATATTTTGACATGAGGTGAAATTAATGACTTTTGCTGATTGGCTGAAAATCGTATTATAGCTAATTACTTATGGCTGTGTACGCGAATTACGAGGGTGAGGGGGTCGTATCCATTAGCTAGCGAATATGAAAGAGGGAGGGTGTCCTATAGCCCTTCTTATCCCATGTGTTTGAGCTGTTTTCATTTCTTTGAGGTTTATTATTAATGGTGTAGTTAATAAATTGTTAAATAAAGACGTCAAAATAAAATCATACCTATTGCTTGATATTGTAGACCTAGAAATTAACTGATACCTATTGCTGATATTGTAGACTTAGAAATTAACTGATACCTATTGCTTGATATTGTAGACCTAAAAATTAGGCACAGGCTACGAATACGACGGAAGCGTATTCGTAGCCTGGGTTCTACAAGTACGACAGGCGGAAGTTGTGACTAAATGATCAACCGGTTTCCGGACATGGACACCTATTTTACGGAAATTAATCATGTATTGCTAGCATCTAGAGGCTACGAATACGACAGATTTCTCAATTTTCTTAATTCTATTGTTTTTGTTTCATTAAATGACAATTTATGAATTTTTTATATAATTTTCTGTTTGTAGTTTATTTTCATTCCAATAAAATCTGATGCATTGAAAAAACTAGTCTTACAATACACGATTAAGCCCATAGATTTCACTGGTATGAATATTTCTCACAACTCACACTTCCCAACACTAATTATTTTCAAAATGGACGACGATGGTAGTGCGCTCCGTGTTGGAACAAAGCATAAATCTTTAACAGATTTAGAGTGTGCCCTAAAAAATTTCCAGCAGGATAACTACGTCCAACTTTATAAGCGTATCTCAATGAAGCTTGGTACGGGGTCCAAATATAAAAACATGGAAGCTGCAGAAAGTGCAGCGGGTCTTTTAATTTATAAGGAGTTGGATTATTCCTGTATTCATAGAAGGAAAATTGTTAGTTCCATTTCCAGCGGTCAACGCCCAAACACAAGGTAAAATCACATATAATATACCTTAAATAAGCAAATGATCATCACTTTGATTGCAGTTCTTCATATTAAATTCGCAGTGATGTCCTCAATCATGTTCTGTATAGCAGCAAATACATGTTTCTAGAATTTTTAAGTCATTACAATACTATCGTAATTAGTCATATGATAAAACACACAAGTTTGCGCTTTTTGTATGGTACCATCTAAGATGTATTGGACTACGTTTTGCACCGAAAAAAAACCTACTGGTGTAGCCGAAATTGCTTAAAATAACTATAAACATTATTAATTTAATACATTGTATTTACCTATTGACTTACTTGAAATTTTAAATTGTATATGATAATTCTTAAATTAAAAATATCTATGTATATTTTTTTTCTTTAAACTTTATAGTATCATAGTAATAAATGTCTAAAAACAATATATTTAAGAAAACAAAAATCCGTCGTATTCGTAGCCTCTAGATGCTAGCAATACGTGATTAATTTTCGTAAAATAGGTGTCCATGTCCGGAAACCGGTTGATCATTTAGTCAAAACTTCCGCCCGTTATACTTGTAGAACCCAGGCTACGAATACGTTTCCGTCGTATTCGTGGCCTGTGCCTAAAAATTAACTGATACCCAGTCTTCACGCTAATTGTTTCAGACCAATTGCCCTGTGTTAATAGCCTACTTGTCCGAACCATATTGTACTAGCCCGAAAAGAACAAGATATATTTTATGGTATTACTTAGCAGCTGAGTACAAAAACAGAATCATTTTCTGTCACCCCATCTTCCTTACATGCCGTACAGAACATGAGCCCGTCTGTATATTTCAGCCACGATCGGCCCTGCATCCAGCTGAACTGGAACGACCTCTCCCGCGTTTCTTCATATTTTTTTCTACAATCAACAGTCTGCGTGTCATCTTTTATTTTCCCGTTTTTTGCCAGGTATGGCATCTTTGTGATATTTCAGAAACATTTTGAATTTTCAAGCTCAACTTTTAACTTTCGGAACGTTTCTATTTAAATCGTTAGCATTTGGGTAAATTCCGGAACACGTGTTTGTACGAAAATATGTGCCTACGTCACTTTATGTGTCAATACATAGTACACAAATATGTGACATGTTTTGGAAAATACATTGTCAAAAATGTTTGAAATTGTTATTATAAAATTGAATTCTTTTGGAAAAACATTCTGATGATCATGTAAATACAAATCAAGAAGTAAAAAGTTTACTGGCCCGTTCGGGCTTGTGCCTATGACATTTGTCTTGCTTGATATTGTAGGCCTAGAAATTAACTGATACCTATTGCGTGATATTGTAGACCTAGAAATGAACTGATACCTATTGCTTGTTAATTGTAGACCTAGAAATTAACTGATGCATATTGCTTGATATTGTACAGTAGGCCTAGAAATTAACGGATACCTATTGCTTGACCTTGTAGACCTAGAAATGAACGGATACCTATTGCTTGTTAATTGTAGACCTAGAAATTAACTGATGCATATTGCTTGATATTGTACAGTAGGCCTAGAAATTAACGGATACCTATTGCTTGACCTTGTAGACCTAGAAATGAACTGATACCTATTGCTTGATATTATAGATCTAGAAATTAACTGATGCCTATTGCTTGTTAATTGTAGAGGTTTAAATTAACTGACGCATATTGCTTGTTAATTGCAGACCTAGAAATTAACTGATACCGATTGCTTGATATTGTAGACCTAGAAATTAACTGATACATAATGCTTGTTAATTGTAGATGTTTAAATTAACTGATACCTAATGTTTGTTAATTGTAGATGTTTAAATTAACTGATACATATTGCTTGTTAACTGTAGATGTTTGAATTAACTAATACCTACATGTATATATATAGCTATTGCTTGTTAATTGTGGAGGTTCAGATTAACTGATATCTATTCCTTGTTAATTGTAGAGGTTTAAATTAACTGATATATATTGCTTGTTAATAGTAGAGGTTTAGATTAACTGATATATATTGCTTGTTAATTGTAGAGGTTTAGGTTAACTGATATATATTGCTTGTTAATTGTGGAGGTTCAGATTAACTGATATCTATTCCTTGTTAATTGTAGAGGTTTAAATTAACTGATATATATTGCTTGTTAATAGTAGAGGTTTAGATTAACTGATATATATTGCTTGTTAATTGTAGAGGTTTAGGTTAACTGATATATATTGCTTGTTAATTGTAGAGGTTTAAATTAACTGATATATATTGCTTGTTAATAGTAGAGGTTTAGATTAACTGATACCTATTGCTTGTTAATAGTAGAGGTTTAGATTAACTGATACCTATTGCTTGTTAATTGTAGAGGTTTAAATTAACTGATACCTATTGTTTGTTAATTGTAGAGATTTAAATTATCTAATTTATATTGCTTGTTAATTGTAGAGGTTTAAATTAACTAATTCCTGTTGCTTTATACTAATGGTAAATGAATTGCAAATATTAGTTAGCAAGTATTTTTTTGGCTAATCCACAATTGATATGGAGTAACTAATGGTTCTAGTGCGGATGTGCCGCCATATTGAGTTTTTGAAATTCAACATGTCAATTAAAACGATACGATAGATAATAAAGACATCGCCTAACTTTGGCAAAAAATTCTTAATGGATTCTATCTGAAATTAAATATTCATGTTGTGAGCTGACATCCAGTGTTTACGTTCTACACTGAAAAGTTTCATGTGACGTAACAAGTTTTTAAGATGTTTATGTACCGAAGAAACATACAATATTTCGTGACATTTTATTTTTGTTATCTTCAATTTTTAGACCATTTCTGAATCCCAAATAGAGCTGTTTTCTTCCTGCACTAGAATAGAAATAAATGTGTTGTATTTGAGTAGTTACAGGCATCAATTGGGGATTTGACGGTCTCAAATATTCCTTTTACTGGGTCCATGTACGCGTCGCAAGTACAACTTCATTTTCAAATCCCAAATTGATTCCGGCAACTACCGGTATTCAAATACAATACAGTTACTTCTAACATTAACTCATGCACATTACTTTTTGATTGTAGACGTAGAAATAATGTTATGATTATTGCTTGATAATTGTAGTTGTAGAAACCACCCGCTTGTATATTTATCATTTTACATCTAGTGTTAGTAATTGTTTTGTTTGTCTTCGTCTTGTGTCTTGTGAACCCAATGTTGCCAGTTTCTGTGGATTGTCCATTCTGTTTCTCTAACGTTTATTAAGTCATTGTGTCTCTTATCATCAAATGTTTGGTTTTCAGATGTTCCTTACAAAGATAAAGATAAAGAGAATAATACAGTAGCAATGTATGTATATTTCATAAAGTGAAGGAACGAGTACAAATAGAGAAATGTAGAGTTTTATTTACGCAGTATGAGTTTCAGGATACCTTTTTTATTTTATTTTTCTTATTTTAATGAATAGCCATGGTAAGGAAGCAGCCGTTTATGAAATATAGACAATATAGGTCAATAATGAAATTAGCATAAACAATGTCAATAATCCATTGAAAGTGTTATTAAGAATGGCATCTGAAAAATCCCAAGAATTTACGAGTCAACATTTTACTTTGACATTTAATTTGTTCAGAAGTAAAATAGAGTGAAAATCTTTTTGATAATTTCATAAACGAGGGCGAATTATGAAATGTAAAGTTCTGTTAACCTGGTATAATCGCAGAGGATCATGCGAGTTATTTTTATTTCTTGGCTGGTTGGTTATGTTCATTTACGAAACCACTTTTCTGATGTAAATTAATGTTGACATGAACATTCATTGGGTGTTGATCGGAAATCCAAGGTAACAAACACTGCATTGGACTCTATTGAGAAAAATATGTCTAGTTAGAAACTACTAAGCTGAGTAAACCCAAACGACACTTAGATGATATTTGGGTAGTCTTGTATATACGCTTTAGCTTTTTATTGGAGGTGCGAATTAGAAATCTAAGATGGCTTCCACCGCAGAACATAGGTGAACATAGTAAAAATGTCGTCTTATTAAATACAAGAAAGACGAATCTTAATTACCTATGTATGGTTATTAGATGGTTAGTTACAAGATGACTGTCATATCTGGACATAGTTAATGATACATTAATATTCTCTGTAAGATCTTAAAACCAATTTGGCAACAATTTCCGATTAAAACATGAATTGGACTGTTCTATATTTAGTTAGAAACTGATCAGAAAACAAAGATACTGCAACTGTATCATTATAATATCTGTCTAGTTTATTAGTCCATTTTACATGAAAATCAATTCACATTTAAATATCTTAAATGCTTGTGGTGTCAATTCTCGTATTTGAATCAAACTTTCCAAGCAAAAATGCATTTTGATTTGGAAACATAACCTCTCTTTGGCCATCTAACAGATACACATGTTAAGAATGATAGCTCTTGGTTTAGTTGGCATACTATGTATGTTAAACTGGCTTACATTACTAGTGTTGGGTGCCACTACTAGAGTAGAAACTGTTTAGCCCTTCCGATGCACCTGAGTTCACCCCCGATATTTAGTTCTTGTTTCTCAGTCTTGAGTTTTCTCTGTAGTTTGTTTTTGTAAATCATTGTTTGTCCTATTGTCCCTTTTCTTTTGTCCGTTGAATTGTCCTTCTTCGACTTACTGCTTACCCCTTTGTTTTTACTTTTAAACGAAAAACATAATACATTAATTATTTGTCCTTATTTTGATTATTAAATGTGATTTTGCTTGAATATAATAACAATTCATTTGTTATCCCATAGTCGGTAGTCCACATCTGATCACGATCCGATTAGTTTGGTGGTGGCAGGCCGTTTTATGGATCGGAGAAACTGGAGCAGCAGGAGAAAACCACCGATGTTCTTAAATTAATTGACAGGAAATGTTTGACGATACCAAAGGGGTATACATACCGTTGTATCCAGTACTTCTTACTATGGATGGGAATTGAACTCATAACATTTCCCAACTCTACGCTAAGAGACAGATTAATTCGACTCTGTTTCATCCTGAGAATAGAATATCTTGTTTTAGGAAAGAGCATGTCTTATTTGATTTTTAAAAAACCTCTCAAATTCTGATAAAAAGCCATGTCTGCTTCATACATTGACTTACACATAGACATTACAAATGAGGACCGGATAAGAATGATAATTTACGACAAAAGAATTGATTCCAATTTTCCCATTGTGAACATTCTGTTTATATGTAGTATTATTCCACCAGCACCTCTATATGTAGTATATATCTCTCTGTTTGTGTTCATATTAAATTTCCTTAATAGAGGGTTGCTGCTAACCAGGAAACTACTGAACCAAGGGTTAAAAGTGAAGTCATCATTTCGAAGGTTTAGACGGTGGGTATCATACTGTGCTTAACAGTTACCAAATGTACATGTCACAGATTATCACGGTTATGTTTCGTAGTCACAATCCCGTCCTTTCCTCGTTCATGACATTATCGCCGGATTGTAAACATGGGCAGCACAACAACGGGTGCCACAAGTGGTGCAGAAATCACTTTCTTATTCGTCACAGTTTTTAGTTAGGTTTTTCTTGTTCATTTTGTTCAATTACATGTTTACACGTTTTTAGTTTCGTGTTGTGGTGTCCGCTACGATTTCCGCGTAAAAACGATGTTAGATTAGTCTCCCGTTTGTTTTGTAGGGGGTTCATGTTCTATTTATGTTATTTTATTTTATTTACGTATGCTGTTGTCCAACACGATTTCCATATAAGATAGTAATCCTGTCGTTTAACAGTAACACAACGGGTGCCACTAGTGGAGCAGGAAATTCTTTCATATCCGAATTTTTCAGTGGGCTTTGGGTTGCCCAAACCTTAGTTTTCTGTGTAGTATTTCGTTTACCATTGTTTTGTCTGTCTTCTTACTTTTTGTCATTATATTGTCTGTCCTTCTTCGATTATGGCGTCTGATTACCCCTTTGATATCTACAAACTCTTTTTAATCAGTACCTGTAATAATTATCTAAGCAGGTATTAATTTGTTGTTTAAATACCTTATATTTCAGTGTTGTGCCTATTGTAGTTACATGTATAATATTGGTAGGAGCTATGATAATGGCTTATTTTGTGTACAGATCAAGTAAGTAGAGTAAATCAGAGTATGTGTTCCTTACTTATTTGTAAAGTTACATCAATTAACACCGTGCATACAATGTTATGAAAAAATCCAGGGGTTTACAGGGGTTCTAAAGATATAGATATAGCTATTCTATGTGGCAATATTCGAGAGAAAAAAATCTCAACTGCTCAGCTGATTGAAAAAAAAACCTTTTCTGAATGATTTTGATATTATAATGAATTAATTGTTCTCATGTGACAGCTAAGCTTCCTATCTATATGGGTTTATCATGATATTTGTTTTCTTTTGTATTTATTTCCTTCGATTTATTTGGTTTGGTTGGTTGCTTTTATGGTGTTTAACACCACTTTCAACAATATTTCAGTTATATCGCATTGACCAGTTTTAGTGGTGGAGGAAACACCAGTGGTAATAGGCACCGATTACATAGGTAATTGTAAATCCAACTACCATGGCCACGACAGCCCCTCTTCCATTTATTAATTTCACCTTTAGCTAAGATGTTACCTTTTCAAGAAATGAACTGTTGTGTTTGTTATGATGTTTGTTTCAATGGAATATAAAATAATACTGATTTGTTTCGCTATACGACAAGTGACCAATAAAAACCTGTGGAATGGCTTGCACCTACGATATTTTCTACGATAGATGGCGTTCGTGTACTATCAGTTATACATTCGGAACTCTCCCGAATCGCATCGGAGCTTATCGTTAGATTTCCGCCATTGCAAGTTGCGATAGACTTCTGCTTCTGCTTCTGCCGATTAACTGCGCCCTTCGTCGTGTCGAAGATCATATATAAAGTAAAATAGTATGCCTCAGTACTGCTGTGTGCCGGGTTGCACAAATTATTGGGGTCATGTGTTCCCTTCAGACCCAGAACTGAAGAAAAAATGGAGAGTGGTCATCAAGCGGCTTGATGAAAAGTCAAGAAACCTCTGGACACCAGGAAAGTATGACGTCGTTTGTACAGCCCACTTCAGAGAGAGTGACTATAAGGAAACGCTATCAGGTTAGTTGGTAATTTCGTTTACCCCGTATTCAGGTTAATTATTATTTGTGTTTCTTACTTGATTCTTGAATGAAACTAAAAATGTCTGATTGTCGTCGATTCTAGCTGATATTTCAGTCTAAATATTTGACTATAACAGGTTGGGGACAACCACTCGTTTTGGGAACTTACCCAAATGAGAAATACTTTTTCCATTGTCAAAGTTCGTCCATTTCACATTAAGATGTGTCTTTTAAAGTTAAATGTGTCAACTCCAAATTTTATAATTTTTTTCTGTTTGAAACATATGTATCGTCACGGTATGTGTTTTCGTGCGTCATCTGTTTTCGTTTTATCCATTTTATTTTGATTTCCACAGCGCACGCATTATTTTTGACGTGTCTTCCGGTTTCTATTTATGGAACATAAACAAGACTACAGCGTGACATCTGTAAAAGATGCTAAAGTTTGCTTTTAAAGACGTAAGTACCAAGAACAGTGAACCTACCTACTCAACCATACTTTTTGTAATGCTAAAAATGTACTTCTTTATAAAGTAGCTGGAAAAAAATCCAGAAGGACTATATAAAATTTAACTATGTCATCTGCCTCTCAGACATCAGCTCTTCCTGTCATGTAACTGTCATGGGGTCACTGATCGTACTTGTAAACAAAAGAGCTGACTGAAATGTGCCTGTTTCTTATATAAAATACATGTCACTTTGCAGTGCATTGTGGTTTCAGCACCAAAAAAAACATCAAAAGTAAACACAATTTTGAAAGTGGTCATTTTCAAACATTCTGTTATTTTATTTAGATGTAGTATGATTTGGTAGATGGCCAGAACCATGAAATTTTAAAACCAGCCATTTCCGGATTATATATTTGTTTCCATCCCGTATATCGGCCTTGCTTTTACTTCACACGAAAACAGATGACGCCCTTTTACTGACAACAAAAGTTGCCAGATAATCGAGAGTATATTAAAATACAAGAATGGCTTTAAAAACAATCTTATGTACAAAGAAATATTTAACTAGCCATTCTTTGAAAATTTCAATCGTCATATGAATGAAGGGTTAACACTGTTAATCGCTATATCTGAAAATCGATAATAGCACGTAAACCGATAACACGATGCTATACCCGCATTTAGATAGTTGTTACCCAGATCAGTCACTTGATGAAATTCAAGAATAAGAGGGAAAAAATGAGAATTTTTTTTTTTAGAAGTTTTTCTCATTTTCCACTTATTTTTGAAACATCAAGTGACTGTGTCCAAATGGGAAATATTCCCCAAATGAGGGGTTGTCTCCAACCTGTACAATCTAACAATTTTTGTCAGATAAAGTACTACATATACCTTTGTACATGTATATAATATAAGATTAAATAAAAGAATGGTAGGAGTTAGTTTATTACAGTGTTAGAAGTTGAACAACATGTATAACATGTATATCACATTCTGATTTCAATATAAACACAATAACAGTGATAGAAATACAAATTTGTCCTGTAAGATAATAAGGCCAAAATAAAATATACAATGTATGTGTGTTGCCTATTACATGCTGAGAAAAATTATGGTAGGTAGCTAGGGATTTTATTTTGTTAAAACATTTTATATAGACTTAATAGGCCATAGTTTGTGACTTTAACGGTCAAATTGGGAAATGGTCAAAAAATGTTTATGGTAGGGGCCTTAAAATAGGGTAGGTAGGGTAATAGGAAACACAACTAGATTTTAGTTTGGCCTAATACCTAAATACTACATGTATAATAAAGTCCAACTGAATGACATGATTTTTTTTAAATGAAATAATGTATTTTTTCTATTGATAACCATGCTTTTTGACAACCAAATATTTAGCTGAGCTTTAATACTGCAATCCAATGCAAATAAATCAAGGTAAAAGATCAAAATTCATTCATATAAAGTGGTTAAAACAGAAAAATTCAAATCTCAAGTATGTAATGATACAGTATTTCACTCCTTTGGTAGACTACTGTATCAGAATTTTATCCTATGTGCAAGGTGTTTCACACTTCGTAAAAACTTAATTATATTTTTTGGTTAGGCCTAGAAAAAATATTGTGTGTTTAGGGTAACATGGTGAAAAAAGTTAGCTAGGAAAGAAAGGAATTTTCTTTTTTCTATTTTTTTTTTTCATTGAGTTAATGGGAGGCAATCAGTGCTTGTTGTAAAATGGCGAAAAATGTTTGGGTAGGCATACAATTACAAGTAGTGACGGATTACCCTAAACAAACTATTATATTTTTAGGCCTTATGAATTTGTGAAAACCTATTATATAGTTACACGTTATTACAATGCATGATACAGGCCCGTAGGAACAATATTTCATTTGAGGGGGCCCAACAGTATATTTTGAGAGGCCCAAAAAAACTTTGGACACTAGACTGTTCCTATGGGCCTGTGATATTAAATACAATAGTAAACCAATTTTTTCATTATTTTGTGAGAACATTATTTCTTGTCATGATTCTCAATTTAAAAGGAATATTGTTTAAAAAGTAACTGAAACTGTCTAACAAATTCACCACTTATTTTTTTTACAACATTGAATGATTGAAATCTGATGATTTAAGACAATTATATTTAGAAATAATGAAATTGGTTTGCTATTTGGACAATACTAGTCATGACAGCAGATCAGGTCGAGGAAAGTGATGATGCAATCATTATTAATTTTTACAAAAACAAATCAATATTTGGAAGTAAATTATGTTTGGATATTTACCTCACCTGCTAAAAAAAAATCAATCAACTATTGTACTCATGTAATAAAACAATTACTGACATTTGTTATGGTTAATATAAAGATCTGTCAATCCAAGAGAAGTTATATTTAGCGAGGCTCTTGGATTGACAGATCTTTACATTAACCCCCAAAAAAGTCAATAATTGTATATTATAGCCCATACATGATATATTTTCTTTGTCTTACCTACTGTCAATGTATTTTTGCTTTGTTTGCTTTGTGGATTCTGTTTATTTTTTTCCAGCATTAAAGAAATCTGGCTAGAGAATTTCACCAGGATTCCTGCCATTACTGCTAAGTGTGATCCTTAGTCAACTCAGTCAAACATCAGGATGACCTATTCTTGTATTCGTAAACTAGTCTAGAATCATAAACTGTCATAGATTGGATAGAACTAATTAGGGCCCGCTCGACTTTGTCGATCGATGCCCCATAGTAATCACTCTCTCCGTCTGTTTGTCTGTCCACATATTAATTGTCAAACTGTAACTTGAGAATGCCATAAGAGATTCCCATAAGTTCACAACATTAAAACTCAGTATTAACATACATTAGGGGAATATGTGTATATATTTTGACGTTTATCAGATATAATGGACTTTAATTGTCTGTTCATACATATGTAGTATAATACCTCAAAAATGCTTTGACAGATTTGCTTCAAACTTTGCAAAATTGTTACTAGGGATAGATGTGAACCCTCTTTCGATTTTGAAAATTTTCTGATTTTACCTTCCAACAGCATGTTATTTTAAGTAGTGTTATAGAATTTGTAATTTGCTCATATCCTTAGAATTGAAAGTGGCGGATATGAGATAACAAAAGATAAGGATGGTTACAACGGTAAGAAAATACCATTAGAAAGATCTAATAAAATATGCCAGTTATGTCGTGGTACATTTAACTGTGTTGAAGATGAAACTCATTTTTTAATTGATTGTCCCTTATATGATAATGAAAGATCATTCTTTGAGGAAATAAATAGACTTAATATTAATTTCTGTAATCTTGATGTAAAAGGAAAATCTTTATGGTTAATGACAAATGAAGACCATCTCATTTTGAACAAATTAAGAGAATATCTGTTGAAGAATTTTAATAGAACAAAAGAATTAACCTCTGTCAACACCAAAACAAAAACATAATAAGTTATGATTTATTATATAGTTTTATATATGTACATATATCTTTTATTATACAATTTAGTATATGTTATTTAGCATATTGAATACTTTCCCTGGCTGCAACATCTACAAATAGTGTACATAATTTGATTTTGTATATAACTACTATTGTGTAACTTTATGCCCCTAGGGGCCCCAAATTGGCTTAATAAAATATTTTGTATCTTGTATCTTGTATGTAATATGGCCTTTTGTCTCCAACTACATGTAATTCATACTTACTAACATATACAGCATGGACATACCATTCAACACCAAAAAATAGTAAACTTGACGAAATGAAAATGCAACAAAAGAAGGAAGTACCAGATGTGATATTAAAATTCAACAAGCTAGTACTTCCCCCAGTTGTAGCTAAACAGTAAATCCAACAAAACATCATGCATGCCAAATTGGAACTGAAAATATAAATGGTAAAATAGAGATGTTAGGATAGCCTAGTGCTGTCTGTTCGAACATAACAGTTCTTTGATTTTGTATTTCAATTCTTTGCACAATACATGTTGTCAACATTCATATTGCGTTTTGTTTGTCCTAGATTTTGACTTATATTTAACAGTGAGTTCTGACACTATTTAATCAAACAAAACGATCATTTCTCAACCGATGAAGTTTGGCTTTATGCATATATTTTCAATTTGTGCAGTTTGACGAGTCTTAAATTGATCATTGACCATCATAGGAGAGTTATGATTGATAAAATAGAATGCATTGTTAATCTGCGTGACGTGCGGTCTGGGGTCATACCATAGGATACCATAGGAACTACAGTGGACGCTGGCTTGTTGCCACTATGTCCACCTCTAAATCCACGTCATTGATGCGTGACTTTACGTCACTTCCGGATTTTGATCTTATGTTTATGTTTGCCGTAAAGTCATATTTGCACTCTTGGTGCTTCCAGTGCTCATCTAGGCCGATTTCAAATTTTTTAACTGTTTTTGCCTGTATAACTGATTCTGGGAGGCTATTCCATATTTCGACAATTCTAACGACGAAGGTATATTTTCTCACATTCAGCCTACTTGTTTTTATCTTCATCTTCTTGCTATGTCCCCTTGTATTTGAAGTTGTGTTTAGCTCAAACATATCCACTGTTGTTAGAGGATCATAAATACCATTTATTATTTTAAATACTTCTATCATATCTCCTCGCATTCTTCTATACTTCAGAGTGGGCATCTTGAGTTTCTTTTGTCTTTCGTTATATTCCATGTTTTTTAAAGTAGGTACTTGTTTGGTGGCTCTTCTTTGTACGTTTTCTATTTTTTCAATATCCCCCACTTTCAATGGAGACCAGACTGCTTCCGCATATTCAATATGAGGTCTAACCAAAGCTTGGAATAAATATTTGAAGCTTTGTTCATCTAATTAATCCCATGATGCTGCTTGCTTTGTTCACCTGATTTTGTATATGTTTATTAAAGGACAAATTTTCATCTACAAATACTCCTATGTCTTTTTCTCCGTCAGATTGTTCTAACTCAATTCTGTTGCCATCGTTATGATATAGGTGATAGTGTTTTGTTCCTTTGTCCACGCTTTTATTGGCAACTGACATCACTTTGCATTTGTTAGGGTGGAATTTTAATAGCCATGTATCTGACCAGCTTTGTAAGTTATCTAAATCTGCTTGTAAAATAAAATGAAAAATGAACGTAATTAGTTCATAATGTAGGAGTATTTGTTACAACTTTCAATCAACTCCGTTTTTCTACCACTTGTTGATGCATTGCAGCGTGACAGCTCAATCTTCAACTTAGGCACTGGCCACAGTAGGTAGCCATCCGCCATCTTGGCATTTCTATAACTGATAGTACACATGCGTCACCTGTCGGGAAAGTCGGCGGGTGAAAGCCATTATAATCTTCTTCTTTTTTCGTTTTTGGTCACCTAGCAAAATCTGGTTTCAGGTCATGTCATGTAACCTTTCATTCATCTTCTACCGTCCAATACAGCAATTTCTATTGCCCAATCGGACAATAGCTCTCAGTGTGTGCTCCATTTTACAGTAAACGAAGCGAATAATATAACCTACTATTTTTAAAAACGATCTAGATTACTTAATTGCAGTTTGGTGATAGCATGTCAATAGACAAATTCTACAAAGCATCGACTACGTTTTGTTCATTGGATTTCAAGTTCTCAACATTTGGGAGGCAAGTCACTGATTGGTTGGTTGGAGATATTACCCCTGATATGACCCCTTTCGGAATGTTTTGGTATTGTCAATAAAAATATGCCCCCCCCCCCCCCCCCCCCCCCCCACCAAAAAAAACCCATCTAATTTTAATAAGGGTGCTTTAGAATGTAAATATTGCTCGTCCAGAATAAAGGTAAGCATTTCGTAATCTATTTTACTTTTACATTTTCAGGAATTAAAAAGAAAAGACGGAAAGAAACAGGTATTTATCCATATTAGGGTTTATGGTTAGATAGTAAATTAAAGAATTTATTTGAAATGATGAAATATACTACAAATATGATCATATTTCTTCTTCTAACCATGGCTAAACAATATGAACAGAGTATTAAGTAAATAAACGTTAGAGAAAATGAAGAGGCAAACGTGAATGGACAACTGGCAACACTAGGTACACAAGATACAGGACGAAGACAAACAAAAAGAAAAACACAACACAATATGTGGTGGACACTACTATGCTCAAACAAACACAAATAACATAAATTGAACATGAGCCCTCCTACAAACAACTGGAGGTAAAGACGAACCGAACATCATTATTATGTGTAAATCATAACGGATATCACAACACGGAGCTAAGAAAGTCAAGACACATAATAGAACACAAAAAAAAACTAAAAAAAAATGAGAAACACGGACCCCTCCATTAAGCCTATATTAACTGTTGGGCAACTCAAACATTTAGTATTTCTTGAAATATTTAAATTGTGTTTTTGAAAGTGTTAGTTTTTTTTTATTTAATCAGAAATTATCTTCTATCATACATATCATAATTCTAAGAAGATTAAAATGGCGGCCGGAGCTAGTGCACTAAATTTGCTCTCATCCTATCTGGAATTTTATTAAGATTAACACCAGAGAGAGCCCCAAGAACTGTTTTGAGATATGAAAAACTTGAAAACCTAGGCTTCTATGCATGTTTGGGGACCACAAATGTAGGCAGTTTCAACTTTGTCATTCAAATTTTTTTCTCGTCAGCTCCACTGAAGGTGAACTCGATTCAAAATGGCCGACCAATAAGAACAAAAATACAAACATCAACCATTGATATGAAGAATACCACGAAATATTGCTTCATTTTATATATAATGATGAGCGGGGACGTCCATTATAACCCTGGACCCATACGGTACCTCTGTACAAAATGTAAGCAACCTGTAAAGAGTAACCAGAAAGCATTACAGTGTGACTTTTGCGATCACTGGACGCACTTGAGATGTACAACCATAACGGTAAAGGAATGCCATATTTTGGCCAAATGTGACGATCAATACTTCTGTCATTTTTGTTATGATCGCTTGCCAACCTTTTCTGATTCGTTTTTTCTGAATACATCAGTTGGAAATAACAATACTGATTTTGATGAGACCCTGGAAAATACATCGAACACACCCAATTCAACTTCCGGTGTAAACAAAAACGAAGAAATAAACTGTTTTTTAAAAGACTACGGGAATCTAGAAGGTTACATCCTAGAAATTTCTTAGCAGCCCACATAAACATCAATAGCTATCGTTATAAGTTCGATGAAATCAAAGAACTTCTGTCTGATAAAATTATAGACATTTTCTTTGTCGTCGAATCGAAGCTGGATGCTACTTTTAATGACAATCTATTCATAACGGAGGGCTACAAATTATTGAGACGCGATAGAGACGCAAAGGGTGGCGGATACTTGCTTACATAAATACCGATTTCCCAGTAAGTAGGAAAACAAACTTAGAGTCTGAAACACTGGAAAACATCAGCGTGGAAGTTCATATAAACAAGAACGAACAAGTGGCTTGTTATGGGCATTTATAAGCCCCCATCAATGTCTTTTTATTAAGAACATAGATCAATGTATTATAAATTATGATAATATTATAGTAATGGGTGACTTAAATTTTGATATGTTAAGCGATAAAAAATGTCAAGCTTTAAAAGATTTATGTGATGTCCTTAATTTTTCATAATAAGTCTTAAAACCAACATGTTTTATGAAAAATTGTATCCCATCATTGGTGGATGTGGTTTTAACAAATCAGAAAAATCAATATTTTAATATACAAAATGTTCCTACTGGTATTAGTGACTGTCATAACATAATCTCAGTTACAATAAAAGAGGACGTCCCAGTCCAGAAAAGAAAAATAATAACTTACAGAAGTTATAAAAATTTTGATACTGATAGCTTTAATTGTGATCTTGAGAAAATTTCATTTCCAGATATTGAGAATTTATCAACATCTAGTGAAGTACACAATGTATATAATGAATATCAAAATAGACAACCCTGTAAAAATCCACTTCCGTGTATGAACAGTGAATTAAGAGGAGCCATATACAGAAAACATATGTTTTATTCCCAATATTCAAAAAAATCGCAACACAAAAACATGGGAAAAATTTAGAAAGCAGCGAAATTTGGTAACAAAATTAAAAAAGAATTCTATGAAAACTTATTTTCTTGAACGCTGTACGGGTGGGGCTAAAAATGTCAACTTCTGGAAAACTGTTAAACCATTTTTCTCTAAAAAATGTAACTCTGGGGATCAGAATATAATTCTGTATGAAGACAATAAAATTGTAAATGATGCATGTGAAGTTTCTGAAAAGTTTAAAACTTTCTTCTCTACAGTTACAGATAAAATTGGGGAAGACATTGTATATGACCCCGCTACTCACCCTAGTATAGTGTAAATTAAAAATCATGTGGATGTGGAGAAAAATGTTGAATTCCAGCATATAACATCTGATAAAATTGAAAAAATTATAGATAAAATAAATATAAAAAAAGCCTCGTGATTTGATAACATTCCAGCCAAAGTTATCAAACAGTGTAAACCAATAGTATCCAACCAGTTAACATCATTGATATAAACTTGTCTATTGACACTGGTGTATTTCCTGATTCTCTTAAAAAAGCTCAGGTAACAAACACCATTACACAAGAAAAATGACCCATTAAGTAAAGCAAATTATAGACCTACGAGTGTCCTTCCTGTTTTTTCAAAAAGTTTGATAAGGTATTTGAAACACAATTATCTGATTTTTTCGACACAATATTTAACCCTTTTTTGTGTGCTTTCCGACGTGGACATGGATGCCAGACCACGTTGCTCAGACTTCTAGAAGATTGGCGTGAAATCCTAGACAAAAATTATTGTACTGTTTTATTATGTGCCGAATCAAAATAAAGTTTTCTTATCTTATCTTATCATTATTCAATGGACTTGGACATTATAATTTTTTTTTAATCACAAACCTCAATTTTTGATTAAAATGTTTTTGACACTCAAAAGTGGTTGCAATATTTATGAATTTAAATTACACTTAAACTTGCTTGATATTTGTGCTTAGTAACAATTGAACAGGATGTACAAGAATGTCCATTAAACGATCACATGTCCAAGTTAATGCTATGTGTACATGAAATTCAAAATGTTAACCTCGTATGACTTACTGTAATTGTATTCTAGATAATATTATGATTGGTGCGTTTATTTATATTTTCCATGTCCAAAAGTTCCTGGTGATTAGGTTGAAGAGATCACTTCGAAAGTTTTACGGTCGTCATCATGACTTGGTTCACCGGAATATATGTGTTATGAATGACCATGAATAAATATGTTTAGTTTGTCTCTTAGTTTCCTCATTCTTGACTTAAAATCAGATTCATAGCAAGAGTAACACTATTGGAGCAGGAACTGGTCCCCTTCCAGTTCATCCCTGGTTTTAAGTGGTGATCATGATATCCAGTCTTTAGTTTTCTATGTAGTATTTTGTAGTCCATTGTTTGTAATCATCGTCTTGTCCTTATGTTTTTGGCCATTGTATTGTTTGTCCTTTCATTGATGGATTCTGATACCCCTTTGATATCTTCAACGTTTTCTTTGCTTAGAAATCAGCCACGGAAACAGGAGGGTCTAAGGTGCCAAAAAGGGTCTGGTTTGTTTTTGTATGTTGGTGTTTATTTTTCACACAATTTTGATGAATGCTTTCTTCTTTGTATTCCTCATTAATGTCTCTGAATGTAATATGCAAATGATTTTGTATGGTTGTTACTGTTCCCAAGATACAAGAGTTTGAAATTGGACCAAAATCAAAACTTTCCAAAAAGTCAAATTTTTTTCAGTAGATTCCTTATGTAATCTCCTACCGTGGTATTTAAAGAGATCCGATCTAGCTCATATGGTTTCCGAGATAAAGGAGGTCAGAGGACCAAAGGGGGGCCACCATGAATGCATGCAGTCCTTCCTAGAGCGTTCCCACAAATGTGTTGTAACTCTGACTGTTTCCATGATATGAAGTTCCAAAACGGACCAAACCAAACGTCCCAACTTTTAAAGTTCTTTTTAATTTATTATTTTTTTATTTTTGAATATCGACTGGATTGAAGACAAACTGAATGAATAACCAGTTGACCTATACAGGCTCATGTGGGCCTCTGGTTAAACCTGTATGTCATAATCAACTAATTCTTTGATTAACGATGAATCTTGATAAACATTATATATCTTATATGTTTTCTTCTTCCAGGTACTGTCGAGGAAATGGAACCTTTGAATGATACGGAAAACCAACAAGGTAAGACCTATATAGGTCAGGTCCAAGCTGATTGCTTCTGTCAAGTAAATATTTTGGATCGACAGACCAATCCAACCATTCTAATTAAAATTAGATCTTCCTACTTGCTCATTTGTTATGCCTGGCCGCTGCGAACACACTTTATAAATGGTGTCCTTCTATCCATTTGAACTAGAAATAAAAGACACCACAGATACAGCTTCGCAAATTCATACCTTGAACTACACCTTGAAATTAACAGTGAGAACGAAAGGATACGACAAAAGAGATGATTTCGATTTCCCATTGTGAATTTTCCATTTATATGTAGCAACATTTCAGCACCACATGCATATGGAGTATGCTATTCCAGACTTCTGGTTCCTATCTGGATTTCCGTGATTGAGGATTGCTGCTTATAAATAAGTACTGAACCAAATGTTCCCAGTGGTTAGATTGAAGAGATCACTTCAAAAGTTTTTCGGTCGTCATCATGACTTGGTCAACCATTAAAGAATATCTCTCTTATGAATGACCATGACTGTGTTTTCCTCTTTCGTGATTAATAATCGGATTTATAGCAAGAGCTACACTAGAGGAGCAGCGACTGGTTCCTTCCATTTTACCCCTGGTTTTAAGTGGTGATCGTGATGCCCAGTCTTTTGTTTTCTGTGTAGGGCTTTTTCGGCCATTGTTTGTCATCGTCATTTTCCTTTTTCTTTTGACCATGGTATTGTGTGTCCTTTCATTTATTGTTTCTGATTATTCTTTTGATATCTTCAAACTTTTCTTAGCTTTGAAATCAACTACGGAAACAATAGGTTCTAAGGTGCCAAAAAGGGTGTTTTCTGTATTTGTATGTGGATGTTTATTTTTCATACAATTTTGATGACTGCTTTCTTCTTTATATTCCTTATCAAAGTCTCTGAATGTAATATGCAAGTGATTTTGTCGGGCTGTTACTTTACCCAAGATACAAGGAGTCAAAATTGAACCAAAATCAAAACTTTCCAAAAAATCCCATTTTTTTCAGTGCATTCCTTATATAATTTTTTGTCTTGGTATTTAAGCAGATGTGAACTAGCTCAAATGGTTTCCGAGATAAAGGAGGTCAGAGGACCAAAGGAGACCACCATTCATATATCGATTCTACAGACCAATCCTAATTCTAATTAGATTGACCCCCCTCTCCCACCCTAACTAAAAAGCAAAAACAAAAAAGCATTAGGAAAGCTGACCTTCTATATGCATGTTTTAAGTTAAGGCGAATATGTTGATGCCTTTTATTGTGTGTTCATGTTTCTTAAGACATTGAATTGTTTTAGCTACATACGTATATTAGCTCACATCACCAATGGCCATGTGTCCCTTTTTCAATAATCAGTAATTTTTTTGTAATTGTTTATTTTAAAAATAGAAAAGTGTTAGATATAGATGAATTCCAATACATACACTATAAATGATAAATACACAAAATAATATATATGTATACAAGCAATTTTAAATACAAGAACAAACTTAATACAACATGTATCCAAAGATAATCAGCCATTCATTGCTGCCTCAACATTAGGCCATTTAATTTATAAATTTCCTGTCTGTTTCGGGGATATGTAAAAAGTGGAGCTTTTCTCTACTTTTATATAACATTTGAGGTATTGAACCGTGTATGTGTGGGATTTCTCCCTTACATCAACATATATATATATATATATATAACATTTGAGGTATTGAACCGTGTATGTGTGGGATTTCTCCCTTACATCAACACCTATATATATATATATATAACATTTGAGGTATTGAACCGTGTATTTGTGGGATTTCTCCCTTACATCAACACCTATATATATATATATATAACATTTGAGGTATTGAACCGTGTATGAGTGGGATTTCTCCCTTACATCAACATATATATATATATATATATATAACATTTTAAGGATAACAGTATATGATTTATTGTATTTTGATTCTCAATGCAACTCTCAGATATTCCAAGAGTTATCTCCCTTGCATGTAATGGACGAGCAATACCACAAATCATTAAAAAGTTTTTAACAGAAAACAAAAAAATGCTGAACTAAATACAATTCCAAAATAGATGTAACATATTTTCCTTAGTTTCCGTACAAAAAGTACACAATTCTGTTTCTTGAAAAATTCTATCCCATCATTGGTGGATGTGGTTTTAACAAATCAGAAAAATCA
Organism: Bathymodiolus septemdierum; assembly: GCA_963383655.1. NCBI lineage: Eukaryota > Metazoa > Mollusca > Bivalvia > Mytilida > Modiolidae > Bathymodiolus > Bathymodiolus septemdierum. The sequence continues at coordinate 117,049,460 of OY726519.1, forward strand.
ATATTTTAATATACAAAATGTTCCTACTGGTATTAGTGACTGTCATAACATAATCTCAGTCACAATAAAAGGGGACGTCCCAGTCCAGAAAAGAAAAATAATAACTTACAGAAGTTATAAAAATTTTGATACTGATAGCTTTAATTGTGATCTTGAGAAAATTTCATTTCCAGATATTGAGAATTTATCAACATCTAGTGAAGTACACAATGTATATAATGAATATCAAAATAGACAACCCTGTAAAAATCCACTTCCGTGTATGAACAGTGAATTAAGAGGAGCCATATACAGAAAACATATGTTTTATTCCCAATATTCAAAAAAATCGCAACACAAAAACATGGGAAAAATTTAGAAAGCAGCGAAATTTGGTAACAAAATTAAAAAAGAATTCTATGAAAACTTATTTTCTTGAACGCTGTACGGGTGGGGCTAAAAATGTCAACTTCTGGAAAACTGTTAAACCATTTTTCTCTAAAAAATGTAACTCTGGGGATCAGAATATAATTCTGTATGAAGACAATAAAATTGTAAATGATGCATGTGAAGTTTCTGAAAAGTTTAAAACTTTCTTCTCTACAGTTACAGATAAAATTGGGGAAGACATTGTATATGACCCCGCTACTCACCCTAGTATAGTGTAAATTAAAAATCATGTGGATGTGGAGAAAAATGTTGAATTCCAGCATATAACATCTGATAAAATTGAAAAAATTATAGATAAAATAAATATAAAAAAAGCCTCGTGATTTGATAACATTCCAGCCAAAGTTATCAAACAGTGTAAACCAATAGTATCCAACCAGTTAACATCATTGATATAAACTTGTCTATTGACACTGGTGTATTTCCTGATTCTCTTAAAAAAGCTCAGGTAACAAACACCATTACACAAGAAAAATGACCCATTAAGTAAAGCAAATTATAGACCTACGAGTGTCCTTCCTGTTTTTTCAAAAAGTTTGATAAGGTATTTGAAACACAATTATCTGATTTTTTCGACACAATATTTAACCCTTTTTTGTGTGCTTTCCGACGTGGACATGGATGCCAGACCACGTTGCTCAGACTTCTAGAAGATTGGCGTGAAATCCTAGACAAAAATTATTGTACTGTTTTATTATGTGCCGAATCAAAATAAAGTTTTCTTATCTTATCTTATCATTATTCAATGGACTTGGACATTATAATTTTTTTTTAATCACAAACCTCAATTTTTGATTAAAATGTTTTTGACACTCAAAAGTGGTTGCAATATTTATGAATTTAAATTACACTTAAACTTGCTTGATATTTGTGCTTAGTAACAATTGAACAGGATGTACAAGAATGTCCATTAAACGATCACATGTCCAAGTTAATGCTATGTGTACATGAAATTCAAAATGTTAACCTCGTATGACTTACTGTAATTGTATTCTAGATAATATTATGATTGGTGCGTTTATTTATATTTTCCATGTCCAAAAGTTCCTGGTGATTAGGTTGAAGAGATCACTTCGAAAGTTTTACGGTCGTCATCATGACTTGGTTCACCGGAATATATGTGTTATGAATGACCATGAATAAATATGTTTAGTTTGTCTCTTAGTTTCCTCATTCTTGACTTAAAATCAGATTCATAGCAAGAGTAACACTATTGGAGCAGGAACTGGTCCCCTTCCAGTTCATCCCTGGTTTTAAGTGGTGATCATGATATCCAGTCTTTAGTTTTCTATGTAGTATTTTGTAGTCCATTGTTTGTAATCATCGTCTTGTCCTTATGTTTTTGGCCATTGTATTGTTTGTCCTTTCATTGATGGATTCTGATACCCCTTTGATATCTTCAACGTTTTCTTTGCTTAGAAATCAGCCACGGAAACAGGAGGGTCTAAGGTGCCAAAAAGGGTCTGGTTTGTTTTTGTATGTTGGTGTTTATTTTTCACACAATTTTGATGAATGCTTTCTTCTTTGTATTCCTCATTAATGTCTCTGAATGTAATATGCAAATGATTTTGTATGGTTGTTACTGTTCCCAAGATACAAGAGTTTGAAATTGGACCAAAATCAAAACTTTCCAAAAAGTCAAATTTTTTTCAGTAGATTCCTTATGTAATCTCCTACCGTGGTATTTAAAGAGATCCGATCTAGCTCATATGGTTTCCGAGATAAAGGAGGTCAGAGGACCAAAGGGGGGCCACCATGAATGCATGCAGTCCTTCCTAGAGCGTTCCCACAAATGTGTTGTAACTCTGACTGTTTCCATGATATGAAGTTCCAAAACGGACCAAACCAAACGTCCCAACTTTTAAAGTTCTTTTTAATTTATTATTTTTTTATTTTTGAATATCGACTGGATTGAAGACAAACTGAATGAATAACCAGTTGACCTATACAGGCTCATGTGGGCCTCTGGTTAAACCTGTATGTCATAATCAACTAATTTTTTGATTAACAATGAATCTTGATAAACATTATATATCTTATATGTTTTCTTCTTCCAGGTACTGTCGAGGAAATGGAACCTTTGAATGATACGGAAAACCAACAAGGTAAGACCTATATAGGTCAGGTCCAAGCTGATTGCTTCTGTCAAGTAAATATTTTGGATCGACAGACCAATCCAACCATTCTAATTAAAATTAGATCTTCCTACTTGCTCATTTGTTATGCCTAGCCGCTGCGAACACACTCTATAAATGGTGTCCTTCTATCCATTTGAACTAGAAATAAAAGACACCACAGATACAGCTTCGCAAATTCATACCTTGAACTACACCTTGAAATTAACAGTGAGAACGAAAGGATACGACAAAAGAGATGATTTCGATTTCCCATTGTGAATTTTCCATTTATATGTAGCAACATTTCAGCACCACATGCATATGGAGTATGCTATTCCAGACTTCTGGTTCCTATCTGGATTTCCGTGATTGAGGATTGCTGCTTATAAATAAGTACTGAACCAAATGTTCCCAGTGGTTAGATTGAAGAGATCACTTCAAAAGTTTTTCGGTCGTCATCATGACTTGGTTAACCATTAAAGAATATCTCTCTTATGAATGACCATGACTGTGTTTTCCTCTTTCGTGATTAATAATCTGATTTATAGCAAGAGCTACACTAGAGGAGCAGCGACTGGTTCCTTCCATTTTACCCCTGGTTTTAAGTGGTGATCGTGATGCCCAGTCTTTTGTTTTCTGTGTAGGGCTTTTTCGGCCATTGTTTGTCATCGTCATTTTCCTTTTTCTTTTGACCATGGTATTGTGTGTCCTTTCATTTATTGTTTCTGATTATTCTTTTGATATCTTCAAACTTTTCTTAGCTTTGAAATCAACTACGGAAACAATAGGCTCTAAGGTGCCAAAAAGGGTGTTTTCTGTATTTGTATGTGGATGTTTATTTTTCATACAATTTTGATGACTGCTTTCTTCTTTATATTCCTTATCAAAGTCTCTGAATGTAATATGCAAGTGATTTTGTCGGGCTGTTACTTTACCCAAGATACAAGGAGTCAAAATTGAACCAAAATCAAAACTTTCCAAAAAATCCCATTTTTTTCAGTGCATTCCTTATATAATTTTTTGTCTTGGTATTTAAGCAGATGTGAACTAGCTCAAATGGTTTCCGAGATAAAGGAGGTCAGAGGACCAAAGGAGACCACCATTCATATATCGATTCTACAGACCAATCCTAATTCTAATTAGATTGACCCCCCTCTCCCACCCTAACTAAAAAGCAAAAACAAAAAAGCATTAGGAAAGCTGACCTTCTATATGCATGTTTTAAGTTAAGGCGAATATGTTGATGCCTTTTATTGTGTGTTCATGTTTCTTAAGACATTGAATTGTTTTAGCTACATACGTATATTAGCTCACATCACCAATGGCCATGTGTCCCTTTTTCAATAATCAGTAATTTTTTTGTAATTGTTTATTTTAAAAATAGAAAAGTGTTAGATATAGATGAATTCCAATACATACACTATAAATGATAAATACACAAAATAATATATATGTATACAAGCAATTTTAAATACAAGAACAAACTTAATACAACATGTATCCAAAGATAATCAGCCATTCATTGCTGCCTCAACATTAGGCCATTTAATTTATAAATTTCCTGTCTGTTTCGGGGATATGTAAAAAGTGGAGCTTTTCTCTACTTTTATATAACATTTGAGGTATTGAACCGTGTATGTGTGGGATTTCTCCCTTACATCAACATATATATATATATATATATATAACATTTGAGGTATTGAACCGTGTATGTGTGGGATTTCTCCCTTACATCAACACCTATATATATATATATATAACATTTGAGGTATTGAACCGTGTATGTGTGGGATTTCTCCCTTACATCAACACCTATATATATATATATATAACATTTGAGGTATTGAACCGTGTATGAGTGGGATTTCTCCCTTACATCAACATATATATATATATATATATATATAACATTTTAAGGATAACAGTATATGATTTATTGTATTTTGATTCTCAATGCAACTCTCAGATATTCCAAGAGTTATCTCCCTTGCATGTAATGGACGAGCAATACCAGAAATCATTAAAAAGTTTTTAACAGAAAACAAAAAAATGCTGAACTAAATACAATTCCAAAATAGATGTAACATATTTTCCTTAGTTTCCGTACAAAAAGTACACAATTCTGTTTCTTGAAAAATGCTATCCCATCATTGGTGGATGTGGTTTTAACAAATCAGAAAAATCAATATTTTAATATACAAAATGTTCCTACTGGTATTAGTGACTGTCATAACATAATCTCAGTCACAATAAAAGGGGACGTCCCAGTCCAGAAAAGAAAAATAATAACTTACAGAAGTTATAAAAATTTTGATACTGATAGCTTTAATTGTGATCTTGAGAAAATTTCATTTCCAGATATTGAGAATTTATCAACATCTAGTGAAGTACACAATGTATATAATGAATATCAAAATAGACAACCCTGTAAAAATCCACTTCCGTGTATGAACAGTGAATTAAGAGGAGCCATATACAGAAAACATATGTTTTATTCCCAATATTCAAAAAAATCGCAACACAAAAACATGGGAAAAATTTAGAAAGCAGCGAAATTTGGTAACAAAATTAAAAAAGAATTCTATGAAAACTTATTTTCTTGAACGCTGTACGGGTGGGGCTAAAAATGTCAATTTCTGGAAAACTGTTAAACCATTTTTCTCTAAAAAATGTAACTCTGGGGATCAGAATATAATTCTGTATGAAGACAATAAAATTGTAAATGATGCATGTGAAGTTTCTGAAAAGTTTAAAACTTTCTTCTCTACAGTTACAGATAAAATTGGGGAAGACATTGTATATGACCCCGCTACTCACCCTAGTATAGTGTAAATTAAAAATCATGTGGATGTGGAGAAAAATGTTGAATTCCAGCATATAACATCTGATAAAATTGAAAAAATTATAGATAAAATAAATATAAAAAAAGCCTCGTGATTTGATAACATTCCAGCCAAAGTTATCAAACAGTGTAAACCAATAGTATCCAACCAGTTAACATCATTGATATAAACTTGTCTATTGACACTGGTGTATTTCCTGATTCTCTTAAAAAAGCTCAGGTAACAAACACCATTACACAAGAAAAATGACCCATTAAGTAAAGCAAATTATAGACCTACGAGTGTCCTTCCTGTTTTTTCAAAAAGTTTGATAAGGTATTTGAAACACAATTATCTGATTTTTTCGACACAATATTTAACCCTTTTTTGTGTGCTTTCCGACGTGGACATGGATGCCAGACCACGTTGCTCAGACTTCTAGAAGATTGGCGTGAAATCCTAGACAAAAATTATTGTACTGTTTTATTATGTGCCGAATCAAAATAAAGTTTTCTTATCTTATCTTATCATTATTCAATGGACTTGGACATTATAATTTTTTTTTAATCACAAACCTCAATTTTTGATTAAAATGTTTTTGACACTCAAAAGTGGTTGCAATATTTATGAATTTAAATTACACTTAAACTTGCTTGATATTTGTGCTTAGTAACAATTGAACAGGATGTACAAGAATGTCCATTAAACGATCACATGTCCAAGTTAATGCTATGTGTACATGAAATTCAAAATGTTAACCTCGTATGACTTACTGTAATTGTATTCTAGATAATATTATGATTGGTGCGTTTATTTATATTTTCCATGTCCAAAAGTTCCTGGTGATTAGGTTGAAGAGATCACTTCGAAAGTTTTACGGTCGTCATCATGACTTGGTTCACCGGAATATATGTGTTATGAATGACCATGAATAAATATGTTTAGTTTGTCTCTTAGTTTCCTCATTCTTGACTTAAAATCAGATTCATAGCAAGAGTAACACTATTGGAGCAGGAACTGGTCCCCTTCCAGTTCATCCCTGGTTTTAAGTGGTGATCATGATATCCAGTCTTTAGTTTTCTATGTAGTATTTTGTAGTCCATTGTTTGTAATCATCGTCTTGTCCTTATGTTTTTGGCCATTGTATTGTTTGTCCTTTCATTGATGGATTCTGATACCCCTTTGATATCTTCAACGTTTTCTTTGCTTAGAAATCAGCCACGGAAACAGGAGGGTCTAAGGTGCCAAAAAGGGTCTGGTTTGTTTTTGTATGTTGGTGTTTATTTTTCACACAATTTTGATGAATGCTTTCTTCTTTGTATTCCTCATTAATGTCTCTGAATGTAATATGCAAATGATTTTGTATGGTTGTTACTGTTCCCAAGATACAAGAGTTTGAAATTGGACCAAAATCAAAACTTTCCAAAAAGTCAAATTTTTTTCAGTAGATTCCTTATGTAATCTCCTACCGTGGTATTTAAAGAGATCCGATCTAGCTCATATGGTTTCCGAGATAAAGGAGGTCAGAGGACCAAAGGGGGGCCACCATGAATGCATGCAGTCCTTCCTAGAGCGTTCCCACAAATGTGTTGTAACTCTGACTGTTTCCATGATATGAAGTTCCAAAACGGACCAAACCAAACGTCCCAACTTTTAAAGTTCTTTTTAATTTATTATTTTTTTATTTTTGAATATCGACTGGATTGAAGACAAACTGAATGAATAACCAGTTGACCTATACAGGCTCATGTGGGCCTCTGGTTAAACCTGTATGTCATAATCAACTAATTCTTTGATTAACAATGAATCTTGATAAACATTATATATCTTATATGTTTTCTTCTTCCAGGTACTGTCGAGGAAATGGAACCTTTGAATGATACGGAAAACCAACAAGGTAAGACCTATATAGGTCAGGTCCAAGCTGATTGCTTCTGTCAAGTAAATATTTTGGATCGACAGACCAATCCAACCATTCTAATTAAAATTAGATCTTCCTACTTGCTCATTTGTTATGCCTAGCCGCTGCGAACACACTCTATAAATGGTGTCCTTCTATCCATTTGAACTAGAAATAAAAGACACCACAGATACAGCTTCGCAAATTCATACCTTGAACTACACCTTGAAATTAACAGTGAGAACGAAAGGATACGACAAAAGAGATGATTTCGATTTCCCATTGTGAATTTTCCATTTATATGTAGCAACATTTCAGCACCACATGCATATGGAGTATGCTATTCCAGACTTCTGGTTCCTATCTGGATTTCCGTGATTGAGGATTGCTGCTTATAAATAAGTACTGAACCAAATGTTCCCAGTGGTTAGATTGAAGAGATCACTTCAAAAGTTTTTCGGTCGTCATCATGACTTGGTCAACCATTAAAGAATATCTCTCTTATGAATGACCATGACTGTGTTTTCCTCTTTCGTGATTAATAATCGGATTTATAGCAAGAGCTACACTAGAGGAGCAGCGACTGGTTCCTTCCATTTTACCCCTGGTTTTAAGTGGTGATCGTGATGCCCAGTCTTTTGTTTTCTGTGTAGGGCTTTTTCGGCCATTGTTTGTCATCGTCATTTTCCTTTTTCTTTTGACCATGGTATTGTGTGTCCTTTCATTTATTGTTTCTGATTATTCTTTTGATATCTTCAAACTTTTCTTAGCTTTGAAATCAACTACAGAAACAATAGGTTCTAAGGTGCCAAAAAGGGTGTTTTCTGTATTTGTATGTGGATGTTTATTTTTCATACAATTTTGATGACTGCTTTCTTCTTTATATTCCTTATCAAAGTCTCTGAATGTAATATGCAAGTGATTTTGTCGGGCTGTTACTTTACCCAAGATACAAGGAGTCAAAATTGAACCAAAATCAAAACTTTCCAAAAAATCCCATTTTTTTCAGTGCATTCCTTATATAATTTTTTGTCTTGGTATTTAAGCAGATGTGAACTAGCTCAAATGGTTTCCGAGATAAAGGAGGTCAGAGGACCAAAGGAGACCACCATTCATATATCGATTCTACAGACCAATCCTAATTCTAATTAGATTGACCCCCCTCTCCCACCCTAACTAAAAAGCAAAAACAAAAAAGCATTAGGAAAGCTGACCTTCTATATGCATGTTTTAAGTTAAGGCGAATATGTTGATGCCTTTTATTGTGTGTTCATGTTTCTTAAGACATTGAATTGTTTTAGCTACATACGTATATTAGCTCACATCACCAATGGCCATGTGTCCCTTTTTCAATAATCAGTAATTTTTTTGTAATTGTTTATTTTAAAAATAGAAAAGTGTTAGATATAGATGAATTCCAATACATACACTATAAATGATAAATACACAAAATAATATATATGTATACAAGCAATTTTAAATACAAGAACAAACTTAATACAACATGTATCCAAAGATAATCAGCCATTCATTGCTGCCTCAACATTAGGCCATTTAATTTATAAATTTCCTGTCTGTTTCGGGGATATGTAAAAAGTGGAGCTTTTCTCTACTTTTATATAACATTTGAGGTATTGAACCGTGTATGTGTGGGATTTCTCCTTTACATCAACACCTATATATATATATATATATAACATTTGAGGTATTGAACCGTGTATGTGTGGGATTTCTCCATTACATCAACATATATATATATATATATATATAACATTTGAGGTATTGAACCGTGTATGTGTGGGATTTCTCCCTTACATCAACACCTATATATATATATATATAAAACATTTGAGGTATTGAACCGTGTATGAGTGGGATTTCTCCCTTACATCAACATATATATATATATATATATAACATTTGAGGTATTGAACCGTGTATGTGTGGGATTTCTCCCTTACATCAACATATATATATATATATATATATATAACATTTGAGGTATTGAACCGTGTATGTGTGGGATTTCTCCCTTACATCAACACCTATATATATATATATATATAACATTTGAGGTATTGAACCGTGTATGTGTGGGATTTCTCCCTTACATCAACACCTATATATATATATATATAACATTTGAGGTATTGAACCGTGTATGTGTGGGATTTCTCCCTTACATCAACACCTATATATATATATAACATTTGAGGTATTGAACCGTGTATGAGTGGGATTTCTCCCTTACATCAACATATATATATATATATATATATAACATTTTAAGGATAACAGTATATGATTTATTGTATTTTGATTCTCAATGCAACTCTCAGATATTCCAAGAGTTATCTCCCTTGCATGTAATGGACGAGCAATACCACAAATCATTAAAAAGTTTTTAACAGAAAACAAAAAAATGCTGAACTAAATAAAATTCCAAAATAGATGTAACATATTTTCCTTAGTTTCCGTACAAAAAGTACACAATTCTGTTTCTTGAAAAATTCTATCCCATCATTGGTGGATGTGGTTTTAACAAATCAGAAAAATCAATATTTTAATATACAAAATGTTCCTACTGGTATTAGTGACTGTCATAACATAATCTCAGTCACAATAAAAGGGGACGTCCCAGTCCAGAAAAGAAAAATAATAACTTACAGAAGTTATAAAAATTTTGATACTGATAGCTTTAATTGTGATCTTGAGAAAATTTCATTTCCAGATATTGAGAATTTATCAACATCTAGTGAAGTACACAATGTATATAATGAATATCAAAATAGACAACCCTGTAAAAATCCACTTCCGTGTATGAACAGTGAATTAAGAGGAGCCATATACAGAAAACATATGTTTTATTCCCAATATTCAAAAAAATCGCAACACAAAAACATGGGAAAAATTTAGAAAGCAGCGAAATTTGGTAACAAAATTAAAAAAGAATTCTATGAAAACTTATTTTCTTGAACGCTGTACGGGTGGGGCTAAAAATGTCAACTTCTGGAAAACTGTTAAACCATTTTTCTCTAAAAAATGTAACTCTGGGGATCAGAATATAATTCTGTATGAAGACAATAAAATTGTAAATGATGCATGTGAAGTTTCTGAAAAGTTTAAAACTTTCTTCTCTACAGTTACAGATAAAATTGGGGAAGACATTGTATATGACCCCGCTACTCACCCTAGTATAGTGTAAATTAAAAATCATGTGGATGTGGAGAAAAATGTTGAATTCCAGCATATAACATCTGATAAAATTGAAAAAATTATAGATAAAATAAATATAAAAAAAGCCTCGTGATTTGATAACATTCCAGCCAAAGTTATCAAACAGTGTAAACCAATAGTATCCAACCAGTTAACATCATTGATATAAACTTGTCTATTGACACTGGTGTATTTCCTGATTCTCTTAAAAAAGCTCAGGTAACAAACACCATTACACAAGAAAAATGACCCATTAAGTAAAGCAAATTATAGACCTACGAGTGTCCTTCCTGTTTTTTCAAAAAGTTTGATAAGGTATTTGAAACACAATTATCTGATTTTTTCGACACAATATTTAACCCTTTTTTGTGTGCTTTCCGACGTGGACATGGATGCCAGACCACGTTGCTCAGACTTCTAGAAGATTGGCGTGAAATCCTAGACAAAAATTATTGTACTGTTTTATTATGTGCCGAATCAAAATAAAGTTTTCTTATCTTATCTTATCATTATTCAATGGACTTGGACATTATAATTTTTTTTTAATCACAAACCTCAATTTTTGATTAAAATGTTTTTGACACTCAAAAGTGGTTGCAATATTTATGAATTTAAATTACACTTAAACTTGCTTGATATTTGTGCTTAGTAACAATTGAACAGGATGTACAAGAATGTCCATTAAACGATCACATGTCCAAGTTAATGCTATGTGTACATGAAATTCAAAATGTTAACCTCGTATGACTTACTGTAATTGTATTCTAGATAATATTATGATTGGTGCGTTTATTTATATTTTCCATGTCCAAAAGTTCCTGGTGATTAGGTTGAAGAGATCACTTCGAAAGTTTTACGGTCGTCATCATGACTTGGTTCACCGGAATATATGTGTTATGAATGACCATGAATAAATATGTTTAGTTTGTCTCTTAGTTTCCTCATTCTTGACTTAAAATCAGATTCATAGCAAGAGTAACACTATTGGAGCAGGAACTGGTCCCCTTCCAGTTCATCCCTGGTTTTAAGTGGTGATCATGATATCCAGTCTTTAGTTTTCTATGTAGTATTTTGTAGTCCATTGTTTGTAATCATCGTCTTGTCCTTATGTTTTTGGCCATTGTATTGTTTGTCCTTTCATTGATGGATTCTGATACCCCTTTGATATCTTCAACGTTTTCTTTGCTTAGAAATCAGCCACGGAAACAGGAGGGTCTAAGGTGCCAAAAAGGGTCTGGTTTGTTTTTGTATGTTGGTGTTTATTTTTCACACAATTTTGATGAATGCTTTCTTCTTTGTATTCCTCATTAATGTCTCTGAATGTAATATGCAAATGATTTTGTATGGTTGTTACTGTTCCCAAGATACAAGAGTTTGAAATTGGACCAAAATCAAAACTTTCCAAAAAGTCAAAATTTTTTCAGTAGATTCCTTATGTAATCTCCTACCGTGGTATTTAAAGAGATCCGATCTAGCTCATATGGTTTCCGAGATAAAGGAGGTCAGAGGACCAAAGGGGGGCCACCATGAATGCATGCAGTCCTTCCTAGAGCGTTCCCACAAATGTGTTGTAACTCTGACTGTTTCCATGATATGAAGTTCCAAAACGGACCAAACCAAACGTCCCAACTTTTAAAGTTCTTTTTAATTTATTATTTTTTTATTTTTGAATATCGACTGGATTGAAGACAAACTGAATGAATAACCAGTTGACCTATACAGGCTCATGTGGGCCTCTGGTTAAACCTGTATGTCATAATCAACTAATTTTTTGATTAACAATGAATCTTGATAAACATTATATATCTTATATGTTTTCTTCTTCCAGGTACTGTCGAGGAAATGGAACCTTTGAATGATACGGAAAACCAACAAGGTAAGACCTATATAGGTCAGGTCCAAGCTGATTGCTTCTGTCAAGTAAATATTTTGGATCGACAGACCAATCCAACCATTCTAATTAAAATTAGATCTTCCTACTTGCTCATTTGTTATGCCTGGCCGCTGCGAACACACTCTATAAATGGTGTCCTTCTATCCATTTGAACTAGAAATAAAAGACACCACAGATACAGCTTCGCAAATTCATACCTTGAACTACACCTTGAAATTAACAGTGAGAACGAAAGGATACGACAAAAGAGATGATTTCGATTTCCCATTGTGAATTTTCCATTTATATGTAGCAACATTTCAGCACCACATGCATATGGAGTATGCTATTCCAGACTTCTGGTTCCTATCTGGATTTCCGTGATTGAGGATTGCTGCTTATAAATAAGTACTGAACCAAATGTTCCCAGTGGTTAGATTGAAGAGATCACTTCAAAAGTTTTTCGGTCGTCATCATGACTTGGTCAACCATTAAAGAATATCTCTCTTATGAATGACCATGACTGTGTTTTCCTCTTTCGTGATTAATAATCGGATTTATAGCAAGAGCTACACTAGAGGAGCAGCGACTGGTTCCTTCCATTTTACCCCTGGTTTTAAGTGGTGATCGTGATGCCCAGTCTTTTGTTTTCTGTGTAGGGCTTTTTCGGCCATTGTTTGTCATCGTCATTTTCCTTTTTCTTTTGACCATGGTATTGTGTGTCCTTTCATTTATTGTTTCTGATTATTCTTTTGATATCTTCAAACTTTTCTTAGCTTTGAAATCAACTACGGAAACAATAGGTTCTAAGGTGCCAAAAAGGGTGTTTTCTGTATTTGTATGTGGATATTTATTTTTCATACAATTTTGATGACTGCTTTCTTCTTTATATTCCTTATCAAAGTCTCTGAATGTAATATGCAAGTGATTTTGTCGGGCTGTTACTTTACCCAAGATACAAGGAGTCAAAATTGAACCAAAATCAAAACTTTCCAAAAAATCCCATTTTTTTCAGTGCATTCCTTATATAATTTTTTGTCTTGGTATTTAAGCAGATGTGAACTAGCTCAAATGGTTTCCGAGATAAAGGAGGTCAGAGGACCAAAGGAGACCACCATTCATATATCGATTCTACAGACCAATCCTAATTCTAATTAGATTGACCCCCCTCTCCCACCCTAACTAAAAAGCAAAAACAAAAAAGCATTAGGAAAGCTGACCTTCTATATGCATGTTTTAAGTTAAGGCGAATATGTTGATGCCTTTTATTGTGTGTTCATGTTTCTTAAGACATTGAATTGTTTTAGCTACATACGTATATTAGCTCACATCACCAATGGCCATGTGTCCCTTTTTCAATAATCAGTAATTTTTTGGTAATTGTTTATTTTAAAAATAGAAAAGTGTTAGATATAGATGAATTCCAATACATACACTATAAATGATAAATACACAAAATAATATATATGTATACAAGCAATTTTAAATACAAGAACAAACTTAATACAACATGTATCCAAAGATAATCAGCCATTCATTGCTGCCTCAACATTAGGCCATTTAATTTATAAATTTCCTGTCTGTTTCGGGGATATGTAAAAAGTGGAGCTTTTCTCTACTTTTATATAACATTTGAGGTATTGAACCGTGTATGTGTGGGATTTCTCCTTTACATCAACACCTATATATATATATATATATAACATTTGAGGTATTGAACTGTGTATGTGTGGGATTTCTCCCTTACATCAACATATATATATATATATATATAACATTTGAGGTATTGAACCGTGTATGTGTGGGATTTCTCCCTTACATCAACACCTATATATATATATATATAACATTTGAGGTATTGAACCGTGTATGAGTGGGATTTCTCCCTTACATCAACACCTATATATATATATATATATAACATTTGAGGTATTGAACCGTGTATGTGTGGGATTTCTCCCTTACATCAACACCTATATATATATATATATATAACATTTGAGGTATTGAACCGTGTATGTGTGGGATTTCTCCCTTACATCAACACCTATATATATATATATATAACATTTGAGGTATTGAACCGTGTATGTGTGGGATTTCTCCCTTACATCAACACCTATATATATATATATATAACATTTGAGGTATTGAACCGTGTATGTGTGGGATTTCTCCCTTACATCAACACCTATATATATATATATATATAACATTTGAGGTATTGAACCGTGTATGTGTGAGATTTCTCCCTTACATCAACACCTATATATATATATATATAACATTTGAGGTATTGAACGTGTATGTGTGGGATTTCTCCCTTACATCAACATATATATATATATATATATATATATAACATTTGAGGTATTGAACCGTGTATGTGTGGGATTTCTTCCTTACATCAACACATATATATATATATATATATAACATTTGAGGTATTGAACCGTGTATGTGTGGGATTTCTCCCTTACATCAACACCTATATATATATATATATATAACATTTGAGGTATTGAACCGTGTATGTGTGGGATTTCTCCCTTACATCAACACCTATATATATATATATAACATTTGAGGTATTGAACCATGTATGAGTGGGATTTCTCCCTTACATCAACACCTATATATATATATATATATATATTACATTTTAAGGATAACAGTATATGATTTATTGTATTTTGATTCTCAATGCAACTCTCAGATATTCCAAGAGTTATCTCCCTTGCATGTAATGGACGAGCAATACCACAAATCATTAAAAAGTTTTTAACAGAAAACAAAAAATGCTGAACTAAATACAATTCCAATATAGTTGTAACATATTTTCCTTAGTTTCCGTACAAAAAGTACACAATTCTGTTTCTTGAAGTCCTCATTTATATAGGAATGAATTGACAGGCAAAATTCTGTGCAATAGTTTAAGCTGAAAGTTTTGTAGTTTTGTATCTTTATTTATCATCAGTCATTGTTATCTTATCACATTTTAGTCTTCAACTTGAAAACATTAGCCCAAATTAATTATACTGTTTGAGGTCCCTCCAACTTTTATCCAAATGGCCAGCGTAGCTTAAATTAGAAAGGGACATGGCCATTTTACCCTGTAATGTTATATTTAGATTATGTGCCGCATTTACAATTGCAACCGCGTCGATGGTCGATCGGATCTACCAAAGACTATGAAATTGGTATTTGTTGCTTCTCCGCTAAGCACGCAGCATTATTAAAGAGAAAGAGCAAAGACTGGTTGGCTCAGAATCAGGATAATGTGTCAGAGTGTGGCGACATCCGATTCCTGTTGCTTCAGTGAGCTAGCGCTATTAAACTCCAACTAAACCTGTACATCATCAATTCATTGAAAATTAAAACAATCACTATTTCAGTCAAAATTAAAGTCTATTTTGTACATTGTGAAGTAAAAGACCCGTGATTCAACAATTATGAAATGACTTGTCAACCAGAGATACAAAAAAATGTCTATATTTCATAGATTTGTTTATTTATCATAGTTACCTATAATGTATGAAGTGTAATTAAGAAATATTGTAATAATTCAATAACTTTTCTTATTCTGAGTACTTCAAATATATCATTTATAACCATGGTTACTTCTCCGTAATTCACTGATATAATAATATACATTGTATATTTAATGTAGCTGAATGTAAAACATGTTTTGACCATATCGAGTTTGAACAAAATATCAAGTACACAACCGATGTGTCGACTGGGGTATGGACTCGTTGTGTTGATTAAAACAAAGCTTACGAAAAGTTTAATTTTGGCTGCTAAGGCATAGCCACTTGTCTTTTGAACAACATATTTTTATTATCCACACTATTCTCTATATTAGTGTGAATAGTGAAGACACATTGATTAAAAGACAAGTGCATGTGGGCTGAGTACTTAATGAACCAACTTCTTTTGATTCTAGATGTCTTTCTTGGGGGATCTCCGGATTAAAGACAGCGAAAAGAAGCAAAAAATGACAAATTACATTTTTCGAGATTTTAGGTTTTCGTTTTATGTTGTTTTTCTCCCTGCCAACTCCGTTAGCATGCTGTATATTCATCAGAAAGTATGTTTGCTCCACATTGATACCGTTAGTCATTCAATTTGAAATTAGACCTTCCTGTGATAAAACTCACTACAAAATGGCTTCTTTCTACCTCTTTCATTAAATTGGCATCACTTCTACATTTCTCATCATTTGCATCCGTCGTCTTCGAAGTCTGTAAATGACTTTTTGACCCTATTTGACCAAAATGGAAAGTAGCTTTACAAAAATGTTCCTTTGGTAGGCTTTGTCAGCTTTTGTAATTCTTGGTGTGGATCCTAAATTCAGCATGGCTGCCATGGGAAACTTATTTCAAAAATAAACATCTCTTTAACGTCTGCATCATTTAAATGGGAAATTTGCATAAATATTCTTGGATAGTCCTTTACGAAAAGTATACATTTTTTTGTATCGATAGGAAATCCAAGATGGCTACATTTGGCCGGATTGTTCCTTCAAAGACCCAGTACAAAGTTAACAATTTTGTGTTTTGATAATTTGATTGCTTCATTTACAAAGTGTACAAGCTGTCATCATACATGTGCATCAGAAAAATTTGCAATCTGAAACCTAGCAAAATTAACAAAAGCGTAACTGAACTCTTCCTTGGATAGACATTACGTAGTTTTATGTGGACCATAAATCAAAAATGGTCGAAATAACTGCAGGAAAAGATTTAACAAGGCTCAATGTTCAAACTTACAACCAAACCTAACTAATACTTTCCGATACAAAGGGAGGTAAACCTTCATTTTACAATGCATTCAGCTGGTTTGTGGTTTATGCACTTTCAACAATATTTCAGTTATATTGTGGAAGACAGTTTTATTGTTGGAGGATACCGGAGAAAACGACCGACCTGTCGCAAGTCACTGAAAAACTTTATCACATAATGTTGTATGGAGTACACCTCACCATGAACGGGGTTCGAACTCACAACTTTAGTGGTGATAGGCACTAATTGCACAGAAAGTTGTGTTTGGAATGGTGAAAAACTTGAATAGTGTGGATTACTTTCAGCTGTTTATCTTATAGACTTAAAAGAAGAGATTAGCAAGACTGATGGTTTAGAAGATGCTCCTTTAAAAGAATATTTAAAGGAAATAAGGGTAATAACAAAATTACCGAACTCCGAACAATCTTACAAAGGGAAAGTCAAAACTCATAATTATATAAACAGACAAAATCAGTCAACAACCGGAAAACTGTGAAAACCGTAATGACCCTGACTTGGTACAGGCATTTCTAAAGAAATGGTGGGTTGAATCAGATTTTAAGGCGCCAAACCTCCCGCTCTCATTACGGTTCAAAGGTTCCGGCTGTCACTATAACAGTATTTAAATACAGGAACAAAATAGGTAAAATAGTTGTCAAAGCAGTACCATATTCGGTGACGTAAATGTCAAAAATATTTTTACGTCACACATTGACAAAAAAAAATATCCTTGACATTTTTTTACTTCTTTATCTTTATACATTTTCACTATATGAAAATGCATCGCTTATAATTTTTTCTGCAGAGATGGAAGACTTGTATAAGCACACTGCAAAAAAGTACGGAATAGAACCTGAAATACCCAAAGCATTGTTAGATGACAAAACGTTTTTCGGCAGATTGATAGAAGAATGCAAAAAGGATAGAGAACATCATTCAGGAGTTAATTCAAGAGGTAATGAATATTTTCCTGCAACCTTGCTAGAATTAGTTAGGAAACATCAACGACAACAACATACAAAAATAGTCGACACAATTGTGAACAATATGTTGAAAACTCATTCACCCTCAACTGTAGTAATATTATGTCATCGATCAGTTAAATCTGCTATAATAAAAGCGGATGAAGAAGACTACAAAGAACAAAAAGAAGTGTTTTGGAAGTTTATTGAAGAAAACAAGTATTATTACAATGATAGATTTCTAGAACAGTATAAATATAAGTCAAGGCAATGAAGCAGTTACTTAACAACATTCCTATTCCGTATATACATGTACATAAAATATTGCTATATCTTGGAAACGAATGGAAGTTTAACAAAGACGGCTTAGAATGATGTATTGAACATATTTACCCAGTGGAGCATAATACATCACGACATGAATTAAATACATTCAATATATATGAATCAATAGAGTATTTTTGTAAGCATGATCGTACATTAGAACTTGAATGACGCTCAACATTTTTATTTTTTTATTTTTATTTTTTCATGTCTTTACTTAATATGAAATATGTATATAATATTATATAGGTTCATTTTGTATTAATTCATGTATGTATTGGAGAAGACGTTTCTAAGTTGTGAAACTTGTGTCCTATCCAATTGTTTATTATTGAACAATAAAATATGTTTAAAGTATTAGAACTTGTGAAATACATGTGGACATTTTATAAAGATAGAATAATCCAAAATTACTGTGCACTTTTCCCAGATATCGAAAAAAGTGTCGTCCTTGGCTCAGTACTTGGCAAACTCATGACAGCTTGCCTAAAGAGCTATAATCTAGTCCTTATTAGGTGGTGGGTTGACACTGAAGGAACTAAGTACTTTGATATGACAGCTGTTAAAACGCACATGCGTCGTTTGAATATAGAGATACCTCGGAATTGGAGGGAATTGTAATCTATATCTTACTAGACGTTCTTTGTCAGGCAGTCTACCAACATGGAAAATTGAAATTAATTATTATATTGTGCATATAATAGCATTAATATTATTCTGAGTCGCATGCAGATTGGACCAATTCTGAAATCAATATAATGTCGTGTGATGATTAATTAATTTAATGAGAGGATATTCAAGATCAAAAATAAAATTTGACTGGCGTGAGAAATCTCGTTTTCACCTTTGATGGATCAAGCCAACAATGATAAAGATCTAACAATCACGGCTGTGAATGTCATCATAACTTTTCTTTTATGTAAACCTATGATGAAGGAGACCATCCGGTTATGACAAAGAAGATGGTTTAATACAGCGTCAACAGGAGCATACCACACAATTAAAACATTTTGCAACCTAATCAGGTTTTCTAAAATATGAAGAATGTCATGTCGTGGGTTACACATTTCGTTTGCAAACTACATCCCCAGTTGTACTTAAATTAATAGGAAGTGAGGGTCATTTACTTTATCCCGTGGTGGAAATCCTAAATATTGTGCAGAATGTTCTTTGGACTAAGTCAGTTTTACATTATGAAGGAATTACAATGTAAGTCCTTGGTTTTCTGTGCACCAGTATAATAGTTCAACATCGTAAAACATATATTGTTTTAAAACACATGAATTTGACCTTTTAAGCGATTTAACTTAATATGAACTATGTAAATAACATGTGACGTGTAAATACTTTGGTGCTGGATTGAATTGACAACTGGGATATAGTAACATTGTGTTTTATTACTCCAATCAAGGAGGTGTGCCTTAATTGGCAGAATATCATTGGATACAGATACAGATGCATAGCAATCACTGCTCCTCGAATAGAATCAAGAGCAATGAAAATGATCAGGAAAAGTAAATGTTGTGATAAGTGAAAGAGTGATTTTTGCATAATCCTAACTGAAATTTTTTAGCTATATTATGACGAGAACAAGCTACATTGGATGAGATCATGATGATGATGCCCGCTTTATATACTAAAACAACCCGCTTAGTTGAATATTTTAGTGTTTAATGCTAACTCACTAAAACATTAGTACACGTGTAGACAAGTCGCTACACTCGGACGCATTATCTTGAATCCGAGTAAACCAGTTCTTGCTCTTACACATTAATGCTGCGTGCTTAGAGGAGAAGCAGCAAATACCAATGTTATTATCTTTTGGTTTGACCCGCCCGGTCCTCGAACTCATTATCTACCACACTTGAGGCGAACACGATAACTATTTTACCACGGATCGGCTTGTTGTGATGTACAATTGAATTAAAGCTGTGGCCAATAACTGTCAATAATCTCGTATACTATTTGTTTTTATTCTAATGTTTTCTTAGGATAACTAAAATTGAACAATTAAAACAGAACCATTACAAGTATACACCTTAAACAGACACCGGTCACTGATAACAATTATAACTAAAAATGAACAACACCAACCCTTATAACATGCAGGGTGAATTCGTGGATTGGGAACATTAAGTACTCCCTGCACATGTGACATCCGTCTTCTTATTCTGTTGTCGTTAATATCTAGTGAAAAGTCACAACTGAGAATATAAAAAAAAACAAGCAAAAATATTTTTATTCTAGGTGTATCGGTTTTGCCTCTATCTATGATTGTTTTATTGGAATTTAGAACGTTCCGATGGTGTGGTATTTCCGGTTTTCATTTTAACCATTAAAACAAATGTATTTTTGCCGAAAGTGTTTTCTAGCAAATCGATCAGATTCGGGATGACGCGCACAATAATGCATGCGTTTTAGCTCTAAAGTTATTACAATTACTTGGATCGTAAAACTTTTCAATTTTATTCTCAAGATGTATTAATGGTATTGAACCAAACTTGACTGAAATATTTCTTCCGAGATCTCGACCGAGTGTTGGTACTTGATACCAATTGATGATCAAACATGGCTGACAGGGGTCATCAAAGCTTCTGATTGGGTAATGTTTCAACAATCACCTTTAGAACTGCCTAGTCAATCGATAGCAAATATGATTTGGAATATCCCTGCAAAATACTTTGATGTTGATAGTCCCCGACATAGTTCTTAGTTTTAGCATAGAATCTTAATGAAAAAGGAATGAAAAAAAAATGTCGTAGAAACTACAAACATGATTGGACCCAAAATGTACATCAATCATCATTGGATAAATCATGAAGGACAGATAAACACAATGGGAAAATGAATACAAGTTCTTTCTATGCAATTAAGCACTACATCATATATGCAACTACATGCTACACAAATGATCATTGGAAAACAGGATAGTCAATTATAAAGTAAGTGGTTTTTATGTGGATCGGAAATCCAAAATGAATGCCAGAGCTGGACTTAGTTCCTAGCCTAGTATCCAATGGGAAAAGGAAAAACATTTTTTTTCTAAGATACTAGAAACTTGGTTGAACCCACACTGTACATAAAATCATTGGATGGGCCCCTTTTAGTGGATCAGAAATCTAAGTTCTCCCCCAACCAAGACATTGTTTACTTCCTGGAATAGGAATAAAAATCGTATCGTCATAAAATGTAAAATTATGCATGAATAACCAGGTGAGCTATACAGACTAAGCGAGCCATTAGTAGGTATCATTCTCTGAATAAGATTCAGAGGCAGGAACTTCTTGCGCTTCGCAAGCACCTGGGTTCACACCGGTATGTTGGTGGGTCCGTCGTCTTGCTCATCTTTTCAGTTTTCTGTGTTGTGTTTTTTTGTTGTTTGTCTTCGCCCTGTGTCCTGATACTTAATGTTGTCAGTGTCTCTGGATTGTCCTTTCGTGATTGCCTCTTCGGTTTTCTCTAACGTTTATTCATGTTGTCTGTTTCTGGATTGTCCATTCTTGATTGTCCCTTCGGTTTTCTCGAACGTTTATTCATGGTGACAGTGTCTCTGGAGTGTCCATTCTTGATTGTCCCTTCGGTTTTCTCTAACGTTTATTAACGTTGCCAGTATCTATGGATTGTCAATTCTTTATTTCCCGTAGGTTTTCGTCAGCGTTTATTCATGCTGCCAGTGTCTCTGGATTGCCCATCCTTGATTGCCCCTTCGGTTTTCTCTAACGTTTATTCATGTTGCCAGTGTATCTGGATGGTCAATTCTTGATTGCCACTTCAGTTTTCTCTAACGTTTATTCATGCTGCGAGTGTCTTGATTGTCCCTTCGGTTTTCTCCAACGTTTATTCATGTTGCCAGTGTCTGGATTGTCAATTCTCGATTGTCCCTTCGGTTTTCTGTAAAGTTTATTCATGTTGCCAGTGTCCATATCTTTTGCATCAGTAAAAATGAAACAAACATGTATAATTGAATGATTGGTGATTAGCGCCAACTTCTGCAGAATTTCAACTGTATCGTGGCGTTCAAACATATATGCAATTATCGATAAGAAGAGTTTGAAGATACCAAGGAGGTAATCAGAATCCATATATCAAAGAAGAACAGACAACACAATGGCCAAAAGAAAAAGTACAAAGGGACAAACAACGATCTACAAAACATGCACATAAAACTAAAGATCGAGTAACACTAATCCCACTAAACACCGGGAGTGAACGCAGGTGCTCCGGAAGAGTGACCGGTTCCTGCTTCGCTAGCGGCATCCGATAACTCTATTAACTCGTATTTGTTTTTGGTTTTTTTAAATTTTATTCCAGAACACAATGAATGTGTTGTTATGGGGAAGAGGAAAAGATGCCTCCAACTAACATTATATAAGAAATCAGTTCATTATATAATAAATAGAAAACCAACAATACCTTTAAAATCTCCTCGTTACGACATGGTTAATACACTAATGTAATAATACACCGCCAGCAAACTTAAGACTCGCATCAGTACAGACAAAGGCTCCTAAATTATTTAAAACTAAAATCGTTTCTAAATTCATTTCTCAAATAAAGTAAGCCAATTCAAATTCGTCTAGAATTTGTTGCCAAGGGAATGTGACAAACTTGAAAATGAGACGTCTTCGCTCATGGAAGTAGATATTTTGTACACTTCCCACTTTTGAAAACTTTTTGTGGAAGGATTCATTTTAATCTTTTTTGTCATCAAGTGCATCTGATTATTCACATTTGATGTCCTCCATCATAATCTACAATCTACGTAGTGCAAGGTGCTTCGGATTTTACATACCGGAGCCGGATTATATTACTAAGCATAGGTTGTGATTTTATGCACTTGGCCTAGGTCCTGATTTTATTTACTGGGACTAACTACTGATTTTATGTACTGATTCGGACCGCGATCTTACGGGGGGTCGTCGTGGCCGTGATTGTATGGTAGTTGGATTTACAACTCCCTATGCAATCAGTACCTATCACCACTGATGCTGTGAGTTCGAATCTCGATCAGGGCGAGGTGCACAACATTATGTGATACAGTTTGTCAACGACTTGCAACAAGTCGGTGGTTTTCTCCGGGTCCTCCGGTTTCCTCCACCAATAAAACTGACTGCAACGATATAACTGAAACATTGTTGAAAGTGGCGCTTAACACCATCAAACAAACAAACGCGATCTTAAGGATTTGGTCACGGTCCGGATTGTATTTTTCGAGAAAGATATTGCTAGTGACCTTATCTGCAGGAACAACAACATATTTGTCGTGAATAGCTAACAGGGTTTAACAACATGAGAATCTTTTAATATACATGTAGATGTTGCTCTTGTACTCATTGACCTTTTTTACTTTGCTAATTTGAGTTTGAATCAATGACCTCACGGCTTTAACCCATTCTGAAAGTGTATCACCCTCTCTTTTACTCGTTGAGTTCATTTTCTGACATAGACCTCCACATCATCCATATGTAGTTTGAAGTTGAACTGTGGCTCATGGTATTTTGAACCTTTAGCAAGGATTTTACGAAAAGTTGTCTTGTCAATGATGTTCAATTCTTCCGTAGTGACGTGGCCAGTGGGACTACATTTGTATTAAAGGATATTAAAGCTCATTTTGGTAATTTTTTGTATCTCATGAAAACTTGCAATTGGTTCAATAAATGATATTTATGAAACATTAAGCCGGTTTTTAATCAATGAAACTTTGTAAAAGTGACATAATTTGTTGATAATTCTGTCATATCTTGCGGTCTTTGCTAATAAATGAGTTTTTGCTTCCTGAACAAAATTTCATTTCGACCCTTTTAAGTGATATTTTAACGATGAAAAGAAACAATCTTCGTCACGAGTTGAAAAAATATATGTTAAAACGAGCTTTAAAATCCCTTTAAGAATTGTGACAAGAATCATCAAGAGGTTTAGCGTTGAGGTCATCAATACAGAAAGTATAGGAAATAAAATGATAGGAATATATTTATCTTTGAAATAAGGAGGAACGATAGCCAGTGCCGTCTTAAAGCATGGGTTTGAATATTCCAAGGAGGTAATCAGAATCTGTATTTCGTAGATGAACAGACAACACAATGGCCAAAAGAAAAAGTACAAAAAACGATCTGCAAAATATCCACATTTAACTAAAGTTCGAGTAACACGAACCCCAATAAAAACCGGATGTGAACTCAGGTTCTCCGGAAGTGTTAGCAGTTCCTGCTCCATTAGTGACACACGTCGTGTTACTCTACTTACAATCCCGGTGACAAGTCATGAATGAGGAAACGACCGAAAAGTCTTTACGAAAAGTATAAAATGCGTTGTGAATAATTTTCTTTAAACGGGTTTTTAAAGAGTGGTAAAAGAACCAACAGATTAAAAAACATGAAAAAGAGAAACGGTACAGATAATAAAATGGAAACCAAAAAATACCACACTGCCTGAACAATTACAAAATCAAATTATCAAAGTCGTTAAAAGAGGTAAAATCAACACCCTTAACTCACAAATACATGACCACTCACTTGGTAGATGTTGATTAAACTAAATTAATATTAGGGAAACCCGAAGGGGTATTCAGGAATTGACAATCCAGACAGATACACAGGAAACATCGGGTACAGTACACAGATCGATGACAAATAAAGCAAAAACACAAAGGAGAAAGCTAAAAATATGAGCAAGACGGACCTCACAATAATATTGTGGGTAAATTCCGGATGCTGACGAAGGATAAGCAGTTCTTATTTCTTATATATTTCATGTTCTTACCACTTTAAGCTGTTTTTTAAGAAATGCTGATCAAATCCTAAACACGTTTACAGAATGTCAAACAAGAATAACAAACGATTGGCTGTAATATTTATTAGCATCTTGCCAAACGTATTTGAATGCGATATGTATGTGTTTACAGATGATAAAAAGATCTTCAACATCATCAAAAATAAAAAAGAAAGGCATAAAACAACTTCAGCCTGATTTCTAGACAAGTTATCACAATAGAATGACATATGCCTTTTGGAATTTCACCCGGACAAGGGTAAATGTGCATATCGGTAAACCAGGACCAGATGCTGACACACGGTACACACTGAGAAAAACACTTCAGTAAGTAATTGAGGTAAAGACGTCGGTGTAATCATTGACTCTGTCTTAAGCTTTGAAAGGCATACAATCGAAAAGGTAAACAAAGCTAATTCTATGTTTGTATTACTTAGAAGAAATGTTCATCGAAAAGGTAAACAAAGCTAATTCTATGTTTGTATTACTTAGAAGAAATGTTCATCCAAAAGGTAAACAAAGCTAATTCTATGTTTGTATTACTTAGAAGAAATGTTCATCCAAAAGGTAAACAAAGCTAATTCTATGTTTGTATTACTTAGAAGAAATGTTCATCCAAAAGGTAAACAAAGCTAATTCTATGTTTGTATTACTTAGAAGAAATGTTCATTTCTTAGATATTGATACCTTTGTTCCACAAAACACTAGTGAGGCTACACCTGGAATTTCCGAGTTCAGTATAGCATCCGTACAAGATGTAACATATGTATATGATAGAAAAGGTAACACTAGTGAGGCTACACCTGGAATTTCTGAGTTCAGTATAGCATCCGTACAAGATGTAACATATGTATATGATAGAAAAGGTAACACTAGTGAGGCTACACCTGGAATTTCTGAGTTCAGTATAGCATCCGTACAAGATGTAACATATGTATATGATAGAAAAGGTAACACTAGTGAGGCTACACCTGGAATTTCTGAGTTCAGTATAGCATCCGTACAAGATGTAACATATGTATATGATAGAAAAGGTAACACTAGTGAGGCTACACCTGGAATTTCTGAGTTCAGTATAGCATCCCTACAAGATGTAACATATGTATATGATAGAAAAGGTAACACTAGTGAGGCTACACCTGGAATTTCTGAGTTCAGTATAGCATCCGTACAAGATGTAACATATGTATATGATAGAAAAGGTAACACTAGTGAGGCTACACCTGGAATTTCTGAGTTCAGTATAGCATCCCTACAACATGTAACATATGTATATGATAGAAAAGGTAACACTAGTGAGGCTACACCTGGAATTTCTGAGTTCAGTATAGCATCCGTACAAGATGTAACATATATATATGATAGAAAAGGAAACACTTAGTGAGGCTACACCTGGAATTTCTGAGTTCAGTATAGCATCCGTACAAGATGTAACATATGTATATGATAGAAAAGGTAACACTAGTGAGGCTACACCTGGAATTTCTGAGTTCAGTATAGCATCCGTACAAGATGTAACATATGTATATGATAGAAAAGGTAACACTAGTGAGGCTACACCTGGAATTTCCGAGTTCAGCATAGCATCCGTACAAGATGTAACATATGTATATGATAGAAAAGGTAACACTAGTGAGGCTACACCTGGAATTTCTGAGTTCAGTATAGCATCCCTACAAGATGTAACATATGTATAGATAGAAAAGGTAACACTAGTGAGGCTACACCTGGAATTTCCGAGTTCAGTATAGCATCCCTACAAGATGTAACATATGTATATGATAGAAAAGGTAACACTAGTGAGGCTACACCTGGAATTTCTGAGTTCAGTATAGCATCCGTACAAGATGTAACATATGTATATGATAGAAAAGGTAACACTAGTGAGGCTACACCTGGAATTTCCGAGTTCAGTATAGCATCCCTACAAGATGTAACATATGTATAGATAGAAAAGGTAACACTAGTGAGGCTACACCTGGAATTTCTGAGTTCAGTATAGCATCCCTACAAGATGTAACATATGTATATGATAGAAAAGGTAACACTAGTGAGGCTACACCTGGAATTTCTGAGTTCAGTATAGCATCCCTACAAGATGTAACATATGTATATGATAGAAAAGGAAACACTAGTGAGGCTACACCTGGAATTTCCGAGTTCAGTATAGCATCCCTACAAGATGTAACATATGTATATGATAGAAAAGGAAACACTAGTGAGGCTACACCTGGAATTTCCGAGTTCAGTATAGCATCCCTACAAGATGTAACATATGTATATGATAGAAAAGGTAACACTAGTGAGGCTACACCTGGAATTTCTGAGTTCAGTGTAGCATCCGTACAAGATGTAACATATATATATGATAGAAAGGGAAACACTAGTGAGGCTACACCTGGAATTTCCGAGTTCAGTATAGCATCCGTACAAGATGTAACATATGTATATGATAGAAAAGGTAACACTAGTGAGGCTACACCTGGAATTTCTGAGTTCAGCATAGCATCCCTACAAGATGTAACATATGTATATGATAGAAAAGGTAACACTAGTGAGGCTACACCTGGAATTTCTGAGTTCAGTATAGCATCCCTACAAGATGTAACATATGTATAGATAGAAAAGGTAACACTAGTGAGGCTACACCTGGAATTTCCGAGTTCAGTATAGCATCCCTACAAGATGTAACATATGTATATGATAGAAAAGGAAACACTAGTGAGGCTACACCTGGAATTTCCGAGTTCAGTATAGCATCCCTACAAGATGTAACATATGTATATGATAGAAAAGGTAACACTAGTGAGGCTACACCTGGAATTTCTGAGTTCAGTGTAGCATCCGTACAAGATGTAACATATATATATGATAGAAAGGGAAACACTAGTGAGGCTACACCTGGAATTTCCGAGTTCAGTATAGCATCCGTACAAGATGTAACATATGTATATGATAGAAAAGGTAACACTAGTGAGGCTACACCTGGAATTTCTGAGTTCAGTGTAGCATCCGTACAAGATGTAACATATATATATGATAGAAAGGGAAACACTAGTGAGGCTACACCTGGAATTTCCGAGTTCAGTATAGCATCCCTACAAGATGTAACATATGTATATGATAGAAAAGGTAACACTAGTGAGGCTACACCTGGAATTTCTGAGTTCAGTATAGCATCCCTACAAGATGTAACATATGTATAGATAGAAAAGGTAACACTAGTGAGGCTACACCTGGAATTTCCGAGTTCAGTATAGCATCCCTACAAGATGTAACATATGTATATGATAGAAAAGGAAACACTAGTGAGGCTACACCTGGAATTTCCGAGTTCAGTATAGCATCCCTACAAGATGTAACATATGTATATGATAGAAAAGGAAACACTAGTGAGGCTACACCTGGAATTTCTGAGTTCAGTATAGCATCCGTACAAGATGTAACATATGTATATGATAGAAAAGGTAACACTAGTGAGGCTACACCTGGAATTTCTGAGTTCAGTATAGCATCCGTACAAGATGTAACATATGTATATGATAGAAAAGGAAACACTAGTGAGGCTACACCTGGAATTTCTGAGTTCAGTATAGCATCCGTACAAGATGTAACATATATATATGATAGAAAGGGAAACACTAGTGAGGCTACACCTGGAATTTCTGAGTTCAGTATAGCATCCGTACAAGATGTAACATATGTATATGATAGAAAGGGAAACACTAGTGAGGCTACACCTGGAATTTCCGAGTTCAGTATAGCATCCCTACAAGATGTAACATATGTATATGATAGAAAGGGAAACACTAGTGAGGCTACACCTGGAATTTCCGAGTTCAGTATAGCATCCGTACAAGATGTAACATATGTATATGATAGAAAAGGTAACACTAGTGAGGCTACACCTGGAATTTCTGAGTTCAGTGTAGCATCCGTACAAGATGTAACATATATATATATGATAGAAAGGGAAACACTAGTGAGGCTACAACTGGAATTTTTGAGTTCAGTATAGCATCCGTACAAGATGTAACATATGTATATGATAGAAAAGGTAACACTAGTGAGGCTACATCTGGAATTTCTGAGTTCAGTATAGCATCCGTACAAGATGTAACATATATATATGATAGAAAGGGAAACACTAGTGAGGCTACACCTGGAATTTCTGAGTTCAGTATAGCATCCGTACAAGATATAACATATGTATATGATAGAAAAGGAAACACTAGTGAGGCTACACCTGGAATTTCCGAGTTCAGTATAGCATCCCTACAAGATGTAACATATGTATATGATAGAAAAGGTAACACTAGTGAGGCTACACCTGGAATTTCTGAGTTCAGTATAGCATCCGTACAAGATGTAACATATGTATATGATAGAAAAGGTAACACTAGTGAGGCTACACCTGGAATTTCTGAGTTCAGTATAGCATCCGTACAAGATGTAACATATGTATATGATAGAAAAGGTAACACTAGTGAGTCTACACCTGGAATTTCCGAGTTCAGTATAGCATCCGTACAAGATGTAACATATATATATGATAGAAAAGGAAACACTAGTGAGGCTACACCTGGAATTTCCGAGTTCAGTATAGTATCCGTACAAGATGTAACATATGTATATGATAGAAAAGGTAACACTAGTGAGGCTACACCTGGAATTTCCGAGTTCAGTATAGCATCCCTACAAGATGTAACATATGTATATGATAGAAAAGGTAACACTAGTGAGGCTACACCTGGAATTTCTGAGTTCAGTATAGCATCCGTACAAGATGTAACATATGTATATGATAGAAAAGGTAACACTAGTGAGGCTACACCTGGAATTTCTGAGTTCAGTATAGCATCCGTACAAGATGTAACATATGTATATGATAGAAAAGGTAACACTAGTGAGGCTACACCTGGAATTTCTGAGTTCAGTATAGCATCCGTACAAGATGTAACATATGTATATGATAGAAAAGGAAACACTAGTGAGGCTACACCTGGAATTTCCGAGTTCAGTATAGCATCCCTACAAGATGTAACATATGTATATGATAGAAAAGGTAACACTAGTGAGGCTACACCTGGAATTTCTGAGTTCAGTATAGCATCCGTACAAGATATAACATATGTATATGATAGAAAAGGAAACACTAGTGAGGCTACACCTGGAATTTACGAGTTCAGTATAGCATCCCTACAAGATGTAACATATGTATATGATAGAAAAGGTAACACTAGTGAGGCTACACCTGGAATTTCTGAGTTCAGTATAGCATCCGTACAAGATATAACATATGTATATGATAGAAAAGGAAACACTAGTGAGGCTACACCTGGAATTTCCGAGTTCAGTATAGCATCCCTACAAGATGTAACATATGTATATGATAGAAAAGGTAACACTAGTGAGGCTACACCTGGAATTTCTGAGTTCAGTATAGCATCCGTACAAGATGTAACATATGTATATGATAGAAAAGGTAACACTAGTGAGGCTACACCTGGAATTTCTGAGTTCAGTATAGCATCCGTACAAGATGTAACATATGTATATGATAGAAAAGGTAACACTAGTGAGTCTACACCTGGAATTTCCGAGTTCAGTATAGCATCCGTACAAGATGTAACATATATATATGATAGAAAAGGAAACACTAGTGAGGCTACACCTGGAATTTCCGAGTTCAGTATAGCATCCCTACAAGATGTAACATATGTATATGATAGAAAAGGTAACACTAGTGAGGCTACACCTGGAATTTCTGAGTTCAGTATAGCATCCGTACAAGATGTAACATATGTATATGATAGAAAAGGTAACACTAGTGAGGCTACACCTGGAATTTCTGAGTTCAGTATAGCATCCGTACAAGATGTAACATATGTATATGATAGAAAAGGTAACACTAGTGAGTCTACACCTGGAATTTCCGAGTTCAGTATAGCATCCGTACAAGATGTAACATATATATATGATAGAAAAGGAAACACTAGTGAGGCTACACCTGGAATTTCCGAGTTCAGTATAGTATCCGTACAAGATGTAACATATGTATATGATAGAAAAGGTAACACTAGTGAGGCTACACCTGGAATTTCCGAGTTCAGTATAGCATCCCTACAAGATGTAACATATGTATATGATAGAAAAGGTAACACTAGTGAGGCTACACCTGGAATTTCTGAGTTCAGTATAGCATCCGTACAAGATGTAACATATGTATATGATAGAAAAGGTAACACTAGTGAGGCTACACCTGGAATTTCTGAGTTCAGTATAGCATCCGTACAAGATGTAACATATGTATATGATAGAAAAGGTAACACTAGTGAGGCTACACCTGGAATTTCTGAGTTTAGTATAGCATCCGTACAAGATGTAACATATATACATGATAGAAAAGGTAACACTAGTGAGGCTACACCTGGAATTTCCGAGTTCAGTATAGCATCCGTACAAGATGTAACATATGTATATGATAGAAAAGGTAACACTAGTGAGGCTACACCTGGAATTTCCGAGTTCAGTATAGTATCTCTACAAGATGTAACATATATATATGATAGAAAAGGAAACACTAGTGAGGCTACACCTGGAATTTCTGAGTTCAGTATAGCATCCGTACAAGATGTAACATATGTATATGATAGAAAAGGTAACACTAGTGGGACCACCGATACAGCTTCGTCCGCATCATTTTTGGACTTATACCTCGAATTTGACGACAGTGGTCAACTCAGTACTAAAATTGATGATAAGCGGGACGACTTCAATTTTAAAATCATAAATTTTCCAAACATGTGCAGCAATATACCAGCTTCTCCTGCATATGGTGTTTACATCTCGCAATTGATTCGCTATGCAAGGGCCAGTAGCAATTATTCTGATTTCCTGAAACGTCATCTTCATCTGAGAAACAGGCTACTGGACCAGGGCTATAAAAAGATTCGCCTTATTCGATCTCTTAAAAAGTTTATATTCCGATACCAATATCTTGTCGAAATATATTCCGTCTCTGCAGAAAAAATTATAAGCGATGCATTTTCATATAGTGAAAATGTATAAAGATAAAGAAGTCCAAAATGTCAAGAATTTTTTTGTCAATGTGTGACGTAAAAGTATTTTTGACATTTGCGTCACCGAATATGGTACTGCTTTGACAACTATTTTACCTATTTTGTTCCTGTATTTAAATACTGTTACAGTGACAGCCGGAACCTTTGAACCGTAATGAGAGCGGGAGGTTTGGCGCCTTAAAATCTGATTCAACCCACCATTTCTTTAGAAATGCCTGTACCAAGTCAGGGTCATTACGGTTTTCACAGTTTTCCGGTTGTTGACTGATTTTGTCTGTTTATATAATTATGAGTTTTGACTTTCCCTTTGTAAGATTGTTCGGAGTTCGGTAATTTTGTTATTACCTTTATTCAGTATAGCATCCCTACAAGATGTAACATATGTATATGATAGAAAAGGAAACACTAGTGAGGCTATACCTGGAATTTCCGAGTTCAGTATAGCATCCCTACAAGATGTAACATATGTATATGATAGAAAAGATAACACTAGTGAGGCTACACCTGGAATTTCTGAGTTCAGTATAGCATCCCTACAAGATGTAACATATGTATATGATAGAAAAGGTAACACTAGTGAGGCTACACCTGGAATTTCTGAGTTCAGTATAGCATCCCTACAAGATGTAACATATGTATATGATAGAAAAGGTAACACTAGTGAGGCTACACCTGGAATTTCTGAGTTCAGTATAGCATCCGTACAAGATGTAACATATGTATATGATAGAAAAGGTAACACTAGTGAGGCTACACCTGGAATTTCCGAGTTCAGTATAGCATCCGTACAAGATTTAACATATGTATATGATAGAAAAGGTAACACTAGTGAGGCTACACCTGGAATTTCTGAGTTTAGTATAGCATCCCTACAAGATGTAACATATGTATATGATAGAAAAGGTAACACTAGTGAGGCTACACCTGGAATTTCCGAGTTCAGTATAGCATCCCTACAAGATGTAACATATGTATATGATAGAAAAGGTAACACAAGTGAGGCTACACCTGGAATTTCCGAGTTCAGTATAGCATCCCTACAAGATGTAACATATGTATATGATAGAAAAGGTAACACTAGTGAGGCTACACCTGGAATTTCTTAGTTCAGTATAGCATCCGTACAAGATGTAACATATGTATATGATAGAAAAGGTAACACAAGTGAGGCTACACCTGGAATTTCCGAGTTCAGTATAGCATCCCTACAAGATGTAACATATGTATATGATAGAAAAGGAAACACTAGTGAGGCTACACCTGGAATTTCCGAGTTCAGTATAGCATCCCTACAAGATGTAACATATGTATATGATAGAAAAGGTAACACAAGTGAGGCTACACCTGGAATTTCCGAGTTCAGTATAGCATCCCTACAAGATGTAACATATGTATATGATAGAAAAGGAAACACTAGTGAGGCTACACCTGGAATTTCCGAGTTAAGTATAGCATCCCTACAAGATGTAACATATGTATATGATAGAAAAGGTAACACTAGTGAGGCTACACCTGGAATTTCTGAGTTCAGTATAGCATCCGTACAAGATGTAACATATGTATATGATAGAAAAGGTAACACTAGTGAGGCTACACCTGGAATTTCTGAGTTCAGTATAGCATCCGTACAAGATGTAACATATGTATATGATAGAAAGGGAAACACTAGTGAGGCTACACCTGGAATTTCTGAGTTCAGTATAGCATCCGTACAAGATGTAACATATATATATGATAGAAAGGGAAACACTAGTGAGGCTACACCTGGAATTTCTGAGTTCAGTATAGCATCCGTACAAGATATAACATATGTATATGATAGAAAAGGAAACACTAGTGAGGCTACACCTGGAATTTCCGAGTTCAGTATAGCATCCCTACAAGATGTAACATATGTATATGATAGAAAAGGTAACACTAGTGAGGCTACACCTGGAATTTCTGAGTTCAGTATAGCATCCGTACAAGATGTAACATATATATATGATAGAAAGGGAAACACTAGTGAGGCTACACCTGGAATTTCTGAGTTCAGTATAGCATCCGTACAAGATATAACATATGTATATGATAGAAAAGGAAACACTAGTGAGGCTACACCTGGAATTTCCGAGTTCAGTATAGCATCCCTACAAGATGTAACATATGTATATGATAGAAAAGGTATCACTAGTGAGGCTACACCTGGAATTTCTGAGTTCAGTATAGCATCCGTACAAGATGTAACATATGTATATGATAGAAAAGGTAACACTAGTGAGGCTACACCTGGAATTTCTGAGTTCAGTATAGCATCCGTACAAGATGTAACATATGTATATGATAGAAAAGGTAACACTAGTGAGGCTACACCTGGAATTTCTGAGTTCAGTATAGCATCCGTACAAGATGTAACATATGTATATGATAGAAAAGGTAACACTAGTGAGGCTACACCTGGAATTTCTGAGTTCAGTATAGCATCCGTACAAGATATAACATATGTATATGATAGAAAGGGAAACACTAGTGAGGCTACACCTGGAATTTCTGAGTTCAGTATTGCATCCGTACAAGATATAACATATGTATATGATAGAAAAGGAAACACTAGTGAGGCTACACCTGGAATTTCCGAGTTCAGTATAGCATCCCTACAAGATGTAACATATGTATATGATAGAAAAGGTATCACTAGTGAGGCTACACCTGGAATTTCTGAGTTCAGTATAGCATCCGTACAAGATGTAACATATGTATATGATAGAAAAGGTAACACTAGTGAGGCTACACCTGGAATTTCTGAGTTCAGTATAGCATCCGTACAAGATGTAACATATGTATATGATAGAAAAGGTAACACTAGTGAGGCTACACCTGGAATTTCTGAGTTCAGTATAGCATCCGTACAAGATGTAACATATGTATATGATAGAAAAGGTAACACTAGTGAGGCTACACCTGGAATTTCTGAGTTCAGTATAGCATCCGTACAAGATGTAACATATATACATGATAGAAAAGGTAACACTAGGGAGGCTACACCTGGAATTTCCGAGTTCAGTATAGCATCCGTACAAGATGTAACATATGTATATGATAGAAAAGGAAACACTAGTGAGGCTACACCTGGAATTTCTGAGTTCAGTATAGCATCCGTACAAGATGTAACATATGTATATGATAGAAAAGGTAACACTAGTGGGACCACCGATACAGCTTCGTCCGCATCATTTTTGGACTTATACCTCGAATTTGACGACAGTGGTCAACTCAGTACTAAAATTTATGATAAGCGGGACGACTTCAATTTTAAAATCATAAATTTTCCAAACATGTGCAGCAATATACCAGCTTCTCCTGCATATGGTGTTTACATCTCGCAATTGATTCGCTATGCAAGGGCCAGTAGCAATTATTCTGATTTCCTGAAACGTCATCTTCATCTGAGAAACAGGCTACTGGACCAGGGCTATAAAAAGATTCGCCTTATTCGATCTCTTAAAAAGTTTATATTCCGATACCAAAATCTTGTCGAAATATATTCCGTCTCTGCAGAAAAAATTATAAGCGATGCATTTTCATATAGTGAAAATGTATAAAGATAAAGAAGTCCAAAATGTCAAGAATTTTTTTGTCAATGTGTGACGTAAAAGTATTTTTGACATTTGCGTCACCGAATATGGTACTGCTTTGACAACTATTTTACCTATTTTGTTCCTGTATTTAAATACTGTTACAGTGACAGCCGGAACCTTTGAACCGTAATGAGAGCGGGAGGTTTGGCGCCTTAAAATCTGATTCAACCCACCATTTCTTTAGAAATGCCTGTACCAAGTCAGGGTCATTACGGTTTTCACAGTTTTCCGGTTGTTGACTGATTTTGTCTGTTTATATAATTATGAGTTTTGACTTTCCCTTTGTAAGATTGTTCGGAGTTCGGTAATTTTGTTATTACCTTTATTCAGTATAGCATCCCTACTAGATGTAACATATGTATATGATAGAAAAGGAAACACTAGTGAGGCTACACCTGGAATTTCCGAGTTCAGTATAGCATCCCTACAAGATGTAACATATGTATATGATAGAAAAGGTAACACTAGTGAGGCTACACCTGGAATTTCTGAGTTCAGTATAGCATCCCTACAAGATGTAACATATGTATATGATAGAAAAGGTAACACTAGTGAGGCTACACCTGGAATTTCTGAGTTCAGTATAGCATCCGTACAAGATGTAACATATGTATATGATAGAAAAGGTAACACAAGTGAGGCTACACCTGGAATTTCCGAGTTCAGTATAGCATCCCTACAAGATGTAACATATGTATATGATAGAAAAGGAAACACTAGTGAGGCTACACCTGGAATTTCCGAGTTCAGTAT
This sequence comes from Bathymodiolus septemdierum, assembly GCA_963383655.1. Taxonomy (NCBI): domain Eukaryota; kingdom Metazoa; phylum Mollusca; class Bivalvia; order Mytilida; family Modiolidae; genus Bathymodiolus; species Bathymodiolus septemdierum. The sequence continues at coordinate 117,086,107 of OY726519.1, forward strand.
AGCATCCCTACAAGATGTAACATATGTATATGATAGAAAAGGTAACACTAGTGAGGCTACACCTGGAATTTCTGAGTTCAGTATAGCATCCGTACAAGATGTAACATATGTATATGATAGAAAAGGAAACACTAGTGAGGCTACACCTGGAATTTCCGAGTTCAGTATAGCATCCCTACAAGATGTAACATATGTATATGATAGAAAGGGAAACACTAGTGAGGCTACACCTGGAATTTCTGAGTTCAGTATAGCATCCGTACAAGAAGTAACATATGTATATGATAGAAAGGGAAACACTAGTGAGGCTACACCTGGAATTTCTGAGTTCAGTATAGCATCCGTACAAGATATAACATATGTATATGATAGAAAAGGAAACACTAGTGAGGCTACACCTGGAATTTCCGAGTTCAGTATAGTATCCCTACAAGATGTAACATATGTATATGATAGAAAAGGTAACACTAGTGAGGCTACACCTGGAATTTCTGAGTTCAGTATAGCATCCGTACAAGATGTAACATATGTATATGGTAGAAAAGGTAACACTAGTGAGGCTACACCTGGAATTTCTGAGTTCAGTATAGCATCCGTACAAGATGTAACATATGTATATGATAGAAAAGGTAACACTAGTGAGGCTACACCTGGAATTTCCGAGTTCAGTATAGCATCCGTACAAGATGTAACATATATATATGATAGAAAAGGAAACACTAGTGAGGCTACACCTGGAATTTCCGAGTTCAGTATAGCATCCGTACAAGATGTAACATATGTATATGATAGAAAAGGTAACACTAGTGAGGCTACACCTGGAATTTCTGAGTTCAGTATAGCATCCGTACAAGATGTAACATATGTATATGATAGAAAAGGTAACACTAGTGAGGCTACACCTGGAATTTCCGAGTTCAGTATAGCATCCGTACAAGATGTAACATATGTATATGATAGAAAAGGTAACACTAGTGAGGCTACACCTGGAATTTCTGAGTTCAGTATAGCATCCGTACAAGATGTAACATATGTATATGATAGAAAAGGTAACACTAGTGAGGCTACACCTGGAATTTCTGAGTTCAGTATAGCATCCGTACAAGATGTAACATATATACATGATAGAAAAGGTAACACTAGTGAGGCTACACCTGGAATTTCCGAGTTCAGTATAGCATCCGTACAAGATGTAACATATGTATATGATAGAAAAGGAAACACTAGTGAGGCTACACCTGGAATTTCTGAGTTCAGTATAGCATCCGTACAAGATGTAACATATGTATATGATAGAAAAGGTAACACTAGTGGGACCACCGATACAGCTTCGTCCGCATCATTTTTGGACTTATACCTCGAATTTGACGACAGTGGTCAACTCAGTACTAAAATTTATGATAAGCGGGACGACTTCAATTTTAAAATCATAAATTTTCCAAACATGTGCAGCAATATACCAGCTTCTCCTGCATATGGTGTTTACATCTCGCAATTGATTCGCTATGCAAGGGCCAGTAGCAATTATTCTGATTTCCTGAAACGTCATCTTCATCTGAGAAACAGGCTACTGGACCAGGGCTATAAAAAGATTCGCCTTATTCGATCTCTTAAAAAGTTTATATTCCGATACCAATATCTTGTCGAAATATATTCCGTCTCTGCAGAAAAAATTATAAGCGATGCATTTTCATATAGTGAAAATGTATAAAGATAAAGAAGTCCAAAATGTCAAGAATTTTTTTGTCAATGTGTGACGTAAAAGTATTTTTGACATTTGCGTCACCGAATATGGTACTGCTTTGACAACTATTTTACCTATTTTGTTCCTGTATTTAAATACTGTTACAGTGACAGCCGGAACCTTTGAACCGTAATGAGAGCGGGAGGTTTGGCGCCTTAAAATCTGATTCAACCCACCATTTCTTTAGAAATGCCTGTACCAAGTCAGGGTCATTACGGTTTTCACAGTTTTCCGGTTGTTGACTGATTTTGTCTGTTTATATAATTATGAGTTTTGACTTTCCCTTTGTAAGATTGTTCGGAGTTCGGTAATTTTGTTATTACCTTTATTCAGTATAGCATCCCTACTAGATGTAACATATGTATATGATAGAAAAGGAAACACTAGTGAGGCTACACCTGGAATTTCCGAGTTCAGTATAGCATCCCTACAAGATGTAACATATGTATATGATAGAAAAGGTAACACTAGTGAGGCTACACCTGGAATTTCTGAGTTCAGTATAGCATCCCTACAAGATGTAACATATGTATATGATAGAAAAGGTAACACTAGTGAGGCTACACCTGGAATTTCTGAGTTCAGTATAGCATCCGTACAAGATGTAACATATGTATATGATAGAAAAGGAAACACTAGTGAGGCTACACCTGGAATTTCTGAGTTTAGTATAGCATCCCTACAAGATGTAACATATGTATATGATAGAAAAGGTAACACTAGTGAGGCTACACCTGGAATTTCCGAGTTCAGTATAGCATCCCTACAAGATGTAACATATGTATATGATAGAAAAGGTAACACAAGTGAGGCTACACCTGGAATTTCCGAGTTCAGTATAGCATCCCTACAAGATGTAACATATGTATATGATAGAAAAGGAAACTCTAGTGAGGCTACACCTGGAATTTCCGAGTTCAGTATAGCATCCCTACAAGATGTAACATATGTATATGATAGAAAAGGTAACACAAGTGAGGCTACACCTGGAATTTCCGAGTTCAGTATAGCATCCCTACAAGATGTAACATATGTATATGATAGAAAAGGAAACACTAGTGAGGCTACACCTGGAATTTCCGAGTTAAGTATAGCATCCCTACAAGATGTAACATATGTATATGATAGAAAAGGTAACACTAATGAGGCTACACCTGGAATTTCTGAGTTCAGTATAGCATCCGTACAAGATGTAACATATGTATATGATAGAAAAGGAAACACTAGTGAGGCTACACCTGGAATTTCCGAGTTCAGTATAGCATCCCTACAAGATGTAACATATGTATATGATAGAAAAGGTAACACTAGTGAGGCTACACCTGGAATTTCTGAGTTCAGTATAGCATCCCTACAAGATGTAACATATGTATATGATAGAAAAGGTAACATTAGTGAGGCTACACCTGGAATTTCTGAGTTCAGTATAGCATCCGTACAAGATGTAACATATGTATATGATAGAAAAGGTAACACTAGTGAGGCTACACCTGGAATTTCTGAGTTCAGTATAGCATCCGTACAAGATGTAACATATATATATGATAGAAAAGGAAACACAAGTGAGGCTACACCTGGAATTTCTGAGTTCAGTATAGCATCCCTACAAGATGTAACATATGTATATGATAGAAAAGGAAACACAAGTGAGGCTACACCTGGAATTTCTGAGTTCAGTATAGCATCCCTACAAGATGTAACATATGTATATAAAGGTAATAACAAAATTACCGAACTCCGAACAATCTTACAAAGGGAATGTCAAAACTCATAATTATATAAACAGACAAAATCAGTCAACAACCGGAAAACTGTGAAAACCGTAATGACCCTGACTTGGTACAGGCATTTCTAAAGAAATGGTGGGTTGAATCAGATTTTAAGGCGCCAAACCTCCCGCTCTCATTACGGTTCAAAGGTTCCGGCTGTCACTGCAACAGTATTTAAATACAGGAACAAAATAGGTAAAATAGTAGTCAAAGCAGTACCATATTCGGTGACGTAAATGTCAAAAATATTTTTACGTCCCACATTGACAAAAAAAATTCTTGACATTTTTGACTTCTTTATCTTTATACATTTTCACTATATGAAAATGCATCGCTTATAATTTTTTCTGCAGAGACGGAATATATTTCGACAAGATATTGGTATCGGAATATAAACTTTTTAAGAGATCGAATAAGGCGAATCTTTTTATAGCCCTGGTCCAGTAGCCTGTTTCTCAGATGAAGATGACGTTTCAGGAAATCAGAATAATTGCTACTGGCCCTTGCATAGCGAATCAACTGCGAGATGTAAACACCATATGCAGGAGAAGCTGGTATATTGCTGCACATGTTTGGAAAATTTATGATTTTAAAATTGAAGTCGTCCCGCTTATCATAAATTTTAGTACTGAGTTGACCACTGTCGTCAAATTCGAGGTATAAGTCCAAAAATGATGCGGACGAAGCTGTATCGGTGGTCTCTTTAACTTCCAGCTCTGGAGGGTATATCAATGGAAGAAATTCTGCAAATCTAGAATTATTGATAGATAAAACGTCATCAATATACCTGTATGTGAAATTAAAGGCTCTAGCCTCATGAATCTTCTTATCTTTTACAAGCTTTTGAAGAAACTCCTACTCATATGAGTATAAAAATAAATCTGCTATGATAGAAAAGGTAACATTAGTGAGGCTACACCTGGAATTTCTGAGTTCAGTATAGCATCCGTACAAGATGTAACATATATATATGATAGAAAAGGAAACACTAGTGAGGCTACACCTGGAATTTCTGAGTTCAGTATAGCATCCCTACAAGATGTAACATATGTATATGATAGAAAAGGAAACACAAGTGAGGCTACACCTGGAATTTCTGAGTTCAGTATAGCATCCGTACAAGATGTAACATATGTATATGATAGAAAAGGTAACATTAGTGAGGCTACACCTGGAATTTCTGAGTTCAGTATAGCATCCGGACAAGATGTAACATATATATATGATAGAAAAGGAAACACTAGTGAGGCTACACCTGGAATTTCTGAGTTCAGTATAGCATCCCTACAAGATGTAACATATGTATATGATAGAAAAGGTAACACTAGTGAGGCTACACCTGGAATTTCTGAGTTCAGTATAGCATCCCTACAAGATGTAACATATGTATATGATAGAAAAGGAAACACAAGTGAGGCTACACCTGGAATTTCTGAGTTCAGTATAGCATCCCTACAAGATGTAACATATGTATATGATAGAAAAGGAAACACTAGTGAGGCTACACCTGGAATTTCCGAGTTCAGTATAGCATCCCTACAAGATGTAACATATGTATATGATAGAAAAGGTAACACTAGTGAGGCTACACCTGGAATTTCTGAGTTCAGTATAGCATCCGTACAAGATGTAACATATGTATATGATAGAAAAGGTAACACTAGTGAGGCTACACCTGGAATTTCTGAGTTCAGTATAGCATCCGTACAAGATGTAACATATGTATATGATAGAAAAGGTAACACTAGTGAGGCTACACCTGGAATTTCTGAGTTCAGTATAGCATCCGTACAAGATGTAACATATATATATGATAGAAAAGGAAACACTAGTGAGGCTACACCTGGAATTTCCGAGTTCAGTATAGCATTCGTACAAGATGTAACATATGTATATGATAGAAAAGGTAACACTAGTGAGGCTACACCTGGAATTTCCGAGTTCAGTATAGCATCCGTACAAGATGTAACATATGTATATGATAGAAAAGGAAACACTAGTGAGGCTACACCTGGAATTTCCGAGTTCAGTATAGCATCCGTACAAGATGTAACATATGTATATGATAGAAAAGGTAACACTAGTGAGGCTACACCTGGAATTTCTGAGTTCAGTATAGCATCCGTACAAGATGTAACATATATATATGATAGAAAAGGTAACACTAGTGAGGCTACACCTGGAATTTGTGAGTTCAGTATAGCATCCGTACAAGATGTAACATATATATATGATAGAAAAGGTAACACTAGTGAGGCTACACCTGGAATTTCTGAGTTCAGTATAGCATCCCTACAAGATGTAACATATGTATATGATAGAAAAGGTAACACTAGTGAGGCTACACCTGGAATTTCTGAGTTCAGTATAGCATCCGTACAAGATGTAACATATATATATGATAGAAAAGGTAACACTAGTGAGGCTACACCTGGAATTTCTGAGTTCAGTATAGCATCCCTACAAGATGTAACATATGTATATGATAGAAAAGGAAACATTAGTGAGGCTACACCTGGAATTTCTGAGTTTAGTATAGCATCCGTACAAGATGTAACATATGTATATGATAGAAAAGGTAACACTAGTGAGGCTACACCTGGAATTTCTGAGTTCAGTATAGCATCCCTACAAGATGTAACATATGTATATGATAGAAAAGGAAACACTAGTGAGGCTACACCTGGAATTTCTGAGTTCAGTATAGCATCCGTACAAGATGTAACATATATATATGATAGAAAAGGTAACACTAGTGAGGCTACACCTGGAATTTCTGAGTTCAGTATAGCATCCGTACAAGATGTAACATATATATATGATAGAAAAGGTAACACTAGTGAGGCTACACCTGGAATTTCTGAGTTCAGTATAGCATCCGTACAAGATGTAACATATATATATGATAGAAAAGGTAACACTAGTGAGGCTACACCTGGAATTTCTGAGTTCAGTATAGCATCCGTACAAGATGTAACATATATATATGATAGAAAAGGTAACACTAGTGAGGCTACACCTGGAATTTCTGAGTTCAGTATAGCATCCCTACAAGATGTAACATATGTATATGATAGAAAAGGTAACACTAGTGAGGCTACACCTGGAATTTCTGAGTTCAGTATAGCATCCGTACAAGATGTAACATATATATATGATAGAAAAGGTAACACTAGTGAGGCTACACCTGGAATTTCTGAGTTCAGTATAGCATCCGTACAAGATGTAACATATATATATGATAGAAAAGGTAACACTAGTGAGGCTACACCTGGAATTTCCGAGTTCAGTATAGCATCCGTACAAGATGTAACATATGTATATGATAGAAAAGGTAACACTAGTGAGGCTACACCTGGAATTTCTGAGTTCAGTATAGCATCCCTACAAGATGTAACATATATATATGATAGAAAAGGTAACACTAGTGAGGCTACACCTGGAATTTCTGAGTTTAGTATAGCATCCCTACAAGATGTAACATATGTATATGATAGAAAAGGTAACACTAGTGAGGCTACACCTGGAATTTCTGAGTTCAGTATAGCATCCGTACAAGATGTAACATATATATATGATAGAAAAGGTAACACTAGTGAGGCTACACCTGGAATTTCCGAGTTCAGTATAGCATCCGTACAAGATGTAACATATGTATATGATAGAAAAGGTAACACTAGTGAGTCTACACCTGGAATTTCTGAGTTTAGTATAGCATCCCTACAAGATGTAACATATGTATATGATAGAAAAGGTAACACTAGTGAGGCTACACCTGGAATTTCTGAGTTCAGTATAGCATCCCTACAAGATGTAACATATGTATATGATAGAAAAGGAAACACTAGTGAGGCTACACCTGGAATTTCTGAGTTCAGTATAGCATCCCTACAAGATGTAACATATATATATGATAGAAAAGGTAACACTAGTGAGGCTACACCTGGAATTTCCGAGTTCAGTATAGCATCCGTACAAGATGTAACATATGTATATGATAGAAAAGGTAACACTAGTGAGGCTACACCTGGAATTTGCGAGTTCAGTATAGCATCCGTACAAGATGTAACATATGTATATGATAGAAAAGGAAACACTAGTGAGGCTACACCTGGAATTTCCGAGTTCAGTATAGCATCCCTACAAGATGTAACATATGTATATGATAGAAAAGGTAACACTAGTGAGGCTACACCTGGAATTTCTGAGTTCAGTATAGCATCCGTACAAGATGTAACATATGTATATGATAGAAAAGGTAACACTAGTGAGGCTACACCTGGAATTTCCGAGTTCAGAATAGCATCCGTACAAGATGTAACATATGTATATGATAGAAAGGGAAACACTAGTGAGGCTACACCTGGAATTTCTGAGTTCAGTATAGCATCCGTACAAGATGTAACATATGTATATGATAGAAAAGGAAACACTAGTGAGGCTACACCTGGAATTTCCGAGTTCAGTATAGTATCCGTACAAGATGTAACATATAGGTAACACTAGTGAGGCTACACCTGGAATTTCTGAGTTCAGTATAGCATCCGTACAAGATGTAACATATATATATGATAGAAAAGGTAACACTAGTGAGGCTACACCTGGAATTTGCGAGTTCAGTATAGCATCCGTACAAGATGTAACATATATATATGATAGAAAAGGAAACACTAGTGAGGCTACACCTGGAATTTGCGAGTTCAGAATAGCATCCGTACAAGATGTAACATATGTATATGATAGAAAAGGAAACACTAGTGAGGCTACACCTGGAATTTCTGAGTTCAGTATAGCATCCGTACAAGATGTAACATATGTATATGATAGAAAAGGTAACACTAGTGAGGCTACACCTGGAATTTCTGAGTTCAGTATAGCATCCGTACAAGATGTAACATATGTATATGATAGAAAAGGTAACACTAGTGAGACCACCGATACAGCTTCGTCCGCATCATTTTTGGACTTATACCTCGAATTTGACGACAGTGGTCAACTCAGTACTAAAATTTATGATAAGCGGGACGACTTCAATTTTAAAATCATAAATTTTCCAAACATGTGCAGCAATATACCAGCTTCTCCTGCATATGGTGTTTACATCTCGCAATTGATTCGCTATGCAAGGGCCAGTAGCAATTATTCTGATTTCCTGAAACGTCATCTTCATCTGAGAAACAGGCTACTGGACCAGGGCTATAAAAAGATTCGCCTTATTCGATCTCTTAAAAAGTTTATATTCCGATACCAATATCTTGTCGAAATATATTCCGTCTCTGCAGAAAAAATTATAAGCGATGCATTTTCATATAGTGAAAATGTATAAAGATAAAGAAGTCCAAAATGTCAAGAATTTTTTTGTCAATGTGTGACGTAAAAGTATTTTTGACATTTGCGTCACCGAATATGGTACTGCTTTGACAACTATTTTACCTATTTTGTTCCTGTATTTAAATACTGTTACAGTGACAGCCGGAACCTTTGAACCGTAATGAGAGCGGGAGGTTTGGCGCCTTAAAATCTGATTCAACCCACCATTTCTTTAGAAATGCCTGTACCAAGTCAGGGTCATTACGGTTTTCACAGTTTTCCGGTTGTTGACTGATTTTGTCTGTTTATATAATTATGAGTTTTGACTTTCCCTTTGTAAGATTGTTCGGAGTTCGGTAATTTTGTTATTACCTTTATTCAGTATAGCATCCCTACAAGATGTAACATATGTATATGATAATAAAGGAAACACTAGTGAGGCTACACCTGGAATTTCTGAGTTCAGCATAGCATCCCTACAAGATGTAACATATGTATATGATAGAAAAGGTAACACTAGTGAGGCTACACCTGGAATTTCCGAGTTCAGTATAGCATCCGTACAAGATGTAACATATGTATATGATAGAAAAGGTAACACTAGTGAAGCTACACCTGGAATTTCTGAGTTCAGTATAGCATCCGTACAAGATGTAACATATGTATATGATAGAAAAGGTAACACTAGTGAGGCTACACCTGGAATTTCTGAGTTCAGTATAGCATCCGTACAAGATGTAACATGTATATGATAGAAAAGGTAACACTAGTGAGGCTACACCTGGAATTTCTGAGTTCAGTATAGCATCCCTACAAGATGTAACATATGTATATGATAGAAAAGGTAACACTAGTGAGGCTACACCTGGAATTTCCGAGTTCAGCATAGCATCCCTACAAGATATAACATATGTATATGATAGAAAAGGTAACACTAGTGAGGCTACACCTGGAATTTGTGAGTTCAGTATAGCATCCCTACAAGATGTAAGATATGTAAATGATAGAAAAGGTAACACTAGTGAGGCTACACCTGGAATTTCCGAGTTCAGTATAGCATCCCTACAAGATGTAACATATGTATATGATAGAAAAGGTAACACTAGTGAGGCTACACCTGGAATTTGTGAGTTCAGTATAGCATCCCTACAAGATGTAACATATGTAAATGATAGAAAAGGTAACACTAGTGAGGCTACACCTGGAATTTCTTAGTTCAGTATAGCATCCCTACAAGATGTAACATATGTATATGATAGAAAAGGTAACACTAGTGAGGCTACACCTGGAATTTCTGAGTTCAGTATAGCATCCCTACAAGATGTAACATATGTATATGATAGAAAAGGAAACACTAGTGAGGCTACACCTGGAATTTCCGAGTTCAGCATAGCATCCGTACAAGATGTAACATATGTATATGATAGAAAAGGTAACACTAGTGAGGCTACACCTGGAATTTCCGAGTTCAGTATAGCATCCCTACAAGATATAACATATGTATATGATAGAAAAGGTAACACTAGTGAGGCTACACCTGGAATTTCTGAGTTCAGTATAGCATCCCTACAAGATATAACATATGTATAGATAGAAAAGGTAACACTAGTGAGGCTACACCTGGAATTTCCGAGTTCAGTATAGCATCCCTACAAAATGTAACATATGTATATGATAGAAAAGGTAAAACTAGTGAGGCTACACCTGGAATTTCTGAGTTCAGTATAGCATCCCTACAAGATGTAACATATGTATATGATAGAAAAGGTAACACTAGTGAGGCTACACCTGGAATTTCTGAGTTCAGTATAGCATCCCTACAAGATGTAACATATGTATATGATAGAAAAGGTAACACTAGTGAGGCTACACCTGGAATTTCTGAGTTCAGTATAGCATCCGTACAAGATGTAACATATGTATATGATAGAAAAGGAAACACTAGTGAGGCTACACCTGAAATTTCCGAGTTCAGTATAGCATCCCTACAAGATGTAACATATGTACATGATAGAAAAGGTAACACTAGTGAGGCTACACCTGGAATTTCCGAGTTCAGTATAGCATCCGTACAAGATGTAACATATATATATGATAGAAAAGGTAACACTAGTGAGGCTACACCTGGAATTTCCGAGTTCAGTATAGCATCCGTACAAGATGTAACATATGTATATGATAGAAAAGGTAACACTAGTGAGGCTACACCTGGAATTTCCGAGTTCAGTATAGCATCCCTACAAGATGTAACAGATGTATATGATAGAAAAGGTAACACTAGTGAGGCTACACCTGGAATTTCCGAGTTCAGTATAGCATCCGTACAAGATGTAACATATGTATATGATAGAAAAGGTAACACTAGTGAGGCTACACCTGGAATTTCTGAGTTCAGTATAGCATCCCTACAAGATGTAACATATGTATATGATAGAAAAGGAAACACTAGTGAGGCTACACCTGAAATTTCCGAGTTCAGTATAGCATCCGTACAAGATGTAACATATGTATATGATAGAAAAGGTAACACTAGTGAGGCTACACCTGGAATTTCTGAGTTCAGTATAGCATCCCTACAAGATGTAACATATATATATGATAGAAAAGGAAACACTAGTGAGGCTACACCTGGAATTTCCGAGTTCAGTATAGCATCCCTACAAGATGTAACATATGTATATGATAGAAAAGGTAACACTAGTGAGGCTACACCTGGAATTTCCGAGTTCAGTATAGCATCCGTACAAGATGTAACATATGTATATGATAGAAAAGGTAACACTAGTGAGGCTACACCTGGAATTTCTGAGTTCAGTATAGCATCCCTACAAGATGTAACATATGTATATGATAGAAAAGGAAACACTAGTGAGGCTACACCTGAAATTTCCGAGTTCAGTATAGCATCCGTACAAGATGTAACATATGTATATGATAGAAAAGGTAACACTAGTGAGGCTACACCTGGAATTTCTGAGTTCAGTATAGCATCCCTACAAGATGTAACATATATATATGATAGAAAAGGAAACACTAGTGAGGCTACACCTGGAATTTCCGAGTTCAGTATAGCATCCGTACAAGATGTAACATATGTATATGATAGAAAAGGTAACACTAGTGAGGCTACACCTGGAATTTCTGAGTTCAGTATAGCATCCGTACAAGATGTAACATATGTATATGATAGAAAAGGTAACACTAGTGAGGCTACACCTGGAATTTCCGAGTTCAGTATAGCATCCGTACAAGATGTAACATATGTATATGATAGAAAAGGTAACACTAGTGAGGCTACACCTGGAATTTCCGAGTTCAGTATAGCATCCCTACAAGATGTAACATATGTATATGATAGAAAAGATAACACTAGTGAGGCTACACCTGGAATTTCCGAGTTCAGTATAGCATCCGTACAAGATGTAACATATGTATATGATAGAAAAGGTAACACTAGTGAGGCTACACCTGGAATTTCTGAGTTCAGTATAGCATCCGTACAAGATGTAACATATGTATATGATAGAAAAGGTAACACTAGTGAGGCTACACCTGGAATTTCTGAGTTCAGTATAGCATCCGTACAAGATGTAACATATGTATATGATAGAAAAGGTAACACTAGTGAGGCTACACCTGGAATTTCTGAGTTCAGTATAGCATCCCTACAAGATGTAACATATGTATATGATAGAAAAGGAAACACTAGTGAGGCTACACCTGAAATTTCCGAGTTCAGTATAGCATCCGTACAAGATGTAACATATGTATATGATAGAAAAGGTAACACTAGTGAGGCTACACCTGGAATTTCTGAGTTCAGTATAGCATCCCTACAAGATGTAACATATATATATGATAGAAAAGGAAACACTAGTGAGGCTACACCTGGAATTTCCGAGTTCAGTATAGCATCCGTACAAGATGTAACATATGTATATGATAGAAAAGGTAACACTAGTGAGGCTACACCTGGAATTTCCGAGTTCAGTATAGCATCCGTACAAGATGTAACATATGTATATGATAGAAAAGGTAACACTAGTGAGGCTACACCTGGAATTTCTGAGTTCAGTATAGCATCCCTACAAGATGTAACATATATATATGATAGAAAAGGAAACACTAGTGAGGCTACACCTGGAATTTCCGAGTTCAGTATAGCATCCCTACAAGATGTAACATATGTATATGATAGAAAAGGTAACACTAGTGAGGCTACACCTGGAATTTCCGAGTTCAGTATAGCATCCGTACAAGATGTAACATATGTATATGATAGAAAAGGTAACACTAGTGAGGCTACACCTGGAATTTCTGAGTTCAGTATAGCATCCGTACAAGATGTAACATATGTATATGATAGAAAAGGAAACACTAGTGAGGCTACACCTGAAATTTCCGAGTTCAGTATAGTATCCGTACAAGATGTAACATATGTATATGATAGAAAAGGTAACACTAGTGAGGCTACACCTGGAATTTCCGAGTTCAGTATAGCATCCGTACAAGATGTAACATATGTATATGATAGAAAAGGTAACACTAGTGAGGCTACACCTGGAATTTCCGAGTTCAGTATAGCATCCCTACAAGATGTAACATATGTATATGATAGAAAAGATAACACTAGTGAGGCTACACCTGGAATTTCCGAGTTCAGTATAGCATCCGTACAAGATGTAACATATGTATATGATAGAAAAGGTAACACTAGTGAGGCTACACCTGGAATTTCTGAGTTCAGTATAGCATCCGTACAAGATGTAACATATGTATATGATAGAAAAGTTAACACTAGTGAGGCTACACCTGGAATTTCTGAGTTCAGTATAGCATCCGTACAAGATGTAACATATGTATATGATAGAAAAGGTAACACTAGTGAGGCTACACCTGGAATTTCTGAGTTCAGTATAGCATCCGTACAAGATGTAACATATGTATATGATAGAAAAGGTAACACTAGTGAGGCTACACCTGGAATTTCTGAGTTCAGTATAGCATCCCTACAAGATGTAACATATATATATGATAGAAAAGGAAACACTAGTGAGGCTACACCTGGAATTTCCGAGTTCAGTATAGCATCCCTACAAGATGTAACATATGTATATGATAGAAAAGGTAACACTAGTGAGGCTACACCTGGAATTTCCGAGTTCAGTATAGCATCCCTACAAGATGTAACATATGTATATGATAGAAAAGGTAACACTAGTGAGGCTACACCTGGAATTTCCGAGTTCAGTATAGCATCCGTACAAGATGTAACATATGTATATGATAGAAAAGGTAACACTAGTGAGGCTACATCTGGAATTTCCGAGTTCAGTATAGCATCCCTACAAGATGTAACATATGTATATGATAGAAAAGATAACACTAGTGAGGCTACACCTGGAATTTCCGAGTTCAGTATAGCATCCGTACAAGATGTAACATATGTATATGATAGAAAAGGTAACACTAGTGAGGCTACACCTGGAATTTCTGAGTTCAGTATAGCATCCGTACAAGATGTAACATATATATATGATAGAAAAGGAAACACTAGTGAGGCTACACCTGGAATTTCTGAGTTCAGTATAGCATCCCTACAAGATGTAACATATGTATATGATAGAAAAGGTAACACTAGTGAGGCTACATCTGGAATTTCTGAGTTCAGTATAGCATCCGTACAAGATGTAACATATGTATATGATAGAAAAGGTAACACTAGTGAGGCTACACCTGGAATTTCTGAGTTCAGTATAGCATCCTTACAAGATGTAACATATGTATATGATAGAAAAGGTAACACTAGTGAGGCTACACCTGGAATTTCTGAGTTCAGTATAGCATCCGTACAAGATGTAACATATGTATATGATAGAAAAGGTAACACTAGTGAGGCTACACCTGGAATTTCTGAGTTCAGTATAGCATCCGTACAAGATGTAACATATGTATATGATAGAAAAGGAAACACTAGTGAGGCTACACCTGGAATTTCTGAGTTCAGTATAGCATCCGTACAAGATGTAACATATATATATGATAGAAAAGGAAACACTAGTGAGGCTACACCTGGAATTTCTGAGTTCAGTATAGCATCCGTACAAGATGTAACATATGTATATGATAGAAAAGGTAACACTAGTGAGACCACCGATACAGCTTCGTCCGCATCATTTTTGGACTTATACCTCGAATTTGACGACAGTGGTTAACTCAGTACTAAAATTTATGATAAGCGGGACGACTTCAATTTTAAAATCATAAATTTTCCAAACATGTGCAGCAATATACCAGCTTCTCCTGCATATGGTGTTTACATCTCGCAATTGATTCGCTATGCAAGGGCCAGTAGCAATTATTCTGATTTCCTGAAACGTCATCTTCATCTGAGAAACAGGCTACTGGACCAGGGCTATAAAAAGATTCGCCTTATTCGATCTCTTAAAAAGTTTATATTCCGATACCAATATCTTGTCGAAATATATTCCGTCTCTGCAGAAAAAATTATAAGCGATGCATTTTCATATAGTGAAAATGTATAAAGATAAAGAAGTCCAAAATGTCAAGAATTTTTTTGTCAATGTGTGACGTAAAAGTATTTTTGACATTTGCGTCACCGAATATGGTACTGCTTTGACAACTATTTTACCTATTTTGTTCCTGTATTTAAATACTGTTACAGTGACAGCCGGAACCTTTGAACCGTAATGAGAGCGGGAGGTTTGGCGCCTTAAAATCTGATTCAACCCACCATTTCTTTAGAAATGCCTGTACCAAGTCAGGGTCATTACGGTTTTCACAGTTTTCCGGTTGTTGACTGATTTTGTCTGTTTATATAATTATGAGTTTTGACTTTCCCTTTGTAAGATTGTTCGGAGTTCGGTAATTTTGTTATTACCTTTATTCAGTATAGCATCCCTACAAGATGTAACATATGTATATGATAGAAAAGGAAACACTAGTGAGGCTACACCTGGAATTTCTGAGTTCAGCATAGCATCCCTACAAGATGTAACATATGTATATGATAGAAAAGGTATCACTAGTGAGGCTACACCTGGAATTTCTGAGTTCAGTATAGCATCCCTACAAGATGTAACATATGTATATGATAGAAAAGGTATCACTAGTGAGGCTACACCTGGAATTTCTGAGTTCAGTATAGCATCCGTACAAGATGTAACATATGTATATGATAGAAAAGGTAACACTAGTGAGGCTACACCTGGAATTTCTGAGTTCAGTATAGCATCCGTACAAGATGTAACATATGTATATGATAGAAAAGGTAACACTAGTGAGGCTACACCTGGAATTTCTGAGTTCAGTATAGCATCCGTACAAGATGTAACATGTATATGATAGAAAAGGTAACACTAGTGAGGCTACACCTGGAATTTCCGAGTTCAGCATAGCATCCCTACAAGATATAACATATGTATATGATAGAAAAGGTAACACTAGTGAGGCTACACCTGGAATTTCCGAGTTCAGTATAGCATCCGTACAAGATGTAACATATGTATATGATAGAAAAGGAAACACTAGTGAGGCTACACCTGGAATTTCCGAGTTCAGTATAGCATCCCTACAAGATGTAACATATGTATATGATAGAAAAGGTAACACTAGTGAGGCTACACCTGGAATTTGTGAGTTCAGTATAGCATCCGTACAAGATGTAACATGTATATGATAGAAAAGGTAACACCAGTGAGGCTACACCTGGAATTTCCGAGTTCAGCATAGCATCCCTACAAGATATAACATATGTATATGATAGAAAAGGTAACACTAGTGAGGCTACACCTGGAATTTCCGAGTTCAGTATAGCATCCCTACAAGATGTAACATATGTATATGATAGAAAAGGTAACACTAGTGAGGTTACACCTGGAATTTGTGAGTTCAGTATAGCATCCCTACAAGATGTAACATATGTAAATGATAGAAAAGGTAACACTAGTGAGGCTACACCTGGAATTTCTTAGTTCAGTATAGCATCCCTACAAGATGTAACATATGTATATGATAGAAAAGGAAACACTAGTGAGGCTACACCTGGAATTTCTGAGTTCAGTATAGCATCCGTACAAGATGTAACATATGTATATGATAGAAAAGGTAACACTAGTGAGGCTACACCTGGAATTTCCGAGTTCAGTATAGCATCCCTACAAGATATAACATATGTATATGATAGAAAAGGTAACACTAGTGAGGCTACACCTGGAATTTCTGAGTTCAGTATAGCATCCCTACAAGATATAACATATGTATATGATAGAAAAGGTAACACTAGTGAGGCTACACCTGGAATTTCTGAGTTCAGTATAGCATCCGTACAAGATGTAACATATGTATATGATAGAAAAGGTAACACTAGTGAGGCTACACCTGGAATTTCCGAGTTCAGTATAGCATCCGTACAAGATGTAACATATGTATATGATAGAAAAGGTAACACTAGTGAGGCTACACCTGGAATTTCTGAGTTCAGTAT
This sequence comes from Bathymodiolus septemdierum, assembly GCA_963383655.1. Lineage (NCBI taxonomy): Eukaryota > Metazoa > Mollusca > Bivalvia > Mytilida > Modiolidae > Bathymodiolus > Bathymodiolus septemdierum. The sequence goes on from OY726519.1 coordinate 117,103,436, forward strand.
AGCATCCCTACAAGATGTAACATATGTATATGATAGAAAAGGTAACACTAGTGAGGCTACACCTGGAATTTCTGAGTTCAGTATAGCATCCCTACAAGATGTAACATATGTATATGATAGAAAAGGTAACACTAGTGAGGCTACACCTGGAATTTCTGAGTTCAGTATAGCATCCCTACAAGATGTAACATATGTATATGATAGAAAAGGTAACACTAGTGAGGCTACACCTGGAATTTCTGAGTTCAGTATAGCATCCGTACAAGATGTAACATATGTATATGATAGAAAAGGTAACACTAGTGAGGCTACACCTGGAATTTCTGAGTTCAGTATAGCATCCCTACAAGATGTAACATATGTATATGATAGAAAAGGTAACACTAGTGAGGCTACACCTGGAATTTCTGAGTTCAGTATAGCATCCCTACAAGATGTAACATATGTATATGATAGAAAAGGTAACACTAGTGAGGCTACACCTGGAATTTCTGAGTTCAGTATAGCATCCCTACAAGATGTAACATATGTATATGATAGAAAAGGTAACACTAGTGAGGCTACACCTGGAATTTCTGAGTTCAGTATAGCATCCGTACAAGATGTAACATATGTATATGATAGAAAAGGTAACACTAGTGAGGCTACACCTGGAATTTCTGAGTTCAGTATAGCATCCGTACAAGATGTAACATATGTATATGATAGAAAAGGTAACACTAGTGAGGCTACACCTGGAATTTCTGAGTTCAGTATAGCATCCGTACAAGATGTAACATATGTATATGATAGAAAAGGTAACACTAGTGAGGCTACACCTGGAATTTCTGAGTTCAGTATAGCATCCGTACAAGATGTAGCATATGTATATATGATAGAAAAGGAAACTCTAGTGAGGCTACACCTGGAATTTCTGAGTTCAGTATAGCATCCCTACAAGATGTAACATATGTATATGATAGAAAAGGAAACACTAGTGAGGCTACACCTGGAATTTCCGAGTTCAGTATAGCATCCGTACCAGATGTAACATATGTATATGATAGAAAAGGTAACACTAGTGAGACCACCGATACAGCTTCGTCCGCATCATTTTTGGACTTATACCTCGAATTTGACGACAGTGGTTAACTCAGTACTAAAATTTATGATAAGCGGGACGACTTCAATTTTAAAATCATAAATTTTCCAAACATGTGCAGCAATATACCAGCTTCTCCTGCATATGGTGTTTACATCTCGCAATTGATTCGCTATGCAAGGGCCAGTAGCAATTATTCTGATTTCCTGAAACGTCATCTTCATCTGAGAAACAGGCTACTGGACCAGGGCTATAAAAAGATTCGCCTTATTCGATCTCTTAAAAAGTTTATATTCCGATACCAATATCTTGTCGAAATATATTCCGTCTCTGCAGAAAAAATTATAAGCGATGCATTTTCATATAGTGAAAATGTATAAAGATAAAGAAGTCCAAAATGTCAAGAATTTTTTTGTCAATGTGTGACGTAAAAGTATTTTTGACATTTGCATCACCGAATATGGTACTGCTTTGACAACTATTTTACCTATTTTGTTCCTGTATTTAAATACTGTTACAGTGACAGCCGGAACCTTTGAACCGTAATGAGAGCGGGAGGTTTGGCGCCTTAAAATCTGATTCAACCCACCATTTCTTTAGAAATGCCTGTACCAAGTCAGGGTCATTACGGTTTTCACAGTTTTCCGGTTGTTGACTGATTTTGTCTGTTTATATAATTATGAGTTTTGACTTTCCCTTTGTAAGATTGTTCGGAGTTCGGTAATTTTGTTATTACCTTTATTCAGTATAGCATCCCTACAAGATGTAACATATGTATATGATAGAAAAGGAAACACTAGTGAGGCTACACCTGGAATTTCTGAGTTCAGCATAGCATCCCTACAAGATGTAACATATGTATATGATAGAAAAGGTAACACTAGTGAGGCTACACCTGGAATTTCCGAGTTCAGTATAGCATCCGTACAAGATGTAACATATGTATATGATAGAAAAGGTAACACTAGTGAGGCTACACCTGGAATTTCTGAGTTCAGTATAGCATCCGTACAAGATGTAACATATGTATATGATAGAAAAGGTAACACTAGTGAGGCTACACCTGGAATTTCTGAGTTCAGTATAGCATCCGTACAAGATGTAACATGTATATGATAGAAAAGGTAACACTAGTGAGGCTACACCTGGAATTTCTGAGTTCAGTATAGCATCCCTACAAGATGTAACATATGTATATGATAGAAAAGGTAACACTAGTGAGGCTACACCTGGAATTTCCGAGTTCAGCATAGCATCCCTACAAGATATAACATATGTATATGATAGAAAAGGTAACACTAGTGAGGCTACACCTGGAATTTCCGAGTTCAGTATAGCATCCGTACAAGATGTAACATATGTATATGATAGAAAAGGAAACACTAGTGAGGCTACACCTAGAATTTCCGAGTTCAGTATAGCATCCCTACAAGATGTAACATATGTATATGATAGAAAAGGTAACACTAGTGAGGCTACACCTGGAATTTGTGAGTTCAGTATAGCATCCCTACAAGATATAACATATGTATATGATAGAAAAGGTAACACTAGTGAGGCTACACCTGGAATTTCTGAGTTCAGCATAGCATCCCTACAAGATGTAACATATGTATATGATAGAAAAGGTAACACTAGTGAGGCTACACCTGGAATTTCCGAGTTCAGTATAGCATCCGTACAAGATGTAACATATGTATATGATAGAAAAGGTAACACTAGTGAGGCTACACCTGGAATTTCTGAGTTCAGTATAGCATCCGTACAAGATGTAACATATGTATATGATAGAAAAGGTAACACTAGTGAGGCTACACCTGGAATTTCTGAGTTCAGTATAGCATCCGTACAAGATGTAACATGTATATGATAGAAAAGGTAACACTAGTGAGGCTACACCTGGAATTTCTGAGTTCAGTATAGCATCCCTACAAGATGTAACATATGTATATGATAGAAAAGGTAACACTAGTGAGGCTACACCTGGAATTTCCGAGTTCAGCATAGCATCCCTACAAGATATAACATATGTATATGATAGAAAAGGTAACACTAGTGAGGCTACACCTGGAATTTCCGAGTTCAGTATAGCATCCGTACAAGATGTAACATATGTATATGATAGAAAAGGAAACACTAGTGAGGCTACACCTAGAATTTCCGAGTTCAGTATAGCATCCCTACAAGATGTAACATATGTATATGATAGAAAAGGTAACACTAGTGAGGCTACACCTGGAATTTGTGAGTTCAGTATAGCATCCCTACAAGATATAACATATGTATATGATAGAAAAGGTAACACTAGTGAGGCTACACCTGGAATTTCTGAGTTCAGTATAGCATCCCTACAAGATGTAACATATGTATATGATAGAAAAGGTAACACTAGTGAGGCTACACCTGGAATTTCTGAGTTCAGTATAGCATTCGCACAAGATGTAACATATGTATATGATAGAAAAGGAAACACTAGTGAGGCTACACCTGGAATTTCCGAGTTCAGTATAGCATCCCTACAAGATGTAACATATGTATATGATAGAAAAGGTAACACTAGTGAGGCTACACCTGGAATTTGTGAGTTCAGTATAGCATCCCTACAAGATGTAACATATGTAAATGATAGAAAAGGTAACACTAGTGAGGCTACACCTGGAATTTCTTAGTTCAGTATAGCATCCCTACAAGATGTAACATATGTATATGATAGAAAAGGAAACACTAGTGAGGCTACACCTGGAATTTCCGAGTTCAGCATAGCATCCCTACAAGATATAACATATGTATATGATAGAAAAGGTAACACTAGTGAGGCTACACCTGGAATTTCTGAGTTCAGTATAGCATTCGTACAAGATGTAACATATGTATATGATAGAAAAGGTAACACTAGTGAGGCTACACCTGGAATTTCTGAGTTCAGTATAGCATCCGTACAAGATGTAACATATGTATATGATAGAAAAGGTAACACTAGTGAGGCTACACCTGGAATTTCCGAGTTCAGTATAGCATCCCTACAAGATGTAACATATGTATATGATAGAAAAGGTAACACTAGTGAGGCTACACCTGGAATTTGTGAGTTCAGTATAGCATCCCTACAAGATGTAACATATGTAAATGATAGAAAAGGTAACACTAGTGAGGCTACACCTGGAATTTCTTAGTTCAGTATAGCATCCCTACAAGATGTAACATATGTATATGATAGAAAAGGAAACACTAGTGAGGCTACACCTGGAATTTCCGAGTTCAGCATAGCATCCCTACAAGATATAACATATGTATATGATAGAAAAGGTAAAACTAGTGAGGCTACACCTGGAATTTCTGAGTTCAGTATAGCATCCCTACAAGATGTAACATATGTATATGATAGAAAAGGTAACACTAGTGAGGCTACACCTGGAATTTCTGAGTTCAGTATAGCATCCCTACAAGATGTAACATATGTATATGATAGAAAAGGAAACACTAGTGAGGCTACACCTGAAATTTCCGAGTTCAGTATAGCATCCCTACAAGATGTAACATATGTATATGATAGAAAAGGTAACACTAGTGAGGCTACACCTGGAATTTCTGAGTTCAGTATAGCATCCCTACAAGATGTAACATATGTATATGATAGAAAAGGTAACACTAGTGAGGCTACACCTGGAATTTCTGAGTTCAGTATAGCATCCCTACAAGATGTAACATATGTATATGATAGAAAAGGTATCACTAGTGAGGCTACACCTGGAATTTCCGAGTTCAGTATAGCATCCCTACAAGATGTAACATATGTATATGATAGAAAAGGTAACACTAGTGAGGCTACACCTGGAATTTCTGAGTTCAGTATAGCATCCCTACAAGATGTAACATATGTATATGATAGAAAAGGAAACACTAGTGAGGCTACACCTGGAATTTCCGAGTTCAGCATAGCATCCGTACAAGATGTAACATATGTATATGATAGAAAAGGTAACACTAGTGAGGCTACACCTGGAATTTCTGAGTTCAGTATAGCATCCCTACAAGATGTAACATATGTATATGATAGAAAAGGAAACACTAGTGAGGCTACACCTGGAATTTCCGAGTTCAGTATAGCATCCGTACAACATGTAACATATGTATATGATAGAAAAGGTAACACTAGTGAGGCTACACCTGGAATTTCCGAGTTCAGTATAGCATCCCTACAAGATGTAACATATGTATATGATAGAAAAGATAACACTAGTGAGGCTACACCTGGAATTTCCGAGTTCAGTATAGCATCCGTACAAGATGTAACATATGTATATGATAGAAAAGGTAACACTAGTGAGGCTACACCTGGAATTTCCGAGTTCAGTATAGCATCCCTACAAGATGTAACATATGTATATGATAGAAAAGATAACACTAGTGAGGCTACACCTGGAATTTCCGAGTTCAGTATAGCATCCGTACAAGATGTAACATATGTATATGATAGAAAAGGTAACACTAGTGAGGCTACACCTGGAATTTCTGAGTTCAGTATAGCATCCCTACAAGATGTAACATATGTATATGATAGAAAAGGTAACACTAGTGAGGCTACACCTGGAATTTCTGAGTTCAGTATAGCATCCGTACAAGATGTAACATATGTATATGATAGAAAAGGTAACACTAGTGAGGCTACACCTGGAATTTCTGAGTTCAGTATAGCATCCCTACAAGATGTAACATATGTATATGATAGAAAAGGTAACACTAGTGAGGCTACACCTGGAATTTCCGAGTTCAGTATAGCATCCCTACAAGATGTAACATATGTATATGATAGAAAAGATAACACTAGTGAGGCTACACCTGGAATTTCCGAGTTCAGTATAGCATCCGTACAAGATGTAACATATGTATATGATAGAAAAGGTAACACTAGTGAGGCTACACCTGGAATTTCCGAGTTCAGTATAGCATCCCTACAAGATGTAACATATGTATATGATAGAAAAGGTATCACTAGTGAGGCTACACCTGGAATTTCTGAGTTCAGTATAGCATCCGTACAAGATGTAACATATGTATATGATAGAAAAGGTAACACTAGTGAGGCTACACCTGGAATTTCCGAGTTCAGTATAGCATCCGTACAAGGTGTAACATATATATATGATAGAAAAGGTACAATTACCACGACTCGAGAACCTACCGTACTCCGAAAGATTGCATTGAGAAAAATAATATTGCTATTACTAAACTTTAGAAGAATCCGAGATGGTACTATTGAAATTTACATAGTAATGAATGGAAACTATGACACAGAAGCTGCACAGTTTATGGAACTTTGAAATGACATATGATCAATGACAGCAGTAAAAATCTACCCACAGAGGAAAAACATTGAAATATGGAAACACCCATTTTCAATAAAAATCTGCCCAAACTTGGAACACATTGCCAGAGGCAATAGGCAACAGTAACAAAATCGACTACAAATACAATTAAGAACAGACTTGACAGGATGAACCAATCATTGATGTATGAATATAACAAGTCAAACATCACCGGAAATAGGAAATAATTCAAAGTAGAGACTGATGAAGAAGAACCTAGCAGCTCCTGAATCAGTAAAAGTATCTAGTTGTAGTCTTAGTGTTTATCGTTGTGTGGATAAATAAATAAATAATTCTTTCTCGGGTTGTAAATTTTATTTGTGGTCCATTGTTCAACAATCAAAAGTAATAATGATTCTATACAATTAGATTACTTGACCCTGCAAATACAAAAGTTAAAAATAATATAGGCAAATGGCACAAAGAAAGATAACTCAAATTTGAATATGTCAAAAGTGCTTGTGCTGTGTAAATAAAAATATACCAATTTGACCCAAACAATATAATTGTCTTGTATTTCATGATCATGAAATACTTATGTTGGAAAATAATGCAAGGTGTACATTACTTATAAGTGTGTCAGTTACTTACTATATACACATCTATATGTAAAACTTGACCTTTATATGACATCTTCAAAATAGCATAATATAAATAAGCAGAGCAAATAAAGTAAGCATAAGCAAATTAAAAGTAATAAACAAAAATACAATTAGTAAAATAATAAAAACAACACAATATCTTACCTCACATGACGTATAAAGGTCTATGTATAATTAGGATATAATGTAACTCTGGTAAACTCAGTTGAAAACCTGTGTAGCAAAATTAAAATTATAAGTCGTGTGTTTCATGACAAGATAAAGGTTTTCTACATTCAATATATAGCAAATAGTTCATGGCACTGAGGGTCATATGAAGTGACATGAACTATTTGCTATATTATACTTTTTATCTAAAATAATGATGCAGGTACAGTTCCGGAACCGAATCGAAAACGAGGCAGTCCAGTTCCGGTCCACATAACGTTATATTGACCGGCTGCGCTAACAAAGACAAATAGAGAAAATAAAAACGTAAAGTATAATATAATACCGGATATTACACTTTACGTTTTTATTTTCCCTATTTGTCTTTGTTAGCGCAGCCGGTCACTATTTTCGTATATGGACCGGTCACTATTTTCGTATATGGACCGGTCACTATTTTAGTATATGGACCGACCAGGTACCTGCATTATTATTTTAGATAAAAAGTATAATATAGCAAATAGTTCATGTCACTTCGGGTCATGGCCCTCAGTGCCATGAACTATTTGCTATTTTTTAAAAGTAACAGTTACTATTTTATATATTCAAAGTCTCTTAAGCTTTAACATTATAATCTATTTAAAATGATACTTTTATGTTTTAATTATTTAATGAAACTGGTATTACCTGTAAACTTTCCAATGCCTAATTTATAATTATTTTATATTCATTTGATATATGTTTATTTCTCAAAGCATTTTATATCTTTCATTCAAAACTCTTGCATTCTATAAATATTAAAAAAATCTTGACTGTTAAAATGGTTAATACAGAAATATAAAGAAACTGACCTTCATTTTAATAGTAAGATTTGAATATGTGAAGATAAGATGATAACATTCCATATGACTATCAATACAAGAAATTCCTATATCAGTCAGACATGTCAAGCCAGTAAACAATAATCAAGAAAGTATATAGCAATAGAATGGTGGTGGAAAAAATAAACAGACGCTAATTCTTGATTTGAATATGGATGACGATGTTAAAAAACTGAAAGAAATAGGGAATATCGCCCAGATTAAATTAGAAGATAACGGCTTTGGTTATATTTTAGGTTTACACAGTCAAGTATTAAATTCCGGGTATCCTAATTACATAGGTTGTCGTATCAACGTTCAGTTTTTTAGAGATAATCTTACAGATTATGATGATAAATTGATTTGTGATTTATTGGAATAGGGTGCCCCTTCTTTCGGTATACAGCTATCCATCCACTGGATGATCACTAGCTGTTGCGCATGCGTGGGAATAAGAAATAATAATAAATTCAGTCATTTTATAACATATTTGCAAGTGGTGCCAACAGAAATAAATTTTGTGGTTAAAACTATTTACAATTTCATTTTTAATTAAATTTGTGATTGTAGATGGCTGAGAACAGTTGGTGTTAGCTGTTCTCTAAACGTGTTGGGCATAGAACTATAGTTTGAGGTAGTAAATTCCAGTGAATGATTGTTGTACAGATCTTTGAATGTATGAAGATGTCTGTATGTAAATGGATGACATTGTCTGATTCTTGGGTCTGTAGGTATTAATATTGTTGTAGGAACTGCAACTATATGGTGAACAATCTTGTAGAACATGATAAGTTTTGTTTTGAGTCGACGTTGTTGTAATGAAGGTCAGGTGAGAGTTTGTAGCATGTCTGTGACGCTGCTAGTATTATGGTATCTGTTGCAGGCATACCTAGCTGCCCGTCGTTGGACCATCTCAATTTTATTGCAATGTTTTACAGTGTGAGGGTTCCAAACTGAGCATGCATACTCTAGTTTTGGACGGACAAGAGATAGGTATGCCTGCGACTTTATATTTGTGTTGGAGGTTTTAAGGTTTCTTTTCAAGAATCCAAGACTTTTATTTGCATTGGCTACTATGTTGTTAGCATGCTGTGTCCATTTTAAGTCGGATTGAAGAGTGATTCCAAGATAATTTGCTGAAGAAACTGATTCCAAAGTATGATTGTGTAGCAAGTAGTTATGTTTTACAGGATTTTTCTTGTTTGTTATTGTAAGAACTGAGCATTTGTCTGGGTGGAAAGTCATCAGCCAGTCACTTTCCCATCTTGCGGCAGCATCAAGGTCTTCTTGGAGACTATCACAATCTTTTTGGGATTTGATAGTTTTGTAGATGATGTTGTCGTCGGCGAACAGTCTGAGTTGGCTGGATTTCATATATTCTGATAAGTCATTAATATATACCAGGAAAAGAACAGGGTTCAGAACTGTTCCCTGAGGGACACCAGAAGTGACCGGAGCAATATCTGATGACTCTCCATCCAGAACCACTGTTTGTGTACGGTTTGATAAAAAGGCAGAGATCCAGGTTAATGTTTGATTCTTGATTCCATAAAATTTGAGTTTGCATAGAAGTCGTTGATGTGGAACTTTGTCAAAGGCTTTGGCAAAGTCCATGATAATGAGATCAGTTTGAATATATTTATCTGAATTTGCAGCAAGTTCTTGAACAAAGGACAGTAGTTGGGTTTCACAGGATCTAGAATGTCTGAAGCCATGTTGAAGATCATATAATAAACTGTTGCTTTCCAGATGGTTAAGTACGTGTTTTGTAATGACATGTTCCATAATTTTACAGCTGATACAAGTGAGAGGGATTGGTCTGTAATTTGCTGCATTGTATTTTTCACCTTTTTTGTATGCTGGTGCAACATTTGCATGTTTCCAGTCAGTTGGTATGCAGCCAGTCTGAAGTGATTTTTGAAAAATAATGGTTAAGATTGGAGCTGTAATCTTTTGAAGATCTTTTAGTATTCTGCCGCTGATGTTGTCTGGGCCACTGACTTTATGCGGGTTGATGTTGTCAAGTAGTTTTCGGATGCCAGGTGTTGTGATGGCAAGTGGTGGTATATCTGGATGTGGACTCACACCCTTGTTAGGAATGTTATATATTGATTCAGTGGTAAATACAGATTTAAATTGTTCGTTTAAGATGTTTGCCTTTTGTTTAGTGTCAGCAACTAGTTGTCCCTCTTTTTTCAAGGGAGCAACTCCACTGTTGTCAGTTCTGAGTGACTTTATGAAGGAGAATAGTTTTTTTGGTTTCGATTGATTATTAAAACTTTGATCTGGATCATTTGTTGGAAGGTCTAGGATTAATTTTTCGATATAGGTGTTGTAAGCATGTCTTTGTTCTTTCTGGACCTGATGTTTCAGCTGTTTATATTTCTCTTTATATTTTTTGTCCTTTTTCATTTTGAAGTATAATTTGTTCTTTTTATTAATCATCTTTCTTAGTTTATTATAGATCCAGGGTAGTCGATGTTTGTATGTTAGCATTTTATGTGGTATGTTTTTATTAATTGATTTTGTAAGATTGTTCTTAAATAAGTTCCACATTTCATTTACAGTACTTTTTGCATCATTGTTTATGTTTATTATCTTTTTAAGTGTGTCTTTTAAATCAGATTTGATGTTATCCCAGTTTGGGATTAAGATCTAGCACTCAGATTTGTCAACGTGTAACAACAGCGGTAAGTTATATGTATTACAAAAGGGGATATATGGCCGTGAATTATTTAGACGATTTCGGGGGAGCTGAAACCAAAGAGAAGGCAAATGGAGCGTATGAATTATTAGGTTAGTTATTAGAGAACTGAGGGTTAGAAGAATCTCCAGAAAAAAGTGTTGCACCTACTACTAGGATGGAATTGCTAGGGGTTATGGTTGATACAAGAAAGTTAACTTTAGAGGTGACACCAGAAAGAGTTGTGGAAATATCGTTGTTGGTTGAGGCTTGGCTTAGGAAGAAAAAAGCGTCTTTGCGTGATTTGCAGTCACTATTAGATAAACTTCATTTCATAGCAACTTGTGTACGACCAGGGAGAATTTTTGTCAGTAGATTATTGAATTGGCTTCGTAAAGCCTTTCCCCCTAACATAGTTGGTTCGGGACATAAGATTTTTAGGAAAATTCCACATGAAGTACAGAAGGATTTAGAACTTAGGTAGTATAAATTTCTTCCATGATATAACGGTATTTCTATCATGTCTCTTGAAGACTGGTCTGCTCCTGATGACATTTGTCATGCGACGCACGTTTGGATGGCTTCGGTGCACTTTTTGGTAAACAGTTTTTTCATTCGAATTTTCCTTCATTTATCACAGATGATCATTTACATATAAATTGTTTGGAAATGTTAGTTGTAATTGTTGCTGTACAAATTTGGGGAAAGAAATTAAAAGGGAAAACACTTTTGATTTTCTGTGATAATGAAGCCTCGGTGACAGTTATAAATTCGGGTTCTACCAAGGATAGTTTTATGCAGAATTGCTTAAGAGAACTTTGTTTTGTGGAAGCTACACATGAATTTGAAGTTAGAGCTAAACATATCGCGGGAGAAGAGAACCGTTTAGCAGATTATTTATCTAGGTGGCATATAATAGCAGATTTAGAGATACCTTCTTGTCTTTAGTTGATATAAAGACATATGAGGAGGTTTCCGTTCTCGTCAGATTCCTAAATATGTCAGTGGGATACATGGTTGTACGATTCTGGCATTTCCAGGTGGCACTATAGGCATGCTCAAGCTTAGCTCGTTTCTTCAGGCAGAGTAAACTTAAGTTCAGTAGATTTTATTATAATTGATGTCGGTACTAACAACGTGTCTTCTTCTCAGCCAGTAAATACTATTTTATCTTATTATGGAGATTTAATTTATAAATTGAAAAAAATAATTAGAGCTAAATTGATTTTTACATCGATTTTACCCAGACTTGTAGATCATAGAGATTCTGAATCTAAAGTTTGTAAAGTATTTGCTTTTTGATTTTTGATGTTTTAACGCCACTTTCAGCAATATTTCAGCTATATCATGGCGACCAGTTTTAGTGGTGGAAGAAGCCGGAGTACCCGGAGAGAACCACCGACCATGGGCAAGCAAATGGTAAACTTTATCATTTGCGGCTGCAAGTCGAGTGCACCCTTTTTGTAATTTACAAAGCCGGGCGCGAACTCACGCCGTATTGGTGATAGGCTTGTATGAGTTGTTAGGTAATCCAACTACCTAGCTCATGCACCCGGGCCCATTTGTAAAGTAAATGCTGAGCTAAAAAAAAATTTGCAAGAGAAAACATTTATTATATTGTAATTTATATCGAAGTTTTCTGTATAATAATTCACCAGATCCGAGTTTATATGCTCCTAGTGATGGTCTTCATTTAAACTTTGCAGGAACAGATTTGTTGAGAAAGAAAGTTATTAACCTTATTAGGCATTTAAGTAGATATTAGATTGTTGTTTTTTGAGTTATGTTAAATTTTACTGCATCAATCTTTTTTTCTTTTTTCAGGGAAAAACATCCAGAACACGATGTTGTTTTCCGGTCTGCTCAGGTTCTATACACATTCTCAGTGGATTGTCCTTTCCTTCCATGATCCGCAAGTATTTTGGAAGGAATGTTGTCCGTGAAAAGAGAAAGAAAGATAGATGGCAGGAAGCTCTTCTTGTTTCATATTTTTTGGCGGCCTGTAGGCGTGGCGGACTTTGTTGCACCAAAAAATGGTTATTTTTATATTATTTATAAGATTTGTGTGAAAATATTGATATTGCTTTATAGATGTATATGTTTTTATGGAATTTATTATTTCTGGTAATTACCTATTTATTTGCTTTCATTTCACCCCTGGATAATTGGGTTAATATAATTTTTTTAATTATTTAATTAGCAAGACGGTGAAATTTCTATTTTCCACTTGATTTGGCACACAAGTTTGATCCGGTTTTGCTTAGGGTGGTCCTACTTCAGAAATCTGCTCACTAATTAGTATGTTTCCTTTTCATTGGATATTATGTAAATTTCTTTGTTTGGCCCTACTTGAAAAATCTGTTCACTAATTAGTATGTTTCCTTTTCATTGGATATATGTAAATTTCTTTGTTAAAGTTTGTTATATTACACATGTGAATATATGGCTGTTGGCATTATATTGAAAGTTTTGTTGGGACTTGTATAAAAAACCCTCCTTTCCCACCCCTTAATTTATGTTTATATATATGTTTAAATGATTAAACAATAGGCGGACTTTGTTGCTAAAAAAATTGTTATTTTTATATCATTGATAAGATTTGTGAAAATATTGATATTGCTTTATATATGTATATGTTTTTATGGAATTTATTATTTCTGGCAATACAAGTTATACCTATTTGTTTGTTTTCATTTCACCCCTGGATAATTAGAAACATAATTCCTCTTAGTAGACATCTAAATTTAGTAAGCCTTAGAAAATATTTTAGTAAATTGTTCCATTTTCATAGTAAGTTTGATATTATAGTAGATTAATAGGTCAACTCTAGCTGACATTCACAAACATTTATGTGGCGGGCGACACAATTTTGAAATTTTTAAAGGAGATAGATTTGCATACAAAAATATAGTTTGATATCATACGTTCTCAATATATGGTTTTATCTTTTTAATGTTTCTTTTATTTGTATATGTAATCTGATTGTTTTATAGACCAACTGTATGTTTTATTTCTAAGGGTCTTGCATGTGTTTAGGTTAATATTAAAGTTGTTCACGCCACGACAGAGCTGAAATATTGCTAATGTTGGTGTTAAACACCAATCAATCAATCAATCAATCAATCAATCACAAACATTTACTTCAAGTGAAATATCAGATATTAAGTTTATACTCAAAAGACTCCTCAAATGAACTTTAAAACCCTTTTAATATCGTACTAAATATCACTTCCATATCCGTACCGTCAATAATTACGGTGGTCGGTAAAAAGTGTAACCCGAACCCGAACCCGAACCGGAAATTGCCGGAAATGTCCCGAACCGGAAATCTTTTATTGTTGATATCTCCTTTAATTTTACGATGTTTTGCAAAAACTTTTTCATTTATTGTGTATTGTTACATACTTGAAACACATAGATTATAATAAGATGTCGAAATATATTCAAAAAGTTGAAAGGTGCAGTTTTCTGATTTCAAGGCCGGTAAAATGTGTAACCCGAACCGGAAATCTTTTATTGTTGATATCTTCTTTAATTTTACGATGTTTTGCAAAAACTTTTTCATTTATTGTCTATTTTTATATCCTTGAAACACATAGATTATAATAAGATGTCGAAATATATTCAAAAAGTTGAAAAATGCACAGTCCCGCAAAAATTCTAATTTTCCGGTCCGTGGAATATTTAAAAATCCAAGGGAGATAATCGTAAATATTTTCCGCTAGATGGCGCTTCACAAACCCAAGCAATTATACATACTTGGAAAACTACGTTTTTGTTCTATTAAACCAATGAAAATGATTGAAATATGATTAAAAATCACATTTATATTTATTAATGGTCATGATTTTCCGTCTGGTATAAAATCGGTTTGCGATGAATGTAAAAAAAAAGCTCAGGTTACCCCATTATTTAAGAAAAATGACCCTTTAGTAATATGTAATTACAGACCAGTTAGTATCCTTCCTATTTTTTCTAAATTATTTGAAAAAGTAATTGAAACACAGTTAAATGATTTTTTTGATTCCATTTTCAGTCCTTACTTGTGTGCATTTCGACGAGGTCATGGATGTCAGACTACGTTACTCAGATTACTGGAAGACTGGAGAGAAGCCCTATATAAAAACTTTTATGTCTCAGCAGTTCTTATGGATCTCTCCAAAGCTTTTGATTGCTTACCCCATAATATTTTATTAGATAAATTATCAGCTTATGGTGTTTCTTCACAATCTGTATCTTTATTAAAATCTTATCTTTCTAACAGGAAACAACAAATTAAAGTAAACAGTGTTCTGAGTGACTGGGCTGACATCCAGAAAGGTGTTCCTCAAGGCTCCATACTTGGACCTATTGTTTAATGTCTTTATAAATGATATTTTTTATTTCATTAAACATAGTTCATTGTATAATTACTGATGACAATACTTTGTCATTCAGCAGCCTTGACTATGATATTCTCATTTCTACTTTAGAAGCTGAGTCTCAAGTGCTGATTGATTGGATTAAAGATAACAAGATGCAAGCAATTCCTGATAAGTTTCAGGTCTTGGCAGTAGGGAAAAAAACCTTTGCAAAAAATCCATCTATTCAAATTCAAAATAATATACTGTCATGTGAAGAAATTGTAAAACTATTGGGAATCGATATAGATTATCAGTTAAAATTTGATCAACATATTAGTAACTTATGTAGAAAAGCATCTCAGCAGTTAAATGTTCTTAAAAGACTTGGTTCATATCTTACAAAGCTCAATAAACTTACCATTTTTCATACTTTTATATTAAGTAATTTTAATTTTTGCCCTTTGGCATGGCATTTTTGTACTGAAAAAAACTCCAAAAAACATGATGATTATTCCTCCTCCTCTGAAACTTTGCTTGAAAATGCAAAGGTTCCCACCCTACAAGTGAGACGTATCAGGACAATGGCACTTGAGACTTACAAAATTTTACACAATTTGGCTCCTGTATGTTTACAAAATTTACTCCATACTAAAAATTCAAAATATTACTTTAGATACAGAAATATCTTGGATGTACCACAGGTAAGGACTACAACATACGGTAAGAGATCATTCCGTTTTGCAGCAGCTTCTCTGTGGAATAGCTTACCAGACCACTTCAGGACTGAAAATAGTTTCGCACATTTTAGGAGCCTTGTTCAGTCCTGGACTGGTTCTGATTGCCGCTGCTCTGCTTGCAAATAAAAAGCTTAATTTATTTTTCTTGCCTCAATTTAAGAGTTTCTACTGACAGCCTTTGTTTGAATTAGCACTTGTTTCGAAAGAATTTGCTTCCGATTCACGATCAATGTTTTTTGTTTTTTTTGTTTTTTTTTATAAATATTTTAGATCTCTTAATTATTATTATCTCTTAATTATTATTTTTAAATTTTTATGAAAATTTAAAAATTTTTAAGATGTTCAAATTTTTATTCTTTAAATGGTTTTAAATAATTTCTATGGATATTGCTAAATGTCTAAGTTTCTGTATTTCAGTTGCTTTTTGCTTGTTTTTAGTCTCATGCTTTGGTTGAACAATTTGCTCCTCCCATTTTACTCGTACAATCAATATTTACACATGTAAACAATGGAATAACGGTAGGCATGTGAGGTAAAACACACTGTTTTGATGTACAATGCAAATTGTCTAGAAATTCGATGCATTTATCCCATTCTGTCAATCTCGTGGGTTCACAACTACAACCCGAACTTGGTTATATGCACCCCCCTTTTCTGAAATATGCCACCAAAGTCAAACTGTCAACGGGTGCAGGCCTTTAGTTTTAGTAAGGGACGGTACAGGTACCCACTTAAGATGGTAATTGGTACCTCCTAATTTCAAAGAATGTTGTACAGCATGTTTATTTGCTCATTTGTTTATATGACTGAGTGGTTTTTATTTGTAGATAATTTAACCAGGTTGTTAATTTTTAGGTTTTATTTTTAGTTGAAATACAGTGCTGTTCCATAATTTACCGGCAAAATCCAAGATGGCGGCATTCAAGCGTCTAGCTTTGCATTAATAAAAAACCAATAAATTTATGAAAAAGGTGCTTACCTTTACTCAATACTTTGTCATTTCTCCCTTCACCTTCAATACTTTGCGTAAACGCTTTGGAATCGAGTGATAAAGTCCTTGAATGTAGTCCACACTGAGATTTTCCCAAATGTCTTTGATGGCCGCTGACAATTTATCGGCAGTGTTCAATACTTCAACTCTCTGCTGCAATCGTATTTTCAGTTTTAGCCACACGTTCTCGATTACGTTTAAGTCGGGTGACTGTGCAGGCCACTCGAGGCAATTTATATGGTTCTCTTCCTTGTAGTTTTTAACGTCGTTTGCCCGATGTATGGGAGCGTTGTCGTCCTGAAATAAACAGTCCTGCTCTGGAAAATGTCTCGCAATCACAGGCCATAAGTTGTCCTCGAGAATTTCAATGTATTTATGTCTATTTATCGTGCCATTCACTGTCGTAATTGTCCCCACACCGTAGTGTGATATGCATCCCCAGATCATGACCGAAAGTCTTCTCTGGGCCGGTGGACAAACACAATCTCTGGACTCGGCCTCGTCCTTTTTCTGCCAAATATAAATCCGATTATTGTTTCCAACGACCACCTGACTTTCGTCTGAAAATATAACTCTGTCCCACTGACCTTCAATTCTCCAATGAAGCTTTTCTCGGGCCCATTTCACACGCTTTTTCCTGTTAACCTCTCTGATCCTGACTTTCTTCTTTACAACTCGCCTGTTGTATCCTTCTTGATACAAGGAACGCTGAACTGTTCTTTTAGACACCCGCGTCTCTCTATTTTCATTAAATCTTGTTGTCACGTCCTTCAATGAGGTCTTACGGTCGCTCCGAACTAGCCTAACAAGCCCCCGTGTGTCTCTCTCGTCCAGCAAACGATGACGTCCTGTATGAGGTTTGTTTTCCACTGATCCTCTGCGCTTAAAACGAACAACTACATCCGAAACCGTCCCTCTAGGAATATTCAAGGTATCTGCAATCTCCTGTAATTTATGACCACTCTTACACATTTCTGCGATCACATTTTTGATGTCATTTGACAACTGTTTACGTTTTCCAGCCATGATGAAAATATCAACTTTTTGCCCTAACATAGCAGACGACAGGTTTATTTCCGGTCTTATTTTAAAAATAGAAGGTTTAAAAATACATTGTCATAAAATAGATGTTTATTTATTCACCAGGATGAAATACAACAGTGTAATTTATTGTGACACCCGTTACGCTTGAATGCCGCCATCTTGGATTTTGCCGGTAAATTATGGAACAGCACTGTATATAGGAAAATCAAAGTCAATTTTTATTTGTTATATTTAAATTATGTACAAATAAAAACCACTCATATAAACATAATGAGCAAATAAAAGTCAAAATATAGACAATTCTGAATGTTTTGGTGTAAAATTTGTTCAAATCTATCCAGAAATGACTTCACAATAATATTTTGAAAATTCAAAATATGGTTTTGGTTGATTACATAGGGATTCTTTTTTTATATGTGGCAATACTTTTGGCCACATGCTGTATAAGATATTCATGAAAAATGTTCAATTTTTAAGAAAAAGTACTGCCTGTAAATAGTGAAGTACTGGTACATTTGAAAAATTTTGAAAGCCCTGCAGGGTGCATGAAGCCAGTCCACCAAGCCCTTGCATAAACTGTAAACGAGAAGATGTGACTAAGTGCTACTGGCACCTCTCACAGGGGCGAAATCAACCCCTGTTTTATACTTTTGTCAAAAATGCATATGCATTCAAAGATGATGACTGTATTTGTAGAATGTGTGAGGCTTGATTTAGAAAATCACTCGAAATGTCCCACGACACAGAAGCAACATCAAGCAAAAGAAAATATGATTCAGCCATAGATACAAGCTGTGCATTTGAAACAAATGATTTAAATTTAACAACAGCAAACTTTGACAGCTATGGTAATGTGTCATTTGACCCATGTGAATTTACACTCCATACTGCGGCTAATGCAGAAAATAATGACTGTAGTAAAAAACCTTTTATGCTTTTTGCAACACATGAACATGTGTGAAAAAAATGGTGACCATTCGACATCAGTTAATGTTGACTTATTCCAGTCATGCTTTCAGTTTTAGCTAAATCAGAATAACAATGAAGCATGTACATCTAATCAATTTTTTCTCTGTTGATCACTACAAGAAATATAGAAATTTCAAACCCCAACTAGAATGTTGCTTTTGTGACAAAAGTATATACAGTCAAAGAAAGACCATTTAATTTAAGGGAAAGGATCTTCTAGAAAGAATAAAGTTAATTTTAAATTCTGATACATTTGTGTATGCAAATTTTCTATGGTAATGGCATCAGCATATTCAATTAGAATTTTAAATAAGAGCCCCATCCGGTTTTCTCCTATTATTCACATGTTTTATTATTTTTAATAAATAAATTTAGTTGAAGTTTTTGTGAATTTTATTTTGTAAAAAGTTATCAAATAATGGATCTTAGTACAGTATGATCTGCTTTTGTTTAAAAACAAAAGGTTAAAAACATTACACCCCTCGCCCCTTTTAATAAAGAAACATCTATAAAATATAACACGAGTTCTGCTCAAGAGTCATTATGAGGATGTACTATGCATGTGATAAAATTTTACATTTTTTTAATTATCATCATTTTCTTTCATTTGTCTTTTATAAGATCATTTACATTGAAAAAAGTATCACTTGTATCAAGTACATTGACATCAACATGCTAGGGGGTGCTATACATGATTTGTATGGTGAATCCACCAATAAAACCGGTGGACGTGTTTGAATAGCCTTATATGTTAAAAAACAGTTGAAAATAATTTTTAATATTCCAAGATTTACCATTGCATATGAAAATATGACTGGTTTTTTTTTCTCAAGTTCATTCGATAAATTTAGTAGACCATTACAGTTGATTCTTGTTTTGTTATACCTTCATGGAACAACTTTACATGTATTTCGACCAAAAAGTCAGCTTACCAGGATTACTTTTACAGTAATATAATTGCTCCTTACTCCATACTGTTGTGGTTCCATAAAATCTCAAATTTGGACTCATAAAAAATATCAATCAATCAAAGTTTTATTTAAAGTCGGTACATTTTATAACAATACAACATAAGCTCTCAAGAGCTTTTCAAACCGACATGCATAACAAAATTACATAAATTAAATACAGCACAACAAAAACATGTCATTCAATACAAAACCAATACACATCCAGACAAACCTATGCATACATCTCTGTGTTTTGACCTCTGGACCCCCACAAGTGCCTCTGCGCACCCACTGTCACAGGACCAGAGGTCAAAACAGAAAAAGATGCCGACATTTAGCAGCCATTACACATACAAGTACATTCATGCAAATTATAACCAGTCTATATTTAAGCAAAGAAGCAAATTAACATATTTTTTTTAAATATTCTAAAAACAAAAAAAAACAAAAAAAAAATTAAAAATATTCATGCAGAAATAGCCAAGCACTAAAATAGAGCACAAGTTAAACTGAAAAGCAAAAAATACATGGACATACATTGACAAACATATAAAAATTCAAACATAATTAAAATGCAGCAGCAGATAATTAGGTTATAAGCACTACGAAAACAAGCACTACCCTAAAAAAGCAGGGATTACAATTCAAAATAAAGCAAGCACATAAGCAGAGCCATGCAAGAAATATATGTATAGCAAAGCGAAAACAACAAATTTAAATGCACATCTGTTAAATTATATTTGATCAATTTAATAGCTGTAGATATAATAAACAATTATTCTGACTAATTTCAACATTTTTAATACAAAATAATATTTGTATTATTGAGAAAACGCATTTACTTACACTCGTTCTATAAATAGAATGTTAAAAATTACGGAGTATGTGATGATTCTAGTTATCTCCTTTGAATCCAACCAAAATGTGACACGATCCATCTGACAGAAAAAAGTTCTATTGTATGTTTAATTACAGAAAAAGTTTCTTTGAAATACTAATATAGAAATCTATGGAACTATATATATGATTTTCCATCACCCTTTCGGCAAATATTTTAATTTTTAATTTTTCGTGTTTTTTTAAACAACTTCCGCCATTTCCGTGTTGTTTTAATTTCTGCATTACTCCTTTGTTACAAGAAGTTCAAGCACGGGGCCTCAAATTTATATGAAACAAACAATGTTCTATGTTTT
Organism: Bathymodiolus septemdierum; assembly: GCA_963383655.1. Lineage (NCBI taxonomy): Eukaryota > Metazoa > Mollusca > Bivalvia > Mytilida > Modiolidae > Bathymodiolus > Bathymodiolus septemdierum. The sequence goes on from OY726519.1 coordinate 117,124,402, forward strand.
TCTCGCTTCTTCGGTTATATTTGACGCTCGCAACGATTAAAACGAGTGAATTTTTAACACTTGGTCGATGTATTCTAAAACGTGTCCGATTCCGGTAAAAAAATGTACGTGACAAATTAATTGAAATGACGCCATTATCGAGTCTGCTCTCCGACTGTGCAGTTTTCTGATTTCAAGGTTGGTATAATGTGTAACCCGAACCACAAAGGTAGATAACTCTGTTCTTCCCGAACCGGAAATCTTTTCTTTTATTACGAGATTTTTATTGGAAAACCGTGTATTTTTACACTTAAAACGTATAAATCATAATAATTTCTATTACTGCATATTTTTGTATACCTTATTGGAATTTAATAAATATAAATGAACTTGCAATGGATAGAAAATGGTGAAATAACTCGTATATACTTTATGATGCTTTTATTTGTAATCAAATATCAAATATCAAATCAAATAAGTTTTATTTAAAGTCGAAATATCTATAGCACATAACATAAGCTCTAGTGAGCTTTTGAATCGACTATTACATAAAAAGCACATACAAGTATAAAATAACTTTACAAGCACATATTACATGACATCACAAAGCAAAAAAAAAAACAAAAAAAACCATGCATGCATAGGCATTAGTATAAAACATAAGCTCATGTATACAATAAGGAATTGAATTCATGTCAAACAAATATATGGTATTCTAGTATATTACTAATATTAAATAAGATGAATATATCAAATGTTAATGTCTATGTAGGCACTCTATGTAACAATGTGAAAAAAAAAGTATGAGATAGTTTTCTTAGTTATTGGTTTAATTTAAAAAAATTTATAAATGAAGACAAAAAGGGAAAAGTCTGTACATATTTTACATTCAAGGAACATTTTATTAGAAAAAAATATACATTTCTTAATGATTTCAAAGTAAGACAGGCAATTTGTAAAATCAGAATTAGTGCACATCCTCTTATGATTGAAATTGGTAGATATAAAAATTTGGAAACCGAAGAACGATTATGTAAACTGTGCATAACACTAAAAATTGAGGATGAATATCATTTTTTAATCGATTGCCCCATATATAATAATAGTAGAAAGATTTGTTATCAGAAAATTTCAGAATTATGTCCTAATTTCAATAATATGTCAGATAAAACAAAATTTTATTATTTATTTACCAAAGAAGATCTTTCAATAATCAATATTTTTGGAAACTGTATAGAGTGCCTTGAGACAAGAAAACTGAAACAGGATTTATGATACTGAAATATTTTTTCTCATTCTGTTTATATTATTAATTATTTTTTAAGGTTCTGAACCCGACAAGAAACATTGTATTTATATATATATGTATAATTACCTCCAATGACAATAATCAATGTATGCAATTTGTTTGCCCCTATTGTGGGCCCATTGATTGGAATAATAAATATTCTTATTCTTATTCTATATAGTTGAAATAATAAAATATTTAAAGTCAGACAATTAGTTCAACCATGATAATTTTCTTTAGATTTTGATCAAAATTTCAATTAAATAAAGAGCTACATTTTTACTGAGCATGTGATGACCTTACCATAGATAAGATGTACATTTTGTAAATTTAAAAAGAGAAGAGAGAAAAAAAAAACCAAACAGAATAAACAATTTTCCTGATATTAAATTGAAATTATTTGAAAATTCTATTACAATTTACTTATAATACAACAAGTATGAATCTAACACCATTAAAATTATACAGATAAATAGGTGCACCAGATAAATATCTTTAATAAAAAGTAAGTTATCGGTTTTGTAAATTGACCAAAACAGATAAATAAAAAAATGTTCCTGAAATCAAAATAAAACTAAATATTTTATTATAATTTTCTAATAAAATACAACAAGTAATTCTGCAGATGAATATCTCAAATAAATATAAGATATACATGATGTAAATTGACAAAAAAAAAAAAGGATAAATTCAAAATTTTTCCGAAATTAAAATAAATCTTTTTAAATATTTATTATAATTTTCTAATAAACTACAACAAGTATGATTTTAACACACTTAAATTCTGCAGATGAATATATTTGAAATGAACTATTACTTGTTTATTACAATTTATTTGCACGGTGAACTTATCAATTTAATAATTGTACCTAATGAAAATTTCCGGTTCGGGAAGAACAGAGTTATCTTCCTCTGTATTTCGGAATAAAAATTAATATACACCCCTTTTCAACAACAAAAAAAGGAAAGAAATAATGAAATAATAAACACATAGCTTGTCAATTATCATTTTTGAAACTTTTTATCATGCTATCAATACACAAGATGAATGCATTCAACTGTTAAGATTAATTGCCCTGTTGACTTGGGCACCTTCATGTTTCGTATATTCTAAGGCTTCTAACTGTCATGATAGTGCATTGAATTACAATATATATAAAGGCGGAAATATGTAGCACGTGACCTACTTTCGCTTTGCTGCCACTTAGGTGTCCATTGTCAACAAAATCTGAGGATTATCTGTCAGTATGGGGGTGTAGATGGTAGGAAGATATAAAAAACGGGTTTTCCTTGAAGAAAAATCATTTCACTATGCAAATTAGTAATTTGCGTCCTATCGACATTTTGACAGGGGAAATAGCGATTGAAGTGACAGGGGTAGTAGGAGTGAGTTCGGCCTTGTGGTATTTTAGGTACATAGCAAGCATATTCTTGACTCTACACAAGCATCTGTGGTGTAACGTCTAGTCTTTTTGTCTGACTTAAAAGGGAGGCGATTTAGCGTCAGTATTTGGGAATGGATATTCTGAGGTACAACAGAGCATGTGTTGTTATATTGTTGCATGTTTTTTTTTATTAGGTAATAAGGTAATGCATCCGGATTTCACCCTTTCATATATTAAAAAAAACCCACTAATTTCAAGAATCTAACGAGATTACCTTTTTGCAAATTTTATTTTTTTAAAAAGTAAACCGGGATACTGAACGTTATCTTATTATTTTGAAAACGTTTATTGTTAATATGCACAGATTAGAGAAGTAATAAAAATAGATCGCATAACTTGTACAAATTTGTAGTTTTATACTTCCCGTTTTAGTGTTTACAACAAAAATAGAATGCAACATGAAGTGATACACTACGCATGTGCATACCATAATGTGACTGTCAGCACGTTATTGTAAAATTCTGAAAAAGGTCTTCAAACACTTTAAAGTGAATTTGTAATTAATCGAAACTTGAAGTAAACCATCAAAAGTCACAAATTATTGTCTTCAATTCAAATGAGAAAACACATCAATAATGTGTTTGAAGTTGAATGATGATTACCTTTAAACCCTTAAATATTATTGCTATCAGTGTATTACTCTTAAGTATACAGGTAGATGTAGTGCATCGAAATAATTACTAAAGAAATAAAAGGTAGATAAACATTGTTCAAGACCAAAAGGACAGTTGGCTTCAATTATTTTGTAAGGGACCGACCATTTAACTTGAAGGGGGGGTTATGGTTTTTTGTTTCGTTCAAAATTTTATTTTCGGACAACACAAGAGTTAGAATATTTTTTTTTTTTCGCGCAAAGCACGTATTTTTTTTCCAAAATTCAACATTAAGTTATATGACAAACACTCTGAATCAGATTTTTTTTTTTCCACCACCAAAATCAGAATATTTTTTTAGAAAAAAACCATAACCCCCCCTTCAAGTTAAATGGTTGTTCCCTAAATAAACGTTGTTTCAAACAGGTACCTGTAAAATGCGAAACGAAATCGAAACGAAACGAAATAAATCGAAACAAAATTTACTAAAACGAGGTAAATTTCGTTTCTTTTCAGTGAATTTCGTTTGGATATATTTCATTTCATTTCTATTTCGTTTCGCATTTTACAGGTATACCCATAAAGATGCGGTATTTCAGTGATGTCTCCTTGATTCTAAATCAAACTGACATAATTTTCACATCTTTTCTTCATTTTACTTTATTTTCAGTCAAAGTAAAAACCAAATAACGAACCAGTTGCATGTATTCAACCCAACTAAGCTACAAAGGGAACTACCATTTAACTTGAAAAGGGGGGAGGGGGGCATGTCATTTTTTCTATAAAATTTTCCGATTCTGAAGCTTGGAAGAAAAAAGTAATTAACCAAAAATAATTATTTTTTTTAGTTATTTGGCTGGGTATATGTTTGAAACAAATATAACATTTCATGCTTGTTAAGTTTTCAAGTCATATAGATGTAAAATTCCCAAGTATTGTGTCTAATCTTGATTCTTTTTTACTTCTTGCTTAAATTAAGGGAGAGGTGGCGCTTGCACTCCTTGCAGCCCCTTCCTATGTGCATGTCCCCTCCCCTCTTCAAGTTAAATGGCTGGTCCCCAAATCTTAAAAAAGAAATTTAACATGTAGTTTTGCAAGATGAGTGTACCGTTTTGTGCAGTATACCGTTTAAATTTTGCCAGATTGGTCACCGATTTAAAATGTCTTTATCTCGACAGTCTTTCTTATACAAAAATGTAATAATAGAAGCCATAATTTGTTGCATATTTGAATATGGATATATGTTGTTTATATCATCGTTAGCAAGGGGTAAACTTTAAAAAAACAATGAAAACAATTCTCACGGGCAAAAACTGAAAAAAATACATATAATAAATAATTGAATAATTAAACAACAACGGTAATTTTGCATTTATTTCGAAGCGGCACTAATAAGCATTCTCAAGTAACAGTACCCGGCCTACCTTATAAAATGGTGGGGGGTCTTCCGGGCCGCTGGACCCCGACCCCTGTACATACGGATTCTGATGCCAATTTTAGACCCAATCTCAAGATTGTTGTCTAACTAAAGCCTCTTTAAGCCCCAATTTTTGAAGAATAATCCAAACAAAAACATATACCCCTTTTCAGCCATTTGTGACAAAAAGATTACCCGATGCCAGACATATAATCAATAATAGGACCCCGATTGTCAGAACATCACCATGTATATAGGAAGTAATATCCCCCCACGTAGCAGTCATTTTCATTTTGTCATTTGGCACAGTATAGCTGGAATATCACTGATCTGGCGTTTAGCAGTCAACAATCGATGAATCAATCAGTTCGTCATTGCTAGATGAAGAACGATTTTTTTAAATATAACCTGGAAAACAATGAACTTTTCTACTATCCTTTTCTACGCTTAAATGATACTTTCTCTATTTTTTTCGTTTAATTTTTGTCTTGTATTTCCCCAAGAAATTCTTTCGTTAAAATAGGTTTTATTTCATTTTGAATTATTCCTTTTTCGTTTCGTTTTGGTCAATTTCGTTTCGTTTCGGTAAATTTCGTTTTGTTTCGGCGAATTTCGTTTCGTTTCGATTTTGTTTCGCATTTTACAGGTACCCTGTTTCGAACACCTAAGGGGCAATGAAATAAAAAAGACAATCCAGAGAAACTGACAACATTAGACCAGCGGTAGAAAAAAAAAAAAAAATGGTCACTTCTCCAATACAATTAAATAAAAATTGTCACTCCTCCAATACAATGAAATAAAAATTGTCACTCCTCCAATACAATTAAATAAAAATTGTCACTCCTCCAATGCAATTAAGTAAAAATTGTCACTCCTCCAATACAATGAAATAAAAATTGTCACTCCTCCAATACAATTAAATAAAAATTGTTACTCCTCCAATACAATTAAATAAAAATTGTCACTCCTCCAATACAATTAAATAAAAATTGTCACTCCTCCAATACAATGAAATAAAAATGGTCACTCCTCCAATACAATGAAATAAAAATTGTCACTCCTCCAATACAATGAAATAAAAATTGTCACTCCTCCAATACAATTAAATAAAAATTGTCACTCCTCCAATACAATTAAGTAAAAATTGTCACTCCTCCAATACAATTAAATACAAATTGTTACTCCTCCAATACAATTAAATAAAAATTGTCACTCCTCCAATATAATTAAATAAAAATTGTCACTCCTCCAATATAATTAAATAAAAATTGTCACTCCTCCAATACAATTAAATAAAAATGGTCACTCCTCCAATACAATGAAATAAAAATGGTCACTCCTCCAATACAATTAAATAAAAATAGTCACTTCTCCAATACAATTAAATAAAAATTGTCACTCCTCCAATCAATTAAATAAAAATTGTCACTCCTCCAATATAATTATATAAAAATTGTCACTCCTCTAATACAATTAAATAAAAATTGTTACTATCCAAGTCTGAAGGACTGATAAAAAACAGTACACTGCCACACACAAAGGTAATACAAGTGAAGGAAGAACAAAAGCTTTAGCGACACAAAACATGGAGAGCTAAGACAAACCAGGTTTTGAATATACTGCTCTCATGAACGTTTTCCAAAAATGGAATCAGAGAGATTAAGATGTATTCCACAACATTAAAGTAATTGGCTTTATAATATTTAACGGTAACATTTATAATTTCAGAGAAAACTGAATGACTGACTGAAAGAGAAAGACATGATGGAGATGTCTTGTCGATGGTGGCCCATTTGGTATTTACTATTCTTTTGTCATGGAGCAGAAGGTATTTCCACAATAATTAGCTACATGTGCAACTACTCATTTCTTATGTATTATTTTCCATATACACAGGGGAATACATCCCCTTTGCTTAGTTATTTTCAGCTTCATGTGGTCTATTATTTTCCAGACACACAGAGAAATGCAGTTTCATTTATCTGTTGTGCTTTTCCATATACAGAGGGGAATATGTAAGACATAATTTTTTCCGGTTGAAATTTTATCCGGTGGAAAGAATTTAATATTAGATTTTATGTTACGGTAAATATTTTATAATCAAATACTTTCCATTGCTATAAAAAAGTATCCTAGTGTACAATAAACAGGTACATAATATTATATCTGACACTGATTATTAAATCATGAGAGGCATCTGTAAATTATTTCTGATGATGAATAATAAATCACCTGAACCATCAAATGAGATAATCCGGATAATATTTTATGCTAAGGTATGTAATATTATGTCCGATGCTGATTATTAAATTACGAGAGGCATCTATAATATTATTTCCGACGCTCATTGATAAATCACCCGATACATCAAATGAGCTAATCCGGATAATATTTTATGCTAAGGTATGTAATATTATTTCCGACGCTGATTAATAAATCACCTGACCCATCTGGAAAATATTTTATAAATAAAATTTACAGGTAAATATATATATACGGAAAATATATTATAGCCAGAACATTGTCAATTTAAATGACAGATTGAGTAATCTTCAAACCCATTATAAAATCAATAGAGTCATGTAAGTTTAAATATATTAAAAATTTGATTCATTGGTAACAGTCGATATTGAATAATGGAAGAAGATGAGTACAATGATATTGTTACATATACCAAAAGAAAATCTTATGAATATTATTAAAACATTGTAATTCACGGCTGGTAATCGGCACAAGCAGAACAGTTGGTCCTGCAAAGAAATTCGTGAGGATAACTTCTAGTTTTGGTGGAGGAGAGTTCACGAAGACGCTTCGCAAGGTATGTACATGTCAAAGATTGAAAATTTCTTTTTTACTGCTCGAATATTGCAAAATCAGAGAATGCTATGCTGTGACGAATGCTTTCACGATTAGAAACATGTATAGTTTATTCTTGTATATGAAGTGTAACTCTCGCAAAATCAATCGTCCCACGAAAAACATGACGAAAATTGTGACACTTTTAGCTTTATAAGTTGTTCTTGACAAAGATGCAAGTTAAATTTTCAATATTTTTTCATCATGGGAGTCTAAATGTAATCCGGGATAAATTTCGATTCGTCAGAAGTAAATTGAAGTCTAGATAAATCTACAAACTGTCAATTTTCTCATTTTCATGCTTGAGGAGATCGGTCCTGATAGAGCACATTGCGAATGCATGAGGAGATTTGCTAGTTTTGTTAATTGTTTTCTGCAAAATTGATAAATTGACACTTTTAAGCACAAAACTGACAAATACTCTAATCAAAATAAACTATTCTCTGTCCACTTTCAGGAGATGCCAGGATTCAAGGGAAAGAGGAAAGGGGGACTGACATTGACCCTTTCCAATAAACCATTTCGATATAGATTGCCTGTATTACCGCCAAAGAAACGAACAAAAGCAAGTAGCAGTACACCAAATTTAAAATCCCCATCAATCAGGACACCAAGTTTATTAAAAAAAATCTCTTTCAATTTCAAAATATTTATATCCTTTCAAACGGGTTTCTACATCTATTCGGCGCAATCTTTTTACTAAAGATGACGGAAACTTCACCGCAGATCTACACAAGTTATAATATTACATGATTTCAGCACATACATAGGTCTAACGTAAATAAACATTCACTTAGTGCTAGTAGTCATGAATAAATTAAACACAAGATGTCAATTAAACTGTGGACATATCCTTAAAATCGGTAAAGCGCTTTACATCTTGTAACCACTACTAACAGAGATCTTTTTTATTTACAAGTGTGTACACATAACACACTACATAATAGAAAAACAAACCACAAATTAATATTGTTCTCAACTGTATGATATTTAATTTAGAGTGTATCATTTGTATTAGAAATTATAAAGATATGATTCACATTAAGTTTAATTATTCTTGATTATAAAATTATCTTACAGTGCATTTTCAATTTTTTCCAATGTAAGGGAAGTTAATCTTGTGTATCCAATACACAATGGAAGTTGTCACAAACAACAAATGATCAATAATGACAAGTTAAATCATGGGAAACCGCAGTTACAATTATGAATTGATTCCTTCAATGAAATGTTTCTTTCTAGGTGGACAGCCCATGAACAATGAAATATTACTTTTATACTTTTAAAAATCCGACGGGAAGAAGGGCATCAGTTCGTGAATTCATTACCAGACAGATATGCACAATTTGTGATTATACAGTGGATTACATGTGTCGTACCAAAACTAGCAAATCTCCTCATGCATTTGCAATGTGCTCTATCAGAACCGATCTCCTCAAGCTGGAAAATGAGAAAATTGACAGTTTGTAGATTTATCTAGACTTCAATTTACTTCTAACGAATCGGAATTTATCCCCGATTGCATTTAGACTCCCATGATGAAAAAATATTAAAAATTTAACTTGCATCTTTGTCAAGAACAACTTATAAATGTAAGAGTGTCACAATTTGTCATGTTTTTCGTGGGACGATTGATTTTGCGAGAGTTACACTTCATATACAAGAATAAACTATACATGTTTCTAATCGTGAAAGCATTCGTCACAGCATAGCATTCTCTGATTTTGCAATATTCGAGCAGTAAAAAAGAAAATTACAATTTTTGACATGTACATACAGGTACCTTGCGAAGCGTCTTCGTGAAGTCTCCTCCACCAAACGGAAGTTATCCTCACGAATTTCTTTGCAGAACCAACTGTTCTGCTTGTGCCAATTACCAGCCGTGTAATTGTAATGATTTATATATTTATTTAAAAAATACTGCAGTAATAAAGAAGTATTTCACTAGTATTAAGTGTTGTGTTGATAAAGATTATTTGTAGATTATATTATTATCTATTCTTTAACCTGATATAGATACTAAAATGAGATAAATAGCAGGTATAACATAAATATTTCGAAAATTTTGTAAATATCATTAGTAATGTTTTTTCAATAACACAATTAGTGATTTTTTTAATTTCAGTTAATATCATAGGGATATTACATGAATATTGATGAATATTCTTTAAAGCAGAATTGCACGATCATATAAGTGCAATTAATTTTCTGCAAGGGATGATACTATTAATCAATATTCTTATTTGTAAAGCGTAACTTTAAAAACAGAAAATGACTAAATCACCATCTTAACACATCGATGACGTCATGATTTCAAGCGATATTGCCCTGGTGAAAATATCAGGAAACATTGTGCTTAACTTTATGTTACCTTCTACACAAAATATTATACTGCTATAATCAAAAGATATATCAACCCAAGAAATGTGACATTCTCCTTGGCCTACAGTCTCGTTGAATAATGTTTCTTGCATGATTTGACAAAGCCCAATAGTATCAGTATCAATCATTCAATAATTGTATAGCATCGTTATTTATTTTGTTTTATTCAGGTCAACTTCAGTGGATTGTAAAAGAAAAGGTCACTGATTACGGACAGGATTTGACATTGTTTTGTCCCATTGGAAACTGCTGCAGTGAGCCGCCAGGATGGTTTGTTGGACCTAAGACGATAATTCTGGATGTAAGAACATTTTCAAATGATCCCAAAGTGAAATACCATGGAACATATGATACAGATGGGTTTGGTGTTGTCATCCGCAACCTATCTGAAGCAGATTTAAATGTTACCTATAGCTGTATTTATGGATTTAACCAATCAATCCCGAAATATTTGTTTCATGGTGATGTTTTTAAAGAAAGTAAGTAAAAGCAATATAAAAACACAAATATAGCATTAAATACCAAAACTGAGACCCTTTTGTTTACAATATTATACTCAAAGCATTTTTGTAATATATGTCTGGTAAGAATGAAAGTGGATGTAAATGAACATGGGATACTATCCACTTTTTCACTTAGACACAAATTAATGTAAAGGAACAGCGTTATGCTTGTCATTCTACATTTCATAATCACAATAAGGTCTTTAATAATGATCATATATATACCCTAAATGAGCGTGAAACTGTCCCTGTCCAGCAGTTCTGCGGCAATCTTCTTTCTATAGACACTACATCTGGATCAATTTGATGTTATTTGGTCTATATTTTCCTTGCAAAAAGTTACATTCATGTTAATATTTGATGAGTTGGTTTCCCTTAGCGAAATTCCACAGAAGTTTGATAATAATATTAGTATACAGACCCACTGAGTAGTGACCAGTGCCGATTTTTGCTCAAGTTAAAATCGTACCAATTGGGGTTTCCACCAGTTGTTGCAATGAACACTAACTGGAACTTAGAATGTGAATTAACTAGTTCTTTCAAAAACATAGTTTATCGTTGATGATGTATGTAATTATGCCCATCCCAGAAGCTGGAGACAATTAGTTTTACCCATTTAAGTACGTACTGTACTTCCGTACGTCCCTCATGCATTTGGTTTCCGCTCAATAACTTATGTTCCCCCTTAGCAAATCATTTGACATTTATAAACCAGGTCAGTAATCATAATAGGAATGTCTAATTCGAGTTCTGACTTTACCGCTTTATCTGTTTTGGGGTTATGCCCCCTGATTTTCTGGGGAAAATAACTTTATTATAGCTGCATTTTCAAATAGTGAAAAATTAAAGATAAATAGATTTGCACATTTTATGGTGTGTACTATATCAAAACAAGCATAGCAATCAGGTATCTGTTCATATATATGTTTCTATCTTCGAATATTTAAAAAAATGTTCATAATGTCCTCAAGATAGTACTATCATCAATAGTTCACTGTAACCACAGCTTACTTGCATTAGAAATTGTTAAAAAAAAATATATGTTAAAAATATCATATCATAAAAATGATCTGGCTTAGTCCTAATGAGGGGCATCTTCGCCAGACAAATGCTATGATCCGCCTCCTCCGCATCAACCTTGTCAGTGTTAGGGACACGTGTGTGCTTTGCCATGAGGAATTTCCAAAAATGCACAAAATCCCACGAGGAACTTTCAAAAATACACAAAATCCCATGAGGAACTGCCAAATATGCACAAAATCCCATGGGGAAGTTCCAAAATGCACAAAATCCCACGGAGAACTTCCAAAATAACCCACGAGGAACATCCAGTAATGCACAAAATCTTATAAGGAACTTCCAAAATTTACACAATCCCATGAGGAACTTCCAAAGATGCAAAAAATCCCATAAGAAACTTCCAAAAATCCTATGAAGAACTTCCAAAATTGCACAATATCCCATAAGAATCTTCCAAGATACAACAATTCCCATGAGGAACTTCCATAAATACACAACATCCCAAGAGCAACTTCCAAAAATGCACAAAATTTGATGAGAAACTGCCAAAATTGCCAAAAATTATGTGAGGAACTTCCAAAATGTAAAACGTCCCATTAGGAACTTCCAAAAATGCACTGAGAAAATCCCATGGGGAACTTCCAAAAATGCACCTTTCAGTTAACTGTGTACATATTTTGACATGAGGTGAAATTAATGACTTTTGCTGATTGCAAATATAAACAACAGTGTACACTGTACAATGTTGTTATAGTGACAACCAGAACCTTTTAACCGTAATGGAAGCAGGAGGTTTGGTGCCGTAAAATCTCATTCAACCCTTCATTTCTTTGGAAATGCCTGTACCAAGTCAGGGCCATTGCGGTTTTCCCAGTTTTCCGGTTGTTGACTGATTTTGTCTGTTTATTGACTTATGAGTTTTGCCTTTGCCTTTGGAAGATTGCTCGGTGTTCAGTAATTTTGTTATTACCCTTATGTATGTATCATGTATTATTGCAGGATTAGATTTACATTATTTGCATGTATGAAATATTTGATATTTGTTGCCTATAATACTTGTAAAACTGTTTTTAGTATCTTCCTAATATGGTCATTTTTTTCATAGAAAAGTATAAATTTAATTTCTCTTACAAGAATATTGATTATATCACATATTTCTCTCCTTTGATTTGAAATTTAATAGCTTTTTTTATATGGAGAATTGTGAGTAAATAATTTATATCATCATATTCTTCTTTTATTTTTTACCCTGTAACTAAATTTTTCAAGTTTAGAATATGTTCACCTAATTTAAGTTTTGAAAACAGTTTTTTTTTTATTATCCTCCAAAATGTTTCCAATCTTTTGCATTCAAAGAAGTGTGCATAATTTTCTGTAATTTGACAATTATTACATAAGTTATTAGTGGTTATATGCCATTTGAATAACAATTCTTTACATGGTAAAATATAATGGATTAATTTCCATTTATAAACTTTAAATTTGTTTTCTTTCATGTTTTTAAACACAAATGTCAGACTTTTCTCAATCTCAGAATAAAATTTAATATTTATTTTTTTCAGCCAAATACTGAATAAAGGTAATAACAAAATTACCGAACTCCGAACAATCTTACAAAGGGAAAGTCAAAACTCATAATTATATAAACAGACAAAATCAGTCAACAACCGGAAAACTGTGAAAACTGTAATGACCCTGACTTGGTACAGGCATTTCTAAAGAAATGGTGGGTTGAATCAGATTTTAAGGCGCCAAACCTCCCGCTCTCATTACGGTTCAAAGGTTCCGGCTGTCACTGTAACAGTATTTAAATACAGGAACAAAATAGGTAAAATAGTAGTCAAAGCAGTACCATATTCGGTGACGTAAATGTCAAAAATATTTTTACGTCACACATTGACAAAAAAAATTCTTGACATTTTTGACTTCTTTATCTTTATACATTTTCACTATATGAAAATGCATCGCTTATAATTTTTTCTGCAGAGACGGAATATATTTCGACAAGATATTGGTATCGGAATATAAACTTTTTAAGAGATCGAATAAGGCGAATCTTTTTATAGCCCTGGTCCAGTAGTCTGTTTCTCAGATGAAGATGACGTTTCAGGAAATCAGAATAATTGCTACTGGCCCTTGCATAGCGAATCAATTGCGAGATGTAAACACCATATGCAGGAGAAGCTGGGATATTGCTGCACATGTTTGGAAAATTTATGATTTTAAAATTGAAGTCGTCCCGCTTATCATAAATTTTAGTACTGAGTTGACCACTGTCGTCAAATTCGAGGTATAAGTCCAAAAATGATGCGGACGAAGCTGTATCGGTGGTCTCTTTAACTTCCAGCTCTGGAGGGTATATCAATGGAAGAAATTCTGCAAATCTAGAATTATTGATAGATAAAACGTCATCAATATACCTGTATGTGAAATTAAAGGCTCTAGCCTCATGAATCTTCTTATCTTTTACAAGCTTTTGAAGAAACTCCGACTCATATGAGTATAAAAATAAATCGGCTAGAAGAGGGGCACAATTCGTACCCATTGGTATGCCGACGACCTGCTGAAACAGTGTCCCTCCAAAGGAGACAAATATGTTATCGATGAGGAACTCCAGCATACTGATCACTTGTTCCTCGGAGTAGCATGTTTTACCTTTATGAATTTTGTTTGAAAAATATGTGGAATTGTAGCCTAACACAACAAATTTTGAGCCATAGTTTCTATGACTAAAAGCTTTATGAATTGTTTCTTTTAAGCGGGTTTTTAATTTGTCATGCGGTAGGGTGGTATATAGAGTTGAAAAATCAAAAGTTTTGATGGAGGATACCTGAGAGAAAGATCTTGATTTCAGGTTATCCAAAAGATCTTTAGAGTTTTTCAAAATCCACATGTGATTTATGCCACTACGCGAGTAAACAGTTTCACAATATTTCTGTTGTCCCTCTTTTACTGCAGACAGAATCTTTGTCAGGTGAATAGACAATTCTTTCGTCGAACAAGTTGATGATCCCGCTATGTACCTTTCTTTGTATGGTGTCTTATGGAGTTTAGGTATCCAATATAAATAGGGTAAATCCTCAGACTCTTTACCAGAGGGAATGTTTAAAGAGGTCATGAATGATCTGTGGTTAGCTAGGATTTCATCTTTGTCGAACGAAGTAGGTTTGTATGTGGTATTACTAGAGGTGTTGCTATTTATGCCTAATTCCTTGATTAGGCATTCGAAGTAATATGATTTACATACAAACACGATATTGTTGGAAGCCTTGTCCGCAGGAACGATAACATATTTGTCATGAAGAGAGGAAAGACACTTAACGGCTTCTTGGTCTTTAAATACAGACTTAGGTCGACTATTAACACAATTTTTGAGTTTGTGAATCCGACCTTGTACTAGAGACCTAATTGTTCTAACCCAGTCTGACAAGGACTCTAACTCAGGATCTTGGTCTACTTCTCTCTTTATCCACCTTCTGGCATAATCTTCAACAGCATCCATAATTATCTTGAAATTATGTTTCCAATTGATGTGTTGAGGTTCTCTGAATTTAGGACCATGAGAAATCACCTTTCGGAGACTCTCATGTTGAATGATATTCAGATCACCAGTGATTACATGTCCAGATGGGTTGTATTGAAAAGGAGAGTGGGAGCAGTCACAAGTCAGAGGGTTCTTAAGGTACTCTTCTATGTTAATATCTTGCAATGCTTCTTTGTAGTTGAAAATTTTACGGCCAATGCTGTTAGTGTAGCTATAGGAGACAATGGGAACAGATTGATTTTTGAAATATGGTCGAATTTCTTTTACGACCTCTTTTATATTAAGAATGTTGCTGATGTTAATAGCATCGATTCCTTTGTTAGCAAACGGAATATGGAGGAATTTTCTGTTGTTATCATGAAGAGGTTCAGATCGAACTGGTTTAAAAAGACGAAAGGACGCCACGTCACATATAATACTAGACAATCTGTACTTAGGAGAAAAAGGATCTACGCCTCCTTTGTCAAGTCCAAAATCCCTAAGATCTTTGAGGTAGTTTACAGGTAGTGAAAATAAGATTGTACGAATATGATGAATTCCAAGGGAATTGAAATATTTTGGCTATTTAGTAGATTTTTGTATATATTTTTACTAGTTTGGTTATTTAAGTTTTGCGAGTTTAAATATATTGGGGTGTTATACCGGATTTCCTGTACCATTTAACGAATGTATTTACCAATTGCTCAATGAATATTGACCAACTGGTATTTAAACTCCTAGAAGTCACATTGGTGTTGGTCAGGAAAAATTTAAAGTTCCTATTGTTTGGGCAATCAATGAACAATAGGAACTGTGTTTTATAAATTTCTTTACTGATGAAAACTTCCTCTCTGATGAAACTTCTTTCATTTTATTTCAAGTTGAACAATTTCTTCTTTGGAATTCATTTCTTTCGTGTAATTGGAATTATACATATGAAAAATAAATAATTATTCTTTTCTAATTTGATGAATAAATGCAATTACATTTATTCGCTGTTTGGTTTGTAAATTATAATTTGGTCAAATATAAAATAATGATAATAATCCTGAAAATTATTTATGAAAATCAGGTTTAATTTTGTATTTTTTTTTTATAGACATTTCATATTGTATACTATATATTTTGGGACTCAAAATAAAAAAAAAGTTACCCATTACCCTCCTATGTTATAAATATTTTTTTCAAAATAGGAGTTTAATAGGTAACTTTTTTATTTTGAGTCCAAAAAATCTGTAAATATTTGCTCAAGTTTGTATATAGTATACAAGCTGAAATATCTATATAGAAAAAAATATATAATTAAATCAAATTTTTAATAAAAAAAATTCCCCTATTTTCAGAGTCGCCAAATGGACTATAAACTATGTAAATGTCTGCATTATGGATACTGCATCTTCCCAAGTCAAAGTGTTTTCGATCTGTTTCTTCTCCCCACAAACAGATGGTAAACACAATCAGATAAAAAACACTTGACTTGTGAAGATGTGATACAGTGGATCCTTGTGTGGACTATCAATTTCACCTTCATGCATCTTATATATAATGTCAGGGATATAAACCTGACAAAAATATGGAATTTGGTCATTGTTGGTACATGAAATCAGTATTTTGCAATATTTTACAAAATTAAGTATTGTATACATATATGTACTCTATCCATATCTAGATATTGTTATTGTGAAAATGAGCAATTCACAAAACATTATTTTCCATATCTGCATGAATTCCAAATATAAAAGAAGAAAAATAGAAAAATATAAATGTTAGAGAAATGTTTACCAGCTATCTAAATTAAAAACAATGGGAGTTATTTCTCAAATTAGGAAAAGATTATAATATGATATACATTTGTATATACGGTTATACAATGCCTGTTATCTGGTATATGAAAGAAAGATAATCATTCTAATGAAGTAATTTTTCAATATGAAATAACATCAAAGAAGTTTCATCAGAGAGAAAGTTTTCACCAGGAAAGAAGTTTAAGCACAGTTCCTATTGTTCATTGATTGCCCAACAATAGGAACTTGATTTCTTAACAATAGGAACCTTAAACTTTTTCTGACCAACACCAATGTGACTTCTAGGAGTATAAATACCAGTTGGTCAAAATTCATTGAGCAATTGGTAAATACATTGGTTAAATGGTACAGGAAATTGGGTATAAGAAAGCTGACATTCATCTTTGTCATAATTGACTTTTCATTCTTTATTATTTGTTTCCATTCTGCTGGGATGGATTTTTACCTGCGTCGCCGAAGGCAGAAGCAGGTCTAGGAATCGTTTTCTCCGTCCATCCCAGCAAGGCAGTACTTACTTAGTGTAATCTGTAACTCGAACAGTTTTCAATCAATATTATTCAAACTTTGCACAGTGTTTGTATACATATTGAAGATGTGCACCTCCTATTATGGACTGATTTGAAGATTTTTTTTCATATATTTTCTGTATGCTGAACTTAAGCATTTTTTATCACTATATGTCATGGACGGTACCTAGTTGGTGTAATCTAAAACTCCAACAGTGTTCAATCAATATTATTCAGACTTTGCACAGTGTTTGTATGCACATCCTATTATGGGCTGATTTGAAGATTTTTTCCATATATTTTCTGTATGCTGAACTAAGTCATTTTTAGCTCACCTGACCGAAAGGGTCAGGTGAGCTATTGCCATCACTTGGCGTCCGTCGTCCGTCTGCAAACTTTAAAAAAAATCTTCTCTGAAACCACTGGGCCAATTTAAACCAAACTTGGCCTGAATCATCCTTAGGGGATCCCTTTAAAAGATATGTCCGATGACCCTGCCGACCAATCATCATGGCTGCCATGTGTAAATAGAACAGGGGTAAAATTGCAGTTTTTGGGTAATAGCTCAAAAACCGTTAATAAAAACAGAAATCTTACATGGGGAAAAATGATCAGCACAGCAAGATCCACCTACCCTGCAATTTTGAAGTAAATCTGATTACCCATCTTGGAGTTATTGCCCTTTTTTCATCAAATTTTTTAAATTTTAATACTTTTCGTCTTACATTTAAAAAATATAAGAGATAGATGTTAAGTTTAAATTGTAAAAATGTGCAGCATGTCAAGATCTACCTACCCTGCAATTTTGAAGTAAAACCCATTACCCATTTTGGAGTTATTTCCCTTATTTCATCAAATTTTCAACATTTTAATGCTTTTCGTCCTTTATTTCAAAAACTATAAGAAATAAATGTTAAGTTTTAACTGCAAACATGTTCAGTATGTCAAGATCTACCTACCCTGCAATTTTGAAGTAAATCTGATTACCCATCTTTGAGTTGTTGCCCTTTTTTCATCACATTTGAATTTTTTTAAATACTTTTTGTCTTATATTTCAAAAACTATAAGAGATAGATGTTAAGTGTAAATTGCAAAAATGTGCAGCATGTCAAGATCTACATACCATGCAATTTTGAAGTAAATTCCATTACCTATTTTGGAGTTATTGCCCTTTTTTCATCATTTTCAAAATTTTAATACTTTTCGTCCTTTATTTCAAAAACTATAAGAGATAGATGTTAAGTTTAAACTGCAAACATGTTCAGCCTTTCAACATCTACCTACACTGCAATTTTTAGCTCACCTGTTTGAGCTATTGCCATCACTTGGCGTCCGTCGTCCGTTTGTAAACTTTTAAAAAAATCTTCTCCTCTGAAACCACTGGGCCAATTTAAACAAAACTTGGCCTGAATCATCCTTAGGGGGTTCCCTTTAAAAGTTATGTCTGATGATCCTGCCGACCAACCATCATGGCCAACATGTCTATAAATGGAACATAGTGGTAAAATCAGCAAAAAAATAAATTAAAAAATCCAGAAAAATCCTTTAGAGTATATTGCAATTAAATTTGATACATATGTAATATTCTTTCAGAATTATGGTTGAGGACCCCATTCCCCATCAATCGTTACTATAAATAGAAAATTAGTGAAAAAAATCATTAAAAAATTATTTTAATATCCTGTAAAGAGTTAAATGCAATCAAACCATATGGAAGGAATGCATATGTGGTCTTCTTTCAAAATTTTGATTGAAGACCTCCGGCTATCATCCAACGTGGCCATCACTGTTACAAAAAATAGAAAATTATTGTCAAAAAACATATTTTAAAATCCGATAAAAAGCCAGTTGCCACCACATTTTATGGAAATGATGCATATATGATCCACTTTCAGACTTATGGTTGCTAACTGAGTGGTTCGCTTATGAAAATTGGCTGCTATCTTTACAAAAAATAGATTTTTTTTTATTTTCTTTAATTCTTTAAATATTGTAAAGAGCCAATGTTGCTACCAAACTATAAGGGAACAATGCATATATAATTCTCTTTCAGACCATGAATGATGACCCCGACTGCCATCAAACATGGCCGTTGCCGCTTCTCAAACTTGGAAATTAGTGAAAAAAATCAGTAAAATATAGAAAACTATTGAAAAAATTAGATTCTTCTCATCTGAAACTGTTTGGCCAATTGAACCGAAACTTGGTAGGAAGCATCTATGGAAAGTCCTCTTTCGTGATTGCTCATTTCGTCCCGATCCGTTAACAAATATGGCCACCATAGACAATTCTTGTTTCTGATTGGATGATTTCTAAAAAATCTTCTCCTCTGAAACCGCTTTGCCAAATGAACCGAAACTTGGTAGGACGCATCTATGGGAGATCCTCTATAAAGACTGCTCATTTCGTCCCGATCCATTAACAAATATGACTGCCACAGGTAATTCTTGTTTGTAATTGGTCGATTTCTAAAAATCCTCTTCTTTGAAACCGCTTTGCCAAATGAACAGAAACTTGGAAGGAAGCATCTATGGAAGGTTCTCTATAAGGATTGCTCATTTTGTCCCGATCATTAACAAACATGGTCACCACAGGCAATTATTGTTTCTGATTGGTCAATTTCTAAAAATCTTCTACTCTGAAACATGGTAGGAAGCATCTATGGAAGGTCCTCTATGGGAATTGCTCATTCCGTTTTGATCCGTTAACAAACATGGCCATCATAGACAATTCTTGTTTCTTATTGGTCGATTTCTGAAACAGCTTTTCCTCTGAAGCCACTTGGCCAAATGATATGAAACTTGATAAGAAGCATCTATGGAAGGTCCTCTATAGAGATTGTTCATTTCGTTTTGATCCATTAACAAACATGGCTGCCACAGGCAATTTTTGTTTCTAATTGGTCGATTTCTAAAAATCTTCTTCTCTGAAACCGCTTTGCCAAATGAACAGAAACTTGGTAGGAAGCATCTATGAACGGTTCTCTATAAGGATTGCTCATGTTGTCCCGATCATTAACAAACATGGCCGCCACAGGCAATCATTGCTTCTGATTGGTCAATTTCTAGAAATCTTCTACTCTGAAACATGGTAGGAAGCATCTATGGAAGGTCCTCTATGGGAATTGCTCATTCCGTTTTGATCCGTTAACAAACATGGCCATCATAGACAATTCTTGTTTCTTATTGGTCGATTTCTGAAACAGCTTTTCCTCTGAAGCCACTTGGCCAAATGATATGAAACTTGATAAGAAGCATCGATGGAAGGTCCTCTATAGAGATTGCTCATTTCGTTTTGATCCATTAACAAACATGGCTGCCACAGGCAATTCTTGTTTTAGATTGGTCAATTTCTAAAAATCTTCTTCTCTGAAACTGCTATGCCAAAATGAACAGAAATTTGGTGGGAAGCACTTATGGAAGGTTCTGTATTAAGTTTCCTCAGAGCAGAATGAAAGGTGAGCGACACAGGCTCAGCCCACTGAGCCTCTAGTTAGTCGCATTTTTCTCAGCAACTATTGATGGCAGAAAATTGATATTTGGTCACAAGCTTCATATAGGTACCCCATATCGTGGGAAGCGGTTTTTTTAACCATCAGATTCCTACTTCCTGTTTTCCAAGAGCTTATAGATAAACATGTACCATCCAAAATGACATCAGTCAGATACAGCCAAGCCTGGATTAATACAGAAATCAAAAGACTTTCCAGGAGGAAACAAAATGCTTATAATAAAGCGAAGGCAAGCAAAAAGACAAAAGATTGGGACCACTATAAATCCATCAAAAAGAAATGTCAAATTGAATGTTGTACAGCATATAACAACTATGTCAGCACAATGTTGAACAACGACATAAAATCAAGTCCTAAGCGTTGATGGTCATTCATAAAAAGCGAAAGATGTGATTCTACCGGCATTGCACCATTGTCTGAAGGCGGGAACAATCATAATGGTAGTCTGGAAAAGGCCAACATTCTCAACGACCAGTTTACATCAGTTTTCACTGAGGAGGATACAACTAATGACCAACTATTGGTCCATCACCATTTCCTGACCTCAAACAAATACAAATACAACCTAATGGAATAAAAAGTCTCTTATCAGCCTTAAATCCACTCAAGGCAACAGGACCAGACAACATATCAGGTCGTTTTCTAAAAGAGTTACACCAAGAGTTAACACCAGCTCTAACTTTAATTGTCCAGGCCTCACTACACCAGGGCCAAGTGTCAACAATCTGGAAAGATGCATTTATCACACCACTGTTCAAGAAGGGAGATCGTAGTAAACCATCAAACTACAGACCAATATCACCAATATGCTGTAAGATCATGGAGCACATCATTCATAGCACTATAATGAAGCATCTCGACATGTATGATATTTTAATAGATGCCCAGGATGGTTTTCGGAAATCTCGATCATGCGAGTCACAACTCATAATGACTTCAGTAAAGCATTTGACAAAGTGCGACATCAGAGGTTACTAGAAAAGCTCAGCTATTATGGAGTTCATGAAAACCTGCACCATTGGATTAAGGATTTTCTAACAAATCGGAAACAAGAAGTAGTGCTGGAAGGGAAACACTCTTCAAGATCGGAGGTTACATCTGATGTACCCCAAGGAACAGTGTTGGGGCCACTTCTCTTCCTTATCTTCATCAACGATATAACCAAGAACACCTCATCAAATGTTAGACTATTTGTGGCCAGTTGTTTGTTGTATCGTACGATCAACTGTGAAGCAGATGCAAAAACACTACAAAAAGACCTAGACACAATGCAGCAATGGGAAGCAGAATGGTTAATGGAATTTAACCCCAACAAATGTGAAGTCATCACAATTACCAACAAAAGGTCACATATAAATTATCCATACACCATCCATGGCAAAGAACTAAAACACGTACAACATGCTAAATATTTAGGACTTACTTTTAGTAACAACTTAAGTTGGAACAAACACATTGACAACATCACCAAGAAGGCAAATGTCACCTGTGTCTTCTTGAGAAGAAATATAAACAATTGTTTGAGGCAAGCAAAGGCACAATGTTACACAACACTCGTCCGTCCTAACTTAGAATATGCTGCAACCGTATGGGATCCTTACACCAAATTCAACATAAACAAATTAGAAAAATACCAACGCCGTGCTGCCAGATTTGTGATTGGGGACTACTCAAGAGAAAGCAGTGTTACACAACGCTCGTCTGTCCCAACTTAGAATATGCTGCAACCGTATGGGATCCTTACACCAAATTCAACATAAACAAATTAGAAAAATACCAACGCCGTGCTGCCAGATTTGTGATTGGGGACTACTCAAGAGAAAGCAGTGGGTTTTTTTTTGTAATATATTTTTTATTCTGATCAATTATGCATACATCACAATACAAATAGCAAAACAATCATGGATAATGTCACCATACTAGTATAAATATAATTTGACACAAAAAATTGTAAATACCTCTATTCACATATGATTATATTTTATTAAACACTAGTCCAAAAAGTTCTGCTTTGTATTTATGACCTAAAATAAGGCACTGAAAACACCACACTCATTGAAGCATTGAAGGGAATAGAATTCCACTTACATTTTAAACTATTTGATTTCTTGGGGGTACACAAGTACAGAGAATCAAAATCAATTTTTTTTACAATACTTGATATATTCAACACAGTCTTTCCATACTGGGATTTGATTTTTCAATTTACAAACATAAATGAAATACTTAACTATAACTATTAATGTATTCAATATATTGAAATATTGACCAGTGAGTACACCAAGTATACAGATTTCTGGTGATATAACAAAGTCAATATTACACTTTGTTTGTAAGCAATGTGCAACCTGAAACCAAATAAGACGGACATGAGGGCAGTGGGAAAATAGGTGTACCAAGCTTTCTCTAGTTTCAAAACAAAAGCTGCACATTTCAGTTTCCGATAAATTACATTTCATCAACTTTTCAAGAGAAAGCAGTGTTACATCTATGCTAAAGGAACTAAAATGGCCAACTTTACAACAAAGAAGAACCAACACAAAAGTGGTAATGATGTACAGGATAGTCAACCACCTTATTGCCATACCATCACAAATGTACCTTACTCCTGCAACCACCAGAACAACAAGAGGCCATGGCCAAAAATTTCAAATACCATTTTCCAGAATAGAGTGCCACCAAAACTCATACTTCCCTTCAGCAATCCAAACATGGAATAACTTGCCAGCAGTGTTAATAAGTGTTCCCACACTTGAAGCCGCAAGCGTTCAAGGTGGAGCTGGCTCATGTGTATTCACATCATAGTTTTAGCTGTAAATATTACATTTTTGTTTTTAATCACATGCCTCCTTGTCGGTGAATGTACATATCACAAGTTTGATAATACTGAGGATCACTGAGGGATGAACTTCATTGGAAGAAGAAGAAGAAATATTCTAGATGTACATTGTAGTCACTTTTTATAGTCGACTTTTGCTTGTAAAAGAAAACAAAGTTAATCTGACAAATAAAAGACATGAATGTTACAGTATTGTTATTCTGCAGTTTTGGTAGTCAGTCCAAAAAAAATAAATAAAGCCTACTCTAAAAGTCAGGGTAGGTGAAAGGGGAAACAACATTTTTTTTAATTGCAGCCCCATAAACATTTTGCTATTTTATCTCAAAAAGAGGTCTAAAATAGACTCAATTGTGTAATTTTGCTTGTTTGGAAGGCCCAAAAGACAATGGGTCCAGCATATATATTATTGTGTCCACACTTGCTGAAAATATACGCTTGTTCAGCTTTGCCTTTTCAGCATGCTGTGGGCATATTTCACACTACGTAGCCCTTTATTAGCTCACCTTGCCAAATGCAATGTGAGCTTTTGCCATCACTTGGCGTCTGTCGTCTGTTAACTTTTCACATTTTAATTCTCTCCTCTGAAACTCCTTAGCCAAATGAACTGAAACTTGGTAGGAAGCATCTATGGAAGGTCCTCTATAAAGTTTGCACATTTTGTCCCGATCCATTAACAAACATGGCCGTCACAGGCAATTCTTGTTTCTGAGTGATTGGCTGATTTTTTTTAATCTTCTCCTCTGAAACCACTTGGCCAAATGGACCAAAACTTGGTAGGAAGCATCTATGGAAAGTCCTCTGTAGAGATTGCTCAATTCGTCCCAATCCGTTAACAAACATGGCCACCACAGACGATTCTTGTTTCTGATGGGCTGATTTTTTAAATTCTTTTTCTCTGAAACCGTTTGGCCAAATGAACCGTAACTTCTTTGGAAGCATCTTTGTAAGGTCCTCTGTAAAGATTGCTCATTTCGTCTTGATCCGATACCAAACATGGCCGCCACAGACAATTCTTGTTTCTGATTGGTTGATTTCTTACATATCTTCTCCTCTGAAACCGCTTTGCTAAATGAAGCGAAACTTGGTAGGAAGCATCTATGGAAGGCTCTATATAAAGTTTGCTCATTTCGTCCCGTTCCATTAACAAACATGGCCACCACAGGCAGTTCTTGTTTCTGATTGGTCGATTTCTAAAAATCTTCTCCTCTGAAACTGCTTTGCCAAATAAACGGAAACTTTGTAGGAAACATATATGGAAGGTACTCTCTAAAGAATGCTATTTTTATCCCGATCTGTTAACAAACATGGCTGCCATAGGCAATTCTTGTTTCTGGTTGGTCGATTTCTAAAATTCTTCTCTGATGAAACTGCTTAGCCAAATGAACTGAAATTTGCTGGGAAGCACCTATGGAAGGTTCCGTATTAAGTTTCCTCAAAGCAGAATGAAAGGTGAGCGACACAGGCTCAGCCCACTGAGCCTCTAGTTTAAACATATTTTGACTGGTTGATATAAATATTGTATAGCTGTACTATATTTGTATAGGACAACTTCACTATGATTTTGTCACTGGCAATCAGGGTAGCACCTACTCTAAACATGGAATGGTCATTTACAGATAGGTCATGTATTAAGGCCTCTATCAAAGTATCAAAATACAACTAAATTCAAATCAAATTTGAGTACAAGATAATTTTCATACATTAACTGTCAATTGTTCAGTGTCCTGAGCTCTGTTTGGTTGATTAAGTGTGTTTACATCTCAAAATCTGATGGCTCAGTATAAATTCCTACAGTAGAAAAATGAGAGAAATATCTGTTCACTATTGATATTTTGACAGAAATTTGTGGAAGATGATTTATATAAATGTAATAGTGGTCATGTGTTGATTAATAATTATGAATAAATAACAAGTAACATCCTTAAATAAAGATCATATAACTGTTTAGCAAACAAAGACAAAGACGTCTCAAAACCAAAATTACTGGGCGAGTTCAAAACATATTTTACTCACCCGAAAATTGAAATGCTTGCATTGGCGAGCGGGCGAGTGCCCATTTTGTTCACTGCTACAAAGTTTTTTTTGTTGATCAGAAATACACAAGAAACAAGAGGCCCAAAGATATCAAAAAGGGTGTGTCCATATATATGAGTGTATATTGTTTATATGTTTTTTGATGATTTTTTTTTAATGCATTCCTTAAGAAAATCCCCATCTGACAGAAACATGTATAACATTATTATGTAACTATTACTATTTTTGACATAAAAGAGTTCAAAAGGGGTTGTGGGACAATGCATTTATACAAATAACATACATGTAAGCTCTCAAATGACAAGGGGACTTAAAATAAAGATTAACCTCCCTTCGTCACATATAACTGTTTAGCAAAAAAAAACCAACAAACAAACAACAATTAAATTATAATTGTTTTGTTTCATTGCAATTTAGAAAAAAATGTGGATGAATCCTGCAATAACACCGAACCTCCAGATCAGTGTAAAGATCCAATGTCCAGCTGTACTGAGGTAGTCTCAGGAGACTATAAATGTTCTTGTAACCCTGGATATTATAACAATGGTGGAACATGTAATATTCGTAAGTATTTTAATATATTTATTAAGATAACAAAATCAATGTTTCTAGTTGTTAGCTCACCTGACCCAAACGGCCAAAGATCATGTGAGATATAGTCATCACTAATACTTGGAACCGTCGTCGTTTTCGTCGTCCTTAAACATTTACATTTTAATCTTCTTCTCTGAAACCACCGGGCTAATTTGAACCAAACTTGTTAGGAATGGTCATTGGATGGTCTCCTACAACAGTGTGAAAATTAGATTTTTGAAGGCAATCGCCAAGCCGGGCGAGTGACTTTTAAGAACTACTCGTCCAAATCAGAATCCACTTGCCCAATTTTTATTTTTATTTTACATACCATTCTGTTGGCTTCATCTCGAAGCCATGGCCTACCGACTGCCCATTTCGGTAAAAAAATTCTTGTTTGATTCTTTTCGTATTCTTTTATTGTTTCTTGTTGATGATCAGTTGTTTTACGCTTGGTAGATTTTGAACTTTCACCATTTTGATTTACAATCGTCACATACTTTAACAGTGACATCGTGAATATTCTGAATCCATTAATCCATGACCTTCATCTTTGTTTTCTACAACCATTTCTTACAACATATCTGATTAGTCGACGATTCTACTGTCAACTAATCAGATTCGGTATTCTATATTAAAAAATCTGTATCATTTGGTCGTTTTACATCAACGCTTTCCTATCTTTCGTTGAAGAATCGATCAACAATGAATAATTAGGGGACGTCTCAAAACCAAAATTACTCGCCATAATGGGCGAGTTCAATATTTTACTCACCCGAAAATTGAAATACTTGCATTGGCGAGCGGGCGAGTGCCTATTTTGTTCACTGCTACAAAGTTTTTTTTGTTGATCAGAAATACACAAGAAACAAGAGGCCCAAAGATATCAAAAAGGGTGTGTCCATATATATGAGTGTATATTGTTTATATGTTTTTTTATGATTTTTTTTTTAATGCATTCCTTAAGAAAATCCCCATCTGACAGAAACATGTATAACATTATTATGTAACTATTACTATTTTTGACATAAAAGAGTTCAAAAGGGGTTGTGGGACAATGCATTTATACAAATAACATACATGTAAGCTCTCAAATGACAAGGGGACTTAATATAAAGATTAACCTCCCTTCATCACATATAACTGTTTAGCAAAAAAAAAAACAACAAACAAACAACAATTAAATTATAATTGTTTTGTTTCATTGCAATTTAGAAATAAATGTGGATGAATCCTGCTATAACACCAGATCTCCAGACCAGTGTAAAGATCCAATGTCCAGCTGTACAGGAGACTATAAATGTTCTTGTAAACCTGGATATTATAACAATGGTGGAACATGTAAGTATTTTAATATATTTATTAAGATAAGAAAATAATTTTTTCTAGTTACCACTAATTATTTAAGGTACTGTAGTAATGAAACATAAGTCAGGCCTCAATAATATAAAAACAATACATTAATACATTCAGACAATAGTTTAACATGTTTAATTTGTTTAAATAACCTTAAAATAAAGTACAAACATGACAGAAAACATACACAATAAGGTGTCAAACCACTAATTCACCAATCAGAGCTTGGAACATATACGAAAGTAGTCCCTTTTTAAGAAAAAAGTTCCTTTCACTTTGTAGTATTGTGAAAACTACTGAATGGAATGGACTAATTAAAATTGATAATTGAAGTTAAATAAATAGGGATTATTTTGAGCCCAAATTTGATGGATTTAGTTGTATTTTAATACCTCTATGGAGGATTTGATGCATGACCTATAAATAGTGAATTTCTTGGGGATGACAGAGCTATTTTTAGAGTAGGTGCTTTCCGTAGCATGGCATTTCACTGCAAGATTTTAAACATGCCCTGATATTTTGACAGAACGTAGAGGAATCATGTACGTTTCAGAAAATATATGGTCTTCAAAAGGTTAAACTTAAGATAAAATGACCAGGTAGGCTCGAAAAAACACAAATTTAGTAGAAAACCTTAAAGAAATTAATTGGTGGTTTGACACCTTAAGACAAAAGCGTCAAAATTATCTTTTGTTGCTATCATGTTCAAATTAGCCTAAACATGTCGCAACAGACCCAGAGTGACATTTTTCATACAAAAATGTTACAAAATGCATTGTGGTGGGCAGATTACATGGTCAAAATGCATGTTATGTAATATTTTGGAATATTGCTCCCAAACACTGGATATACATGGACACCAGGTATTGCAACTCATTTTCTTTTTCTTTATGACTTTATAATTATTGGGAATATGTTATTGAATGTGTTTTTGCAGTAGAAGGGCATATAATATTGAAAATATGGTTGATATTAAGAATTTTAAAA
Organism: Bathymodiolus septemdierum; assembly: GCA_963383655.1. Lineage (NCBI taxonomy): Eukaryota > Metazoa > Mollusca > Bivalvia > Mytilida > Modiolidae > Bathymodiolus > Bathymodiolus septemdierum. Next base: position 117,153,019 of record OY726519.1, read on the forward strand.
AATTCATCATGCGGCAGTTTGTTGACTTCAAATATAGGATATGGTGATATCATGATTGGATTTTTTTCAATCCTACACATTTTTCCTGGTAAATTTTGATAGTTTCAGTTAGAATACATGTACAATGTACTCACAAAATAATATCAGGCTATAGAAAGCAGTTTTAATTGAAAATTATGTAGTAAAAACCTGGTAATTTAAGTGATCCCAGAAAAATTATTTTGACTGCTTAGCATTTTCTGTTAATTTTTCAAATTGTCAATTTGAATTTCATGTTTTAGAGTATTATTTGGCTGTAACAGTACATTTGAACATCCAGCTTACTTAAACAGTGGAAAAAAATGATGTGGAAGCATATATTTATTGAGTTTTGGAGGAAATTATAGTTGTGCACCATCAGAAATTCCAAGACTTGAACATCAGTAAATCATATGTTTGCAGATTTGATGGAATTAGAAGGAATTTCAACTAAAGATGTATATACAAAAACATATTTTATGTCTTAAACCACATAATTTATGGGATAAAAGCATGAATTAACAAAATTAAGAATGATATGAGCTCATTTTATGGGACGAAAAAAGGGGGGGGGGCTAAATGCAAACATTTCATAGTATTTAGCTATTAAATATACAACTGAGGCATATATATGTGTTAAGATTATTGCTTATTATGTTAGAAACTAGCTTAATAACTGTAATATATAAGAGAATAGGTAAGTTTTGGTATATTACACAATCTGAACTCAACAGCTGTAAATGGAGATATTTTCATTAAAAATCTTCAAGGGGCTACCTTTGCATTTGAACACTTATACTTGCAAATATCAGACAGCCACATACCTTATGAGGTTTTCTTGGGTTGATATTGGCTAAGGAATAGAAATTAGGCCAACAAATGGTGAAAGAAGCAAGTTTTTATGCTCTTTAGGTGTCAAACCACTAATTCACCAATCAGAGCTTGGAACATATACGAAAGTAGTCCCTTTTCAAGAAAAAAGTTCCTTTCACTTTGTAGTATTGTGAAAACTACTGAATGGAATGGACTAATTAAAATTGATAATTGAAGTTAAATAAATAGGGATTATTTTGAGCCCAAATTTGATGGATTTAGTTGTATTTTAATACCTCTATGGAGGATTTGATGCATGACCTATAAATAGTGAATTTCTTGGGGATGACAGAGCTATTTTTAGAGTAGTTGCTTTCCGTAGCATGGCATTTCACTGCAAGATTTTAAACATGCCCTGATATTTTGACAGAACGTAGAGGAATCATGTACGTTTCAGAAAATATATGGTCTTCAAAAGGTTAAACTTAAGATAAAATGACCAGGTAGGCTCGAAAAAACACAAATTTAGTAGAAAACCTTAAAGAAATTAATTGGTGGTTTGACACCATAAGAGCTCCAGATAAGGTTTCTTAAATTGGGTTTTTAACTCACCTGTGTAGCATTTCCATTGGGTGATCTATTTTTTAAATGCTTTACTTCAAATTTTTCACTTACCAGAATTCATTGGTGTAGATGATACGTACATGTAAAGAAAAAATTCTGAGAGGGGGTCTTGTCTCGCATTCCCGTTAAAATAAATAGACTATCCCGTTATGTCGACTTACTGCAGAAAACTGGAAGTTGGGGGTACCCTCATGTCCCCACACACTACTAATTTTAATACCCTTGGAAGCAGCTGATATGCATTCTGTGCATTGCAAATATGGAATACCGTTTTTTAGCTCACCTGGCCTTCTTTGTCATCACTTTTCGTCCGTCAACATTTCACATTTTAATCTTCTCCTCAGAAACCACTGGGCCAATTGCAACCAAACTTTGGTGGAATGGTCCTTGGATGGCCCCCTTCCAAAATTGTGTCCGGTGATCCTGACTTCCAGCCAAGATGGCCGCCAAGCTAAAAATAGAAAAAAGGGGGGATGAAATTTTAATTGTCCATTGCTGCTTTAGTGTAAGTCAAAATGAACTCAAATTTTAACTGCAGCTACATGACAAGGAGTAGTTTAACATATATTCCGGATTTTTCTGTCAAATTTTTCTTTCAGCCGATATATACCGATTATGCAAATTAGGCATATTTTGATAAAAGATCACATTTAAATCTTCTCCTCTGAAACCGCTGAACCAAATTAAACCAAACTTGGCAGGGATGGTCCCTGAGTGGGTCCCTTTCAAAATTGTGTCCGACAGCTCCGCCCTCCATTCAAGATGGCTGCTGTTACTAAAAATAGAAATTTCTTCAATTATCCATTGCTGCTTTAGTGTAAGTCAAAATGAGCTCAAATTTTAACTGCAGCTACATGGCAAGGAGTAGTTTAACATATATTCCGGGATTTTCTGTGAAATTTTTCTTTCAACAGATTTATACCGATTATGCAAATTAGGCATATTTTGATAAAAGATCACATTTAAATCTTCTCCTCTGAAACCGCTGAACCAAATTAAACCAAACCTGGCAGGGATGGTCCCTGGGTGGGTCCCTTTCAAAATTGTGTCCGTCAGCACCGTCCTGTATCCAAGATGGCCACCATTACTAAAAATAGAAATTTCTTCAAATGGCCACAATTGCTCTATTTTAAGCCAGAATGTGCCCAAATTTGAACTGTATAAGCATAATGGTGAGCTTTTTAACATATATTACAGGATTTTTTATGAACTTTGAACTTTTGCCAATTTTGACCGATTATGCAAATTAGAAAAAAGGGGGGATGAAATTAAAAAAAAATCTTCTCCTGTGAAACTACTGAGCCAATCTCAACCAAACATTGCTGAAATGATTCTTGGGTGGTCCTCTTCCAAAATTGTGTCCGGCATTTCAGAACTCCGACCAAGATGGCCGCCACAGCCGAACTTAATTTAACATAGGTCCCTATGGGAAATTCCCATAAAAATCTTCTTGTCTGAAACCATTTGCTCAATAAGAACAAAATTTTGATGAAATAGTCATTGGATGGTTCTCTTCCAAAAATGTGTCCGGCGGTTCAGCCCTTCGACCAAGATGGCCCCCACAGCCGAACTTAGCTTAACATAGGACCCTATGTGAAATTCACATAAAAATCTTCTCCTCAGAAACCACTGGGCCAATTGCAACCAAACTTTGGTGGAATGATCCTTGGATGGCTCCCTTCCAAAATTGTGTCCGATGATCCCGACTTCCAACCAAGATGGCCACCAAGCTAAAAATAGAAAAAAGGTGGGGATGAAATTTAAAAAAAATCTTCTCCTCTGAAATTACTGAGCCAATCTCAACCAAACTTTGCTGAAATGATCCTTGGGTGGTCCCCTTCCAAAATTGTGTCCGACATTTCATACCTCCGACCAAGATGGCTGCCACAGCCGAACTTAATTTAACATAGAACCCTATGGGAAATTCCCATAAAAATCTTCGTCTGAAACCATTTGCTCAATAAGAACTAAATGTTGATGAAATAGTCATTGAATGGTTCTCTTCCAAAAATATGTCAGGCGGTTCGGCCCTTCAACCAAGATGGCCCCCACAGCCGAACTTGGCTTAACATAGGACCCTATGGGAAATTCACATCAAAATCTTCTCCTCAGAAACCACTGGGTCAATTGCAACCAAACTTTGGTGGAATAGTCATTGGATGGCCCCCTTCCAAATTATGTCCGGTGATCCCGACTTCCAACCAAGATGGTCACCAAGCTAAAAATAGTAAAAAGGGGGGATGAAATTAAAAAAAATCTTCTTCTCTCTAACTACTGAGCCAAACTCAACCAAACTTTGCTGAAATGATCCTTGGGTGGTCCCCTTCCAAAATTATGTCTGGCATTTCAGACCTCCGACCGAGATGGCTGCCACAGCCGAACTTAATTTAACATAGGACCCTATGGGAAATTCCCATAAAAATCTTCTTGTTTGAAACCATTTGCTCAATAAGAACTAAATGTTGATGAAATAGTCATTGGATGGTTCTCTTCCAAAAATATGTCAGGCGGTTCGGCCCTTCGACCAAGATGGCCCCCACAGCCGAACTTAGTTTAACATAGGAACCTATGGGAAATTCACATAAAAATCTTCTTGTCTGGAACCAGTTGCTCAATTGGAACTAAACTTTGATAAAATAGTCTTTGAATGGTCCTTTTCCAAAATTGCGTCTGGTGGTCCCGCCCTCTGACCAAGATGGCTGCACAGCTGTACTTAGTTTAACATAGGACCCTATGGGAAATTCACATTAAAACCATCTTCTCTGGAACCAGTAGCTCAATTAGAACCAAACTTTGATGGAATAGTCATTGGATGGTCCTCTTCCAAAATTGTGTCCGGCAGTCACGCTCTCCCACCAAGATGGCCACCACAGTGCAGTTGCGTTGTTATTGAAAGCAGCTTTGATCCAGGTGAGCGATTACAGGCTCCTGGGAGCCTCTGGTCTCTACTTTACATAGCCATAGAAATTTTTCTTTCCAAGTCACAAAAGTTTTGTCTGTGACGGAATGTTTCCGTTTCGTTGAATTATTGTCAGTCTTTACTGCCCCTTTCAAGATATCGTCAATGATTTCTGTTGCAACAATTTTACTATGATTTACAGCATTTTCAATCAGCGTATCTAAAATTCATGTAACAATGGCTTTTGAATCTGTCTAAATAATTAGCGATAGAATAATTCGCCCGTAAAGGGGATATCTTCCTCCCTCGACGATTCATAATAATAGACTGAAACCGCTACCAAATTAATTTTAAGGCAAACAAGATTAAATTCTAGAAGGGAACCGGAATTGATTTCCTCCGAATTCTGCGAAGCACCTTAGCTTAAACGGAGTGAATATTTGGAACTCCTCGCACCCTTAGATAGAAGTAACGGATCCCATCAGAACTATATATCGGCAAACCTCGGGAGATTTGTAATCTGACGAGTGAAAGAGAAAGTAAAATGTCACGCAACAAGAATTGGGTTACAGAGCTCCAGATAAGCTGCGTATTTGCATTTTTTACGCTATAAAAACGAGTAAAAACGCATAGATTATCAGATCAGAGTGTACACTTTACGCATACATATTGCTGTGTAAGCAACTTTCCAAATTCGGAGCATACTTGTACGCTGATAATACAGTCGTGTACATTAACAATACATTTTTGTTTTTGAGAAATTCCCCGTAATTACTTCCCTTTATACTTTTCGAAGGAGAGAGCGTATACATCCGAGGGGTACCGAATGTTTGCCTTTCTAAGCATCGATGTCAAAAGAGATCTGATTGGATGTTTACGATAAATCATCCAATCGCATTCAATATTACAAATAAATGCGGTGCTCCTTATAAGGAGTGGTTTACGTAATAAGTAAGAACTAAAACGAAAATAAATTTGGGAACACGTTGTTCGTTGAAAATGAGTAAGAACAGGAATAAGCGTGCTACTAAGCGCAAGAGCGCTCCGGAAAATTCTATACTTAAGTTCCTGACAGTTTCATCTGTATCTAGTGACAGTATAGTTAAAGGAATCATTGATGACATTATCAAAACGACTGTGAAAACTGCCGAAGTCGACGAGCAAAAAATGAAAAGAAAACATGAAAAAGTTATCGGTCGGTTATATGAAGTAAACACAGAACAAAATATTTACAACATTTTATTAATAAACATGACACAATCGTGTCAAATTAAACAGATATACATTTCACGTCTTGCATCCTGCGTTTATTGAATAATACTTGTGTCAAACATAATTTTAAAAGTGTACATGTAAGCAATCTTTTCTGAAGTAGAGAGTACAACAGTGCAAAGGAATATGCAAATACCCATCATTTTCAAAAGTAGGGGGTAATTACCCTTTGGACTTGAAAATTATCTGGATGAAATTGGGTTCAACAATGCAAAGGAAATAGAAAAATTGGGTTTTTGTTAATTTTATTTGCGTAATGACGCAAAAACGCAGCTTATCTGGAGCTCTACACAATATTAAATATAAGAGGTATAATGTAAAATTTGCATAAAATAGGTCGTTTTCAACAAAGCATTTTTTTCCTGATTATAGCCGATAATTAGTTATTCATGTGAAACCGATGATCGATTATGAAATTCCTCCCGATTCCCATCACTAGTTTTACCCCAGCGTAGTTCTGACACTCAGCCAATACACATAATTGAATCATAATTGAACTAGTCTATTATTCATCTACTACCCGGAATAATCCATTTTATATATCAAGTGTTAGTTACACATATAGAAACCAATGTTTTGTTTTGTTCTAAGTTAATGATTACAAATGATAAAATTGTAGTTTGTAAATATATGATACAATTTTATTCAAATCTTTTCTTTTGCAAAGCATACTGTTAAGATAAGGACTATTTGTTTGGGTAATTATAGTTAGTAGATTCATTTAGTAGGTAATTGTCACCGATGATCGATCATCGGCCGATGTTGGTAGAATGATCATCAAACTTGAAAATGTGACTGATTCCCATCACTAATCTTTACCGATTATGCAAATTAGTCATATTATAAAAGATCACATTTGTCATTCTACTAAAAATAGAAATTTCTTGACATTCTTTATTTTAAAAGTCAAAATGAGCTCAAATTTAAACTGCAGCCGCATAACCATGAATAGTTCAATATTTCTTCCGTTTTTTTCTGGAAAATTTGTCCTTCTGTTGATTTATACCGGTTATGCTTATTTTAAGAAAAAAAATTGCATTAAAATCTTCTGCTAAGAAACTTGAGCTGAAATGATCTTTGGTTAACCAACATTCAAAATAATGTGTGACGCCCCGACTCTTCATCCAAGATGACTGCCAATACTGTAAATAGATTCATTCAATGACATTTACTTGAAAAAGTTTTTATGAAATTTAGAAGTCAGATTGAAAACCAGGTGAGCGATTACAGGCTCCTGTGAGCCTCTAGTTTAGCTCACTTGACCCAAAGGGTCAGGTGAGCTATTGTCACCACTGAGCGTCCGTCCGTCCGTCCGTTAACTTTTCATATTTTAATCAACTCCTCTGAAGCCACTGGGCCAATTTGAACCAAGCTTTGGTGGAATGGTCCTTGGATGGCCCCCTTCCAAAATTGTGTCTGGTGATCCCGACTTCCAACCAAGATGGCCGCCAAGCTAAAAATAGAAAAAAAGGGGGGATGAAATTTTAATTGTCCATTGCTGGTTTAGTACAAGTCAAAATGAGCTCAAATTTTAACTGCAGCTACATGGCAAGGAGTAGATTAACATATATTCCGGGATTTTCTGTGAAATTTTTCTTTCAACAGATTTATACCGATTATGCAAATTAGGCATATTTTGATAAAAGATCACATTTAAATCTTCTCCTCTGAAACCGCTGAACCAAATTACACTAAACCTGGCAGGGATGGTCCTTGGGTGGGTCTCTTTCAAAATTGTGTCCGACAGCCCGCCCCTCGTTCAAGATGGCTGCTGTTACTGAAAATAGAAATTTCTTCAATTGTCCATTGCTGCTTTAATATAAACCAAAATGAGCTCAAATTTTAACAGCAGCTACATTTAACATATATATTCCGGATTTTTCTGTGAAATTTTTCTTTCAGCCGATTTATACCGATTATGCAAATTAGGCATATTTTAATAAAAGATCACATTTAAATCTTTTCCTCTGAAATAGCTGAACCAAATTAAACCAAACCGGGCAGGGATGGTCCTTGTGTAGTTCCATTTCAAAATTGTGTCCGACAGCTTCACCCTCCATTCAAGATGGCTGCTGTTACTAAAAATAGAAATTTCTTCAATTGTCCATTGCTGCTTTAGTATAAATTAAAATGAGCTCACATTTTAACTGCAGCTACTTGACATGGAGTAGTTTAACATATATTCCGGGTTTTTCTGTGAAATATTTCTTTCAGCCGATTTATACCGATTATGCAAATTAGGCATATTTTGATAAAAGATCACATTTAAATCTTCTCCTCTGAAACCGCTGAACCAAATTACACTAAACCTGGCAGGGATGGTCCTTGGGTGGGTCCCTTTCAAAATTGTGTCCGACAGCCCGCCCTTCGTTCAAGATGGCTGCTGTTACTGAAAATAGAAATTTCTTCAATTGTCCATTGCTGCTTTAATATAAACCAAAATGAGCTCAAATTTTAACAGCAGCTACATTTAACATATATATTCCGGATTTTTCTGTGAAATTTTTCTTTCAGCCGATTTATACCGATTATGCAAATTAGGCATATTTTGATAAAAGATCACATTTAAATCTTTTCCTCTGAAATAGCTGAACCAAATTAAATCAAACCTGGCAGGGATGGTCCTTGTGTAGTTCCATTTCAAAATTGTGTCCGACAGCTTCACCCTCCATTCAAGATGGCTGCTGTTACTAAAAATAGAAATTTCTTCAATTGTCCATTGCTGCTTTAGTATAAATTAAAATGAGCTCACATTTTAACTGCAGCTACTTGACATGGAGTAGTTTAACATATATTCCGGGTTTTTCTGTGAAATATTTCTTTCAGCCGATTTATACCGATTATGCAAATTAGGCATATTTTGATAAAAGATCACATTTAAATCTTCTCCTCTGAAACCGCTGAACCAAATTACACTAAACCTGGCAGGGATGGTCCTTGGGTGGGTCCCTTTCAAAATTGTGTCCGACAGCCCGCCCTTCGTTCAAGATGGCTGCTGTTACTGAAAATAGAAATTTCTTCAATTGTCCATTGCTGCTTTAATATAAACCAAAATGAGCTCAAATTTTAACAGCAGCTACATTTAACATATATATTCCGGATTTTTCTGTGAAATTTTTCTTTCAGCCGATTTATACCGATTATGCAAATTAGGCATATTTTGATAAAAGATCACATTTAAATCTTTTCCTCTGAAATAGCTGAACCAAATTAAATCAAACCTGGCAGGGATGGTCCTTGTGTAGTTCCATTTCAAAATTGTGTCCGACAGCTTCACCCTCCATTCAAGATGGCTGCTGTTACTAAAAATAGAAATTTCTTCAATTGTCCATTGCTGCTTTAGTATAAATTAAAATGAGCTCACATTTTAACTGCAGCTACTTGACATGGAGTAGTTTAACATATATTCCGGGTTTTTCTGTGAAATATTTCTTTCAGCCGATTTATACCGATTATGCAAATTAGGCATATTTTGATAAAAGATCAGATTTAAATCTTTTCCTCTGAAACCACTGAACCAAATTACACCAAACCTGGCAGGGATGATCCTTGGGTGGGTCTCTTTCAAAATTGTGTCCAACAGCCCTGCCCTCCATTCAAAATGGCTGCTGTTACTAAAAATAGAAATGTCTTTAGTTGTGAATTTCTGCTTTATTACAAATCAAAATGAACTCAAATTTTAACTGCAGCTACATGGCAATGAGTAGTTTAACATATATTCTGGGTTTTTCTGTGAGATTGCATTTAGGAATATTATGAGATAAAAATCACATCAAAATCCTTTGCTCAGAAATTTGAGTTCAAATGATCTTTGGGTGGCCCACTTTCAAAATTATGTGTAACACCCCCATTTTCTATCAACTTTAGATGTCAAATTGAAAATCAGGTGAGCGATTACAGGCTCCTGGGAGCCTCTAGTTTAATTTTATATGAAATAGTTGAAATAAAAAACATGAACAAACTTATAAAGTATATGAAATATTTGCTCATTTTGGATTGTTCTCGTTTTGTCTATCATGCACTATGGCGGGTGGTGTAGCCGGTGTACGTTGTATGTTTGATGTTTTTTTCACTTTTTCCATCCAACCATTTTTGGGAGTGTTTGAGATGTCGTCTTGACCACCAAGGAAACTAGATATTTGTGATCTGGTATCTTCCACGGTTCGGAAATTTATTCATTCAATTTGCTGCAAAATGTACACTACATGTACGATTTTCATTTTACAGAAATCGGAAACCTTTTTGTGTCAATCCTTAGGTAATCATTGAAAAACTTTTCCCCAACAACGGAGAGAAGAAAATCGCTGACAGTAATGTCAAACTACAGAAATGATCTTCTTTTAAGCTTTTCATAGTTCATGTACACTGCTACATTTTAATGACAATTGGGAGTTGTTTTCTTTTTTGGAACCAGAACGTTTGTTTACAAATTGAAAAATAACAGGAAAAGTTAACAGTTGTTTATATAACACAAAATGACAGCACCGTTTGTTATTTCAACAAAGTGAAATACTTGTTTGGAATGAATAACCAACTGACATTACCCCGAACTGAGGAGTTATTTTACTTTGAAATCACTTCTTCATAGTGGATTGAAACAAGTGATGTCACTCTTCACTCTGGGGAGTGTAAGAGCGGCCCTTGTAGTGACATTAGTCTACTCTTTTCCGGATGTCTTTAATGTGATCTACATCTACAGGATACTTCTAAACTTCAATGTGTTGAATTGGCATTGATCTCCCCTTACACAAACCAGCCTTTTATTGTCCCCATCCGATGGACTAGCATCGTTTCTTAAGACCACCCTAGCCAATAGCGCCAAGGTTGTCAAAAAGGTTATAACAAGTAAATTCGGGTTTCATTTGATAGCAATATATGCATTGGGATGTTTTCGCAATTTCAGCTGCACACCTGTACCTACCAAAATTACCTTGAAGAGCCCCCTCCCCCCAACCCCCGTGAGACTAGTGAAAAAATGAATTTTAGTGATATTGATAAAAACATTTAATCTGAAAACTGTTTATATATTGATATCTGATGTCTTTTTTTCATAAAAAAAAATGTCACAAAATGTTTGGGCCACCATTATGCCATTTGAACCAGTGACTAATATTTTACTGGCCCAAATTATTTTTTTTCGACCAGCCAAAGGCTGGCCCTCATTTCAGACACTGCATGGGAAGGATTTGTCCCCTGTGGATAATGGTTGCCCTATATTTTTAATAGTAGAGGTTTTAATTAACTGACACATATTGCTTGATATTGTAGACCTAGAAATTAACTAATGCATATTGCTTGTTAATGGTAGACTTAAATTTACTGATGCATATTGCTTGTTAATTGTGGACCTAGAAATTAACTGATACATATTGCTTGTTAATTGTCGAGGTTTAAGTTAACTGATACTTATTGCTTGTTAATTGTAGACCTTGAAATTAACTGATATCATACCTACATTGTATTGCTTGTTAATGGTAGAGGTTTTAATTAACTGATATATATTGCTTGTTAATTGTCGAGGTTTAAGTTAACTGATACTTATTGCTTGTTAATTGTAGACCTTGAAATTAACTGATATCATACCTACATTGTATTGCTTGTTAATGGTAGAGGTTTTAATTAACTGATACATATTGCTTGTTAATTGTAGAGGTTTTAATTAACTGATATATATTGCTTGTTAATTGTAGAGGTTTAAGTTAACTGATACATATTGCTTGTTAATTGTAGACCTAGAAATTAACTGATACCTATTGCTTGTTATTTGTTGAGGTTTAAATTAACTGATACATATTGCTTGTTAATTGTAGACCTCAAAATTAACTGATAGCTATTGCTTGTTCATTGTAAAGGTTTAAATTAGCTGATACATATTGCTTGTTAATTGTAGACCTCGAAATTAACTGATAGCTATTGCTTGTTAATTGTAGACCTCGAAATTAACTGATAGCTATTGCTTGTTAATTGTAGAGGTTTAAATTAACTAATAAGTAATTTGTATTGCTTGTTAACTGTAGAGGTATAAATTAACTAATTTATATTGCTTGTTAATTGTAGAGGTTTAAATTAACTAATTTATATTGCTGGTTAATTGCATACTTGCCAACATCTTTTGAATAGAATTCCTGAGAAATTTCGGTGACGATTTAGATTTTTTTAGCTGGTTTTTGGATGCGTTTCCTGTGTGCAAAATATAAAATGAAATGTCACTTGTAAAAGCAAATAAAGGCTTCACCATCAAACCTATTACCAAAGAATAGAAATCCATATATATGACAAGTACCGGAACGTGCATATACAAGTTCGTTATCGTCTGATGTAAGATACAAGTATACACGTATATACCGGTAATATATAAATTTACTAGACAAATCTTGAGTTACAAAACATCACAAATGATATCATCGTTTCAGTAAAACAAAATTATTTAACAATATATTTTAGGGGATTTTTGGAGAGAGGAAATATGCCATTTTGGTATAAAAAAAATTGGATGCGTATTGGTAAAAAGTGGGGGCGTTTTTTTACCTGTTATCATCTGAAGTACATGCACATGTACAACCAGAGTAGATTAACTTTTTGTTTTGCTTGTTTGAGAGAACAATATCAAATTCATGATTATTTATTTCTGGTACAGTGGTATAAACACCATCAAAATAGTGAAATTAACCAGATAAAGTAGTTTTCAGACTTAAGATTGACTTGTAAATTTGGTGTAATTTCAAGTTTCATGTAAACAGTCTAATATCTGGAAGTCAAGTTTTTGTATGTAACACTGTGCTTTCTGAAGGAAGCATTCTGTTGGTCTCCATTCATCACAATTGATATGGCTGAAAATTTTAATCTTGCACATCAACAATCCACACAATGTGTTTCTAACTGTTACAGTTCACTATTTCAAATAACAATAAATATCAAAAAGCTTTGTTCCATCACAGAGTTTATAGGGACCCTTGAGGTCAATATAAATCACAGTAGTTGCATGGGTCAGACTTTGGAAATTGTAATTAATTCTTATCAGTCTAGACCAGAGTCTGTTTACTTAGCCTTGGTCACAATAGCTATTAACTTGCTTTGTCAGCTTTTGCTGTTGTGCTATCAGTAGGACAGCCAGCGTGACAGGAGAGCTCCAAAGTTAAGTCCCAGTCACGTGACTTTCGCTTCATTTTTGATGAAAAATGACATTCAACCCTTCGCTTAAAATACGTCGGTTTACAATAAATATTTATGCTTGAAATCAATTAAAATATACGGAAGATGTCTATGGATAAATAGAAATGTATTGTATCACTTCAGTTTTTATTTATATTGTGTACAAACATCGAATTTTGCTACTTGAAGTGGACTCAATTTCAAAACAAATGTCAAGGTGGTTCTATTTAAAAGAGAAAATTTAATTAAAACAATGTGATGGCTTTCTGTAACATACATTGCCTGAGGAAATCATCTAGGATCATTGTCATACCGACAACTAGTGTCAATGTCTTGTGGGATGCAATTGTTCCACTTAGCCCTACACCCACCTTGATCGGATCGACCATTTGCCAAACATCGACATTCATTGTATTTCGGAACACATTGGTGGTGTTTCTTAACATCAACAATAAACGACACCTAAGCGTACATCCGAAAGAGTATATTTCATTTGGGAAAGGGGTGTCTATGTCTTTTTTTTATTTTCTTGTATTAATACCGTATTTTTCAGTTTAATTGAATTATTTGTATTGCAATATTGTTTTAGACATTGTGCATTTTGTAATTTAGACTGGGGAATTACTATTTATTATCACTTTAAATTTAAAAAAAAAATCATCTATGATACTAGACTTGCACAGGGAATGTACAACAATTAATAATTTCAATTTAATTTAATTTCAATACAACAGGTACAAGATAAATAGAAAGAAATAAATGTGTGGAATAGATAAAAGCATGTAAACAAAAATTAAGCGAATTGAAAAAAATATGTAAAAAAATTAATAATTTTTTTAAAATCTAAAAAGAAATTGAAACCTTGAGACAAAAAGGGGCATAAAAAATTGTATTCAGATATCTTAACCCTTTCTATTATATCAAGGCAAATTTTAAAAAAGTCAGTGTAAGCAAATATTTTTCTTGAAATTAGGAAATTTTATTATCTGAATGAAAGCTACCAATTTTCATGTTTATCTCACAATGTAAATATCAATGTATTTGGAATATTCATGTGTTTGACACAACTACAAACTAGCTTTTATAACATATATGGGTGGTCAAGTTGTAACAATTCTTTCCCCTTGACATTCACAAAATGACCAGCATTTACAAATATGAGTACTTGGGTTGCAATAATTCTTTCTCCAGGACATTCACAAAATTACCAGCATTTACAAATATGGATACTTAGATTGCAATAATTTGTCCACCATGACATTCACAAACAGAATGACTATAGCATTCACATAAAAGACAGACACAAAATGACTAGCATTCACATAAAAGACACATACAGAATAACTAGCATTCACATAAAAGAGCATATTGAATGACTACCATTCACATAATTTTAAGACACATACAGAATACTTGCATTCACATGAAAGGACAAATCAGAATTCCAAATTTCACTAAGTAAATTAAATGACTAGAATAGAATGAATATGTTTTCTGTTGGCAAAATAACCAAGTATTGGTTAATATTGTTTAAAATTGAAGTTAAAAAAATTATTTTATTTGTTCCAATGACTGGAAAAAAGTTAATAAATGGGCACATTTTGAAAAAAAAATTTCTGTAAAAGAAAATTTATAAATTTCGGCATTAATATTCATAGATAAAAGATAATTATATTTCTCATAAACAACAGGCAACATAAGTACCTTTTCATCTAAAAAAAAGCATGAATAACAAATTCAACAACATGTTGGAGTGTATACAGGTCTAACTGTCTGTAGAAACTTGTTCAACAACTTGGTTCTGGTTCAATATATCTATAAGAAATTGAAAAGTTTGAGATCTTGTTTCAGCTCCACTTTCTGACCTAGAAAATATGTTACAACTGTTATATCAATATGTACCACAATATAATTTATCTTCTGAGCCAAATTCTTTACAGAAATTTAATTCATTCTTGAAATGTTTAAGACAAGTCCTGGTTTTCAATTGAAATTGAAATAAACCTTTTGACTTTCAGATGAAGTTTCACAAATTACACAATCAAAAAGTTCTTTTCTGAATGACTTTATTATAATTTATGACACAAGGTGTCTTGAAAACTCATGGCATTTGTTTGATGATGTACTTTAAAAATAATTGGAATGCTGGTCCATTTTTTTTTACTTCATGGATATTTTAGAAGAAAAAAACCATATATATATACGTTAGTACAAGAATGTTGTGAAAAATCCGTTTTGTTCCTTTTTTTTAATAATTTCTTTTATATATATATATATATATATATATATTTTCAAACCTGTATGAATATATATATAAGACTTATCATATATTCTTATTTTTATTTATTCAAATATTCAACCAATAAACATCACAGGAAACTTTGCATTTATACTCATAGAATCTGAAACTAACAGAAAATAAACATCCATTTTATTTAATAGAATCTGTAGCTTTGCCCCTTTGGTATCTTCAGACTCTTGTTTAAAAAAAAATAAACATCCCATGTCCAGTCTGTATATATATATCTACCTACAATGATCTAAAACTAACTAAAACTGGAGGTTGTCAATACCATTGGCACTGAAAAGTAGCATGTACACACATCAATAAGTATTTCAGGAAAACAGACTGAAAATGAAAAAAAAAACTAAATATGTAGCCTTATGCTATGCCATGTTAATCTAGAGTGAATTTAACATAATCTTTCACCATTCTCTGCTTGACAAGATCATACATTATAATGCAGACCTTTTTATTTCTAAAATGTATTTATTAATTATGTCAATATTTTGACATGTCCATAAATGCCATGGAACGAGTCAACGAAAATGAAAGATTTGTTGTTAAAAATGGAATAAAATGACTCTATATATGTGTGACTATGATTGGTCAAGTGGTTCTTTCGTGTTTAAACAGAAACAGTCACATTTTCATCCTAATAGATCGATCAATTTATGAAAAAACCCAGAAATATTTGGTTAGAATCTTGAAATATAGTGCTTCTTGTTTACATCCAAATATGGAATTCTAGTGACGAATGATGGGGAAATATGCAAATAATCCATACTCTAATACGTGATTCTAGCTATTTTTACCAAATTTATTAATAAACATGCAATTGTTCCACTTAGTTAAAGAGTCTATTTTTAGCGCCATTTTTTTTTACAACATTTCATCAGCAGCGGTATCCCGAGTTCCAACGTTGATTTCAAGCAAACGATATCATAAATACACGTAGTCACGCATCAATCACGTTACAATTTTATTTAAAAAATGGATTCAATAAAAATGAATACATGGGGTGTCGACGTAAACAATGCATGGCCGCTCATTCGTAAAGCGTCATGTCTAAAAAAAATAGAGTTACGTCCCTTGATTTCGGGGATTTGACTTTGCATTGTTGGAGGTACGGAATCTGTGCGTGGCTTCCCGACTGTATGTAAGCACTTGTTAGATATTGGACTTGATATGACAGAAAATAGGATTTTTACCCTATGTCGTATGATAACTTGAGTAGTGTTTCTCAGAATGTTTTGAAATTTTATCAGCAGCTTACCGGTGAAGAGAGGAGGATCCCTTTCATTTTTGACGATTTTCACTTTGCCGTTCCAGAGTTATTGGACTTGATATGACGGAAAATAGGATTTTTACCCTATGTCGTATGATAACTTTGTTACTCAGAATGTTTTGAAATTTTATCAGCAGCTTACCGGTGAAGAGAGGAGGATTCCTTTCATTTTTGACAATTTTCACTTTGCCGTTCCAGAGTTATTGAACAATCTTATCAGTAATGTTTTGTTTATGGAAATAGGTTGGACAGATGTGGGGAGCGGGGGGTATATCTTAGTGAGCTGTGCTCACAGTAATACAACATGTACTAGTTAATTTTATGTTGTAGTTCAATGAATAAACATGTAGTAGTTATTAGTAAGTTGAGTTAGTATCAAAGATCTAATGCTAGTTCCCATGTTACGAAGAATACAACAAGGGAAACCAAGTACGCAACACTAACATTAGTTTCACCCAAATATACATTCTCTGCTGCTCGTCCTTCTTTGGTATTTTTACCAAGTTGTGATTTATTATCTGTTTGAACCTTTTTACCCATACTGAATATTGTTTCACAATAAACATTTGAATAGGGTATTACTAAAACATCAGATCCTGCCGCAATGTCACCAAGACACGATAAATCAGTTCTGCATTGTTCTCAAAAGAAATAATGGCTGCTTTAATACAGGGGTATTGGCTTGTCCAGCATTGTTTTTATTTCGAAAGAAATTGTTGTTTCTTTCTCGGTTTATCTGGCGTGCGAACGTTATTATTTTCGTCCGAATAATAAGAACAGTTTGAAGATACCAAAGGGGTAATCAGAATCTGTATGTCGAAGAAGAGCAGAGAGCACAATGGCCAAAAGAAAAAGTACAAAAGGACAAACAACGATCAACAAAACATACACATAAAACTAAAGATCTCATGCATTGTCAACAGGTTAAACTAGTCCGAACCACGTTCGTGTTATTTATTCAACAGAATTTACAACAACGTGACTTACAATCTTTCTACAAAAGAAAATAAATATTCAACTCAAATAGTTTCCTGGTAAATTCGGAAATTCCTGAGAATCGAACGGCTGTCCCGGTAGCCTGGTAAAGGGGTCAAGATTCCGGAGGCTCTGGGGCATCGGCATGTATGTAATTGTAGAGATTTAAATTAACTAATTTATATTGCTTGTTAATTGTAGAGGTTTAAATTAACTAATAAAGGTAATAACAAAATTACCGAACTCCGAACAATCTTACAAAGGGAAAGTCAAAACTCATAATTATATAAACAGACAAAATCAGTCAACAACCGGAAAACTGTGAAAACCGTAATGACCCTGACTTGGTACAGGCATTTCTAAAGAAATGGTGGGTTGAATCAGATTTTAAGGCGCCAAACCTCCCGCTCTCATTACGGTTCAAAGGTTCCGGCTGTCACTGTAACAGTATTTAAATACAGGAACAAAATAGGTAAAATAATTTATATTGCTTGTTAATTGTAGAGGTTTAAATTAACAAATTTATATTGCTTGTTAATTGTAGAGGTTTAAATTAACAAATTTATATTGCTTGTTAATTGTAGAGGTTTAAATTAACTAATTTATATTGCTTGTTAGTTGTAGAGATTTAAAATAACTAATTTATATTGCTTGTTAATTGTAGAGGTTTAAATTAACTAATTTATTTTGCTTGTTAATTGTAGAGGTTTAAATTAACTAATTTATATTGCTTGTTAATTTTAGAGGTTTAAATTAACTAATTTATATTGCTTGTTTATTGTAGAGGTTTAAATTAACTAATTTATATTGCTTGTTAATTGTAGAGGTTTAAATTATCTAATTTATATTGCTTGTTAATTGTAGAGGTTTAAATTAACCAATTTATATTGCTTGTTAATCGTAGAGGTTTAATTTAACTCATTCCTATTGCTTACTATTGGTAAATGAATTGCATTGTAAGCATAGAAATAAACTATAATGCAATTATTAGTCAGCATGTTGGTTTTTTTTGGCTAATCCTCGATTGACATGGAGTAACTAAAGGTTCTAGCGCATATGAGCCGGCATATTGATTTTTTGTAATTCAACATGTCAAAGGAATAACTAAAGGTTCTAGTGCTGATGAGCCGGCATATTGATTTTTTGAAATTCAACATGTCGAATAAAACGATATGATAGATAATAAAGACATCCAGTGTTTACGTTCTACACTGAAAAGTTTCATTTGACGTAACGAGATTTGAGATTTTATGACGTTTATGTGCCGAAGAAACATACAATATTTCGTGACATTTAATTTTTTCTTCAATTTTTAAACCATTTCTGAAGCCTAACTAGAGCTGTTTTTGTCCTGCACTAGAATAGAAATAAATGTGTTGTATTTGAGTAGTTACAGGCATCAATTGGGGATTTGACGGTCTCAAAATCCCTTTAGCTGGGTCCATGTACGCGCCACAAATTTTCAAATTCCAAATTGACGCCGGCAACTACCGGTATTCAAATACAATACAGTTATTTCTAAGATTATATAGCCAAGGCCAAATGTACTCTTCATTTTGGCCTGGCTATAACAATTGTTTTTGTGGGGGAACTAGCTGTATGCAGATACACATTCCTTGATATGGCATCAGTGTCAATCACTCATATAGATACTAAGTTCTCACAAATATATATAGTTCATTAAAATAGCGAATTCATATACAAAATAACATTTCCTAAACACAAAGTTTCCAATAAATATCCTAACACAAAGTTTCCAAAAATAATTTAGTATACCAGTATATTGTATGACTGTTTTTTACAACATTTTCCAAAGTTATTAAATACCAATTTTTCAATTACTCAATAATACATAATACATGTAAATGTTTTTAAATCCTCTAATTCCCAATAACTTTCTTTTAATCTTTACACCTTTAATCCTGAGTGACATTAATCCACAGACAATTAGATAAATAAATAAATAATCACCTGATATTTTCTTTTATCAATTATACATTTTCCCATCTATTATTTTAATTATTTGACTATGCTAAAATATATATACAATGTAGTAAAACTGTATTTTTGATAATCTATTCTGAAACATCCCAAATGTATAAAAGGTTATAATTAACTCATGCGCATTACTTGTTGATTGTAGATCTATGTAGAATTTTTTTTATGATTAATGCTTGATAATTGTAGGTGTAGAAACCACCCGCTTGTATATTTATCATTTTACATCTAGTGTTAGTAATTGTGTTGTGTTTTGTTTGTCTTCGTCTTGTGTCTTGTGAACCCAATGTTGCCAGTTTCTGTGGATTGTGTCTCTTATCATCAAATGTTTGGTTTTCAGGTGTTCCTGACAAAGATAAAGATAAAGAGAATAATACAGTAGCAATGTATGTATATTTCATAAAGTGAAGGAACGAGTACAAATAGAGAAATGTAGAGTTTTATTTACGCAGTATGAGTTTCGGAATACCTTTTTTATTTTAATGAATAGCCATGGTAAGGAAGCAAACGTTCATAATGAAATATAGACAATATAGGTCAATAATGAAATTAGCATAAACAATGTCAATAATCCATTGAAAGTTTTAGTAAGAATGGCATGTGAAACAAAATCCCAAGAATTTGCGAGTCAACATTTTACATTACATTTAAGTTGTTAAGAAGTAAAACAGAGCGAAAATCTTTTTCATAAATTAATAAACGAGGATGAATTATGAAATGTAAAGTTTTGTTAACCTGGTATAATCACAAAGGATCATGCCAGTTATTTACATTTCTTGGCTTGCTTGGTTATCTTTATTTCCAAAGCTACTTTGCTGATGTAAATTAATGTTAACATGAATATTCATTGGATGGACAACATTGGGTGTTGATCGGAAATCCAAGATAACAAGCACTGCATTGTACTCTGTTGGGGGGAAATATGTCTTATTAAAACTACAAAGCTGAGTAAGCCCAAACGACACTTAGATGATATTTGGATGGTCTTGTATATACCTTTTAGCTTTTTATTGGAGGTGCGGATTAGAAATTTAAGATGGCTTCCACCACAGAACATTGGTGAACATAGAAAATGGTAAAAATATCTTCTGATTAAATACAAGAAAGATGAATCTTAATTACCTATGTATGGTTATTAGATAATTATTTACAAGATGACTGTCATATCTGGACATAGTTAATGATGCATTAATATTCTCTGTAAGATCTTAAAACCAATTTGGCAACAATTTCCGATTACAACCTTTGAAGCAATGTGAATTGGACTGTTCCCTACCTAGTTTGATACTGATCAGAAAGCAAAGATACTGCAAAGGTATCATTATAATATCTGTCTAGTATATTAGGCCATTTTACATGAAAATCAATTCACATTTAAATATCTTAAACGCTTCTGGTGTCAATTCTTGTATCTGAATAAAACGTTCCAAGCAACAATGCATTTTGATTTGAAAACGTTCCCTCTCTTTGGCCATCTAACAGATACACATGTTAAGAATGATAGCTCTTGGTTTAGTTGGCATACTATGTATGTTAAACTGGCTTACATTACTAGTGTTGGGTGCCACTACTAGAGTAGAAACTGTTTAGCCCTTCCGATGCACCTGAGTTCACCCCTGATATTTAGTTCTTGTTTCTCAGTCTTGAGTTTTCTCTGTAGTTTGTTTTTGTATATCATTGTTTGTCCTATTGTCCCTTTTCTTTTGCCCGTTGAATTGTCCTTCTTCGACTTACTGCTTACCACTTTGTTTTTACTTTTAAACGAAAAACATAATACATTCATTATTTGGCCTTATTTTGATTATTAAATGTGATATTGCTTGAATATCATAAAATAGGCATTTGTTCTTCCTAGTCCACGTCTGATCATGCTCCGATTAGTTTGGTGGTGGCAGGCCGTTTTATAGAATGGAGAAACTGGAGTAGCAGGAGAAAACCTCCAACATTCTTAAATTAATTGATAGGAAATGTTTGACGATACCAAAAGGGTAATCAGAAGCTGTTCATTACATAAAGTTGTATCTAGTACACCTTACTATGGATGGGAAATGAGCTAAAACATTTCTCAACTCTACGTTAAAAGCGAGATTAAAATAATTAATTCGACTATATTTCATAACATAGGATATCTTGTTTTAGGAAAGATCACATCTTATTTTATTTAAGAAAAAACCTTTCAGATTCTAATAAAAAGCTCTCTGAAAAATATAAAATCATCATAAAATATGTTTGATGGTACCAAAGGGCTATTCAAAAGCCATAACTCGGAAAAAGACAAACAATACAATACACTACATGTATTTGTTATGTTCGGAGGACGTGCTTTGCAACAGAAAGTTAGTATTCTTATTTGTAATGTCTGTGTTCCTCTCCTCGCTGACTTGTTTTATTCCTATGAAACATACTTCATGCAGGAATTTGTAAAAGAAAACATGTAAGCAGCTAGCCTGCTCCTTTGATTTCATGGTCCGCTATATAGATGATATGCTATCAATGAAAAAATGGCACCTATGATGATCGCATAAACCCCATTAAACTTGGAAAATGTTGCCATAGTAAGGTTTTCTTGTTCATTTTGTTCAATTACATGTTTTCACGTTTTTAGTTCTGTGTTGTGATGTTCGCTGCAATTGTCACGAAGTTACGATGTTAGATTAGTCTCCCATTTGTTTTGTAGGGGGTTCATGTTCTATTTATGTTATTTGTATTTATTTATGTATGTTGGTGTCCAACACGATTTCCTTATAAGATAGTAGTCCTGTCGTTTAACAGTAACACAATGGGTGCCACTAGTGGAGCAGGAAATTCTTTCATATCCGAAGTTTTCAGTGGGCTTTGGGTTGCCCAAACCTTAGTTTTCTGTGTAGTATTTCGTTTACCATTGTTTTGTCTGTCTTCTTACTTTTTGTCATTATATTGTCTGTCCTTCTTCGATTATGGCATCTGATTACCCCTTTGATATCTACAAACTCTTTTTAATCAGTACATGTAATAATTATCTAAGCAGGTATTAATTTGTTGTTTAAATACCTTATATTTCAGTGTTTTGGCTATTGTAGTTCCATGTATATTGGTAGGAGCTATGATAATAGCTTATTTTGTGTACAGATCACGTAAGTAGAGTAAATCAGAGAAATAAAGTTACATTTTAATGCTTGGTGCTTTAACCATTCATATGATTTTCTTCTATCATCATATGTAGCACTATCATGTAATTTAATCAACACCGCCCAAATATATTGTCTTTAGTGTACAGGTTGGTAAATAGCTTGTATTACCGTTGAAATGAAACCGTACACTTCTTGTTTCGTGACGGTCAGTTTTATTGGTGGAGGAAACGGAAACCACCGATCACCCGCAAGTTGCTGACAAACTTTATCACATAGAAATCACATTTAGTATTATTAAATACCCTATATTTCAGTGTTCTGGCTATTGTATGTATAATAGTAGGATTTACCATAGCAATAATGGTTTACAGATTATGTAAGTAGAGTAAATCAGAGTGTGTTCCTTACTTATTTATAAATTTACATCAATTAATGCTGTGCATACAATGTTATGAAAAATCCAGGGGTTTACATGGGTTCTAAAGATATAGATATAACTATTATATGACCTAACTGTTTCTATGGGCAATATTCGAGAGTAAAAAAATCTCAGCTGACTGAAAAAAATACTTTTCTGAATGATATTGATATTTTAATAAATTTATTGTTCTCATTATATGACAGTTAAGCTTCCTATCTACATGTATATGGGTTTATCATATTTTGTTTCGTTAATTTTTTTCTTCCATTTATAAATTTTATCTTAAGCTTAGATATTTTGTTAAAGAGCTTAGCTTTAGATCTCTTTTCCTTTTCAAGAAATGAACTGTGATATTTGTTTTGATATTTGTTTCAATGGAATTTAAAATGATATGAGAAGTGACCAATAAAAACCAGTGGAATTATAATCGCTTTTTTGTTTTGTTTTTGGTCACCTAACAAAATCTGGTTTCAGGTCATGTCATGTAACCTTTCATTCATCTTCTACCGTTCAATATAGCAATTTCTATTGCCCAATCGGACAATAGCTCTCAGCGTGTGCTTGAATTTGCAGTAAGCGAAGCGAATAATATAACTTACTATTTTTAAAAACGATCTAGATTACTTTTAGTTTGGAGACAGCATGTCAATAGACAAATCGACAAAGCATCAGCTATGTTTTGTTCATTGGATTTTAAGTTCTCAACATTTGGGAGGCAAGTCACTGATTGGTTGGTTGGAAATATTACCCCTGATATGACCCCTTACGGAATGTTATGGTATTGTCAATAAAAATACACCCCCAAAAACGTCTAATATTAATTCGAGTGCTTTAGAATGTAAATATTGCTCGTCCGGAATAAAGGTAAACATTTCATAATCTTATTAACTTTTACATTTTCAGGAATTAAAAAGAAAAGACCGACACCAACAGGTATTTATCCATATTAGGGTTTATGGTTAGATAGTAAAAGAATTTATTTGAAATGATGAAATATACTATAAATATGATCATATTGCTTCTCCTAACCATGACTAAACAATATGGAGCCCGGATGGTTCAATGAGTTAGGTAGTTGAATAACCTAACAACTAATACAGTCTATCACCAATACGGCATGGGTTTGCGCCTGACTTCGTAAATTATGAAAAAGGTGCACTCGACTCGCAAGTGATAAAGTGTACCAGTTGCTTGCCCATGGTCGGTGGTTCTCTTCGGGTATTCCGGCTTCTTCCACCACTAATACTGGTCGACATGATATAGCTGGAATATTGCTGAAAGTGGTGTTAAACACAATAACTCAAATCAAATCAAATCGCTAAACAATAAAAACAGAGTATTAAGTAAATAAACCGAAGGGGCAATCACGAATGGACAATCCAGAGAAACTGGCAACACTAGGTACACAAAACACAGGACGAAGACAAACAAACCAAAGAAGAAACAAAACACACACAACACAGTACTATGCCCAAACAAACACAAATAATGTAAATTAGACATGAGCCCTCCTACAAACAACTGGAGGTCAAGACAAACCAGACAATCGTTAATATGCGGAAATAGTAACGGATATCACAACACAGAGTTAAGAAAGTCAAGACACATGATAGGAGAACACAAAAAACTAAAAACATGAGCAACAAGGACCCCATTAAAGCTATATTAACTATTGATATTTCTACTTCTCATGTGAAAGACACCTCAAACATTTAGTATTTCTTAAAATCCTATGAAATATATACAATTTAATGAAACTCTCATAAACTGCTGAATAAATTATGGCAGACATTACATGAGTAATAATTAAATTAAATTGTGGTTTTGAAAATGTTAGTTTAAAAAAAAAATTAATTAGGAATTATCTTCTATCGTGCATCATTATTCGATGGACTTGGACATTAGACATTTTTTAAATTACAAACCTCAATTTTGTAGAAGAATGTCCATTAAAAGATCCTGTGTCCAAATTAATGTTATGTGTACATGAAATTCAAAATGTCAATCTCCTTATATGACTTACTGTAATTGTATTCTAAATAATATTGTAATTGGTGCATTTATTTATATTGTCCGTGTCCACCACGTGTCCATACAACAGAAAGTCATGAATTATTTGGATATGTGGAAGGTGGTGTTACCCCTCGAGTGTGTTATTTTGCGTTGTATCGTTATTATCTTTCTACCCAGATCCTTCATTTTCTCTAAACCATTATTGACTAAGAAATTTTGGGTATATTATGGTAGTGTCAAGCAAACTTGGCAGGAATGCTCCTTGTATGGTTTTCGTTCAATTTGGAAATTCAATATGACACTAGAGTCAATTATTATTGATAACATTTCAATTTTTGATGACAAGTCCCTTATTTAATCCTATAAAAAGAAATCCAATGAAGCCACCATTACAGGACAGTTTAAAACCCCTGCTGGAAAATAAATTAAAAACAACATTCTACAAACTAGATTGTACCTAAACTGTACATGAATAATCACGGATATTCACTTGAAAACTTTTTATTTTTAGCGTAACTGTCCAATGAATGTTAATTTAACTTATAATAATTTCACGTTACAATTAATAGATGATGTCCTTCTATCTCTTTGAACTAAAAATATACAGCTACATGTATGTCATATTTATTCATTGACCTACACCTTGAACTGTGAGGTCCGGTTAGGAGATAATTTCAATTTCCCCATTGTGAATTTTCCATTTATGTGTAGCAACATTTCAGCACCATGTGAATATGGAGTATGCTATTCCAGACTTCTGGTTCCTATCGGGATATCCGTGATAGAGGATTCCTCCTTACAAATAAGTACTGAACCAGACGTTCCTGGTGGTTAGGTTGAAGTTACCACTTCAAACGTTTTACGGTCATCATCATGACTCGGTTAACCAGAATATCAGTGTTATGAATGACCATGAATAAATGTGTTCAGTTTGTCTCTTAGTTCCTCATTCTTGACTTAAAAAAAGATTCATAGCAAGAGTAACACTATTGGAGCATGAACTGGTTCCCTTCCCCTGGTTTTAAGTGGTGATCATGATATCCAGTCTTTAGATTTATGTGTAGTATTTTGTAGTCCATGGTTTGTAATCATAGTTTGTGTCCTTATGTTTTTGGCAATTATTTTGTTTGTCCTTTCATTGATGGCTTCTGATACCCCTTTGATATCTTCAAATCTTTCTTAGCTTAGAAATTAAAATTAACCACGAAAACAGGCAGATCTAAGGTGCCAAAAAGGGTCGTTTGCTTCATTATTTTCCTCATTAAAGTCTCTGAATGCAATATGCAAATGATTTGTATGGCTGTTGCTGTTCCCAAGATACAAGGGGTCGAAATTCAAACGCTCCAAAATGTTCCCTTTTTTTTAGTGCATTCCTTACATAATTTTCTGTCTTGGTATTTAAACAGATCTGAGCTAGCTCATATTGTTTCCGAGATAAAGGAGGGCAGAGGACCAAAGGATGCCACCATGCATCCATGCAGTCCTGCCTAGAGCATTCTAACAGATGTCTTGTAACTCTTATTCTTTAAAAGATATGAAGTTCCAAAAGTGACCAAATCAAATGTCCAAACTTTTAAAGTTCTATTTCATTTTTTCCCTCAAAATATGTCGACTGGATTGAACACAAACTGAATGAATAACCAGTTGGCCGATACAGGCTCATGTGAGCCTCAGGTTAAACATGTATTTCGTATTCAACTAATTTCTTAATTAACGATCAATCTTGATTAATATTATATATCTTATTATACCCTCACTCATAGAGAGGGGGCTATATTGCAATCACCTTGTCCGTCCATTCGTCCGTTAGTCTGTCCGTCCGTTTGTCCATCCGTTCACACTTTCGTAACAGATATCTCAGCTTCTACTGGAAGAAATTATTTTATATTTGATATATGGCTTTGGCATGGTGACTTGTACCGTGTCTCCCCTTTCCAGGTTTACTGCACATCTACTTCCTGTTTACCACGCGACTTAGAATTGTTCATGTTTGTCGTAATGAAAACTTTCATAACAGATATCTCGGCTTCTACTGGAAGAAATGATTTTATATTTGATATGTGGCTTTGGCATGGTGACTTGTACTGTGTCTCCCCTTTCCAGGTTTACTGCACATCTACTTTCTGTTTACCGTGTGACTTAGAATTTTTCATGTTTGCCATAATGAAAATTTTCGTAACAGATATCTCAGCTTCTACTGAAAGAAATGATTTTATATTTGATATATGGCTTTGGCATGGTGACTTGTACCATGTCTCCCCTTTCCAGGCTTACCGCACATCTACTTCCTGTTTACCGTGTGACTTAAGAATTTTTCATGTGTTTACAGCATTATCTGGTAATGAGTGTTGAGATATATACAAATTTGACACAAATGAATGAGTGGGGGTATTCTTAGCACGACGTAGCGTGCAACATCTTGTTTTGTTTCTTCTACCAGGCACTGAAGAGGGGGGTCTGACCTATAATCCGACAGTCCGATAGTCCGACAAATGCTTTATTTCTTTGAAAGTTAACACTTTAACATGTGTAATATGGGGCCAGAAACCGAACCGTTTACTCACCAAGGAAAGGTCCAGAACATCGGAAACACGATATCATATACGGACAAACAATTGGCAGGGCCACACAAGAACTAAAAAAAACACATATGAACAACACGGACTCCATAAAAACTTGGATCCAGTCGTGATGAACTGGTAGTGTAAGTATCCCGTATATTTTTTTGTTAGCGACTACTTAAATACAGGCTTTATTCAAGTAGCGTGTAGCCGAGTCCAGCCAAGAAAAGTCACTATTGAAAAGAAAGATGAAATAAATGGAAAAAAAAAAAAAGAAATACAAAAAAAAAAGGGAAATGACAAAAAGAAGAGCGTACCAGTGTCCCCCGCCCTTTATCATGGAATATTTATGTTAAAAAGCAATGTTGACACATCAATAGAGCTGGATACAATAATGTGTGCGAATTGATTGATTGATTGATTGATTGATTGCTTAAGGTCCAGCAAGCAATATTTCAGTCATATTCAGGATGAGAAAAGTTTGTAAGCAAAAAATCTCTTCCGACGACAAGTTGGTCCTATTTTTATTCCCCGGGATTCCGACGGGTAACCCTGCTATAGTCGCCTTCTACGACAAGCGCATATATAAAAAGTTACGATTGAAGGAATTGTCCCTAAGTGACCCCTTATAACACGGAAAGAAACAGCATTGGAATATGACAAAATAAACAACTTTGCCATGATACGCCCCCCACCCCCTTTGTGACAATTGAAGGTCAGTTGCCCAGCGTGAGAACAGTAATTAATATGCTGTATTTTTTAAACCAATTAATTGTATATATACCATATGAAAACTGGCGTTTTCCAAACTGTCTAAAATCACACCTCTCACTTGCTCCCCCTTTTATCAATACAATGTATGTCACGACGTGACCTATCAGTAAAAGGGGGAACAAGTGAGAGATGTTATCGTACGAGGCATGGACGAACAGCGATATGCCATAATAAGCCCGTATTTTGACGGGCGTGAAAAAATGAATGACCCATATCCTGAAATTACGAAAATATCATTTTTGGCCAAATTATTTTTCAAAACTTTCATCAGTTTAAAGCATTTGTCGGATTGTCAGATTATAGCTACGGCCCCCTGAAGAGGAGATTTAAGTTTTGAATAATTCAAACAACCAAATTCAGAAGAATCCTAGACATCTCGGTACCTGGACATTTCGGTACTGACTTGGACATCTCGGTACTCGGTTCTGGACATTTCGGTACTGACCTGGACATCTCGGTACTCGGTACTGGACAGTTCGGGACTTGGATGAGACAATATTCGGTACTGACCACAATATTTTTCTACTAGTAGTTCTTTAATATATGATTCAAAAGTGGATCGATATGTGTTTTTGATCATTCCAGTGTAGATCGATCCCGGAGATCATTGTTTTTGTATATTGATTTTTATTTATATTTTCATTATTTTGACCCCCATTTATTATTTACAAAAGTAATTATGCAAATTATGAAATTCAGCGTGCTTGTTAAGAAAGCACCGGTACTTTCATTTCATTAAAACGGACTGATTTATTGCTTTTCCCCACAAGAATTCTTCATACTTTGTAGTGGCGTTACCAATTATGCTATGTGTGTTCGTGTGAGTAACTGAGGAAATTGTCAGTGCTTTCATTATACGACATTTCTTGATTTTCTGTTTATAATTTGGGGGGTTAAATAATATACAAAAGTGATACAATTAGATAAAAAGGTCTTACCAGTGTTTCATAATCTGTGCTGCCACTGTGAACACTGGTCACACTGTAAAGCCTCCTGTCTGGGACGGACATTGCTGCCACAATTTATACACGGATACTCCTTCATTTTGCAGTTTGAATCTCAAATTAGGGTAACCCTCCATTATATATCGGCTTGGCAAATATTTCTCAAATAAAATTCAGCTTGTATCGTCTTTTGAAGTCAAACAAAAGATTAAAGCATTGATCTATGATTAAAGAAATTAAATTTGGTAATTAAAGCTATCTAATTAACACATTTATGTAATCAAAACAAATGAAAATAATCATCCCGTTAAGTTTATCTGTGATTTATTGATAAAGGGACTTAGTTATCAAAACAAAAGTTATTTACAAATATTAATGAATTGCCTTTTTGATGTCCATTTAATTAAAGATGATTAAAAAAAAAACACACACAAATTTGTATAAACAACATCTACATGTAAAAAAAAATTTTAGAAAGTTTTTAAATTCAATCAAATTATTTTTATTATTCAGTTCCGAGATATCCTGATACCATTCAGAATGAACAAGGTAAAATCAAATTGTATCATCCAATTTAGGTCAGGTCCAAACTGATTATTTCTGTAGAGTTAGTATTTTGGATCGACAGATCAATCCAACCAATCTCATTACAATTAGATCTTCTTACTTGCTCATTTGTTTCACCTGGCCACTGTGAACGCACTCTGTAGATTGTGTGTTTCTATCCATTTGAACTAGAAATAAAAGACACCACAGATACAGTTATGTCAGATTCATACCATGACCTACACCTTGAAATTAACAGCGAGAACAAAACGTTATGACAAAGGAGATGATTTCAATTTCCCCATTGTAAATATTCCATTTATGTGTAACAACATTTCAGCACCACTTACATATGGAGTATGCTATTCAGACTTCTGGTTCCTATCTGGATTTCCGTGATAGAGGATTGCTGCTTATAAATAAGTACTGAACCAAATGTTCATGACTCGGTTAATCGGAATATCCATGGTTCCCTTCCAGTTCAACCCTGTATTGTTTGTCCTTTCATTGATGGCTTCTGATACCCCTTTGATATCTTCAACGTATTCTTTGCTTAGAAATCAGCCACGGAAACAGGAGGGTCTAAGGTGCCAAAAAGGATCTGTTTTGTTTTTGTATGTTGGTGTTTATTTTTCACACAATTTTGATGAATGCTTTCTTCTTTGTATTCCTCATTAATGTCTCTGAATGTAATATGCAAATGATTTTGTATGGTTGTTACTGTTCCCAAGATACAAGGGTTTGAAATTGGACCAAAATCAAAACTTTCCAAAAAGTCCAATTTTTTTCAGTGGATTCCTTAAGTAATCTCCTGCCGTGGTATTTAAAGAGATCTAATCTAGCTCATATGATTTCCAAGATAAAGGAGGTCAGAGGACCAAAGGGGGGCCACCATGAATGCATGCAGTCCTTCCTAGAGCGTTCCCACAAATGTGTTGTAACTCTGACTGTTTCCATGATATGAAGTTCTAAAACGGACCAAACCAAACGTCCCAACTTTTAAAGTTCTTTTTAATTTATTATTTTTTTATTTTTGAATATCGACTGAATTGAAGACAAACTGAATGAATAACCAGTTGACCTATACAGGCTCATGTGGGCCTCTGGCTAAACCTGTATGTCATAATCAACTAATGTTTTGATTAACGATGAATCTTGATAAACATTATATATCTTATATGTTTTCTTCTTCCAGGTACTGACATGGAAATGGAACCTTTGAATGATTCGAAAAACCAACAAGGTAAGACCTATATAGGTCAGGTCCAAGCTGATTGCTTCTGTCAAGTAAATATTTTGGATCGACAGACCAATCCAAACATTCTAATTAAAATTAGATCTTCCTACTTGCTCATTTGTTTTGCCTGGCCACTGCAAACACACTCTATAGATGGTGTCCTTCTATCCATTTGAACTAGAAAGAAAAGACACCACAGATACAGTTTCGCAAACTCATACCTTGAACTACACCTTGAAATTAACAGCGAGAATGAAACGCTATGACAAGAGATGATTTCGATTTCCCATTGTGAATTTTCCATTTATATGTAGCAACATTTCAGCACCACATGCATATGGAGTATGCTATTCCAGACTTCTGGTTCCTATCTGGATTTCCGTGATGGAGGATTGCTGCTTATAAATAAGTACTGAACCAAATGTTCCTGGTGGTTAGGTTAAAAAGATCACTTTAAGAGTTTTACGGTCGTCATCATGACTCGGTTAATCGGAATATCCATGGTTCCCTTCCAGTTCAACCCTGGTTTTAAGTGGTGATCATGATATCCAGTCTTTAGTTTTCTATGTAGTATTTTGTAGTCCATTGTTTGTAATCATCGTCCTGTCCTTATGTTTTTGGCCATTGTATTGTTTGTCCTTTCATTGATGGATTCTGATACCCCTTTGATATCTTCAATGTTTTCTTTGCTTAGAAATCAGCCACGGAAACAGGGGGGTCTAAGGTGCCAAAAAGGGTCTGTTTTGTTTTTGTATGTTGATGTTTATTTTTCATACAATTTTGATGAATGCTTTCTTCTTTGTATTCCTCATTAATGTCTCTGAATGTAATATGCAAATGATTTTGTATGGTTGTTACTGTTCCCAAGATACAAGGGTTTGAAATTGGACCAAAATCAAAGCTTTCCAAAAAGTCCAATTTTTTTCAGTGGATTCCTTAAGTAATCTCCTGCCATGGTATTTAAAGAGATCTGATCTAGCTCATATGGTTTCCGAGATAAAGGAGGTCAGAGGACCAAAGGGGTGCCACCATGAATGCATGCAGTCCTTCCTAGAGCGTTCCCACAAATGTGTTGTAACTCTGACTGTTTCCATGATATGAAGTTCCAAAACGGACCAAATCAAACGTCCCAACTTTTAAAGTTCTATTTAATTTATTAATTTTTTTTTTTGAATATCGACTGGATTGAACACAAACTGAATGAATAACCAGGTGACCTATACAGGCTCATGTGGGCCTCTGGTTAAACTTGTATGTCATATTCAACTAATGTTTTGATTAACGATGAATCTTGACTTGGTTAACCATTAAAGAATATCTGTCTTATGAATGACCATGACTGTGTTTTCCTCTTTCGTAATTTATTATCAGATTTATAACAAGAGTTACATTAGAGGAGCAGGGACTGGTTCCTTCCATTTCACCCCTGGTTTTAAGTGGTGATCGCGATGCCCAGTCTTTCGTTTTCTGTGTAGTGCTTTCCATGTCCAAAAGTTCGTGGTGGTTAGGTTGAAGAGATCACTTTAAAAGTTTTACGGTCATCATCATGACTCGGTTAACCAGAATATCAGTGTTATGTTCAGTTTGTCTGTGTTATGAATGACCATGAATAAATATGTTCAGTTTGTCTCTTAGTTCCTCATTCTTGACTTAAAAAAAGATTCATAGCAAGAGTAACACTATTGGAGCATGAACTGGTTCCCTTCCCCCGGTTTTAAGTGGTGATCATGATATCCAGTCTTTAGATTTATGTGTAGTATTTTGTAGTCCATTGTTTGTAATCATTGTTTTTGTCCTTATGTTTTTGGTAATTGTATTGTTTGTCCTTTCATTGATGGCTTCTGATATCTTCAAATCTTTCTTAGCTTAGAAATCAGCCATGATAACAAAAGGGTGTAAGGTACCAGAAAGGGTCTGTTTTGGTTTTGTATGTGGATGTTTATTTTTCATACAATTTTGACGAGTGTTTTCTTTTTTATATTCCTCATTAAAGCCTCTGAATGTAATATGCAAATGCTTTTGTCTGGCTGTTACTGTTCCCAAGATACAAGGGGTCGAAATTGGACCAAAATTCAAACTTTCCAAAAAATCCCATTTTTCCCCCAGTTAATTCCTTATATTATTTTCTGTCTTGGTATTTAAACAAAAGTGAGCTAGCTCATATTGTTTCCGAGATAATGAAGGTCAGAGGACCAAAGGAGGCCACCATGCATGCAGTCATGTCTAGAGTGTTCCAACAGATTTCTTGTAGCTCTTACTGTTTAAAAGATGTGAAGTTCCAAAAAGGATCAAACCAAACGTTCCAACTTTTAAAGTTCTATTTCATTTGTTAATTAAAAATGTCGACTGGATTGAACACAAACTGAATGAATAACCAGTTGGCCGATACAGGCTCATGTGGGCCTCTGGTTAAACACTTATGTCGTATTCAACTAATTTCTTAATTAACGATAAATGGAGAATCAACAAGGTAAAATCAAATTATACCATCCTATTTTGATCAGGTCCAAGTTGATTGATTCCGTCAAGTAAATATATCAATTCTACAGACCAATCCTAATTCTAATGAGATTGACACCCCCCCACCCTAACTGAAATACAAAAAAAAATGCATTAGGAAAACTGAACATCTATACGCATGTTTTAGCTTAAGGCGAATCTGTTGATGTCTTTTATTGTGTGTTCATGTTTCTTAGGACATTGAATTGTTTTAGCTACATATTTGAGCTCACATAACCAATGGCCATATGTCCCTTTTTTAGCTCACCTGATCCAAAGGGTCATGTGAGGTATTGCCATCACTTGGTGTCCGTCGTCCGTCCGTTAACTTTTTCATATTTTAATCTACTCCTCTGAAACAACTGGGCCAAAAGGAACCAAACTTGGCAGAAAGCATCTATATAAGGTCTTCTATAAAGTTTCTTCATTTCGTCCCATTCCGCCAACAAATATGGCTGACAAGGGCAATTCTTGTTTCTGAATGGCTAATGTTAAAAAAATCTTCTCCTCTGAAATTCTTTGGCCAAATGGAGCCAAACTTGGCAGAAAGCATCTATGTAAGATCCACTATAAAACTTCTTCATTTGGTTCCATTGGGCCAACAAACATGGCCACTGTTACTAAAAATAGAACATATGGTAAAATTGCACGTTTTTGGTAATAACTCAAAAACCATTAATAATATCAGAAATCTGATGGTGTAAATATGATCAGCACAGCAAGATCTAACTACCCTGAAATTTTGAAGAAAATCTGATTACCTATCTTGGAGTTATTGCCCTTTTTTCATCAAAATTTAATACTTTTCATCCTTTATTTCAATAAACTATAAGAGTCAGAGATAGATGTTAAGTGTAAACTGAAAACATGTTCAGCTTGTCAAGATCTACATGCCCTGCAATTTTGAAATAAATCTGATTAACCGTCTAGGAGTTGTTGCCCTTTTTTTCATCATTTTTTTAGCTCACCTGGGCCATGTGGGGTATTGCCATCACTTGGCGTCCGTCATCCGTCCGTTAACTTTTTCATATCTTAATCTTCTCCTCTGAAACAACTTGGCCAAAGGGAACCAAGCTTGACAGTAAGCATCTATGTAAGGTCCTCTATAAAGTTTCTCCATTTCGTTCCGTTCCACCAACAAATATGGCCACCAAGGGCAATTCTTGTTTTTGATTGGCTACTGTTTAAAAAAGTCTTCTCCTCTGAAACTGCTTGGCAAAATGGAGCCAAACTTGGCAGGAAGCATCTATGTAAGATCCTCTATAAAGCTTCTTCATTTGGTTCCATTCGGCCAACAAACATGGCCGCCAAGATTAATTCTTTTTTCTGATTGGCTAATGTTAAAAAAATCTTCTCCTCTGAAACAGCTTGGCCAAATGGAGCCAAACTTGGCAGGAAGCATCTATGTAAGGTCCAAACCTGGCATAGATGGTCCCTGGGTGTGTCCCTTTCAAAATTGTGTCCGACAGCCCCACCCTCCATTCAAGATGGCTGCTGTTTTTTAAGGTAATGATTATCTCCCTTTGAAATTTGCTTCAGTATCATTCTATTGTCAGGTGAGCGATACAGGTTCAGTGGGCTAAGCTTCTAGTTAATAATCAGTCATTGGTTGTTTTTTTGGGAATTGTTTATTTTAAAAATAAAGAAGTGTTAGATACAGATGAATTTCAATACATATGTAACATTTTATTTTATCCTCCATAATTTTTAATATAAATTATTATCCTTGGACAATATTTCAATATTAAATTTCTTCCAATGCTATTAAATATTTTCCAGATGAGGTGGAAGAATTTTAATATCAAAATATATCCATGGATAACATTGCACATTATAACTTTTCTTTTGACTCTTTCATTTGCATTCTGTGAGTACCTTTGGTCTTGTATATATGCAACAATATCATTATACTCATCTTCTTCCATTATTCAATATCGACTTACCAATGAATCAAATTTTTAATATATTTAAACTTACATGACTTGATTGTATAATGGGTTTGAAGATTACTTAATCTGTCATTTAAATTGACAGTGTTCTGACTAATATATTTACCTGTAAATTTTATTTATAAAATATTTTCCAGTTGGGTGAGGTGATTTATTAATCAGCGTCAGAAATAATATTACATACCTTAGTATAAAATATTATTCGAATTAGCTTATTTGATGGATCGGGTGATTTATCAATGAGCATTGGAAATAATATTACAGATGCGTCTCGTGATTTAATCATCCGCGTCGGACATAATATTACATACCTTAGTATAAAATATTATCCGGATTATCTTATTTGAAGGTTCAGGTGATTTATCATTAATCGTCGGAAATAATATTCAATTCAAATATTTTATTGAAATATTACAGATGCATCTCATGATTTAATAATCAGCGTTGGAAATAATATTATGTACTAGTTTATTGTACACTAGGATATTTTTTCATAGCGATGGAAAGTATTTTATTATAAAATGTTTACCGTATAAACATAAAATTTAATATTAAATTCTTTCCAACGGTTAAAATTTCAACCGAAAAAAATTATGTCTTACGCATACACTATAAATGATAAATACACAAAATAATATATATGTATATAAATATATTTTGTTTTTATGCAAGCAATTTGAAATACAACAACAAATTTAATACAACATGTATCCAAAGATAAGCAGCCATTCATTGCCACCTCAACATTAAGCCATTTAATTTATGAATTTCCTCTGTCTGTTTTGGGGATATGTAAAAAGTGGAGTTGTTCTCTACTTTTATATAACATTTGAGTTATTGAAGACCTCCTTGTAAGTGTGGGATTTCTCCCTTATATCTCCACCTGTATATATAACATTCTAAAATTAATATTCTAAAAAACAGGATATGATTGATTGTATTTTGATTCTCAATGAAACTTTGAAACTTTTTATTACACTAAAGGCCCCACATAAAGCATGATAGTACAAATAATTATAAACAATTAAACAACATGTAATGAACATGTATACAAAATATGAAACATATTTATGTAATTGCAAGGCAATATTAACACTTGTAAGTATTACTTGAATACAGACATGACTATTTAGCATATTTTGATAAACCAATGAGTACATACTTATCATCACTGTTCATTAACTCACTAAATCTAATTGTATTTGGAATATTATATAAATACTCAGGAATAAATTGCAACTATCAGGTATTCCAAGAGTTATCTCCCTTGCATATATAATGGAAGAGCAATACCAGAAATCATTAAAAAGTTTTTAACATAAAACAAAATATTTTGAACTAAATACAATTCCAAAATTCATGTAGCATATTTTCATTAGTTTCCATACAAAAAGTACATAATTCTGTTTCTTTAAGTCCACATTTGACAGGCAAAATTCTGTGCACTAGTTTAAACTGAAAGTTTTGTAGTTTTGTATCTTTATTTATCATCAGTCATTGTTATCTTATCACATTTTAATCTTCAACTTGAAAACCATTAGGCCAAATTAATTATACCGTTTGAGGTCCCTCCACTTTTAATCCAAATGGCCAGCGTAACTTAAATTAGAAATGAACATGGCAATTTTACCCTGTAATGTTTTCATTGATTTAAAACACAGATTGTGTAAATATAAATACAGTAATCGATGTTATATTTAGACAATATTTACATTATATGCCTCATTTACAATTGCAACCGCATCGCTGATATAATGGTCGATAGGGTCAAACCAAAGACTATGAAATTGGTATGTGTTGCTTCTCCACTAAGCACGCAGCATCAAGGAGAAAGAGCAAAGACTGGTTTGCTCGAAATCAGGATAATGTGTCCGAATGAAGCTGAATGTAAAACATGTTTTGACCATATTGAGTTTGAACAAAATATCAAGCACATAACCGATGCGTCAGTACCAATGCGATATCGACTGGGGTATGGTGTGTTTATAAAATAATGCATTAGAAAAGTTTAATTTTTGGCTGCTAAGGAACAAGCACTTGTCTCTTGATCAACATAATTATGAACTCGTTGTGTTGATAAAAATTTTTTTTAGAAAAGTTTATTTTGGCTGCTAAGACACAGCACTTGTCTCTTGGACAATGTATTTTTACTATCAGCACTAATCTCTATATTAGTGTGAGTAGAGAAGACATGTTGATTAAAAGACAGGTGCATTTGCGCTGAGTACTTGACGAACCAACTTCTTTTGATTCTAGATGTCTTTCTTGGAAGATTCCCGGATTAAAGGCAGCGAAAAGAAGCAAAAAATGACAAATTGCATTTTATAAGATTTTAGGTTTCTGTTTTATGTTGTTTTTCTGCCTGCCAACTCCGTTATCATGCTGTATATTCATCAGAAAGTAGTTTTACTCCACA
The DNA here is from genome assembly GCA_963383655.1 of Bathymodiolus septemdierum. NCBI lineage: Eukaryota > Metazoa > Mollusca > Bivalvia > Mytilida > Modiolidae > Bathymodiolus > Bathymodiolus septemdierum. Next base: position 117,190,809 of record OY726519.1, read on the forward strand.
TTTATACCGTTAGTCATAGCTCTGTCATACAGTTTGAAATAAGCCCTTCCTGTGAAAAAACTCACGACAAAGTGGCCTCTTTCTACCTCTTTCATTAAATTGGCATCATGTCTACATTTCTCATCATTTGCATCCGTCGTCTTCCAAATCTGTAAGTGCCTTTTTACCCTATTTGGCCAAAATGGAAAGTAGCTTTACAAAAATGTTCCTTTGCTAGACTTCCTCAGCTTTTGTAATATTTGGTGTGGATCCAAAATTCAGCATGTCTGCCATGGGAAATTTATTTCAAAAATAGATATCTCTTGAACATCTGAATAATTTAAATCGGAAATTTGTATAAATATTCTTGGATAGTCCTTTACGAAAAGTATACATTTAATGTATGGATAGGAGATCCAAGATGGCTACAATTGGCCGGATTGTTCCGTCAAAGAACCAGCACAAAGTTAAAAAAATTGTGTTTGTTAGAAATACAAGATGGCCATCATCGACTAAAAATTCATCACTAAACCAGAGGGATAATAGCAACAATAAAATCATACTATTATTTGCCAATGTCTTCTTCTTCAAAACAAGCACAAATGATGGAATCAAAGGTTTTGATCATTTGATTGTCCTTTATAAAGTGTAAAGTTTGATGAGAATTAGATACTCAATACGGCTGCTATGGCAGTAGAAATTAACATCGTGGGAATCATGTTTAGCAAATTTGTCTCTCTGAAACCTAACCAAATAAATACAAGCGTAACTGAACTCTTCCTTGAATAGGCATTACATAGTTTTATGTTGACCAGAAATCAAAAATGGTCGAAGTAACTGCAGGAAGAAATTTAACAAGGCTCAATGTGAAAACTTTTAAATATGTAAATCTCAGAAGTCATAAACCTGATTAAAGCTAAAATGTACAATAACGTTCATAAGAAAAAATAGATACATGTAATTTATAACAAGTTGAACGGTACGGGCTCAGAAAAGAGGTCTATTTGTTGATATTGGTGGAATGGTTGGTCATCGCTGATTAAACTGTCTGTTCTTTATTAGACTAGATTCCAGTATTGTTATTGCTATCTTATCAGTACAGATTAAACAAGTTGATCCAGTTTTTCCATCTCATTTAATGACACGCTATTAAAATAAATATTATGTAATAAATAGCAGAGCTGACTGATGGATATTTCTGTATCTCACTTCTACAGTTGGAATCAAAGATTTAAAAATGATCCATTTAAGGTTAGAAAAAACCAAAAATGTTCAACCTTACAACCAAGCTTAACTAATAGTTTCCGATACAAAGGGAGGTAAATGTTAATTATACAATACATTCAGCAGGATATATTCAATTGATCATGCAATGTAAGGGTTGACATTTTACTCACATGTGAAAAACACTTACATGATGGCATCATCTCGCTAAGAGTAGGGTTTGTGTCTATAATTATAGTCTAACCCTGCCACTTTTTATTGAAGTGTCTGTACCAAGTGAGCGGTTATATGTATGTTATTGGTATCGATTTTGACTGTTTCAGCTATTGGATTTTGAAAAGGTCTGTGTGGTATGTTTTTTTTTTATATGAATTGGTCTATGCCAAATATAGTAAAGTATTGATGTGGTTTATTTACAATATATTTGTAGGCATGTTAACAAGAAGAGCGAGAGAAGGTGTTGATGCTTTGGAAAAAAATAAAATAATTCTGTTGACTGGAATCGATGGCATTGGTAAAACATTTACTGCAAAAGAAATTATAAAATTGTATTGTGGAAGACATCACGATTTTAATAAATCAGATCAATCAAACCTGTACAGATTACAGGTAAAACCTCATATAAATTATTTTCTATCAGATAGGTTTCAAACTTATGGCAAAAAGTGCATTGTCTTCATGGATGATTTCCTTGCAAATCACTATGTAAAATATTTAAAAGAAGATCTTGATATTCTTAAAATGGTATACAGGACCAAACATGAATGTCCAGGAACTGTTGAAGTTGTTCTGACAGTTGACAACTCATGTATAGAATGGTGGGAAAGCGAACTTCAACAGTGTGGATTACTTTCAGCAATTTATGTTATAGACTTAAATAAAGGGTTTAACAAGACCGAGGATTTACAAAAGCAGCTTTTAAAAGTATATTTACCCGGAGAAGAACACTTATATAGGGACATTGTAGAAAAGTACAGAACAGCACAAGAACCTAAAATAGGATTTCCAGAATTGTGCTATTTGTTCTCAAAAAATCAGATTTTTAGAGATCAAGGTGCAGATTTTTTTCAGGATCCAAGTATATCATTGGGCAGATATTTCATGAAACTGGGAAGTAATACATCATCCAAGGAGGAAAATGTATTTTATATAGCACTTGTACAGATTATGATGACCAACAAACTTGTAGTCTTTAACATATCAAGAGCAGAAATCGAAAACATGCAAAAAATGTTCAATATTTTGTATAAAAAGACTCTTGATGTACAATCATTAGAACGTATCATTGATACAACTAATTGTGGCATTTTGATCAAAACTTCTGAAAATAGAGATGGAATGTACGTTTTTCAGAATCCATTAATCCTCAACTTTCTCTTTAATTCTTTTGATAAAATTATATCACAATTTGAATTAGAAGACGTCTTAGGATTCTTCACAATGGAATTTATAGTAGGTTTTGTTAGGACTCCTTTGAACCATCAATCAATCTATCCAAATACTGAAATGGTTGTAAAGGAAGAATCGTATCCTCTTCTGGCTGTCAGGATCAGGGAAATTATTGATGAGAATGGCAAGGACTCGGTAGATAGACTTTGTCTATCCCCATTGTTAGATAACAAAATGTTTTTACACATATTGTTAAATGAATCCGGGAAGCAAACAGAAAGTCGTTCATCTGACTATTCAGGAGGTAATGATGTTATATATTTTCCTGCAGCCTTGCTAGATTCAGTTATGAAATATCGACCAAGTACAGGAATAGTCAATATAGTTCTGGACGACATGTCGACAACTTTAAGACTTCAATCACACCCAGATGTAGTCAGAACATGTCATCGATCAGTTAAATTTTCTATGACAGAAGCGTGTAAAGAAAACTGCATAGAACAAATAAAAATACTTGGGCGGTTTATTACAGAACACAACATTGATTACAGCGGTAGTTCATTTCTACGAGAGGCTTTTATAAATCAAGGCAATGAAGCAGTTACTTGGATTCTTGACAACATTCCTATTCCGCATACAGATGTACTTAGTATTTTGCTACATCTTGGAAACGAAAGGAAGCTTAACAAAGACAGCTTAGAATACTGTATTGAACATATTTACCCAGTGGAGCATAATACATCACGACATGAATTAAATAAATTCAATATATATGAATCAATAGAGTATTTTTGTCAGCAGACTCGTACATTAGACATTGTGAAATACATGTGGACATCTTATAAAGATAGAATAATCCGAAATTACTGTGCACTTTTCCCAGATATCGAAGAAAGTGTCGTCCTTGGGTCAGTACTTGGCAAATTCATGACAGCTTCCCAAAAGATGCATGATGCAGACCTTATTAGGTGGTGGGTTGACACTGAAGGAACTAGGAACTTTAATATGGAAGCTGTTAAAACATACATGCGTAGTAGGTTGATGGAGATACCTGGGAATTGGAGTGATTTGTAATTTATCTCTAACTAGACTAGACATGGAAAATTGAAATTATATTATTCTGAGCCGCATGCATGAAGATTGGACCAATTCAGAAATCAATATACTGTCGTCTGATGATTAATTAATTTAATGAGAGGATATTCAAGATCAAAAATATAATTTGACTGGCGTGAGAAATCTCGTTTTCACCTTTGATGGGTCTAGCGATCAAGGATAAAGATCTAACAAGCACGGCTGTGAATACCATCATAACTTTTCTTTTATGTAAACCCATGATGAAGGAGACCATCAGGTTATGACAAAGAAGATGATTTAATACAGCGTCAACAGGAGCATATCACACAATTAAAATATTTTGCAACCTAATCAGGTTTTCTAAAATATTGAAGAATGTCATGTCGTGCGTTACACATTTCGTTTGCAAACTACATCCCCAGTTGTACTTAAATTAATAGGAAGTGAGGGTCATTTACACTCTGACGCATTATCTTGAATCTGAGTAAACCCGTTTTTGCTCTTACACATTAATGCTGCGTGCTTAGAGGAGAAGCAGCAATTACCAATGTTATTATTTTTTGGTTTGACCTGCCCGGTCCTCGAACTCATTATCTACCGCACTTGAGGCGAACACGATAACTATTTCACCACGGATCGGCATGTTGTGATGTACAATTGAATTAAAGCTGTGGCCAATAACTGTCAATAATCTCGTATACTATTTGTTTTTATTCTAAGGTTTTCTTAGGATAACTAAAATTGAACAATTAAAACAGAACAATTACAAGTATACACCTTAAACAGACACCGGTCACTGATAACAATTATAACTAAAAATAAACAACACCAACCCTTATAAAATGCAGGGTGAATTCGTGGATTGGGAACATTAAGTACTCCCTGCACATGTGACATCCGTCTGCTTATTCTGTTGTCGTTAATATCTAGTGAAAAGTCACAACTGAGAATTAAAAAAAAACAAGCAAAAATATTTTTATGCTAGGTGTATCGGTTTTGCCTCTATCTGCGATTTTTCTATTGGAATTTAGAATGTTCCGATGGTGTGGTATTTCCGGTTTTCATTTTAGCCGTTAAAACAAATGTATTTTTGCCGAAAGTGTTTTCTAGCAAATCGATCAGATTCGGGATGACGCGCACAATAATGCATGCGTTTTAGCTCTAAAGTTATTACAATTACTTGGATCGTAAAACTTTTCAATTTTATTCTCAAAATGTATTAAAGGTATTGAACCAAACTTGACTGAAATATTTCTTCCGAGATCTCGACCGAGTGTTGGTACTTGATACCAATTGACGATCAAACATGGCTGACAGGGGTCTAAGTTCTTTCTATGCAACTAAGCACTACATCATATATGCAACTACATGCTACACAAATGATCATTGGAAAACAGGATAGTCAATTATAAAGTAAGTGGTTTTTATGTGGATCGGAAATCCAAAATGGATGCCAGAGCAGGACTTAGTTCCTAGCCTAGTATCCAATGGGAAAAGGAAAAACATTTGTATTCTAAGATACTAGAAATTGGTTGAACCCAAACTGTACATAAAACCATTGGATGGACCCCTTTTAGTGGATCAGAAATCTAAGTTCTCCCCCAACCAAGACATTGTTTACTTCCTGAAATAGGAATAAAAATCGTATCGTCATAAAATGTAAAATTATGCATGAATAACCAGGTGAGCTATACAGACTAAGCGAGCCTTTAGTAGGTATCATTCTCTGAATAAGATTCAGAGGCAGGAACTTCTTGCGCTTCGCAAGCACCTGGGTTCACACCGGTATGTTGGTGGGTCCGTCGTCTTGCTCATCTTTTTAGTTTTTTGTGTTGTGTTTTTTTTTGTTGTTTGTCTTCGCCCTGTGTCCTGATACTTAATGTTGTCAGTGTCTCTGGATTGTTCATTCTTGATTGCCTCTTCGTTTTTCTCTAACGTTTATTCATGGTGCCAGTGTCTCTGGATTGTCCATTCTTGATTGCCCCTTCGGTTTTCTCTAACGTTTATTCATGTTGCCAGTGTCTCTGGATTGTCCATTCTTGATTGCCTCTTCGGTTTTCTCTAACGTTTATTCATGTTACCAGTGTCTCTGGATTGTCCCTTCGGTTTTCTCTAACGTTTATTCATGTTGCCAGTATCTATGGATTGTCAATTCTTTATTTCCCGTAGGTTTTCGTTAACGTTTATTCATGCTGCCAGTGTCTCTGGATTGCCCATCCTTGATTGCCCCTTCGGTTTTTCTAACGTTTATTCGTGTTGCCAGTGTCTCTGGATTGTCCATCCTTGATTGCCCCTTCGGTTTTCTCTAACGTTTATTCATGTTGCCAGTGTCTCTGGATTGCCCATCCTTGATTGTCACTTCAGTTTTGTCTGACGTTTATTCATGTTGCCAGTGTATCTGGATTGTCCATTCTTGATTGCCCTTCGGTTTTCTCTAACGTTTATTCATGTTGTCAGTGTCTCTGGATTGTCCATTCTTGATTGCCGTTCGATTTTCTCTAACGTTTATTCATGTTGCCAGTGTCTATGGATTGTCAATTCTTGATTGTCCCTTCGGTTTTCTCTAAAGTATATTCATGTTGCCAGTGTCCCTATCTTTTGCATCAGTAAAAATGAAACAAACATGTATAATTGAATGATTGATGATTAGCGCCAACTTCTGCAGAAATTCAATTGTATCGTGGCGTTCAAATATATATACAATTATCGATAAGAAGAGTTTGAAGATACCAAGGAGGTAATCAGAATCCGTATATCAAAGAAGATCAGACAACACAATGGCCAAAAGAAAAAGTACAAAAGGACAAACAACGATCTACAAAACATACACATAAAACTAAAGATTGAGTAACACTAACCCCACTAAACACCGGGCGTGAACTCGGGTGCTCCGGAAGGGTAAGCAGTTCCTGCTTCACTAGTGGCACCCGATAACTTTATTAACTTGTATTTGGGTTTTTTTAAATTATTTTATTCTAGAACACGATGAATGTGTTGTTATGGGGAAGAGGAAACGATGCCTCCAACTAGCATTATATAAGAAATCAGTTCATTATATAATAAATAAGGGTAATAACAAAATTACCGAACTCCGAACAATCTTACAAAGGGAAAGTCAAAACTCATAATTATATAAACAGACAAAATCAGTCAACAACCGGAAAACTGTGAAAACCGTAATGACCCTGACTTGGTACAGGCATTTCTAAAGAAATGGTGGGTTGAATCAGATTTTAAAGCGCCAAACTTCCCGCTCTCTTTACGGTTCAAAGGTTACGGCTGTCACTATAACAGTATTTAAATACAGGAACAAAGTAGGTAAAACAGTCGTCAAAGCAGTACCATATTCAGTGAAGTAAATGTCAAAGACACGTTTACGTCACACATTGATAAAAAAAAATATTTGACATTTTTCTTGGCTTCCTTATCTTTATACATTTTCACTATATGAAAATGTATCGTTTATAATCGTTTCTGCAGAGACGGAATATATTTCGACAAGATCTTGGTATCGGAATATTAACTTTTTAAGAGATCGAATAAGGCGAATCTTTTTATAGCCCTGGTCCAGTAGCCTGTTTCTCAGATGAAGATGACGTTTCAGGAAATCAGAATAATTGCTACTGGCCCTTGCATAGCGAATCAATTGCGAGATGTAAACACCATATGCAGGAGAAGCTGGTATATTGCTGCACATGTTTGGAAAATTTATGATTTTAAAATTGAAGTCGTCCCGTTTATCATAAATTTTAGTACTGAGTTGACCACTGTCGTCAAATTCGAGGTATAAGTCCAAAAATGATGTGGACGAAGCTGTAGAAAACCAACAATACCTTTAAAATCTCCTCGCTACGACATGGTTAATACACAAATGTAATAATACACAGCCAGCAAGCTTAAGACTCGCGTCAGTACAGACGAAGGCTCCTAAATTATTTAAAGCTAAAATCGTTTCTAAATTCATTTCTCAAATAAAGTAAGCCAATTCAAATTCGTCTAGAATTTGTTGCCAAGGGAATGTAACAAACGTGAAAATGAGACATGTCTTCACTCATGGAAGTAGATATTTTGTACACTTCCCACGTTTGAAATCTTTTTGTGGAAGGATTCATTTTAATCTTTTTTGTCATCAAGTGCATCTCATTATTCACATTTGATGTCCTCCATCATAATCTACAATTTATGTAGTTCAAGGTGCCTCGGATTTTACATACCGTAGTGGGTCCGGAGCCGAATTATATTACTAAGCATAGGTTGTGATTTTATGCACTTGGCCTAGGTCCTGATTTTATTTACTGGGACTAACTACTGATTTTATGTACTGGTTCGGACCGCGATCTTACGGGGGGTCGTCGTGGCCGTGATTGTATGGTAGTTGGATTTACAACTCCCTATGCAATCAGTACCTATCACCACTGATGCTGTGAGTTCGAATCTCGATCAGGGCGAGGTGCACAACATTATGTGATACAGTTTGTCAGCGACTTACAACAGGTCGGTGGTTTTCTCCGGGTCCTCCGGTTTCCTCCAATAAAACTGACCGCAACGATATAGCTGAAACATTGTTGAAAGTGGCGTTTAACACCATCAAACAAACAAACAAGCAAACGCGATCTTACGGATTTGGTCACGTTCCGGATTGTATTTTTCGAGAAAGATATTGCTAGTGACCTTATTTGCAGGAACAACAACATATTTGTCGTGAATAGCTAACAGGGTTTAACAACATGAGAATCTTTCAATATACATGTAGATGTTGCTCTTGTACTCATTGACCTTTTTTGTTTTGCTGATTTGAGTTTGAATCAATGACCTCACACCTTTAACCCATTCTGAAAGTGTATCGCCTTCACATTTATTCGTTGAGTTCATTTTCTGGCATAGTCCTCCACATCATCCATATGTAGTTTGAAGTTGTATCCAATTGATGAGCTGTGGCTCATGGTATTTTGAACCTTTAGCAAGGATTTTACGAAAAATTGCCTTGTCAATGATGTTCAATTCTCCCGTAAGAACGTGACCACTTTGTCCAGTGGGACTACATTTGTATTAAGAATTGTGACAAGAATCATCGAGAGGCTTAGCTTTGAGGTCATCAATACAGAAAGTGTAGGAAATAAAATGACAGGAACATATTTATCTTTGAAATAATGAGGAACGGTAGCTCTAACCAATTTATGGTATATGATATTGTCAAGGTTGATGGCATCTAAACCTTTGTTAGCAAAGAATGTTGGAGAAATATCAATGTTCAGTTCCATACCCAGCTGTCGTCACAGACTTGAAAGGTCTGTGGTGACCAGTACTAGCAGCAGTCTGTGGTGAACACACTATCAGTGAGTTTGTACAGAGTAAAATAAGGATCACTAGTTGAAGTTTCTAGACAATTTATACGTAAAGAATTTAGTTTGAAAGTGGTAAGGAATACAATTGTATGCGAATATATAGTAGTCCTAGTGGTTTTTGAACGAACGGAAGGAGGTCCATTATATGTGCATTTTATAAGTGGTGTAATGTGTACTGGTGATAGCCACGATTCCGTTTAATTCTAGAAGTGTTGCTGAAAATGTTCAACACGTTCACATTGCTGCATCATTTCCTGTGTTGTCAATTTTGTCGTTACACCCATAAGTTTTCCTATGAATAAATGTTATTCTCATAAACCAAATACATATAGTTACAGAGAAGTTAACAGTTATATGCATATATTAAGCTTTGTACATATGTGGGAAATTACATTAACACTAACCAGGAGTTGGAACTTTGGTATTAATAATCTTTACTCGGTTGACCGTTATAGAATATCTGTGTCACAAATGACCGCAGATATGTTCCACTTGTCGTAAACACTTCCCGGTCCTTTCCTCATTCATGACTTGTCACCGGGCTAGATTAACACTACGGGTGCCACTAGTGGAGCAGGAACTGCTTACCCTTCCGGAGATCCCAAGTTCATTCCCGGTTTTAGTGGAGTTCGTGTTACTCGAACTTTAGTTTTTTGTGTATGTTTTGTAGATCGTTGTTTGTCCTTTTGTACTTTTTCTTTTGGCCATTGTGCCGTTTGTTCTTCGATATACGGATTCTGATTACCCCTTTGGTATCTTCAAACTCTTTAATATAATAACATTACACGAAGAAAATAATTCATTAAATTTGAAGGTATTGTTATTATCACAGGGGTGATTGTAAAACAAGAAACGAAACAGAAACGAAACGAAACGAGACACAACAGAAACGAAACAAGATAAAGCAGAAACGAAACGAAACCAAAAACATCATCAATAAATTTTAGAAAAAACGAAACAAACATTAACGAGACGATTTTTTTTTACATGAGACAACAATCCACTAATGGCAGTGGCGGATTGAAAAACCTTTAACATTTTCGAGAATTTGGGAAATTTTTGTGCAGCCACCTCCCCTCCAATATACATTGTACCTAGTATTCTTTTCAGATTTTCAGAATGTCTGGATCCGCTACTGGAAAAGAAAAAAATATCTCCATTTCCGTACCCGGTTTTGCCGCCTGAGATTTGTAATATGATTTTTCTTTTAAATCCTGAATTCCACAAATTTATCAAACTGTTGAGATGGATGAAAACGAGGAAGGGGCTTACATTTTTATGTTACAAAAATGAGTTAGGACATAAACAACTCCTATTAATTGTGTTTGGTATACGAAATTATAGATTACCTATATCCTTTCTCTCCATTCATCCATTCTGATAGCTGGCTGCAAAAAAGACGGGAAAATTTTCTCGCACGTTTTATAAATCCTGTGAGATCAAAGATTAAAAATCCCGCCCTTTTCAATCAAACGTATTACTGTTTTATGCCATCAAAAATTGTTTAAAAACATCAAAAGATAGCTCATTCGATTTTTTTAATTCAAACGTTTGCGATCAACTAGCACCTTCGCAACTTCATTTGAACTTTATAAATGAAAGTAAACACCGACAAATCTTTTGCAGGGGTGTTTTAAGTTACAGCGAGATTTATATTGGCAAGGGTTCATTGTGATTTAGGTTATTTTTCATTTTGCTTCCTTTTTTATTATGTTCCGCGACGAAAAGTTGAACGGCATATTAATTTACCCATGTCCACCCGTTCGTCTGTCCGGCTAACTTCTTCTACAGTTTTTGATCTAAGAATTTTATATTTTGAAGGGTGTTTGATCAGGATTTTAATCAAAAATTTACAAAAGGACATAATGTTGATTTCGGTATTTTTTTTCTAGATATAGGGTACGTTTGTAATTCAAGTTTGTCCATGCAGTCACAGACTTTTTCTACAGTTTTTTTTAATCCAGAGCTCTGATATTTTGAACACAAACTAAAGCCAGTGCATATCAACGGGATTTTGAATTTTATCAAAAGATGTTGAAATTAGTGATGGGGGGGGGGGGTTCTATACCAGAGGGGGGGGGGACCAAAAAGTGTCTTACAAACACAATGTTAGGACTACAATGTTGTGGTCAATGTCGATTTCAGCACAATCCTGAGTTATGCTATGGACTCAGCATTTTTTTGTTAGGTTTTTTGTTGTTGTTTTAGAGGGTGTTGTTTTCCGATTTTCTAATAACTTAGGAAAAAATCTAAGCAAGTCCTTTAGGAAATCTTATTTTCTCACATTATGATGAAACTTACACTGATGTTTTATAATGGAACAAGAAGTCTACTGATTTTAAGATCGAACTATCAATTTAAAAAAAACAAAAGGTTTAAGAAAAGAATTTGGTTTCCACAGAGATGTGTATTCACATCTCTGGTTTCCATAGCATAACTTCAGTTTCGCTCGACAAATTGTATCAAGGCTTCAGGAATTTTTCAGAGCAAAAATTCAGATTTCCTTGGCATAAGATGAAGTTTACTATTAATTGATTGTTTTGTCCGCATTGATCAAACCAACACAGATCGTGAACTGTTTTGCACAGCCACTTGTCATACTGGTGAACCGTCATACTAAGTAACTGAAAAAATGGGGAAAAAACACGCACAACACAACAAAAAACAAGGTTCACATAGTTTATTACTTCAAACTGGTAATCTGCCCAGTAGTTCGTGTGTTTCCATTAGAATCTTTAATTTAACTTCACAAATAGATATTGAGTGGTGTAGACTGTTGTTTCATGGGCTACTCGGAGATCGCTTCATGGTGTGAATTTCCACGTATTGAAGACCATGGGGCGACTTTGTTGACCGTCGCTTCCTGGAGAGGGGATTTGGTATCAAACAAATATATCTCTTCTATTCTATGAATCTCAGAAATTTACATAGCACACAAGAAGCAGGAAAGTGGTGAGCCAAATCTTCCCGTAAATTTCAAAGGTTTTTCAATCCGCCACTGGCATTTTGTGGATTGTTGTCTCATGTAAAAAAAAATCGTTTCGTTAAAGTTTGTTTCATTTTTTTTTATTCATTGATGATTTTTTTTGTTTCGTTTCGTTTCGTTTCTGCTTTATCTTGTTTCGTTTCTGTTGTGTCTCGTTTCGTTTCGTTTCTGTTTCGTTTCTTGTTTTACAATCACCCTTATCACAGCAATAACTCGGTAAATATGTTCCCTTTCTTGTTTTGAATAATTAAATTAAATTAAACACATACAAAAGTCAGAGGACGAAAATACAACAGAAATTAATGCTATGACAAAAACAATAGAAAAACTAGTGGACCGAGTAACTGACTTGGAAAGTAAAATGTCAGACTTAAGACATAATGACCTGGAGAGTGTCACTGAAATGGAACAAGTAACTACGGTTACAAAACATGTCGATGCGAATCACGAAAATGCCAAAAATCTAACAATTTTGGAAAAGTCTCCAATGAAGAAGAAAATGAACAGGAGAGGCAGAGCCTCTCGAGATCTGTAAATAGTGAATCCGAGGAAAGTCATGTGAAATCAAAGTGCGATTACTTGATTCTTAGCGACTCTATTATTAGAAGAATCCATCCCAAACGGTTCACTCCAAAAGCAGCCACAATGAAAAGATTCATAAATGGTGGAGCAGCAACCTGCTCAAATTTTGTAGAGAAATATAGTAGCAAGAACCAAGAACATTTTATTACACGTGGGCACAAGAGATTTACAGAATAATGGTATTCAGAACTATGAATTCGCTAAGCTATTTGCAGTCTGCAACCAAACCTGGAAAGATGCAAACATTTACATGTCTCTGATCATGAGAAGGCGTGATAAACCATACGATATAATTTTAGATGAAAATAAACAGATAAGACAAGTTCTCGAGAAATTTCCAAACATTAGGATTATTGAGCAATTTGAACCCCCCGACCGCATGTTTCACGACGATGTACATTTAAACAATTACGGTATCTCTGCAATTGTGAATCACCTGAAAATTGCTCTTAATCTGTCGCCGCCATTTATGAGCAAACGTAGAAAGTCTGGTCAAGGTCGTCGATCTGATATGCCCCAGAGGGAGGACACTTTCCGCCCACAATCAGCACCCCCTTCAGTTCAGCCGTCACCGTACAATTTGAACACTCACCAGGAATCCGTCCGATCATTATCAAATCCACCATTTACGGACAATTTCCAATTTCATACTCAAAATGCTAACGCATTCCAGAATGCGAATATGCTACCACCAGTTGCCCCATGGATACCACACCAAAATCAAGCGAATTTGTTCATGCAAATGCGTAATCCATGGGGTTGGCCAATGTGCCCGTCTTAGCCTCAACCTCCGCCTCAGATGCCGCAGAAAGTTAGTTAATTAAAATACTGGTTATCACCAGATCAGATACAAGAAAAGAAAAAATTCACAATCTTTTTCCAAATTTTGTACTTTTTTTATATGTTTTGTTTTTGTTTTCTATCCATGGTAAATGTGTGAAAACCATTTCCTCACATATGATTGAATTACTAGTCAATTATGAATCTAGCCTTATCAGACTTATTTGTACATGTGTAGGGCTGATTTGTAAATGCTTATATTACACTTTACGTTTTTATTTTCCCTATTTGTCTTTGTTAGCGCAGCCGGTCACTATTTTGTTATATGGACCGGTAGTATATGGACCGGCCAGGTACCTGCATTATTTTAGATAAAAAGTATAATATAGCAAATAGTTCATGTCACTTCGGGTCATATGGCAGTATATGGACCGGTCCATATACTGCCATATGATCCTCAGTGCCATGAACTATTTGCTCTAGAGACTACTTTTATTATCATCATTATTTTTCTTTATAATGAGTTTATTTTCATTCTTAAACCATAATAAAACCAACCAAAAAAAAACCAACATCCTAAAATACAACAATTTAATGAATAGCGCAATGAAAAAATATTCAAAACTTTCTTTACTAAATATAGCAATGTGGAATATTGAAGGATTAACCTTGAATAAAACTACAGATAATCATTTTTTACAATTAATCTCAAATTATCATATTCTTGGTTTAGTTGAAACCTGGACTGACAAGGATGGTCCTTCTGTTAATTTACCAGGTTTTGAAATGATTTCAATGTGTTCAAGAAAGAAACACAAAAAGGCTAGAAGAAATTCGGGTGGAATTTGTATTTATACTAAGTGTTCAATTTGCTAAAGGTATAAAATGCCTAAAAAATAATCACAATGACATTCTTTGGGTCAAATTAGACCAAGGTTTCTTTAACCTTGAAAAAGATATTTTTCTAGCGGTGGTCTATATCTCCCCAGCTAATTCTACTAATAATATACCAGACATGGTATCTGTGTATTCCCATTTATTAGATGATATTGAAAATTACAGCCCGTTTAGTGATATTATGATCCAAGGCGACTTCAATGCGTATACAAATACGCATTGATTTTGTATTAAATGATGAAGTCGATCATTGTAATTTAGATGATGTTCATCATAAATATGACACTATATTGCCAAGAAGTAATCTTGACCACAAACGCACTAACAATAGCGGTAAAATGTTGCTTGAAATTTGTAAAGAATCTAGCTTGAGAATTATAAATGGTAGAACCACAGGAGACTTATACGGTAAACATACATGTATTACTTATAATGGTTGTAGTATTGTTGACTATACAATTGTATCTCAAGAATTGTTGAACTGTATATCTATATTTCAAGTTGATAAGTTCACTGCACTTGTCAAACCATTGTCCAATTGTATGTAGCCTTTGTCCAATTGTATGTAGCCTTTGTCCAATTGTATGTAGCCTTTGTCCAATTGTATGTAGCCTTTGTCCAATTGTATGTAGCCTTTGTGCCCATTGTATGTAGCCTTTGTCCAATTGTATGTAGCCTTTGTGCCCATTGTAACTATGATATTTGTCGCCAATCAAAGCTGGATCTACTACCAGGCAAATTTATCTGGTCAGACGAAGCAATTGAAAAATATAATAAGAACACACCCTACAACCGGCTATCTGGACAACAGATGTTATCGGGAACTCAGATCATATCTACGTCACACGGAATGACAGGTAGGAATTTCTTTGATGTTTTTCTTCCATTTTATCTACTTTTTGGATTTTAAATTTATGTCTGATTTGTTGCACTACAAATGAGAAATTTGCATACCAAATATGACAGTAAAGGTTTTAATATTTAGTAAGCTTTCAATCAATGAAGATAGAATTTGACATTTTCAACAGAGAATTCTTCAGAACATTAACGTTTTCTCTAAAATTTCAAAAGAAAGCACAAGTTTCTATCATATACATGAAAAATATAGTGTTTCTTCTACCTTCCTGTACAACGGGAACTCGAAGTGTTATGTAGTAGGAATATTATACGCAATTTCGTTCCAAAATGGTCAAAATGTTTTGGCTATCGGGGACAGCAGATTATTTTGAAACTGACTATCACTGACAGCAGATGTTGGCAATTGGGAACAACAGTGACATGAATTCTTATTTCCGGTTTATCCTGTAATAAGTTGAACCATTGGTGTTTAGAATAATTCAAATATTGGAATTCATGGCTAATGGTTGCCTTTAAATTTCAAAACATTGAGATTGTTCCGAAGTAAATATATATTTTAGTTTTTTGTCCAATATCATAGTATCATATTTAGCTTTTGCTTGTATTGATTTCCATTGTCATTGACTTTGGAAATGTCTTTGACGTGGATAAACTGAGAAATAACTTGAAAATGTCTTCTTTTAAAAAGATTTGATTGAATTAGGATATTTAGAAGTTTTATAATATTTCATGTTTGATCAATTTCAGATAATATGGAGTCTATTGATCTACCTACTGAGAATTCACTGGATGGATCTTTTCTAAATATTTCTTTGGATGAAACCGTTCATGCAACCATATGTGATTCCTACCAATGTGACATTTGCCAGAAAAAGTTCAAGTCTCAACAAAACTTAAAGAGACATTTAAAAATCCATGATAGTACTAAATTCTTCTGTTCAAGCTGTACCCAATATTTTGATTCTGAAGAAAAACTTAATAAACACAAGATTGACAAACATAGTTATAATCATTTATGTACATTTTGCGACAAAACCTTCAACAAGCGTTTAAAACATGAACGAGCACATAAAAGCACACGGAATAAATAATAACAATAGTAAAGCTGTCACAAAGATTTCTCCATCTTGAGGAATAACGTTTTCATAACATTTTGTTCTATAGTCAATGCGCCCAGTTTCGTCGTGTAGTTCTGATTCTCTATGCTTAAGACAAAGTGTATCATGTTCCTTAGCAAGGTGTGATATAATGGAAGAAAATTCATTTCTGTGTGGTCTTGACAATAATAGCATCGAAACCGTTCCATTTACATCTAAAACAAATACGACAAATATTTGAAAAAAAAAAACAAAAAAAACAAACAACCTTTACATTTTATATATTGAACATGTAACACATATAGTAAAATATAAATATAGATTCTAATTTCGTTTGGATGGACTCGAGGTGGTAGATTAATTTAAACCTGTCACAATTTAACAGTAAATAACGACCATGTATGCATGAACAGGTAAGTTTTAATGAAGGGTTAAAATATCGCGAGAAATTTCACGATACTTTTTAGTGTCATATCGGGAAACAAATGATTTTTCAACAAGTGTCAGGAGCAGCCAGGGAGTAGCGGTATGAATAATGCACAATAATGAGAGAAACAAAGTTAATTAACAATGAAATTTCTTTTATTTTTATTCATGTTCCCGATTGCCATTTAACTCCACTGATTTGATATACGTGATAGCCCGATCTGCTGTCCCCGATAGCCAAAACATTTTGACCATTGGAATGAAATTGCGTATAATATTCTTACTACATAACACTTCGAGTTTCCGTTGTACAGGAAGGTAGAAGAAACACTATATTGTTCATGTATATGATAGAAACTTGTGCTTTCTTTTGAAATTTTAGAGAAAACGTTAATGTTCTGAAGAATTCTCTTGTGAAAATTTCAAATTCTATCTTCATTGATTGAAAACTTACTAAATATTAAAACCTATACTGTCATATTTGGTATGCAAATTTCTCATTTGTAGTGCAACAAATCAGACATAAATTTAAAATCCAAAAAGTAGATAAAATGGAAGAAAAACGTCAAAGAAATTCCTACCTGTCATTCCGTGTGACGTAGATATGATCTGAGTTCCCGATAACATCTGTTGTCCAGATAGCCGGTAGTAGGGTGTGAAGAATATACAAAGTATTGAATCTAGGAAAAGTATTGAAAAGTTCATGAGGAAAGATTTTGATGACTCTGATTCTATGGTTAACTCATTTAACTCTATTTTGTTAGATAATGCTAATATATCAGCTAAATTTATTCAAAAGAAACCAAATATTAAAGTTAAATTAAATCTAAAAGAAAACCATGGTTTTCAGAATCGTGTATTGAGTTACATAACTCTGTAAAAATTACGAAAAATTGGTAAATAAATTTCCGCAAAATACTCAATACAGGAAATCATTTTACTCTTTCTGAGCCCGGTATCGACGTCGCTGTAAATATGAAGAAAAGGTATACAGACAAAAAATATGTAATGAAATTAATAACAATATGGAAAATGACCCTTAGAAATTCTAGTCATTAATAAATAAGCTCAGTAATACTTCATCTGGTGTAGTATCAGATAACGGTGCCACACAAGGAGTTCGTGCAACATTTTAAAAACCTCAACACTGAGGATAACAGTCTGAACCAATTCCAACAGCATATTGTTAAAATTTTTGATTAATAAATAAACTACAGACAGATAACAGGGTTAATAAATTAAATGATAAAATCAAACCTGAAGATATAATCAAAGCCATTAGAAAATTTTAAAAAATGGTAAAAGTGCAGCCGATGATTGTATCTCAAATGAGATGTTAAAGAACGGCATTTCAGTACTGATAAAACCATTGGAGAAACTGTTCAATTTTATTTTTAAAAATGGAAAATTTCCAAATATATGGAATGAAAGTTTATTAGTTCCTATATGCACAAGAAAGGGAACAAAATTGACCCGAGCAATTACAGATGTATTTCAATCAGCTCAAATTTAGGCAAAGTTTTTAACAGACTAATTCATACTAGACTTCTACAATTTATTGAAGAGAGTAAAATAATAAGTAAAAACCAAATTGGTTTTATGGAAAAGGGTAGAACTGCTGACCATATTTTTTCGTTAAAATCTATCATTGACTCTTATAAACAGAAGAAGAAGAAAGTGTATGCAGCTTTCATTGATCTAAGAAAGGCTTATGATTCTCTCTGGAGGACAGGACTAGTCTATATACTCTTAGAACGGGGTCTATCCAAAAAGATTGTTAATGTTATTTATTCAATATATGCGGATACAAAGAGTAGAATTAAATTCTCTGATGGAGTTAGCAAATCCTTTTTGTCCAAAAGAGGGGTCAAACAGGGTGGTGTTCTTAGCCCTATGTTGTTTAAAATTTTTATAAATAACATTGTTGAAAAATTAGAATGTAGTGATATGGATCCAGTTTTGGTTGGTGACATCTCTATCAATTGTTTACTATATGCAGACGACCTTATATTTTTATCAAGTAGTCCATGTGGATTACAAACATGTCTTGATACCTTATATGAATGTTGTTCATGTTGGAAACTAGAGGTTAATAACTCTAAATCTAAAGTGCTTATTTTCAACTCAAATGGAAAATCATTCTTAAATCATTTTATGTATAACGGGAATGTCATTGAGACAGTACATAGCTATTGCTACCCTTGGTATAATGTTGAAATGTAATGGTAGTTTCAACCTTACCATGTCCACTTTAGCCGAAAAAGCTAGGAAACATATTTTAAAATAAAGAAAACTATTGGCTTAAATAATCCCTGTAAACTATTAGAAAAACTCTTTGATTCCCTTATATTACCAATTTCATTATATTGCTGTGAGATTTGGAGTTTAGAATCTGCTTTGAAATGTTAAGAATCTGATCCTTATGAGTTATTGCATACTAAATTTATGAAGGAAATAATTGGGAGTGCATTGTAAAACTCCAAATGCTGCCTGTAGATCTGAGCTAGCCAGACAAGCCTGTAGAACAAAAATAATTACGACATGCATTAAATATTTAGATCATGTCATTTCTTCTAAGGACACCCTATCCCATGATATACTTAAGGCTACTTGGAAGTCGAATGTATAGATTAGAAATATTATTTCATGCATTAATAGATTAAGATTTTCCTTTTTGAACGAAATTATGCCTACAACATCTTTCAAACCATTCATCAATCAGATCCAACAGCGAATATATGATGAAAATCTACAAGATTATATATTCTTCCGTAAATGGCCGTTTTCGGGTGAAGACGACCGAGGTAAGACGAGTCCACGTGCACTCGTCTTTACTCGTTGTGACATCCAATCAGAACGCCTCTAACAAGAAAAAAAATCGTTTAAATATATACCCTAAGCCGGGAATGTCACATTATATACCCTGTCTGATAGTTGAATAACAGATATATTACGGAATTAACCATTGGTTTTTTTTCAAATACAGATTCCAACCGTATTAAATATATTTGTGTCTTTTATTTGAATTTTTTCGTATTTCTAGATGTTCTTTTCCGTACCTTTGACGTCATTCTTCAATGACGTCAAAATATGTGTCACGTCATATTTCATGTATGGGGTTTCTCATGAAGGAAAATACTGTACTTTCAACAAAATATTAGTGAGAAAAGCTCAAATATCAGTAGAAAGCTCCTTAGTTTACCAATCGGTGTCACAAAAGTCAATTTTATGTGATGTGTATTTCATAAGGCTCAATTTTATGATATTGATCTGATAATTTATGCAAATTAGTTACTGATCAATGGCGGGGGTCTCTAGGAGTTCGCGATAGTGAAAGTTGTTGGTTTACGGAAGAAATAGGTACTTACATGCGTTGTTGGGAAAGCCCGGGTGATCTTCCACTGGTGATAGAAATTTTTGTTTCTTTTCGCTCGTTTCGCTGCGCTCCACTCGCGAAAAGACATAAAATTTCTATCACTCATGGAAGATCACCCGGTCTTTCCCAAGAACGTATGTAAGAACCTATTAAACATCCTTGGGATACGTAAAATATTTACGTGTCCAGTCCGATATTGGCGATACTTCCTTTGTGTTTCCTTTCCCTCCACTATAGAATCCCTTGCTTTTTATTTGCCTTGTAAAAATGAAAACATTTTGTGTTGCAAGTATTTCTGGATGTCAAATACAAAGGTTCGACTATTTTTCTCTCTGGTAATTGGGCTATGCAGTATTTTGCTAAGTACAGTAGAAAGTACACTAAAATACAGTAGTGTCATTGGCATTGATGCAATACAGTTAAGAAGGTTGAAGGTTATTCCAATAAAAAAAAATACACCGTCATCGAATGTCTAGTAAACAATTGTTTAGCCTGTTTGTCAGGGATGATAAGTCATCTTTCATAGTCATACACAACTCATCTTTGTCTCTTTGACACTTGATATGAATGTATCCAAAATTTTATTTTAAGTACCGTTGACGTTGTTATTGAGAATGAGAGCAGGTGTGATACTGTGTCTGTGAAGTGAGCGATAGAGGGGCTAGTCATACAGATCCTGGATCGTATAAGTTTACAATACGCACCAAACGCAAACGAACGATACGAAAAACGCATGATACACGAAACGAACGAACTATACGGAAAACGCAAACGAACGAATGCACGATACACGAAACGAACAAACGATACACGAAACGATCACACGATACACGAACGAACGAATCATTGGAGCGTACCCATATATTATCCAATGACAAACGATCCTGGTTCTATAGAAGTACAATATACCGGTAGTATCGTGTTATTATTTGAATGACTTTTGTGCAAATTGATGTGATTAACTAATCTTATATTTTATACGCAATTGATATATATAAATGATAAATTAGTCAGTAAAGTAATAGGATAATACAATTTATATTATAATTTATATTATCAATGTGTTTAATAATTATATTTATGATTAAATTTTAAATCTCATATATTTGACTTCCAAATATGACTTTATATTTATATAATTATATGATTATACAGAATTTATATTTATATAATTATTCGGATTCTGTATTGACAACCAGACATAGGTGTATCAGTTATTTTCCCATTCAAGCTGTCCAAGAGGTGTGTGGCTTCAAAAGGTCATATAATTGTTAATTATATGTAGAATGAAATTGAGAGTTGACAAATTTCACACCTGCAGTGCATGTATTTCCCAGGTGTTTGTTTACATACATGTAGATGTTACACATGTAGATGATTTCTTGTTTATTTGTCCGTATAGTAAATTATAGAACAAATGCATTTATTAAATATGTTTTACCTTAAAACAATTAATAAAATAGTCCAGTCTGGTAACATCACACACCCTCTAACTTTGCAGACAAACCTTTCTTTGAATACTCAATAATTAAATGCCGTGTTGATATTGATAACCTGTTAACTTTGCCTGTCGCCATTTTTGTTTACAAACAGTGTTTATTTATAAGTGTCATGTGATCTGGTGAAGCGTTCGTTTTGTGTATCGTTCGTTCGTTCGTATTTCGTTTCGTGTGTTCATCTAATTAAACTGACGAACGAACGAAACGCAAACGAACGGAAAACGAATGCATGCAAACGAAAGGAACGAAAAATGCAAACGATACGAAATATCTGTTAGCTTAAACGATCCAGGATCTGTAGCATCCTAAGACTTTCCGAAAGACTGTATTTATAATGCATATACAATGAAAGGGTCATGTAATTGCTTTTGTTTCCAAAATTTCTATTAATGGTGTAATTAAATTAACATAACAAAACTATTTGCCATGTATGATGTATCATCAAGCTTTTCATAATGTTGCAAGAATTCCATTTTCATTTCAAGACGAAATCTGTATACAACTGAATCATTAAAAACTAGGTTTTAATTTTTTTTATTGTTTTGAATGTGATAATGGCTTGATTCGCAGATATACATTGGAGTGGATTCACAACTCAATGTGGCAACAAAAAACGTATCAATGGGGCGGATGAAAAGTATACAATAGAGCAGATTTAAAAATGTATAAATTGGGTGGAATTTCGGATGTTTTTTTGTCTTATACCTATGGATAGTTGTCTGGTGAGCATTTAATCTATAAGTTTTTATCTACCAGAATGTGAAACCTTCGACAATAATACATTCTTTGCCCATATTTGTTTGCATCTTAATTATTTCGAACTCCATTTCACAACTTTTTTTAACATGTACATGTAGCAGTGGGTGATTAGATTTTACAAATATCTGAATTAAGACAAGCGAATATGCATGTTAATTACAGGTAAAAATACAGGTAAGTAAAATAATCTATCCGCCCCATTGTAAACTTTTTTCCGCCCCTTTGATGCGTTTTTTCTAAAAGCAAATCCGCCCCAATGTACATTGTATGTTAGCCACTTGATTGGTTTAGAACAAGTATAAACTTAAAATCCGTGGTGTGTATATGATATCTTTACAGCGTACTTAAATGTCAATAGTTAAAGACATGACTTCATAGTAAATACAATATGTCACATGTTTGCTTCCAGAGTGCATTTCTGATTCAAATATAGAATCGATTTGTTAAAAATGTCAGATAATTCAGAATACTCCAAAGATTTTTTTAAATTATTTATTACAAATAAGTACTGTAAACTGGGAAATATTCGCTGTGGTTTTATTTTCGCAGTAAGCTTTGACTTCCGCGAAAATAAAACTACCGTGAAATATTCACAGTAAGCGAACCTTCAAAGAGATGTAAACAAATGACAACAGTTTTTCCTGACAGACGGACAAAAACAACCATATTGGACATACAACTGACCTTTCCACTAATATAAACAGCCGACAGATACGACCATGCTTTTGTGAGTGTTGTACATTTGATTATATTAGCAACAAATAATGTAAAACAGTTATTTACATCATTTAAAAACATTTTCAGCGGTATTACACAAACATTCAATCAATAACACCTGTCAATCAAGTCATGGTCACTCCGTCATAAAATCGTCAATTAACGGTTACAGGTAATCCCTGAGATCAGTTTTTTCTTTCCATTGTTTGTGTGTTTTGACAAGCCAACTTGCATGTAACAGTTTGACGACACTTAATTGCATGTCAATTTCTTCAAATTTTTTGTCTTTACACAGATCGTTTCCCATTTCATCTGCATACCAGTTCTGGAACATTGATTTTAATAAATCCTTATACATTTTGTTAACTTTTAAGTTAAGTGGCTGCAAATTGTCTGTACATCGTGCCGGCACGAATACAAATGAAGACAAAGTTTTTATCAAATATTTGTGCATGTTTTCGCAACCTTAGTTCACTAGCTACAAAGTCAATGATGGTTTATACTACACGTTTGTAAATCAAATAGATGATTACTACTCACTTCATTAACGTTTATATGTAAATGACTGCGTCTTTGAAATCCGATTGTTGTGAAAAGAAACTGTTTAACTGTTTACTGTTTGAAATACGATCAACATTTTATTTTTTTTCCGACTTCACAAAACGCGAAACCAAACACAGCGCGAATACATATGATGACCGCAAACCGTGAAAATTTCCTGGTTTACAGTACATACTTTACCTTATTCATGGTTCCGATTTATAGATGACGTTGACATGAAGTGGACACATGGCGATAAAGAGCTTGATGAATTTTTGGAACATGCCAACAGTATCCATCCGTCTATAAAATTCACACACGAAGTCTCGAAAACCAAAATGTCCTTCCTTGATACTACCACCACGGTCAAGGAAGGCAACATGACAACTGATTTATACTCTTAAGCCCACAGACAAACATCAATACCTTTCACCCAGTAGTTGCCATGCTAAGCACTGTTTTAAGAGTATCCCATTCAGCCAAGCCATTAGGGTAAAACGAATATGCTCCACTGTTGAAACCACCAAGCAAAGACTAGGAGATTTACGCCATCATTTGAAAAGACGGGGATATAATGACAAAGTTATAGAGAGTGGGTTTTCAAATGCCAGTGAAATTAACAGAAATGACCTCCTGGAGTACAAAGAAAAAAATATCAACAAACGGGTTCCTCTTGTTCTCACTTACCATCCTTCTTTAGAGAAAATTTCAGGCATTGTCCGTCATCATTGGAAAGAAATTTAAAAAAGTGAAACGCTGGCCAATTTGTTCCCCGAACCACCTGTTGTAGCGTTCCGGTGACCTAAAAGCATTAAGGATACACTGGTCAGAGCTGTAGTATCTAGACTATATCGACGGTCGACCAGTGTAAACCATGTGGTGACAAGCATTGCAAGTGCTGTCTCCAATTGCAGCACGCACAAGTGTTCCATAGCAAGACGACAGGAAAGGAGTATAAGTCATCTTTTGCAATGTCAATTGCAAAACACCTAATGTGGTTTACCTCCTTGACTGTCACGTCTGCGGAATACGTAGGAGAGTGTCCAACCATTCAACAAAAGAATGAATGGACAAAGAAGTGACCTTACGAAAAAGATGCTCTTTAACTTTTTAACCAGTGCCTGGTCCTTAGCTAGTTGGTAAATTTCATCATTACATTTTCTCATTGCTTTCATATTGTTTATAAATTAGTGTACATATAAACTTGAATAATATAAAGTATAAAGTTCAAGATTATGATTTTTAGTAATTTACGTCACGATAACTGATGGTCACGTGACAATTTTTCAAATCAGATTACAGACGCTGATGAAGCTTGTCGGTCAAGCGAAATATCCGTCGTTTTAATTATAATTATAGTCTTTTTGTAGACTTATAGTTATTTTTGTTACATTTTAACATCTTTTTTTTATATCGTTGTGCTAACATTTTAGACGTTTATATATATATACGTCTGAAAAATAAACCAAACAGTGTTAGAATTAGATTTTAGAGCTGTCAAATTTTTGTTCTTCCCTCTACAGGATTTGAACTCAAACCATTGATGCACTGCAGCACCATTCGCTTAGCCTTATGTCCAGCGCCCTAGACCACTCGACCACATTCACTCCCTATATATATAAATTCTACTGTCGTCATCACACGTTACAAAATATCCATATCTCAAATGACAATGGATCTTTTATATTTTACGTAGATGTTTTCTTTCCTCTATCGCTGCCAAGACTTTTACCGGACTTGATTGTATATATGAGTAACACGACAGGTGTCTTTTAAGAAGCAGGAACTGCTTATCCTTCGGGAGCCCCTGAGTTCACCCCCAGTGTTTTGGTGGGTCTGTGTTGCTCATCTAAGTAGTTTTTTCTGTTGTCCTATTTTGTGTCTATGATTGAGTTCTGTGTTGTGATGTGACGTCCAATATTATGATTTCCACATAAAAACGGTGTTCAATTCGTCTTTACCTCCAGTTGTTTGTAGGAGGTGTCATGTCTTATTTACGTTATTTGTATTTGTTTGCATATAGTGGTGTCCAACACATATTGTGTTGTGATTTAGTTTTGTTTTTCTTTGTCTTGTGTACCTATGTTGCCGGTTTCTCTGGATTGTCCATTTTGATTTCCCCTTCGGTATTCTCTAACATGTATTTGTCCTGTGTCTTGTGTACCTTATGTTGCCGGTTTCTCTGGATTGTCCATTTTGATTTCCCCTTCGGTATTCTCTAACATGTATTTGCCCTGTGTCTTGCGTACCTTATGTTGCCGGTTTCTCTGGATTGTCCATTTTGATTGCCCCTTCGGTATTCTCTAACATGTATTTGTCCTGTGTCTTGCGTACCTTATGTTGCCGGTTTCTCTGGATTGTCCATTTTGATTGCCCCTTCGGTATTCTCTAACATGTATTTGTCCTGTGTTTTGTGTACCCTATGTTGCCAGTTTCTTTGGATTGTCCATTTTGATTGCCCCTTCGGTATTCTCTAACATATATTTATCCTGTGTTTTGTGTACCCTATGTTGCCAGTTTCTCTGGATTGTCCATTTTGATTGCCCCTTCGGTATTCTCTAACATGTATTTGTCCTGTGTTTTGTGTACCCTATGTTGCCAGTTTCTCTGGATTGTCCATTTTGATTGCCCCTTCGGTATTCTCTAACATGTATTTATCCTGTGTTTTGTGTACCCTATGTTGCCAGTTTCTTTGGATTGTCCATTTTGATTTCCCCTTCGGTATTCTCTAACATGTATTTGTCCTGTGTCTTGTGTACCTTATGTTGCCAGTTTCTTTGGATTGTCCATTTTGATTGCCCCTTCGGTATTCTCTAACATATATTTAGCCTGTGTTTTGTGTACCCTATGTTGCCAGTTTCTTTGGATTGTCCATTTTGATTTCCCCTTCGGTATTCTCTAACATGTATTTGTCCTGTGTTTTGTGTACCCTATGTTGCCAGTTTCTTTGGATTGTCCATTTTGATTGCCCCTTCGGTATTCTCTAACATGTATTTGTCCTGTGTTTTGTGTACCCTATGTTGCCAGTTTCTCTGGATTGTCCATTTTGATTGCCCCTTCGGTATTCTCTAACATGTATTTATCCTGTGTTTTGTGTACCCTATGTTGCCAGTTTCTTTGGATTGTCCATTTTGATTTCCCCTTCGGTATTCTCTAACATGTATTTGTCCTGTGTCTTGTGTACCTTATGTTGCCAGTTTCTTTGGATTGTCCATTTTGATTTCCCCTTCGGTATTCTCTAACATATATTTATCCTGTGTCTTGTGTACCTTATGTTGCCGGTTTCTCTGGATTGTCCATTTTGATTTCCCCTTCGGTATTCTCTAACATGTATTTGTCCTGTGTTTTGTGTACCCTATGTTGCCAGTTTCTCTGGATTGTCCATTTTGATTGCCCCTTCGGTATTCTCTAACATGTATTTATCCTGTGTTTTGTGTACCCTATGTTGCCAGTTTCTTTGGATTGTCCATTTTGATTTCCCCTTCGGTATTCTCTAACATGTATTTGTCCTGTGTCTTGTGTACCTTATGTTGCCAGTTTCTTTGGATTGTCCATTTTGATTGCCCCTTCGGTATTCTCTAACATTTATTTTTAATTTCCATTTCCAGTTCTGACGAAGATTTTTCTTACATAGTATATTCAACTCTTTTTTTTTTTTACCATATTTCTACCATTAAGGGGGAGCTATTTTGGTTGCCACATGCCATTCAAGCTTATTCATGATTCTTCTTGTAGCATATATAATGTATGCATTTTTTTTTTAAATATCTGTTTATAGTAGAATTATTACAGTTAAAAAATACATTTTATTTTGTAGATTTGATCTCACTTCTTCACCAAAAAATGTTCTATAAATAAATATGTGACTTTCAAATTTCTCATACATTACAAATCAACAGGCATGATATAAGTCCTGGTTTTTCTTTAAGCTATTTCATTCAACCTATTTAGGCCGATTCGGTGGCGTAATGGTGGCGTAATGGTTAGCGTGCTCGCCTCGAGTGCGGTAGATCGTGGGTTCGAGCCACGGTCAGGTCAAATCAAAGACTATAAAATGTGTATTTGTTGCTTCTCTGCTAAGTACACAGCATTAAAAAGGAAGAATAAAGACTGACTGGCTTTAATTCAGAATAATGTATCCAAGTGGAACGATATGTCTATCCTCGGATCGTTGTTTCAATGAGCTAGCACAATAAAAATCCAACTAAGCATGTTGGTCTAGTACAAAGCGGATCTCATCTTCATTTCATTGAAAATTAACTTGTTCTCACCATGATATAGCTGAAAAATTGCTGAATTGGCGTTAAACAACAATCACTCACTCGATTATGCTTATTTTGATAACAAAAAAAATCACATTAAAATCTAGATCTTCTGCTCAGAAGCTTAAGCTGAAATTATCTTTGATTACTGATTAGCCTACTTTTTAAATTATGTGTGACACACCTATTTTCTATAAAATTTAGAAGTCAAATTGAAAAACCAGTCAGTGATTTCAGGCTTTTGAGAGACTACATGCAGTGATCTGTAAATGAAACATTTTGTTTAGTTGTGCAGTGTTAAATGTGGGTAGGATTCTTAATATACTTTTTAGCTTACCTGGCCAAAGACCATGTGAACTTTGCCATCACTTGGCATCCATTGTTGTACGTTGTAAACTTTCACATTTAAATCTTCTCCTCTGAAACTACTTAACCAAATTAAACCAAACCTGGCAGGGATGGTCCTTGGATGGGTCCCTTTCAAAATTGTGTCCGACAGGCCCACCCTCCGCTCAAGATATCTGCTGTTACTAAATATAGAAATTTCTTCCGTTGTCCATTCTGCGCTTTATTATAAGTCAAAGAGCTTAAAATTTAACTGCAGCTACATGGCAATGAGTAGTTGTACATATATTTCAGGTTTTTCTGTGCTATTTTTTTCAACTGATTTGTACTGATTTTGCGTACATTTTGTATTTTGAGAAAAAAATCACCTTAAAATCTTCTGCCCAGAATCTTGAGCTGAAATGATCTTTGATCCAAGATGGCTGCCATTTACTATTAGCAGAAATTTCAAAAGGCAAAAAAAAGAAGAAAAGGCTGAAATTTTTCTTTGAAAATTAGTAGTCAAATTAATTTGAAAACCAGATGAGAAATTACAGGCTTCTAATATAAGAGCCTTTAGCTTAGTTTAGTCAGTAAGTTGTACACTTTATTTAGTTGTGTGTAATTTAAAATGAAGGTAGGATCTGTAATATATATGTTTAGTTTAATTTGTAAGTGTGACCCTTTAATTAGTTGTGTAAATTAAAATGAAGGTATGATCCTTAATATACAATGTATATGTTTAGTTTAATTTGTAAGTGTGACCCTTTAATTTGTTGTGTGTAATTTAAACTATAATTAGAATCCTTAATATACATGCAGCTGGTTTTTTAATCAGTTAGGTGTTTACTTATTTTGTTCTTCTTTTCTTTTAGGAATAAATTGTGAAGATAACAATGAACAGATTTGTTCTGCAGAAATACTTGAAATTCAGTGCATTTTCAGTACAGTCAGTGAGGTAAAGTGTATTGATAAAGTTTAGCCTTGTTGATTCTTCCTCTGCCTCAAAACCGCCTATGTGACGTAATGGTTAGCGTGCTCGCCTCAAGTGTGGTAGATCGTGAGATCAAGCCCCAGTCGGGTCAAACCAAAGACTATAAAATTGGTATTTGTTGCTTCTCCGCTAAGCACGTAGCATTAAGGAGAAAGAGCAAAGACTGGTTGGCTCAGAATCAGAACAATGTGTCAGAGTGGAACGACATGTCTACCCGCAGACTGTTGTTTAAATGAGCTAGCACTATAAAAATCCAACTCAGCGTGTTGGTCTAGAACAAAGCGGGCCTCATCATCATCTCATTGACAATTATCTTGTTCTCGCGATGATATAGCTGAGAAATTGCTGAATTGGCATTAAACAACAATCACTCAATTACTCCTCCACCTCACTAGATGGAAAACATCCTTTTATTACAGATTATGGACACATAGTACATGTAGTAAATTGTAGCATCAAAAAAGTCTGACAGTTGTTTTAAATACATGTTAGAGAACATCGAATGGGCAATCAATAATGGACAATCCAAGGAAACTGGCAACATAGGACACACAAGACGAAGAAAAACATAGCAAAATCACAATACAATACGTAAACAAACACAAATAATGTAAATAAGCCATTTGACAGCGTCACAAAACAAGTAATGTGTGATATTGATGTCATTATCGTTCAAAGTACCATACATTATATTGACCTATTTTGATCATTTCCTATCTTTGTGTATCAGCATACATGTACATTAAGCTCTACTTCTCTGATACTATTGGGTGACGTGGAAAACAATGCTGTTTATGTTCTTTTGGTGGATTTTTCGTGCTAATTCAAAATTCAACATATATAATGTAACTGCAAGAGTCAATTGTAAGTAATACAATTTGATTGTTGAAAAAGAGCCATACAGCTCTACTGCTCCAAAACTAATCAGAGGTTTGAAATTTAATTTGGTGGGAATGGTCCTAGGTGGTTGTTACAAAGTATGTGATTTTTGTGCAGATCAGAAATCAAAGATAGTCGCCAAGTAGGACGTAGTTTAACATTGTAACCTATGGGAAAATTAATAACAGTTTTTTCATAGAAATTAAAAACATATTGAACCAAAACTGTACAAAAATTATCATTGGATGGTCTCTTAAAAAGTTTGTAATAATTATGTGACTCGTACATCCAAGATGGCCGTCACCACAGGTCAAAAATTTAACATTGAACTTTTATTAGAAAGAAAAAATGTTTTCTTAGAAACTACACACATGATTGAACATAGACTATACAAGAATGATCATTAGATGTTTTCTTACAAAATTTGTCTTTTTTGTTGTTGCTTGGATCGGAAATGCAAAATGGCTGATACCATAGGACAAAGTTTCACATTAGACCCTATTTTAAAAATTAATTCTCTAGAACACTGAATCGCTTAAAAAGAAAATATTGTCATTAAATGACCACCTCTAAAAACTGCAGTTAACTTGAAATCATAGATTGCCTGTACTGCATGGATTAATTTTCCATAAAACTCGATGGGAAAATGATTAAAATCTTATTCTCTGAATTAGCTGATGTATTAAAAAGGAAACCTGGCTGGAATGCTCCTTGAATGGATCTGTAGAAAATGTTATGCTGATCAGATATCAAAGATAATCTTCGACATTTTGTTTTCATATTGATTAAAAATTAAAGAATAGGCACCATAGCAGGAAAATTCTTAAATGGAATAATAGAGGAGAGAAATGTGAACATATTTTCTCAGAAACTACAAACCGAATTGAACCTATATGTACATAAATGATCATTTAATAATAAATGAGTAGGGCCACGAAGGCTGATATCAGCCCTGTAAAATAGCTAATACATAAGATATATTCCCTTATTTTCTTGACAATTGGAAATATCCAGAGGGATTTTTGATCAAGTATTAGTTGGGTTTTTTTGGCATCTAAATTAAGAAAATTTGTAAAATATGTATAAAAAAAAAAAAAAAAAAAAAATGAACAATAGTATATTCCAGCAAAATATCATGAAAAAAAATGGATCTTGGCAAAATTTGGCCATAATTTAACCTACTCCTTTGTAATATAGAGCTCATGTGATGCTCAATTTTCAACTGCAAATTCTCAGCACATAAATAGGTTTAACATTAGATCCTATGATCTTTTATTGAAAAACTTCTATGTTGATTGAAGCTTAACGTTACATAGATGACCATTCAATGGTTCTTTACACAGAGGACATTTATTTATATGTGGATCTGAGATTTCCATGTCCAGTTTAATAAGATAGATACATTTTCTTTGTTCAATAGTTCTTGGCAAAGTATATAGTTTATTCCAGAAACGAATCATGCACATGTACACTAAATTTAATATCTACATTTTATATGTCTTTTTATACCCCCGCTCGACGAGAATCGGGAGTATATAGGGATCCTCATGTCCGTCCGTTCGTTTTGATTTCTGGATAATAATTAAAGTACCGCTCAACCAAATCTTTTCAAACTTTCACACATTTCTGTGTACCATAAAATACAGGTTAAGTTTAATTACGGTGTATTTCACATTTACCATTCATGAGTTATGGCCTTTTTTCCGTCCGTCCGTCCGTCACACTTTTGGTTTCTGGATAATAATTAAAGTACCGCTCAACCAAATCTTTTCAAACTTTCACACATTCCTGTGTACCATAAAATACAGGTTAAGTTTGATTACAGTTTGTTTCACATTTACCGTTCATGAGTTATGACCCTTTTTCTCTTAGAAAATAGGGACTTTTTAGGTTTCCGGATGATATTTAATTAGTATGGCTCAACCAAATCTTTTCAAACATTAACACAATGCTGTGGACCATTAAATACAGGTTAAGTTCGATTACGGTGTATTTCACATTTACCGTTCCTGAGTTATCGCCTTTTTTCTCATAGAAAATAGGAACTTTTTAGGTTTCCGAATGATATTTAAAGTACCGCACAACCAAATCTTTTCAAACTTTAACACATTCCTGTATGCCATAAAATACAGGTTAAGTTTGATTACAGTGTATTTCACATTTACCGTTCATGAGTTATGGCCCTTTTTCTCTTAGAAAATAGGGACTTTTTAGGTTTCCGGATGATATTTAAAGTATGGCTCAACCAAATCTTTTCAAACTATTAACACAATGTTGTGGACCATTAAATACAGGTTAAGTTCAATTACGGTGTATTTCACATTTACCGTTCCTGAGTTATGGCCCTTTTTCTCTTAGAAAATAGGGGTTTTTTAGGTTTCCGAATGATATTTAAAGTACCGCTCAACCAAATCTTTTCACACTTTAACACAATGCTGTATACCATAAAATACAGGTTAAATTTGATTATGGTGTATTTCACTTTTACCGTTCATAAGTTATGGCCCTTTTTCTCTTAGGAGATAGGGACTTTCTAGGTTTCCGGATGATATTTAAGGTATGACTCAACCAAATCTTTTCAAACTTTTAGCACAATGCGATGTACCATAAAATACAGATTAAGTTCGATTATGGTGAAATTGACATTTACTGTTCATGAATTATGGCCCTTTTTTTCTTAGAAGATAGGGACTTTAAAGGTTTCTGGATGAAAATAAAAGTAACGCTCAACCAAATCTTTTCAAATTTAAACAAATGCTGTGGATCATAAAATACAGGTTAAGTTAGATTTGGAATGCGGGGGTATCTGTGATCACCAGATCAATTTCTCTAGTTTTTCATGTTAATCAGAAAGTTAATATAAACCACCACTACAGATAAAAGTTTAAAAAGGAACCCATATGAATGGGATGATTTAATTAAGAATAAATGTACATAAGTACTAGTAGTTATAATTTTACAGTGTTTTCTCAGAAACTACAGATTGTACCCAAAGTGTACATAAATTATTATTAAATAATGAATAGATAATTTATAGCGATTAACCAGGTGAGAGTTTAAAAGACTTACATACATACATGTAAGACTCCTGTTGTTTTTGTGGTTATGCAAATGTAGCAAAATTATATGAATTGACTGTAATGTTCCTCTGCAAAATTGATGTTTACTTTTCATGTTGATCAAGAATTTAAAAACACCTCTACAGAATTAGTTTTACATAGAACTCTATTGGACCATGTTAAGACAAGTCATAGAAGATACTGTAAAACTGATTGAATTCAAATGTTACAATACATGAGTGATCTATGAATGCCAAACAGATTAGTTATGAGCAGTTGAGCTCTGCAATAGCTCAGGTAAGCCTCTTGTTCTTTATTCATGTATTATGAATATTACCATTGTAGATTTGCAACACAGACTCATTATGAAGTTCTTGGTTTAAAGCGTGATGCCACACAAGAGGAAATAAAGGTGGCATATAAAGAGATGTGCAAAAAGGTATGATTTATTATGTAGTAAAGCTTACATTTGTTTATAGAAAAGAACATACATTATTAAATTTAAAAAAAAAAAAAAAATTTTTTTTACCTCATAATGAGAGACTTTATATAGAATAAAATTTAGATTTTGTTTTTAATTGTTGACCATCACTATTTAATTTTTTGTTTCATTAAAGCATACTTTCCTAATAGAAATATAGTTATACTAGTATACAGTGTTACTATAGTTACTATTTTTGGTTACAATTACAGCCAAACCTGTATTAAGAGGTCACCTTTGGGACAAAGAATAGGTGACCTGATAAGACAAGTGAACTCTTAAAAGAGGTTACATTTATATGAAAATTTCGATGACAGGTCTAGAAAAAGGGGACCTTGTAATACAGGTGACTGCTTAATAGAGGTGACCACATGGGCAGGTTTGACTGTATAAATACTAGAATACAGCTATACATTATATCATAACAGAAAAACACAACTTTGATTGTAAAGTATTGTTATTGTAAAGTATTGTTATTGTAAAGTATTGTTATTGTAAAGTATTATTATTGTAAAGTATTGTTATTGTAAAGTATTGTTATTGTAAAGTATTGTTATTGTAAAGTATTGTTATTGTAAAGTATTGTTATTGTAAAGTATTGTTATTGTAAAGTATTGTTATTGTAAAGTATTATTATTGTAAAGTATTGTTATTGTAAAGTATTGTTATGTTATTGTAAAGTATTATTATTGTAAAGTATTGTTATTGTAAAGTATTGTTATTGTAAAGTATTGTTATTGTAAAGTATTGTTATTGTAAAGTATTGTTATTGTAAAGTATTGTTATTGTAAAGTATTGTTATTGTAAAGTATTATTATTGTAAAGTATTGTTATTGTAAAGTATTGTTATTGTAAAGTATTGTTATTGTAAAGTATTGTTATTGTAAAGTATTGTTATTGTAAAGTATTGTTATTGTAAAGTATTATTATTGTAAAGTATTGTTATTGTAAAGTATTGTTATGTTATTGTAAAGTATTGTTATTGTAAAGTATTGTTATTGTAAAGTATTGTTATTGTAAAGTATTATTATTGTAAAGTATTGTTATTGTAAAGTATTGTTATTGTAAAGTATTGTTATTGTAAAGTATTATTATTGTAAAGTATTGTTATTGTAAAGTATTGTTATGTTATTGTAAAGTATTGTTATTGTAAAGTATTATTATTGTAAAGTATTGTTATTGTAAAGTATTGTTATTGTGTATATGCAGCTTCATCCAGATCTAAACAAGGAAGATCCCAAAACACATGAGAAGTTTATACATCTGAAGGATGCCTACAGTGTGTTAAATAAAGAAGTAACCAGGAAAGTTTATGACAGGGAACTAGCTATACGACTACAGTATGCAAGAGACATGCGACGAAATGTATTCAGTGATCAGGACTCCTATGGTTCAGGATTTAGGTAGGATTTAGTCAGATATTTTGTTTATTTGTGTTTGGATGCTGAAGTCATCAAGAGAACTTTAGTTAGAATCCTATTAACTGGTGTAATCCTGCTACATGTACTTGTCACAAGCCAGGAATGATCTTTACTCATCAAGAGTAATGTCCCTTGCAGATGTTAAGTGTGAAAAGGTCTTTGTTAAGGCACTAGTAAAATATTTCAACAGATTAAAACATATTTTTACACAAGCTGTATATTGACAATATCTTATTTAAATTTGAAAACCAATCTTTTTAGTCAAGAATATTAAAAGACTTGAAAATGTTTTTGATAGAGCACTAGCAAAATAAATACTCAACATATTATAGACAAATCATACAGGTAAAACATATTATAGACAAATCATACAGGTAAAACATATTATAGACAAATAATACAGGTAAAACATATTATAGACAAATCATACAGGTAAAACATATTATAGACAAATAATACAGGTAAAACATATAGACAAATAATACAGGTAAAGCATATTATAGACAAATCATACAGGTAAAATATATTATAGACAAATCATACAGGTAAAACATATTATAGACAAATCATACAGGTAAAACATATTATAGACAAATAATACAGGTAAAACATATTATAGACAAATAATACAGGTAAAACATATTATAGACAAATCATACAGGTAAAACATATTATAGACAAATAATACAGGTAAAACATATTATAGACAAATCATACAGGTAAAACATATTATAGACAAATAATACAGGTAAAACATATAGACAAATAATACAGGTAAAGCATATTATAGACAAATCATACAGGTAAAATATATTATAGACAAATCATACAGGTAAAACATATTATAGACAAATCATACAGGTAAAACATATTATAGACAAATAATACAGGTAAAACATATTATAGACAAATCATACAGGTAAAACATATTATAGACAAATAATACAGGTAAAACATATTATAGACAAATAATACAGGTAAAACATATTATAGACAAATAATACAGGTAAAACATATTATAGACAAATCATACAGGTAAAACATATAATAGACAAATAATGCAGGTAAAACATATTATAGACAAATCATACAGGTAAAACATATTATAGACAAATAATACAGGTAAAACATATTATAGACAAATAATACAGGTAAAACATATTATAGACAAATCATACAGGTAAAACATATTATAGACAAATCATACAGGTAAAAACTACTTTGTTGAGTTTGAAAACCAGAAGTTTTCATGTATAATTTATATGATTGAAGGCAACTGGGCTTGTGCATCTCTGATGCTTTAGCGATTTTCTAAATTTTTTCCATGTTCAACATTTTTTGTTAAATGTTTATTTCAATTTCAGGAATCCTGATTCTAATTTTACTACAGATGAAGAAGAAGAAATTAAGAATCGTTTTAGATCAAGACCTTACCAGAACATCTATTATGAGAACAAAAAAAGTAAAACTGATGCTATATGGGTCTCTGTGATATTAATTATGATCGGTGCCTGCTTCAGTATTGGTGTAATTAGGTAAATCCACAGATTGTTTATACCCCAAAGCAAGGATGTTGTAATCACATGACTTTGACCATGTTTTTTCAGACTTCTCAGTAATGTGGGAATGAATGACTAGAAGAGATTCTTTGATTTTAGACATCATAATTATTATTCTAATGCAGTTGTTTAATATTCCTGGTTTGTGATTGGACAATGCTGAAATTTTCACGGTATCAATTCCACGGTTGAAATATCAAGATATTTTTAGAATTTTAGCCGATTACCGCTTACGTCATCTTGTCAATAATGTTGCAATACACATCTATACACATGATTACATTAGAATGGAGATAACTGTATTTGAAAATTTCACAGCATCAATTGTCGATTTAATGGTCACAAATATCCGTTTACTGGCTCAATTTGCGAACATCAAATCTCCAATTGATGCCGTGAACTTTTCAAATACAATACAGTTATCTCTTAATTTAATACAGAAATAATGTCGTTTTTTAGCAAACCTAGCTTAAAGCCAAGTGAGCTCGTAATATCACTTGACACCCGTCATCCGTTGTCAATAACTTTTTCAGATTCTAATCTTCTACAAAGCTGCCTAACCACATGCAACCAAACTTGGTAGGTATGGTCCTGAGGAAAAGCAGCTTCATATTTGTACAAATGAAGTTGGTCTTCCATATTGACAATGGCTATTAGAGGGTATTCAAAGGAGAAATTTAGTTGATATGCTACAATATTTGCTGTGTAGTATCTTGGGTTAATGTAGACTTAAGATTTGTACAAATGTAAGTTCAGGGATCTAATGAGCTAGGGCTCTGGAAGTCCACAGTTCTAAAATATTCTGCAATATGGAAAATAAAAATATATATATATACCGAGGAACCTGTCTAATCCGACACACCAAGGGACAAAAGAAATGTGTCGGGTTGTAGAGGATGTCCGAATACTCGGGTTTTATTTTAATTAACAGAAATACTTTGGGACCATAATTTTTTTTCGGATGTCACAGGATGTCGGAAAACTCAGATGTCAGATTGCACAAATTCCACTGTATATGTATTTTCTTAATAACCAGGAATAGAAATATAATTACAAATGGTAAGAATCATCATTGTAACAATTCTATCTTGTAAGAATTAAGATCCCATTATCTATGTCCAAAGTTGTACATGGGCTGCAATGAGGAAAAACAATATTCTAAAGAATAAGCCATGATTTTGTATTTGACATGAAGTGTCATAGTAAATGGAGATTCAACCTTGTTCCAATGTATCCCATGGTGTTTGAGGTTTAGGTCTTGGGGTCCATATATAGTTTAACATTAACTTCAATGAGGAAAGGGGCCCGGATGGCTCAATGAGGGATTACCTAACAACTCATACAAGCCTATCACCAATATGGCGTGGGTTTGCGCCCGGCTTTGTAAATTACAAAAAAGGTGCACTCGACTCGCAACCGCAAGTGATAAAGTTTACCAGTTGCTTGCCCATGGTCGATGGTTCTTTCTGGGTACTCCGGCTTCTTCCACCACTAAAACTGGTCACCATGACATTACTGAAATATTGCTGAAAGTGGCATTAAAACACCAAAAATCAATCAAAATCAATGAGGAAACTTGAAAAAAGAATTCCTAAGAACCAGTTATTGAAATACAAAATTTTATAGATTGCATGAATCATCATTGTGATATGAGATTTAAGCTTACGTTAATGAAGACCCCCCCCCTGGTGTATAGGATCTGTGTCCTGGTTCATCAACATTCATTTCACATGGTGACTTCAGAGGAGCTTGACCTTTGTGCAGATACATAATTCATTGTAGCAATTATTGTTGAATAAACAACTAAGACAACAACATGGAAATGTAATTTTATGTGCCATTATCCAGCATTTTGATGTAAAGATTTAATTCTATAATATTATTCCATGTCTCAGGGTCTATAAACTTATGTTCTGGTGGGATCATAATTTAAAATATACTACAATTGGCAATACCTTGTATTTGAGTGATACAATGTTAAGTTGTAATATCTCTTTATTGTAGAGTATCCCATAGCCTTAAAGAAAGAAACGAGAAACTTACTAGAGATTCTATTGAAATGGACAAAGTATTCCGTCAAGAAATTAAACATCATGATAAACAATCAACATCAGAACTGGTTTGTAGCTTAAATTATACAGTCAAACCTGCCCGTGCGGTCACCTCTATTAAACAGTCACCTGTATTAAACAGTCACCTCTATTAAACAGTCACCTGCAGAGCTCCAGATAAGCTGCGTATTTGCGTTTTTTACGCTATGAAAACGAGTAACAATGCATGTATTATCAGATCAGAGTGTACATTTACGCATACATATTGCTGTGTAAGCAAACTTTCCAAATTCGGAGCGTACTTGTACGCTGTTGACGATAATACATCGTGTACATAAACAATACATTTTTTACTTTGAGAAATTCCCCGTAATTACTTCTCTTTATACTTTTCGAAAGAGAAAGTGTATACATCCGAGGGGTACCGAATGTTTTCCTTTCTAAGGATCGATGTCAAAAGAGATCTGATTGGATGTTTAGGATAAATCATCCAATCGCGGTCAATATTACAAATAAATGCGGTTTAGTTAAGAACTAAAACGAAAGTGAATTTGGGAACACGTTGTTCGTTGAAAATGAGCAAGAACATGAATAAGCGCGCTACGGAAAATTATATACATTTTAAAAAAGTTCCTGACAGTTTCATCTGTGTCTAGTGACAGTATAGTTAAAGGAATCATTGATGACATTATCAACACGGCTGTGAAAACTGCCGAAGTCGACGAGCAAAAAACAAAATATTTACAACATTTTATTAATAAACATGACACAATCGTGTCAAATTAAACAGAGATATACATTTCACTTGCATCCTGTGTTTATTGAATAACACTTGTGTCAAACATAATTTTAAAAGTGTACATGTAAGCAATCTTTTCTGAAGTAGAGAGTACAACAGTGCAAAGGAAATATGCAAATACGCATCATTTTCAAAAGTAGGGGGTAATTACCCTTTGGACTTGAAACTTATCTGGAGCTCTGACCTGTATTAAACTGTCACCTATATTAAACAGTCA
Organism: Bathymodiolus septemdierum; assembly: GCA_963383655.1. Lineage (NCBI taxonomy): Eukaryota > Metazoa > Mollusca > Bivalvia > Mytilida > Modiolidae > Bathymodiolus > Bathymodiolus septemdierum. The sequence continues at coordinate 117,230,386 of OY726519.1, forward strand.
CCTCTATTAAACAGTCACCTGTATTAAGCATACCTCTATTAAACAGTGACCTGTATTAAAAGGTCATCTTTTTCTTGTCCTGCTGTAGAAAGTTTCTGATGAATTGAACCTCTTTTAAGAAGTCACCTGTCTTAAAAGGTCACCTTTTCTTTGTCCCAACAGTGACCTCTTAATACAAGTTTGACTGTATATGTATTTTGTTGTGGCATTGATCAGATTATAGGAGAGGAATTATTTAGAACACAGATATTTTTTCAATTCTGTCTTATGTCACTGTGTCAGGGCCATGAAGTTGTCCCTTTGTCTCTCTGTCCTTACCTTATATAGATTCTGTTCAATAACTTAAAGTTCCCCTTAAGATATTTGATATTCAGGGACCATAAACAGCAAGCCAGTTTTGATTTTGGACTTTTAACACTTTTTCTGTTCTTGAGTTAGACCCTTTCATTTGCACTAAAATACTAATTTCTCTTAAGCAAATCTTTGAAATTTGTGCACAAGATCAGGGACCGTAATAGACAGGACAAGATTGCTGTTGATCTTTATTGCTCTTTCTATTCCAGAGTTATGGTCCTTAATTAATTGAGGGGCCGTCATGGTCGTGGTTGTGATCGTATGGTAGTTGGATTTATAACTACCTATGCAATCAGTGCCTATCACCACTAACGTTGTGAGTTCGAACCCCTCTCAGGCGAGGTGTACTTGATACAACATTACATGATGAAGTTTGTCAGTGACTTGCAACAGGTTGGTGGTTTTCTCTGTGTACTCCTGTTTCCTCCACCAATAAAACTGACTGCCACGATATAACTGAAAAGTGGCATTAAACACCTGAAGCCTAACCCCTTTAATTAGTTGAATATGGCAATTTTCAAAAATTTTCTTCCGACATTGTACTTTTGTTATTGTTTCTAAACATGTTCAAAACCAATGAATTTTAGAAACTCCTAATATGTTTGTTAAAAGTACATGGAAAGAGGCTATCAGTCATGCAGGGATCGCACTGGGCTTCGCCAATGTTGCCATTTGCGATTTTTAATTTCATTTGGCGACAAAATACGGCCCTTGGCGATTTTTTTGGCGACAACATTTTATTTATTAAAAATTACTTCGTACTGCTGTCAATCAACGGCGCAGGTAAGAAAGATCGTCTGCTAGAGCATGCCAGTTGATGACAGATAATAAAGACAGGTAATAAATCAATTACTAGTAGTGATTGCTAATCCGAATATCAGGTAAAGAGTGATTGTGTAATAATTGGTTATTTGCAGGTTAGATGATTAATAAATGGATATAATTAAGGTCAATTAAGAATGAACTGATGAGTTCACTAAATTTCTCATCAATTGAATATCTTTATGTCCCAAGCGTAGTGCCCAAGCTCATCGAGCTAAAATCTAATTTCTCAAATGTAATCAAAAGAATCAAAAGAAAGTTGGTATTTTTGAAGTACCGACTATTCCCTATATATATATATACCCAAGCAACAAAAACTGATCATTTTTATCCAAAGCTATAATAGTGCTACGTCGTAATAATGGGTAAACGTAAACTAGACTTTTCATCTCCATCACAGTCTAAGTTAACCAAGCTGTCAGCATTTGGCTTTAGTTCCGCTAATTCAAGTAACGTTGTCAGTGAAACTTCTTCAAGTCCAAAACCTTCGTCAAGTAATAAAGGTGCATCTACTAATGTAACTCCATGTTCCGTTGTTTCCTTTTCCCCAATCATATATCTTTCTTGTACATCGGGTGGTTTAATTTGACGTAAAAAGAAATCCAAATTGACATCAAATTATAATAAAACATTTTAAAACAATAATTATCGTTTTAGATGAGTATTGCTTTTATTATGAACACAACGCTTTTAAGCCCCTATGTTAGATGCAAATTATGCAAATCCGCTGGTCAGTTCTCGGAAATTGGGTCACAGTAGTTTCCAGGAAATGTACCTATTTTTAACTTTCTTTGACCGCAAATAACCCGATCGTTTTAGAAGTTTGACGAATATATTACATTGTATGTTTTATTGATCTAATTTTTATTTGATTTTTGACAGTTAGAATTTTTCAGGCATCGTGTATACAAATGTACCTATTCGTGATCTCAACTTTACAAATATTACCGATACCGGCAAACTAGCGATCCTATTTTTGTTTTTCATTAAAAGAACAGGATACTCTTAGTTGGTTTTGCTTGTTTATACATGGAAGATGACGTTTTTTTGTTATATATATGCAAATTGTATATTTCTTAAATGACAATTATTTTTATTTGTTCCAATGTTTGACATAGTTCGTCTCGTACGATAGTTCATTTTATGCTCATTTTTGGTCACCTAGTCCATGCGTGTGGCGTTTCCTAACTTATTACGATGTATACTTGCAAAAATGACTAAGAAATCGACTCGATTAAAAGTGAAACCATAATTTGGCTTCAATATTGGAGAATTGGAGACAAAAAATTAAGATTGGCGATTTTTTTTGGCTCCAATATTTTTGGAGCCAGAGCAACCCCTGGTCATGCAAGTTGATTTAAAATCTAATTTTGAAAGATTAAAAGAAAGGTTTTGATACAGGTATAACTAGTATTTGGTGCACTGCAAAATGGTGAACTTAGAAATATGGTATTGACCGATTTCTGCCATACAGGCTGGGTTAGATGAAGATTGAGTGACACACCTAGTACAAATTTAAAATATCGTATAGTAATTTTTTATCAGGTTCAGAATTTGGAAAAATATTTTCTAAGGTATTATTTTTTTTACCTAAAGACAATTAAATTGTAGATTAAGAATGTAAGGGCCAGTAACTTACTTCTATAGAACAGTACAGATATCACCAGTTTAATTATCCACTCGCCAACGAAGTTGCGAAGGGATATAGTAACGCTACCGTCCGTCCTTCCGTAACATCCTTGTGAACACTCTAGGATCAACATCCTTCAATGGATTTTGACCAAACTTGGTACATATTTAGTCCTTAAGAGAATCTGGAACCCTATTGATTTTCTAGGTCAAAGGTCAAGGTCACCGGGTCAAATTTTTAGCACATAACATCCTGGTGAACACTCTAGAATCAACATCCTTCAATGGATTTTGACTAAACTTGGTACATACTTAATCCTTAGGAGAGTCTGGAACCCTATTGATTTTCAAAGTTATAGGTCAAAGGTCAAGGTCACTGGGTAATTTTTTTACCGTGTAACATCCTTGTGAACACTCGAGAATCAACATTCTTCAATGGATTTTGACCAAACTTGGTACATACTTAGACCTTAAGAGAATTTGGAACCCTATCGATTTTCAAGGTCAAAGGTCAATGTCACCGGGTCAAATTTTTACTGCATACCATCCTTGTCAACACTCTAGAATCAACATCCTTCAATGGATTTTGACCAAACTTGGTACATACTTAGACCTTAAGTGTCTTGTCTCACAGAAAACCATGCAAACTCGTAACACACAAAATATTTTTTCAAATTTTATTATTTGACTGAATTATTAGGGTTTTTTGATTTATCCAGTATTTCAATATATAATGAAGCAAAAACAATGAATTTTACAATATTTCAACCTCCAATATATCTTGTATAGCATAAAATGTGTCTGTCTCATATAGTATCCAGGATTAATCAACTTTCACTGTATCATTTAACATAATATACTCAATATTTGGTCGCATGGATTTTTTACAGGCCACACTTTAATATACCCATAAATCAGTAAATGGCCTTTTATGCAAAAATTGTACATATATAACAGGAAATATCTCCCTTGGGGGAGAAAATAAAAATATCCCAAATTTATTTCAATATAACTTTGTTTTCATACATAAACATATAAAAAATCCACCTTCGGCAAATTAAGATAAAATGGTGAAAATAAGGACAAAAGTTTAGTACATGTGCAACTTAGCCGAAAATGGACAAGGTGAATAGGAAAAACAGTAGAGCAGTGTTAATGCTCAATAAGTACCAAAATATCAATACAGAAGTTATGTATAGTATTCCAGAGGTATAACAAAGAGTTTAATGAAGATATAAAATTAAGGTACATTGTGGTTTTGGGGGGTGCATCTGGCTAAAATGGAATTTAAATTAAAACTTTGTTTTCAAAATGATCTAATAAGATTTATTAGTGATAAATTAGATAAAAAAAGTAAACTCATTTTAGTTTGTATGAGGTATTTCATACTTATTGAAATTTCATATTTTATAAGGGGAGATAATTTGTAGAGGAAAATCAGATTTTCTCAAATTTTTTGGAATAGGGTCTGTGACCCCAATTTTCTATTTTATACTTTTAAAGTGTTTAATGAAAAATATCTGTTGCTTAATTTTCCATCTAAAGCTACCATTTCCTTTATTAAAAAATAGACAATTTGTTTTCCCCCCAATAACCTATTGTTTTAGGGTTAAAAGTCAATTTGATCATCAAACTTTCAAAGCAGCTTCAGAATAATCTATTGATTTATTTTTTGACAGTGCACTCCAAAACAAATCTTAATCAAAGTGCGGACAGCAATGATTATAATGCCCCCATACTGAAATATACTATTGTATGGGATTGAATCATTTATATGTAGCTTATGTTTGAATAATGAAATAATAATTGAAATTAAGTTAATCCTATTGTTAAAAAAAAGTGAAGAAAACAAATGCCATTACAATAAGCACATGAATTTGCAGCCAGCTCCTAAACAATTGAAGACAATATATATGTGACTATGTTAAAATAAGCCGATTTTTTTGTTGGCTCTGTCCATCATCTATCCTAAATGAGATAGTGAAACTTTTTCTCAGTAATACGTTTATTATTCTGAGGTTCTTCTATCATGGATCTGTATCAAAAACCTTCTCTTATACTCTTAAATAATCACAGATTACAAGTTTAAATGTGTTAGATTTGTGCATTCTGGTAAATAGGACAAGAAATTGACAAGTTGATATTATAATTATCAGAAAAAGGATATCCCATCAATATGAAATGAAATAAAAACAAGAGGTTGAACATATATCATACTTATTCACAGGTGAACATTTAACATATTCTGTCTAACCACTATGCAAAGCTTGAAGTGTTCAAAGTTAACTTTAATTTGAAAAAATGAAAATAAATTAGAATCCCTGCATATAATGGCTAATTTACATGTTCACAGCAGTGTACATTTCTTCCACAATATTTTCAATATCGGAATTATAATCATTAGTTTCTAGCACTGCAATGACCTCTGATAGAGTTTCATCTTGACCGACATCTTCATTGGGAATTTCTTTAAACTGAACTTGTAGAGTACTCGAAGAAGTTTCTGATTTTGTCTTCGGCTTTGTTAGGAAAGATGCCATGTAACTTTTTATCTGACTTGGATTCAACCACTCCAACTTCTTAAAAACTCGTTCTCCCTATTCATCACATGATTTTCGAACTTCATTGGCAAGTGCAACATAATCTGGCCTTTTCCCTGTATTTCAGACATATTTTGTTCAGTTCCACTATATGTTTTTTCCATCAATTTCTTTACTTGTAAGAACGCTTCTGGAAAATAAAAGTGATTTACGATATATACATTACATGTATACATGATGTACTTCATAATTTGCATTTGTCACCTTATTCTTCAGTGTTGGAAGTTCATGTTAAGTGGTTTCTTAATGAGTTGCTAGTTTCTTTAATTATGCCTTTGTTGTCAAGTAAATCTGTTGACGAAAAAATAAACCAATTTTTTTTTAAATTGGCTACCTTCTGGAGATAGAGCAGAAAATTTCTTTGGAAATATAATCTCAACGAGATTAAAATACACTATACTCAAGCTAAAATATATAGGGAAGTAGTTACTACATGTTTCTAAGACTTGCTTTAATTCATTCTATATTTTCCAGAAATGGATATATATCAAATATTACTCCAGATTTCTATGAAAATAAATAATTTTATCCTTGCTCTAGATACAACAAAATATTTCATCTGTCTCAGTTTCACTACATGTACATTTGCACTCAAAATAACCAATAGGTCCTATTTTTTATAAGCTTGAAAAAGCATAATTCAACGGCTGAAATAACATTATCCAAAATAACAGAAATGTGTCAATGTGATACAAATGCCCCGGGCTCCTGTAACTTTAAAACCCAAAATTCAAGTTTGACATGTCCTTTATTGTTGATTACAACATAACCAAATTTCAAATCAATCAAGATTCAGTTGAGGTTTGGAAGTTATTGAACAGATATATTGTGCAGTGGGATAGAATTTATTGTTGCACAATAATAATGTAAACCTGTATTTCACAGACCAAACTAAGGGACCAAGTTTGAAGCATTCAACTTATATACATGAATCCGGGTTGTTTCGCCCCGGAAAGTGAGTCGATTCGTCCCACTTAATCGCTATTATATTATAATAGATGAAGTCTTTTTCGACAATTTTTTGTTAATTATTTATTTATTAGTTGTATGCAAAAAAAATAATAATTCATTCATTTTGGTCTACTTTAATTATTTATTTATTAGTTGTATACAAAAAAATAATAATTCATTCATTTTGGTCTAATTTTGTCAAAGATCTCAAGCGAAACTTTTCTTGCAAAATTTACAAAAAACCACACAAGAACAGTAAAAAGGTTTTTTTTTTTTTGGTACCAACTCAAAAGTGCATGAAATGACTAAGATGCTGTACAAGTGCGCAAATAACCTCTTTTTTAAGGAATTACGCATCAAATGTTAAAATAGTATAAATTTAATCAGATGTCAAACAAAGAGTGAAGCAATACATAATATTAAACACGTCAAGAAAGCATGTTAATTATGAGGAAGACAAAAATAAAGTACCCATGAACAAGTCTTACAAGCATTTCGCTGACGTTTACTAGGTGGCGTTTCACTGTTAGGAAGCGCTTTCGGTAGCGTAGATCTTATAGGTGTTGGTTATTTTTTTACAAAATATATTAAATGTATAATGTGTACATGTATCTAAAATAATATGTGGCCAAAAGTATTGCAACATGTAAAAAAAATCCCTATATAATCAGCCAAAACCATATTTTTTCAAAAAATTATTGTGAAGTCATTTCTGGATAAATTTTAACCAATTTTACACCAAAACATTCAGAATTGTCTATATTTTGATTGTTTATTTGCTCATTATGTTTATATGAGTGGTTTTTATTTGTTCACAATTTAAAAAGGATTGTTAATTTTTGGGATTTATTAATAAATCGGGGCGAAACGATCCGGGGCGAAACGACTCAGGGGGGCGAACAGGATTCGGGGCGAAGCGACCCGGTACCATATACATGTATGGTTTTAAACTGTTTACCCTGGAGTTAAAAATAATTGACGCTTTGCAACAAATATTTTTTTTCTCCTAAATTTATCATTATTTCATATACTATAATGCATGAATCAGAAATCACAGAATGTTATTTTTTTCTTCACCTCCTACACCAAAATAGTTGTTTAGTATTTGTAAAAAAAAACATAGCCCTCTTTTCTCAAGTTGAATAGTTAGTCTCTTAACAAGTTTGTTCACTAAATGGATTTCTAGCAATAATCACTTAGAAATGTTTTTCTCTCGAGGCATTTGATTTAGCTTACCTACATGTAAGTTACCAGAACCAACTTGAATAGTTTGTCTTGTTTTCCGGTAATACTCTTTCCATAAGGAAGGACTTGCTCCATGGTCCTCTCTAGATCTGGCCTTTCCATTGTTGTGCTTTGAATATACACATAGAACTTTGCCTCTCTTCAATCTAGTCCCAAAGTATTCTCTGTTTCTGGTATATCTTGAGATTCAATGAATCGTTGTGTTCGATGGTGACAATTCCGCTATGTACAAGATATAAAAAGGGCCTCAGGCAGTGCCTTTCCATGTATATTTTCAGGCCAACGATAAGGAAAGCTGCATCAGCTTTACATTGGAATATATGTATAGTGTTTGAATTGCATGGCAAGTTGCAAAAGTTAGAAAAATAACACGGTGTTGTTTATCCACTGGAGGCTGCCATTTCTAATTTTATAATCTTAGAAGTGAAGACTTCCGAAAAGGGAGGTTACTCCGTCACTTTCTCTATCAGATAGACATGTGTATTTTCTTGCTCAACGTTAAAGTCCGGATCGAAAAAGGGAATTAAAATGATATATCATATGTAATTTATTTACAATAAACACACAAATTACATTTAATATGAAACCGGCACGGCCTTGAATGCTCGCGCATCTGAAAATTATCTGGCAATTTCATCAAAAAGTGTCGAGATTTTTTGGGCCGAGATATATTGGGGACGACTTTTTTTTAGGGCCGAATCTAGTCTCATTCAATCGAGCTGTCGTTCCTTACGAGAGAGGGTACGAGACTTCAGGATCACCTTTGCGCTTTATGTTAAGAAGATCTTCATTAGTTGAGTGTGTTAGTGTGTTACCCGGAAACCGGTGTTTACAAAACGTAAGGAACGATAACTCGAATAACAAATACAAAACGTAGAATTTTTTTTTCTTCGACAATTTGTTCAGCCATGTTTGTTAAAAAATCCTAAGTACATATTTTATACCATAAAGAGCTCGCTTAAGCTCGCATAATATGAAACCGGCACGGCCTTGAATGCTCGCGCATCTGAAAATTATCTGGCAATTTCATCAAAAAGTGTCGAGATTTTTTGGGCCGAGATATATTGGGGACGACTTTTTTTTAGGGCCGAATCTAGTCTCATTCAATCGAGCTGTCGTTCCTTACGAGAGAGGGTACGAGACTTCAGGATCACCTTTGCGCTTTATGTTAAGAAGATCTTCATTAGTTGAGTGTGTTAGTGTGTTTCCCGGAAACCGGTGTTTACAAAACGTAAGGAACGATAACTCGAATAACAAATACAAAACGTAGAATTTTTTTTTCTTCGACAATTTGTTCAGCCATGTTTGTTAAAAAATCCTAAGTACATATTTTATACCATAAAGAGCTCGCTTAAGCTCGCATAATATGAAACTGGCACGGCCTTGAATGCTCGCGCATCTGAAAATTATCTGGCAATTTCATCAAAAAGTGTCGAGATTTTTTGGGCCGAGATATATTGGGGACGACTTTTTTTTAGGGCCGAATCTAGTCTCATTCAATCGAGCTGTCGTTCCTTACGAGAGAGGGTACGAGACTTCAGGATCACCTTTGCGCTTTATGTTAAGAAGATCTTCATTAGTTGAGTGTGTTAGTGTGTTACCCGGAAACCGGTGTTTACAAAACGTAAGGAACGATAACTCGAATAACAAATACAAAACGTAGAATTTTTTTTTCTTCGACAATTTGTTCAGCCATGTTTGTTAAAAAATCCTAAGTACATATTTTATACTATAAAGAGCTCGCTTAAGCTCGCATAATATGAAACCGGCACGGCCTTGAATGCTCGCGCATCTGAAAATTATCTGGCAATTTCATCAAAAAGTGTCGAGATTTTTTGGGCCGAGATATATTGGGGACGACTTTTTTTTAGGGCCGAATCTAGTCTCATTCAATCGAGCTGTCGTTCCTTACGAGAGAGGGTACGAGACTTCAGGATCACCTTTGCGCTTTATGTTAAGAAGATCTTCATTAGTTGAGTGTGTTAGTGTGTTACCCGGAAACCGGTGTTTACAAAACGTAAGGAACGATAACTCGAATAACAAATACAAAACGTAGAATTTTTTTTTCTTCGACAATTTGTTCAGCCATGTTTGTTAAAAAATCCTAAGTACATATTTTATACCATAAAGAGCTCGCTTAAGCTCGCATAATATGAAACCGGCACGGCCTTGAATGCTCGCGCATCTGAAAATTATCTGGCAATTTCATCAAAAAGTGTCGAGATTTTTTGGGCCGAGATATATTGGGGACGACTTTTTTTTAGGGCCGAATCTAGTCTCATTCAATCGAGCTGTCGTTCCTTACGAGAGAGGGTACGAGATTTCATGATCACCTTTGCGCTTTATGTTAAGCAGATCTTCATTAGTTGAGTGTGTTAGTGTGTTACCCGGAAACCGGTGTTTACAAAACGTAAGGAACGATAACTCGAATAACAAATACAAAACGTAGAATTTTTTTTCTTCGACAATTTGTTCAGCCATGTTTGTTAAAAAATCCTAAGTACATATTTTATACCATAAAGAGCTCGCTTAAGCTCGCATAATATGAAACCGGCACGGCCTTGAATGCTCGCGCATCTGAAAATTATCTGGCAATTTCATCAAAAAGTGTCGAGATTTTTTGGTGCCGAGATATATTGGGGACGACTTTTTTTTAGGGCCGAATCTAGTCTCATTCAATCGAGCTGTCGTTCCTTACGAGAGAGGGTACGAGACTTCAGGATCACCTTTGCGCTTTATGTTAAGAAGATCTTCATTAGTTGAGTGTGTTAGTGTGTTACCCGGAAACCGGTGTTTACAAAACGTAAGGAACGATAACTCGAATAACAAATACAAAACGTAGAATTTTTTTTTCTTCGACAATTTGTTCAGCCATGTTTGTTAAAAAATCCTATGTACATATTTTATACCATAAAGAGCTCGCTTAAGCTCGCATAATAAGAATCACTAATAGTTTATTGCAAAAATTTGCATATATTTTAAGCAATGCCTTTTAAGCTAAAATTGCACACATGACCATACTTTTGGGTGCAAGAACTTTTTTACAAATTATTTGCCAAAGGCAGATTTTTTATATATTTTAGTTTTGAGATCGGTCTGTTTAAAAATGTTCATTTCAAGTCAAAGAAATCTCCCCCAACGTCAAAAATAAGGGTGTTTTTAGCCATTTTTAAGGATTTTTGCAATAGTTAAGGGCTAAAATGAAAATCCTCTTTTTACAACAAAAATGAAAATATATAGGAAATATGTATGATATATTTTAAAATACTAGGCATCAAATATTTAGAAAATGTATAACTTTTTTTTCTTACTGAAATTCGCTTTGTTACATTTTTGGGGATTTTGCATGGTTTTCTGTGAGACAGACACTTTAGAGAATTTGGAACCCTATCGATTTTCAAGGTCAAAGGTCAATGTCACCGGGTCAAATTTTTACCGCGTAACATCTTTGTGAACACTGTTGAATCAACATTCTTCAATGGATTTTGACCAATCTTGGTACATACATAGTCCTTAGGAGAGTCTGGAACCCTATTGATTTTCAAGGTCAAAGGTCAAGGGGTCAAATTTGTACCGCATAACATCCTTGTGAACACTCTAGAATCAAGATCCTTCAATGGATTTTGACCAAACTTGGTACATACTTAGTCCTTAGGAGAATCTGGAACCCTATTGATTTTCAAGGTCATAGGTCAAAGGTCAATGTCACCGGGTCAAATTTTTACTGCATACCATCCTTGTCAACACTCTAGAATCAACATCCTTCAATGGATTTTGACCAAACTTGGTACATACTTAGACCTTAAGAGAATTTGGAACCCTATCGATTTTCAAGGTTAAAGGTCAAGGTCACAGGGTCTATTTTTTAGGCGAGGGGATACGCCACGCTTTGCGTTGCCCTTGTTAAAATTAGATCTCCGTTGTATCTAACCACATCCCCTGTGGGGTCATATCAGGGATCATATTTTCAGCTAACCAACATGTGATGAGTCTACTAAATAATGAAGTATAATTTAGGAACTGTTTGGAGTCAAATACAAATTTGAATTGATATTGATACTAGTGACAATTGTATATTCTATTTAGTATGCAATCTTTCAAATTGACAAAGATAATGAAATGCATTTTAGCTTAAATATATTGACTGTTCTAGCTCGCGTGGTCAAAGGCTGTACTAGCTTTTCCTAACTCTTATCGTTCAGCTGCCGTCTGTCTGTCCTACGTCATAAACTTTCACAATTTAGATTTTCTCTTGTGGAAAAACTTATATAACCAAATTAAAATAAACTTGGCTGTGATGGTCCTTGAGTGATCTACTCAAATGTAAGACCATGGTTGAAAAAGGGTCTAAATATTTCTTGAGAAGCTGCTTAGATAATTTCAGTGGTTCTATACCAGGGCACTTTAAAGTGTACCAGTTCTTCACTATTTACAGGTGGTACATTTTCTTAAAATTTGAACATTTGCCATGAATATCTTGTACAACACCCTTTAAAATCAGAAGGTACCAGTTACCATTTTAAATGGGTAAAAGTACCCAGAACCTGGTATTGCCCCTTATTGAAAGGTCTGCTATACTAAGTAACAGGTGTGTAGTTTCTCGTCCAGTAATAGACCAGTTTATTAACAACGATATAACAAGGTAGCCATGTGATTCTATAGTTAACATGGTTCTTGTTTTTTACATTATGAACTGTTCGAAATTCTTTATGACATTACATGATTGATTTGATTTGGTTTTTGGTGTTTAACGCCACTTTCAGCAATATTTCAGCTGTATCATAGTGACCAGTTTTAGTGGTGGAAAAAGCCGGAGTACCCGGACCATGGGCAAGCAACTGGTAAACTTTATCACTTACGGCTATGACATTACAGCTACAGCAGGTGATAATTAATTTCAATAGTACACATTATAATTTATATTCTTTAGTGTAATTTCAATAGTACACATTATAATATTTAGTTTCATTTCAAGAGTAAATTATATTTTAGATTGAAGAAATAGAAGAACTACAGAAAGCTCTATCTTCTAAGGGAAGTTGATATTTACCTTGCGTAGGAATCTCTTTGTTGTAGGTATGTGATTGTATGTAAAGTTGTATCCTATACACTCAGTGCACATAAAATAAAATGTCCAGCAGCTCTTACTGAACAGCTTGTTCTGAGTGGTAGGTGGTGGCCTGTTACAAGGCAAAATTATCTCGCATTCTTTATTGGCTATATTAACAATTTTACCTACCGGTACATTACTTTTTTTTTTACTTTCTCTAACGGCATCGGTGGTGTAATGGTTAGCATGGTCGCCTCGAGTGTGGTGGATCATGGGTTCGAGTCCAGATCGGGTAAAACCAAAGACAATAAAAAAATGTATTTGTTGCTTCTCTGCTAAACATGCAGCTTTAAGAAGAATGAACAAAGAGTGGTTGACTCTGAATCAGGATAATGTGTCTGAGTGTGGCGACATGTCTATCCACGGACTGTTGTTTCAGTGAACATGTTGGTCTGGTACAAAGTGAACCTCGCATCATCTCAATGAAAATTACTTTGTTCTCACCATTATATAGCTGAAAATTGCAGAGGTGGCATTAAACAACAATGATTGAATTACTTCTTGTTGTCATGAATATAGTGAAATAATGCTTATATAGCATTAAACAACAATCAATCTATCAATATTCATTTGTGTTGTTTTACAAAGATTGTGTACAAAAAGAAGATACTTTGTTGTTATAAGGTTTAAGCAAATTACATGGAATGTCAGGTACAGATTTGTCAAATAGATGGATTGTGGCACTTTATTAATTAAGTAACAAGCAAACATAAAAAAAAAATGTCTTTTGGAGGGTGTTGCAGTAACCCTGGAAGACAGAACTGAACACTTCCCAATGAACAATATTGTCCAGGTAGGAAAGTGAGGTAAGGGTGTGGCAGTATAAAGGTAGAAGGGTGAAGTGAACAGGTGGAAGTCTATGATGGAAAGATAAGGTAAGGATGTGGCAATATAATTGTAGATTGGTGAGGTGAGGGTGTGTCAGTCTTTTAAAGGTAGACAGCTGAGGTGAGGATGTGACAGTCTTCGGTAGACAGCTGAGGTGGGGTGTGACAGTCTTAGGTAGAAGGTGATGTGAGGGTGTGTCAGTCTTTTAAAGGTCGACAGCTGAGGTGAGGATGTGAGTCTTCGGTAGACAGCTGAGGTGGGGGTGTGACAGTCTTAGGTAGGTGAGGTGAGGGTGTGTCAGTCTTTTAAAGGTAGACAGCTGAGGTGGGGGTGTGACAGTCTTAGGTAGAAGGTGAGGTGAGGGTGTGACAGTCTTAGGTAGACAGCTGAGGTGAGAGTGTGTCAGTCTTTTAAAGGTAGACAGCTGAGGTGAGGATGTGACAGTCTTAGGTAGACAGCTGAGGTGGGGGTGTGACAGTCTTAAGTAGAAGGTGAGGTAAGGGTGTGTCAGTCTTTTAAAGGTAGACAGTTGAGGTGAGGATGTGACAGTCTTAGGTAGACAGCTGAGGTGGGGGTGTGACAGTCTTAGGTAGAAGGTGAGGTGAGGATGTCAGTCTTTTAAAGGTAGACAGCTGAGGTGAGGATGTGACAGTCTTAGGTAGACAGCTGAGGTGGGGGGGTGACAGTCTTAGGTAGAAGGTGAGGTGAGGGGGTGTCAGTCTTTTAAAGGTAGACAGCTGAGGTGAGGATGTGACAGTCTTAGGTAGACAGCTGAGGTGAGGATGTGACAGTCTTAGGTAGACAGCTGAGGTGAGGGTGTGCCAGTCTTAGGTAGAACGTGAGGTGAAGGTGTGACAGTCTTAGGTAGAAGGTGAGGTGATGGTGTGATAGTCTTAGGTAGAAGGTGAGGTGAGGGTGTGACAGTCTTAGGTAGAAGGTGAGGTGAGGGTGTGACAGTCTTAGGTAGAAGGTGAGGTGAGGGTGTGACAGTCTTAGGTAGAAGGTGAGGTGAGGGTGTGACAGTCTTAGGTAGACAGCTGAGGTGAGGGTGTGACAGTCTTAGGTAGAAGGTGAGGTGAAGGTGTGACAGTCTTAGGTAGAAGGTGAGGTGAAGGTGTGACAGTCTTAGGTAGAAGGTGAGGTGAAGGTGTGACAGTCTTAGGTAGAAGGTGAGGTGAGGGTGTGGCAGTCTTAGGTAGAAGGTGAGGTGAAGGTGTGGCAGTCTTAGGTAGAAGGTGAGGTGAGGGTGTGACAGTCTTAGGTAGAAGGTGAGGTGAGGGTGTGACAGTCTTAGGTAGAAGGTTAGGTGAGGGTGTGACAGTCTTAGGTAGAAGGTGAGGTGAGGGTGTGACAGTCTTAGGTAGAAGGAGAGGTGAGGGTGTGACAGTCTTAGGTAGAAGGTGAGGTGAAGGTGTGACAGTCATAGGTAGAAGGTGAGGTGAGGGTGTGACAGTCTTAGGTAGAAGGAGAGGTGAGGGTGTGACAGTCTTAGGTAGAAGGTGAGGTGAGGTTGTGACAGTCTTAGGTAGAAGGAGAGGTGAGGGTGTGACAGTTATAGGTAGAAGGAGAGGTGAGGGTGTGACAGTCTTGGGTAGAAGGTGAGGTGAGGGTGTGACAGTCTTAAGTAGAAGGTGAGGTGAGGGTGTGACAGTCTTAGGTAGAAGGTGAGGTGAGGGTGTGACAGTCTTAGGTAGAAGGTGAGGTGAGGGTGTGACAGTCTTAGGTAGAAGGTGAGGTGAGGGTGTGACAGTCTTAGGTAGAAGGTGGGGTGAGGGTGTGGCAATCTTAGGTAGACAGCTGAGGTGAGGTTGTGACAGTCTTAGGTAGAAGGAGAGGTGAGGGTGTGACAGTCTTAGGTAGACAGTTGAGGTGAAGTTGTGACAGTCTTAGGTAGAAGGTGAGATGAGGGTGTGACAGTCTTAGGTAGAAGGTGAGGTGAGGTTGTGACAGTCTTAGGTAGGTGAGGTGAGGGTGTGACAGTCTTAGGTAGAAGGTGAGGTGAGGGTGTGACTGTCTTAGGTAGAAGGTGAGGTGAGGTTGTGACAGTCTTAGGTAGAAGGTGAGGTGAGGGTGTGACAGTCTTAGGTAGAAGGTGAGGTGAGGTTGTGACAGTCTTAGGTAGAAGGTGAAGTGAGGGTGTGACAGTCTTAGGTAGACAGCTGAGGTGAGGGTGTGACAGCCTTAGGTAGAAGGTGAGGTGAGGATGTGAGTCTTAGGTAGAAGGTGAGGTGAAGGTGTGACAGTCTTAGGTAGAAGGTGAGGTGATGGTGTGACAGTCTTAGGTAGAAGGTGAGGTGAGGGTGTGGCAGTCTTAGGTAGAACGTGAGGTAAGGGTGTGACAGTCTTAGGTAGAAGGTGAGGTGAGGGTTTGACAGTCTTAGGTAGAAGGTGAGGTGAAGGTGTGACAATCTTAGGTAGAAGGTGAGGTGAGGGTGTGACAGTCTTAGGTAGAAGGTGAAGTGATGGTGTGACAGTCTTAGGTAGAAGGTGAGGTGAGGGTGTGACAGTCTTAGGTAGACAGCTGAGGTGAGGGTATGACAGTCTTAGGTAGAAGGTGAGGTGAGGGTGTGACAGTCTTGGGTAGAAGGTGAGGTGATGGTGTGACAGTCTTAGGTAGAAGATGAGGTGAGGGTGTGACAGTCTTAGGTAGAAGGTGAGGTGAGGGTGTGACAGTCTTAGGTAGACAGCTGAGGTGAGGTTGTGACAGTCTTAGGTAGAAGGTGAGGTGAGGGTGTGACAGTCTTAGGTAGAAGGTGGGGTGAGGGTGTGGCAATCTTAGGTAGACAGCTGAGGTGAGGTTGTGACAGTCTTAGGTAGAAGGAGAGGTGAGGGTGTGACAGTCTTAGGTAGACAGTTGAGGTGAAGTTGTGACAGTCTTAGGTAGAAGGTGAGATGAGGGTGTGACAGTCTTAGGTAGAAGGTGAGGTGAGGTTGTGACAGTCTTAGGTAGGTGAGGTGAGGGTGTGACAGTCTTAGGTAGAAGGTGAGGTGAGGGTGTGACTGTCTTAGGTAGAAGGTGAGGTGAGGTTGTGACAGTCTTAGGTAGAAGGTGAGGTGAGGGTGTGACAGTCTTAGGTAGAAGGTGAGGTGAGGTTGTGACAGTCTTAGGTAGAAGGTGAAGTGAGGGTGTGACAGTCTTAGGTAGACAGCTGAGGTGAGGGTGTGACAGCCTTAGGTAGAAGGTGAGGTGAGGATGTGACAGTCTTAGGTAGAAGGTGAGGTGAAGGTGTGACAGTCTTAGGTAGAAGGTGAGGTGAGGGTGTGACAGTCTTAGGTAGAAGGTGAGGTGAGGGTGTGGCAGTCTTAGGTAGAACGTGAGGTAAGGGTGTGACAGTCTTAGGTAGAAGGTGAGGTGAGGGTTTGACAGTCTTAGGTAGAAGGTGAGGTGAAGGTGTGACAATCTTAGGTAGAAGGTGAGGTGAGGGTGTGACAGTCTTAGGTAGAAGGTGAAGTGATGGTGTGACAGTCTTAGGTAGAAGGTGAGGTGAGGGTGTGACAGTCTTAGGTAGACAGCTGAGGTGAGGGTATGACAGTCTTAGGTAGAAGGTGAGGTGAGGGTGTGACAGTCTTAGGTACACAGCTGAGGTGAGGGTGTGACAGTCTTAGGTAGAAGGTGAGGTGAGGGTTTGACAGTCTTAGGTAGAAGGTGAGGTGAGGGTGTGACAGTCTTGGGTAGAAGGTGAGGTGAGGGTGTGACAGTCTTAGGTAGAAGGTGAGGTGAGAGTGTGACAGTCTTAGGTAGAAGGTGAGGTGAGGGTGTGACAGTCTTAGGTAGGAGAGGTGAGGGTGTGACAGTCTTAGGTAGAAGGTGAGGTGAGGGTGTGGCAGTCTTAGGTAGAAGGTTAGGTGAGGGTGTGACAGTCTTAGGTAGAAGGTGAGGTGAGGGTGTGACTGTCTTAGGTAGAAGGTGAGCTGAGGGTGTGACTGTCTTAGGTAAAAGGTGAGGTGAGGGTGTGACAGTCTTAGGTAGAAGGTGAGCTGAGGGTGTGACTCTTAGGTAGAAGGTGAGGTGAGGGTGTGACAGTCTTAGGTAGAAGGTGAGGTGAGGGTGTGACAGTCTTAGGTAGAAGGTGAGGTGAGGGTGTGGCAGTCTTAGGTAGAAGGTGAGGTGAGGGTGTGACAGTCTTAGGTAGAAGGTGAGCTGAGGGTGTGACTGTCTTAGGTAAAAGGTGAGGTGAGGGTGTGACAGTCTTAGGTAGAAGGTGAGGTGAAGGTGTGACAGTCTTAGGTAGAAGGTGAGGTGAGGGTGTGACAGTCTTAGGTAGAAGGTGAGCTGAGGGTGTGACTGTCTTAGGTAAAAGGTGAGGTGAGGGTGTGACAGTCTTATGTCGAAGGTGAGGTGGGGGTGTGGCAGTCTTAGGTAGAAGGTGAGGTGAGGGTGTGAGTCTTAGGTAGAAGGTGAGGTAAGGGTGTGGCAGTCTGAGGTAGAAGGTGAGGTGAGTGTGTGACAGTCTTATGTCGAAGGTGAGGGTGTGACAGTCTTAGGTAGAAGGTGAGGTGAGGGTGTGCCAGTCTTAGGTAGAAGGTGAGGTGAAGGTGTGACAGTCTTAGGTAGAAGGTGAGGTGATGGTGTGATAGTCTTAGGTAGAAGGTGAGGTGAGGGTGTGACAGTCTTAGGTAGAAGGTGAGGTGAGGGTGTGACAGTCTTAGGTAGAAGGTGAGGTGAAGGTGTGACAGTCTTAGGTAGAAGGTGAGGAGAGGGTGTGACAGTCTTAGGTAGAAGGTGAGGTGAGGTTGTGACAGTCTTAGGTAGAAGGTGAGGTGAGGGTGTGACAGTCTTAGGTAGAAGGTGAGGTGAGGGTGTGACAGTCTTAGGTAGAAGGTGAGGTGAAGGTGTGACAGTCTTAGGTAGAAGGAGAGGTGAGGGTGTGACAGTCTTAGGTAGAAGGTGAGGTGAGGGTGTGACAGTCTTAGGTAGAAGGTGAGGTGAGGGTGTGGCAGTCTTAGGTAGAAGGTGAGGTGAAGGTGTGACAGTCTTAGGTAGAAGGTGAGGTGAGGGTGTGACAGTCTTAGGTAGAAGGTGAGGTGAGGGTGTGACAGTCTTAGGTAGAACGTGAGGTAAGGGTGTGACAGTCTTAGGTAGAAGGTGAGGTGAGGGTTTGACAGTCTTGGGTAGAAGGTGAGGTGAAGGTGTGACAGTCTTAGGTAGAAGGTGAGGTGAGGGTGTGACAGTCTTAGGTAGAAGGTGAAGTGATGGTGTGACAGTCTTAGGTAGAAGGTGAGGTGAGGGTGTGACAGTCTTAGGTAGACAGCTGAGGTGAGGGTATGACAGTCTTAGGTAGAAGGTGAGGTGAGGGTGTGACAGTCTTAGGTACACAGCTGAGGTGAGGGTGTGACAGTCTTAGGTAGAAGGTGAGGTGAGGGTTTGACAGTCTTAGGTAGAAGGTGAGGTAAGGGTGTGACAGTCTTGGGTAGAAGGTGAGGTGATGGTGTGACAGTCTTAGGTAAAAGGTGAGGTGAGGGTGTGACAGTCTTAGGTAGAAGGTGAGGTGAGGGTGTGACAGTCTTAGGTAGACAGCTGAGGTGAGGTTGTGACAGTCTTAGGTAGAAGGTGAGGTGAGGGTGTGACAGTCTTAGGTAGAAGGTGGGGTGAGGGTGTGGCAATCTTAGGTAGACAGCTGAGGTGAGGTTGTGACAGTCTTAGGTAGAAGGAGAGGTGAGGGTGTGACAGTCTTAGGTAGACAGTTGAGGTGAAGTTGTGACAGTCTTAGGTAGAAGGTGAGATGAGGGTGTGACAGTCTTAGGTAGAAGGTGAGGTGAGGTTGTGACAGTCTTAGGTAGGTGAGGTGAGGGTGTGACAGTCTTAGGTAGAAGGTGAGGTGATGGTGTGACTGTCTTAGGTAGAAGGTGAGGTGAGGTTGTGACAGTCTTAGGTAGAAGGTGAGGTGAGGGTGTGACAGTCTTAGGTAGAAGGTGAGGTGAGGTTGTGACAGTCTTAGGTAGAAGGTGAAGTGAGGGTGTGACAGTCTTAGGTAGACAGCTGAGGTGAGGGTGTGACAGCCTTAGGTAGAAGGTGAGGTGAGGATGTGACAGTCTTAGGTAGAAGGTGAGGTGAAGGTGTGACAGTCTTAGGTAGAAGGTGAGGTGAGGGTGTGACAGTCTTAGGTAGAAGGTGAGGTGAGGGTGTGGCAGTCTTAGGTAGAAGGTGAGGTGATGGTGTGACAGTCTTAGGTAGACAGCTGAGGTGAGGTTGTGACAGTCTTAGGTAGACAGCTGAGGTGAGGGTGTGACAGTCTTAGGTAGACAGCTGAGGTGAGGTTGTGACAGTCTTAGGTAGACAGCTGAGGTGAGGGTGTGACAGTCTTAGGTAAACAGCTGAGGTGAGGGTGTGACAGTCTTAGGTAGAAGGTGAGGTGAGGGTGTGACAGTCTTAGGTATAAGGTGAGATGAGGGTGTGACAGTCTTAGGTAGAAGGTGAGGTGAGGGTGTGACAGTCTTTTAAAGGTAGACAACCGAGATGAGGGTGTGACAGTCGAATATATCTTGTTTTCACCATGATATACCTGAAAAATTGCTCATTTGACGTTAAATAACAATTACTTACGTATCCTTCGTGATCACTACAGAACTTTTACATATCTTTGTTGTAGGGGCAGTCGTGATTGTGGTCATATGATTGTTGGCAATCGGTGCCTATCACCACAAACGTTGTGAGTTCAAATCCCGCTCATGGTGAGGTGTACTTTATACAACATTATGAAGTTTGTCAGTGATTTGCGACAGGTCGGTGGATTCCTCTGGGTACTCCGGTTTCCCTCACCAATAAAACTGACCACCACGATATAACTGAAATATTGTTGAAAGTGGCATTAAACATCATAACCCATATCTTGTTTTTTGTAATATCTAATGCCTATATAAATTTTCTTAAAATAGATATATACACAAACTTTATATTAATTTTTCTTCTTTTAGGGAGAATATAAATTCATCTTTTCATTACATTCTTTTTCAGATATTTTTACAGAGGTAAAGTGACACAAACAGGGAAGGGGAATTATCATATGACATATGTTACTGATTTCTTATAAACTTATTTGTTATTCTGTAACATTTAAGTTAGTTTAAGTATTTGCAAAGCATTATATTGATATGTTTATTTATTAATCAACGATAACTTTATTAACTGTTTGCTTGTTTGTTAACTAACACTATTGTAATACCACTGTATACAACCGTGGGTTTGAGTCAAGGTCAGGTCAAACTAAATATGATAAAATTTGTATTTGTTGCTTTTCCACTTGAAGCATGCAGCTTTAAGGAGAAAGAGCAAAGACTTGTTAGGTAGAAAATAATGTGTCTTGAGTGGGGTGACATGTCTACCAACGGACTGTTGTTTCAGTGAACTAGCACTATAAAAATCCATCTAAGCGTGTTTGTCTGGTACACAGTGAACATCATTATCATCTCATCGATTGTGACTTGACTGATCCCCATTTAAGTAATAATTGAGAACCCAGCCCTCAATCCAATCCAAAATTATGGTAATTTGGAATGACCCAATTTCAAAGAACCAATTTTTTTTTTATTAAAAAAAAACCATTTGTTAAAAAAATAAGAGTAATTTGTATAGTTTGTAAATTATTGATATTTTTAATGGCAGGACCAATATATAAAAAAAAAATTGCTGAGCCTATTTTTGTTTTGCACCCTTTCAAAATTTTATCGGACTGCCTTTGTCCAAAATGGCTGTTGTTGCTGAAAAAAAAATTCTTCAAATGGCTATTTTTTTTTAATTTTATGCCAGGAAAGTCATCAATTTAATTTCTAGCTAAGTCTAATTTGACAAAATTTGACATTTTTAGTCAGAATTCGATAACATTTTGTCTTAATTTACATAATGGTTTAATTGAATTTCTGTGAAATGTTTTCCATTGTATTGAACTTTCTTAACCAATTTAAAACCAAATGTAAACACATGATTATAAACTGCTGGTAGAATGTGTTTTAAAATTTCAGTAGGAAAATGTTGAAATATGTTTTTTATGTTTTATGTACACGTGTGGGTGTGAATGTGTGGTGAAGGATGTGTGATCAATTAACTCACTTGTGCCATTATTATAATGTCTTTGTATAGGTACCTTTATTATCCCCTTTGGAGCACTGTACAGTCAAACCAGCTTTAGTGACCACCTCTAGTGTAAACATATTTTATTAATCAATACATATGAATATAGTACAACAATAGTAATGACTATGAATTAATTAAGAGGATCCGAAAACAAGTTATTAAACTTATATAAATCTGTATGACCACCTCTATTAGGCAATAACTTGTATTATGTGACCTTAATTTTTATTTCCCTTCACAGTGCATTTCATATCAATTAAATTTGTATTAAGCGACCACTTGTGTTATGTGACCATATTTCATTGTTCTCTTGGAAGGTCATGTAAGACAAGTTTGACTATATGTATAACATTGTATTATGTTCCAATATAATTGTCATGTTGGCTATATGTACTGGAGTGTGTTTATTGTAAAAGGCTGGCATGAAGTCTTGAGAAAGAAACTGTTAACCTGAGAAAGGTTGATATAATGTCTGGGTGTGTATTGTTTTTTTAATTGATTTTATTTCAAGCTAGACATTGTACAAATGTTCTATTAAAACTGTCAATTTAAAAAGTAGACGTAAAACATTATCATGGTAATAGAAATATAACAAATTCTCCCAAAAGTCTCCCAATTTGTTTTTTGTAATTTTAATGGACGTTAACAGCACATTCCGTCTTTTCATAATATTTTTATATGTAAGTGTATAATTCTTGTTTGAGGTTATCTTTGGCTTCCAGTATTATTAGTTTTGAACATAATAAATATAAGTCATTACATTAAAAAAAAATCCTGAATCTCGTTATGATATAAAGATGTTTTGTATTGTATAACAAAAATCACCCTTGTTCATGTGTACAATTTCTATTGCTGAATAAGGGGGTATAGCAGTCTGTAATATAGGCATTTGTTATATAGCAAACAATTTCTTGAAATTATATGCAAATTAAAAACCATTAGAAATGTTATCTGTTTTAAGTGTAGGAAAATTCTAAATTGAATATGGCATGTAAAGCACTCACTATTTTGTATTTTAATGGGATGTTGGGATTCTTGGTCAATTTTTTTGGGGGGAGGGGGTCTTTATGTAAATTTATTTCAAAAACAAATATAGACAGGTGATGTAATTGCAAGTAATATTTTTTAAACTGTGACTTCAATGAAAAAAAAATAATGTCATCTTGTTAAAAAAAAAGAATAATTTACTTTGAAAGGAATGAGCATTTCGGGGAACATGCTTGTGGGCCTTGCCTATGAATCATCTGAAACAAACAAAATGTGTGCATGCAATATGGCTAAAAACAGAAATATATTGCACCAATTACAGGTATCATTAATATGTGTTTATTTCTATTTGGAGGCCATTTTTACTACTCTAAATGAAGCCCTAAATATTAACTGAACTAACTTAAGCACTCTTGAGATCATTTTCAAAAGACATTTTGACAGAGATTCCCCATTGTTTTTGTATAGATGTATTAAATAATTATTAATTTACATTTTTGTGAGCTAAGTATATACAATATAAAATAACTAACATACATGTACATAATATAGTAGACTACTTCAGCCAATGTAGACCTAATTTTACCAATGTAACAATTCCATGCAAAATTTTATAACATTTTCATGCATTTTAATTTTAGATATCCATGTAAGATACATATTAATCCCTCAAAAAGATTGTTTTTATTCAACAACACATATTGTTCTCGCTCTTAACAAATACATCAGTGGTCCAGCATTCCACAAAATGTCCCTGTATGTTAGTATCAGAAAGTCCAGCGTTTCATCAGATAAAAACTAAAATCTACACTGTATTACATGTATTCATTAATCATGGAAGAGGATCTCTGTAGATTACACAGAATTTAATTCCATCCTAGATTCATAAACTGTTTTCGTACAGTCATGTCTGGTCCTAAATCGGAATACGTCTGAATTTGGAATTGGGGCATCCCAAATCGAAATAGGATTCATTACAAAATTTCCCCAAAAAATATTTTGGCTTGTTATCAATAGATATATACTTTTTTAATAATATTATTTAAGGACAAAATAACAATTATTTATTTATATTTTTACTTATTTTAAATGTATTAGATTATTGTGGCATGTATAACTACTATAATATTTTATATATTCTACAAGATGAGCTTTTTAATTGTTAACTCATTTCATAAATAATTATCCAAGAATTTGTGCTTTTTGTATTTCTATATTTAACATCCCACAATAATTTGAAACAATGGTTAATTGATAATTCTTTACAGATTTTTTTTTTTTTTTTTGCATGGATCAAGCATTCAAGATGGCCTCCATTGTCAATAATTATATCTGATTAGATGAAACTTCAAAAATATTTTTCTCTATAGTGGAACTCACAAACATAATTTTTGCTAAGCTTGGTTCCGATTCGCCCAGTTAAGTTTCAGAGGAGAAGAATTTTATAAAGTTGCAACCAATCAGAAATAAGAATTGTCACTTCCAATCGTTTTTTCTGTTTGATCAAGATGAAATGAAGTTTTGTAAGAGAACTTCACAAACATTCCTGAAAACTGGTTTCAATTTACCCAGTAGTTTTAGGGGAATTTCAGCCAATCAGTACTAAGAATCACATAATTGCAGTCCCTATTTTTGTCGGATCAAGATTACCTCACAAGCATCATTCCTGCAAAGTTTGGTGACAAATATCCCAATAGTTTCAAATACAAAAAATGTATGTGAAATTTTATAAAACGATGACAAAGACGAGGACAACAGGCGCAAAGTGATGAAATAAGTATACATGACCCTTTCGATTAGATGAGTTAATAAATAGACTGTCAGATTGACAGAACACTTATTTTCTGCAATATATTAATGAAATGAAAACAAAAACTACAACACGGTCGGAACAGTTCCAAAAACCAATCGTAAAAACCGGCAAAATTGATACCCCATACACATATACATGGACGCTCACTCTGATGGCTTGACACAGGCACCTCAATAAAAAATGACGGGGTTAAACTAGTTTTATGTACCTAAACATCCCCTCTCAGTTAAATGATGTGGTCATGGAAGTGTTTTCCACATTTGTGTCAAAATTGAGGTAAATGTCAAGAAATGAGGCAGAGGAAACTTTCTGTTGTTTCTTTTATTTCAAGTTCTTTAGGGTATATTAATGGAATTCAGTTAGTAAAGTGTGGATTAGTAATTGACAGTAATAAACACACCTGAAAAAAAGACTAACGTCTTTAACTTCTGTAGTTATTATTATTATTATATTTTTCATAGGTTTTTGTATAAACTCTTCTACTAATTTGCTGATATTAGCCTGCATCTTGGTTTATGTGATGATTACATGAATGAGTAGGATTTTCAAAGTACAAAACTGAGAAAAATATAGTTGTATTACACTTCATGTTCTATTTGACACATTGTTCTGACTTTTTCTCTTTTGCTATAATATGATGTGTTAATTGTAGATATGGCATAAATCATTTCAACCTAATTAAAATTAGATTTACAATTAGGTTTACAATAACAATACCTACAAAGGTAGGTGCTATAAATAAAAAAAAAATATTATAATATAGAAAAACTCTCAACTTCCTTCTACAGATATGCCTGCAGTTAGAATTAAAACTGAAGAAAAATGGAATGCCATAAGACCTTTCCTGCAGTAAGGGGAGACAATCACATTTTGTTCTCTGGTATAATGTAGTACATGTAATGTATGGTATAGATAATGTGGGGCACATTCATAATAGACGGTTGTTAGCCCAAATTGTATATAACATTTGTAATGATATTGTACAATGCTAATGCATAGTTACCTGTATTTTTCAGTCAGGTAGAGATTGTCTTCCCTTTATACTTTATACATAGGAAGTGTTTTTATTTTCTTAAAAAATGACCAACCACATTGGTGACCTTATCTTTACAAAACTTTAATGTATCTTTTTTTTACTAGTACCAATTGTTAATATATAATGTATGTATTTTTAGCTTGGATCTTACACTGTTATTTCTATAAAATATTGAGTGTGTGATCATGTGAAATAAAATGAATGCTTTAAAAATACAAAAAATTGCAAAAAAAATTAAAATTGGATGTTTGTTGCCTCATTTTATTAATTTGTTTGTGTCAATACACTAACATCTAACAACATGTCGTTTGGGATCATGTAAGGTAACCTTTCATTCATTTTTGACTGTCCCAGTCAACATGTCGTTTGGGATCATGTAAGGTAACCTTTCATTCATCTTTGACTGTCCCAGTCAACACGTCGTTTGGGATCATGTAAGGTAACCTTTCATTCATCTTTGACTGTCCCAGTCAACATGTCATTTGGGATCATGTAAGGTAACCTTTCATTCATCTTTGACTGTCCCAGTCAACATGTCGTTTGGGATCATGTAAGGTAACCTTTCATTCATCTTTGACTGTCCCAGTCAACATGTCGTTTGGGATCATGTAAGGCAACCTTTCATTCATCTTTGACTGTCCCAGTCAACATGTCGTTTGGGATCATGTAAGGCAACCTTTCATTCATCTTTGACTCCCAGTCAACATGTCGTTTGGGATCATGTAAGGTAACCTTTCTTTCATCTTTGACTGTCCCAGTCAACATGTCGTTTGGGATCATGTAAGGTAACCTTTCATTCATCTTTGACTGTCCCAGTCAACATGTCGTTTGGGATCATGTAAGGTAACCTTTCATTCATCTTTGACTGTCCCAGTCACATGCAAGACATTACACAGTTAATTACTCTTTGTGAGATCGGTAGCAGGAAATGTGAATTCGAGGCTTGTGACTCTTAAGTGACCTGAACTGACCGCGGCCAACGTGACTCAAGGTGACATGACCTGACCTCGGCCGTTGGCCCCGGTCAGGTCACAGGTCAGTTTTTACTGGTTGTGCAAATTTAATGATTTTAGGAGAAATACCATCATACCCTGTAGCTTTTTAGCTCATCTTGCTTAAGGCAATGTGAGCTATTGCCATCACTTGATCCGCCATCGTCCGTCTGTAAACTTTTCACATTTTAATCTTCTCCTCTGAGACCCCTTAGCCCAATGAACTGAAACTTGGTAGGAATATGACCCAGAACACCCATTATACAGCACAGAAAATAAGAAAGTCCTTGGGGGAAAATGAAGGACGAAACATGTCATCGCAATACAAGAATTCGTGGGTCTCGAATCGAAGAGGTATTACATGATCTATGAAGAGGAAGGATGCTTAAAAGAAAAGAAGATGGCCAAAGGTATAAAGAAGAGTGTCATCAAACATCACACCAAGCACGAACATTACAAACAGTGTATCTCCGATAAAACTATACATATGTCTACCATGAACCAGATAAGATCCTACGATCATCAGTTATACAATATCACCATCAATAAACTTGGACTCTCTCCATTCGACGATCAACGGTATATTCTAGACGATGGTATTAACAGTCTAGCCTATGGCCACTGGAGAATATAAATATGCTGTAAATCAACATGCTAAGTCATTTCATGATAGACCTTCAAAGGAGTTTTTTTTTTAAAGCTCGCGATGATGTCTGCGACTTGTCCGGAGTGTGATATGGAATTTTCGAGAAAAGACGCTCTGCTGAGACATAAAAGAAACAACTCAGCCGTATCCACAGAACAGTGATGCGTATCCACCGAGCAGTCAAACATATCCACCACCACCACCAATACTGCGTGGTGGACTCCCAATATACAGATTGAAGGATTTTCATGACGAAGAAATAAAAGGAACGTTCTATCAATCAGAGTTGCAAAAAGTAGATGTTAGAGACGATGACATATGGAAAATAGAGAAAATTCTGAAGACGAAAGGAACAGGAAACAATAAACACTATTTCATTAAATGGCTACATTGGCCAAAGAAATTCAATTCGTGGATCTCTGCTCGCGATGTAAATAATCTTTGATTTTATTATCAATGAGAGTGAACTATTCCGGAAAGGCTAACTTCAAGGTCTCGGCAATTTACGTCCCTGCACGAAAGATAGCATACTGTTGGCCCTTTCGTGAGGTTGAAGATATTGTCGAGTGGTAGACGGCTTTCTTAACTTTCTCATCTCGATGTATAAATGGTTAAGGTTAAGAATATGTTGTAAAGGCATGCGTGAGGATGGCTCACCCACGTCTGTCTATATTGATGGAGATAATAAATTAATGTATATATCATATTTTTGTTGTATATTCCGATGGAGATGACTATATATATAATGATATGAATACAAAGATGCCCCCTTCCTCAATGAACAATAACATTTCACTCATCAGACCCCCCCCCCTTTTTTTTTCGTACACACTTAATTACACTATCGTGGTATATATCATCACTTCTAAACAATACACATCACAAACATTAGTCATACCTCGATGGTTTTTACAAGCAGACATTAATTCAAGTACGAACATGCTGGACTTTAATCAATACATAATCAACTTGCACTTGTTATGTCATACCATAATTGGATAATTACGACCTGTTACCTATCTTGAATCTTCAAAATCGACCAATGATTTGCATTTTTAATTAACGAATATCAATTAGTACACTTCTCTGTGTTAGTGAGGACATATCAGATCATCTAGGATTTGCATTTTTAATTAACGAATATCAATTAGTACACTTCTATGTGAAAGTGACGTCATATCAGATTATCATCATTCGGAGGGTACCATATGCTAGGGTACCCTTTCCCCCATTATAATAACATAGCACTTCCGGTCGCCAAAAGAGACATTTGACCTATACTACTCACTTGGTCTTTGGATGAATTCATAAGGATATATATAACGTATATGTCATGAGAATATGCAGGAAAATAGCAGTTACCAAGATTATCTGCATAATAGGATACAGAAAAGTTTTATTTACCATTTTCGCCGGCCGTTGAAGATACGTCGATTACAACTGTAGAGGCTGTTTTCGTTAGCATCAAGTTATTTCAACTACAACAAAAGAAGATTACATTATAAAATCATGTACGATACTAATCTAAAATTCATACAGTTTTCATTCATGGAGTTAAATTGTAATGTATACCTATTAACTCGAATCTGCTCAAAATGGGAGGTGCACATCTTCAATGTATATGTGCAATCAGTGTGTAAAGTTTTAATAATGAGGGATTAAAACTGTCAGAGTTCCAGATTACACAAACTAGATACCCTCTCAATGTTGCGGACGGACGGACGGACGGAGTTAAGCGGTTCCAAGACCTGCGTTCGCAGTTGGCGATAAGCTTTATTTAGAGTCGGCATGATCAAAATTAAAATAATCTTAATGTAACACAACGTTTCAGAATAAAATAATCTTTAACATGGCAATCATTAATGTGAAAATTCATCCTCACCTTCCTTGTCTGGATTATTGTATACACTACTAGGAGCGTATGCCTCATCAGGAATGGCATTCCTATCAAAGGGTACTATGCCACAAGCCTTGAAACCAGACTTGAGGATTTCTGGCGTCAAAGCATCATCCCAGGCCTGCCGTAGAATCCTGAAGAATTGTTGTTTCTTTGGTTTCAGTCCCGTCATTGTGATGAATCTATCACAGTATTCAAACCACATGGTCTTTAAAGGTTTAAAAATTGATCTGCGGTAATAAAGAAAACATTCAAATAATCATTAAAAAAAAGAAAAGTATATAGTTTCAAGTCCAAGAGTAGTTGCATAAAACATCCATACAACTGACGTCGAAGATACCAGACAACTCATTATTTGACTCATAATTGAAGGTCTTGCAGCGATTTAAAGATGGAGAAAGCAATAAATGTGTTGTTCCTTTGCTTTTTTCCTTGTATGTCATAAGATTTTGTTTTATGACCTTTCATGTACATTTACCCACTGGTACTAGGCACGTTTGGTAAAGATATATACATGTAATACCTAAACACATGTATGCGCGTTTGGTAAAGATATATACATGTAATAATACCTAAACATATTAAGGTATTACATGTATATATCTTTACTAAACGTGCCTAGTACCTGTGCATTTACCCCATATCTGTTCTTTTTACAATTCATATGTAACAACCACTTTATTCTGGAGTAACTTTTCAAGTACATGTAGCTAGTTTGTTCCGGAAGAACTTTATGTCTTTACAACAATAGTACGAGGTAAGACCGACTACCATCAAGAAAAGTGCATACCTGTCGAAAGGTTGCGTCCAGTTTGAAGTGTGTGCAGGAAGCTCTAGGAGAATTATATTATTTTCTCTGGCCAATTGCAACAATTCCAAATGACTGTGATTGTCGTGGCCATCAGAAATCAACAACTGTGGCCTTTTCTCCCCAATGGAAGACAAGAAAAGGCTTGAAAACCATTTAGCTGCAATGCCCTGTAATTTGATTTTTTAAATACTCCGCATGCATGCATGCAATCTCAAATATTAGAATCAAGACAACTTTTTTAAAACTGCATTTAAATATGTGCCTATAGATTTTCACTGAAAAGTTCCTTTCATACTACTGATAAATTATTCCATTATGTTCATTAAATTTGGCAATCAAATTGGCGTGGAGATGATCATGTGACTTAAAATTTGATTTGTTTATTATCCAGTTAAGCACAAAATGAAAGAAATCAGGCATTACCACTTAGAAGGCACTAATTGCGTAGGACTGGAATTTTTTCAAGAACAATATCGGGAAAAAAAAATATTATAAGCATGGGTATGTGAAAGCTTTGATCGAACACACATTTATAGTATGAAGCTACGACACGCTGAAAATTTTGACAATCACGCCTCGAAAGTCTTTGATCAAGATTAATTTTAAAATTTTCAACGGGGTCGTGGGCAAAATGGAAGGCACTCAATTATATAATAACCTGTTTTGTCCATACTGACTCAGATGTTGATATCATGGTACCTTCCGGAGCATTTTCTGTGTCATAAATTTTTGTAGCATTGAATGTCTTTCCTGGCATTATTACGTGCGGTGGTAAGTAGCGACCATTTGCATTTCCACATGCAATCAATGTTCGTTTTCATTGTACATTGCAATGGTTATTTCCGGGTGAGCGCAAACTACAAAACGACAAGATATCAAAAGCTGATAAACAGTGCCTTCAATGGTTTCAGTCATATATATTTACCTTTATTATTCATAGAAGTGATAAAGTGTACAGGTGAATTTCTCCCACATCAAAGGAAATTTGTAAACGGCATTCATTGTCGATGGAAAAAGTGGGAGGGTCCAGGGAAGTAACTAAAATTAACTTCATGCACACTATTGTGTATGATTGTTTTATTAAACAAAAGAGTTTTTAATTCAGAATAATCTAATTTGATTTGAATACTGCAATCTGATTGGCTGATCCGCCTGGAGAAAATTTCGGCTATACTCGATAACCTGGGTTGGTATTGTGACGTCACCGACGTGTTCATCCGCCAACGACAAACTCAAATAGTCGTATGAAATAATCGTAATCAAAATCGAGGAATCATTATATTTTGTTGTAAAAATTAAATTATAAGGAATATTTGAAATTGTTGAACAGGTTATACTTGTATAACCTGGTTTGGGTCAGTTTACACTTTTCATAAACCGCTTCGCGGTTTATTAAGAGTAAACAGACCCAAACCAGGTTATATCGTATAACCTATTCAACAATTTCAAATATTCCTTATATAACCTCATGCACGCTACGTATGTACTTCCGTCATCTTTGACTCGCAATTTTGAAGTAAAAACAATTGATGTAATGAGTATAATAGTGACATCCTATTACTCCTTCAAAAACAAAAGAATGGGACATCGAACCAAGTGAAAATGATCGCGATGCTTAGAGACATCTTTTCAGTAAAAAGTCATTTTCAAAATTGATATTATATGGTTTGTAGTTTTTCATAAACATGTCTAACAGTAAACTTGAGACTATTTCACATGAGAAAATGTTGCAATTAATCCTCAGATGTGAATTAAAGAATGCTATTGTGTTGTAAGATTGAATGGTTTTTTTTACAAAAATAGTATTATTTGAAGACAAAGATGTCAGTGTGTTGTTGCATATATTAAAGATATATGATACATGTACTGCTAACAAAATTGTTGTTAAGTATTTTATGGTGAAGTAAACTTGTAACCTAAATGGTTATAAAATTTGATGAAAATTATAAAAATTCAGTGTAAAAAACAGGACTTTGTGAAATTTAAATGAAGTCGCAGGATTTGGCATCAAATACCCCCCACCGTAATAGCGAGCGAGGTGCACGACTCACGTTGCGAGTCTCTGTAACCCCCCTCTGGAAATTCTTGTCTATGGGCCTGATAAAGATTGTTTCTTTTGGCCCAATTCGTTTACAATTATGGCCGCCATAGGCAATTCTTGTTTCGGATTGGTGGATTTCTAAAAAATATTTTCTTCTGAAACCGCTTTGCCAAATTATTCGAAACTTGGTAGGAAGCATCTATGGATGTGTAATCTCATTAGATGTTTGGTGCCTCTTTTTTTTTTTTTTTGTGTCAATACACTACCATCTAGCAACATGTAGTTAGGGATCATGTAAGGTAACCTTTCATTCATCTTTGACTGTCCCAGTCAACACGTCGCTTGGGATCATGTAAGGTAACCTTTCATTCATCTTTGACTGTCCCAGTCAACATGTCGTTTGGGATCATGTAAGGTAACCTTTCATTCATCTTTGACTGTCCCAGTCAACATGTCGTTTGGGATCATGTAAGGTAACCTTTCATTCATCTTTGACTGTCCCAGTCAACATGTCGTTTGGGATCATGTAAGGTAACCTTTCATTCATCTTTGACTGTCCCAGTCAACATGTCGTTTGGGATCATGTAAGGTAACCTTTCATTCATCTTTGACTGTCCCAGTCAACATGTCGTTTGGGATCATGTAAGGTAACCTTTCATTCATCTTTGACTGTCCCAGTCAACACGTCGCTTGGGATCATGTAAGGTAACCTTTCATTCATCTTTGACTGTCCCAGTCAACACGTCGTTTGGGATCATGTAAGGTAACCTTTCATTCATCTTTGACTGTCCCAGTCAACACGTCGTTTGGGATCATGTAAGGTAACCTTTCATTCATCTTTGACTGTCCCAGTCAACACGTCGTTTGGGATCATGTAAGGTAACCTTTCATTCATCTTTGACTGTCCCAGTCAACATGTAGTTAGGGATCATGTAAGGTAACCTTTCATTCATCTTTGACTGTCCCAGTCAACATGTCGTTTGGGATCATGTAAGGTAACCTTTCATTCATCTTTGACTGTCCCAGTCAACACGTCGCTTGGGATCATGTAAGGTAACCTTTCATTCATCTTTGACTGTCCCAGTCAACACGTCGTTTGGGATCATGTAAGGTAACCTTTCATTCATCTTTGACTGTCCCAGTCAACATGTCGTTTTGGGATCATGTAAGGTAACCTTTCATTCATCTTTGACTGTCCAGTCACATGCAAGACATTACACAATTAATTACTCTTTGTGAGGTCAATAGTAGGAAATGTGAACTCGAGGCTTGTGACTCTCAGTGACTTGAACTGACCGAGGACAACGGATGAGGTCAGGTCACCTTGAGTCACAAGTCAGATATTACTGGTTGTGCAAAATTAATGATTTTAGGAGAAATACCATCATACCCTGTAGCTTTTTTCATATTTAATTTGTTTATTTGTTTAGTGACAAAATCTTCATTGATGGGTTTAAAGAATAGCTGATCTTTATTTGTTCTGTTTATTTCAATGGGGTTTTTTTATAGTAAGAAGGGTTATGTCTATTTGAATGTACTTATCTCCTATGTCCTTTGCAATATTCACAAAATAAGGTTTTTTGAAAAAACAGGTTGGATAAATACATATGAATATGTTGTAGCTGCTGTGACTTATAGTAATATGTTTTGGCTATCCTGGCCCTTTGGTTAATATGTTGTAGCTGCTATGACTTATAGTAATATGTTTTGGCTATCCTGGCCCTTTGGTTAATATGTTGTAGCTGCTGTGACTTATAGTAACATGTTTTGGCTATCCTGGCCCTTTGGTTAATATGTTGTAGCTGCTATGACTTATAGTAATATGTTTTGGCTATCCTGACCCTTTGGTTAATATGTTGTAGCTGCTGTGACTTATAGTAATATGTTTTGGCTATCCTGGCCCTTTGGTTAATATGTTGTAGCTGCTATGACTTATAGTAATATGTTTTGGCTATCCTGGCCCTTTGGTTAATATGTTGTAGCTGCTATGACTTATAGTAATATGTTTTGGCTATCCTGGCCCTTTGGTTAATATGTTGTAGCTGCTATGACTTATAGTAATATGTTTTGGCTATCCTGGCCCTTTGGTTAATATGTTGTAGCTGATGTGACTTATAGTAATATGTTTTGGCTATCCTGGCCCTTTGGTTAATATGTTGTAGCTGCTGTGACTTATAGTAATATGTTTTGGCTCTCCTGGCCCTTTGGTTAATATGTTGTAGCTGCTATGACTTATAGTAATATGTTTTGGCTATCCTGGCCCTTTGGTTAATATGTTGTAGCTGATGTGACTTATAGTAATATGTTTTGGCTATCCTGGCCCTTTGGTTAATATGTTGTAGCTGCTATGACTTATAGTAATATGTTTTGGCTATCCTGGCCCTTTGGTTAATATGTTGTAGCTGCTGTGACTTATAGTAATATGTTTTGGCTATCCTGGCCCTTTGGTTAATATGTTGTAGCTGCTATGACTTATAGTAATATGTTTTGGCTATCCTGGCCCTTTGGTTAATATGTTGTAGCTGCTATGACTTATAGTAATATGTTTTGGCTATCCTGGCCCTTTGGTTAATATGTTGTAGCTGCTATGACTTATAGTAATATGTTTTGGCTATCCTGGCCCTTTGGTTAATATGTTGTAGCTGATGTGACTTATAGTAATATGTTTTGGCTATCCTGGCCCTTTGGTTAATATGTTGTAGCTGCTGTGACTTATAGTAATATGTTTTGGCTATCCTGGCCCTTTGGTTAATATGTTGTAGCTGCTATGACTTATAGTAATATGTTTTGGCTATCCTGGCCCTTTGGTTAATATGTTGTAGCTGCTATGACTTATAGTAATATGTTTTGGCTATCCTGGCCCTTTGGTTAATATGTTGTAGCTGCTATGACTTATAGTAATATGTTTTGGCTATCCTGGCCCTTTGGTTAATATGTAGTAGCTGCTATGACTGATAGTAATATGTTTTGGCTATCCTGGCCCTTTGGTTAATATGTTGTAGCTGCTATGACTTATAGTAACATGCTTTGGCTATCCTGGCCCTTTGGTTAATATGTTGTAGCTACTATGACTTATAGTAACATGTTTTGGCTATCCTGGCCCTTTGGTTAATATGTTGTAGCTGCTATGACTTATAGTAATATGTTTTGGCTATCCTGGCCCTTTGGTTAATATGTAGTAGCTGCTATGACTGATAGTAATATGTTTTGGCTATCCTGGCCCTTTGGTTAATATGTTGTAGCTGCTATGACTTATAGTAATATGTTTTGGCTATCCTGGCCCTTTGTTTAATATGTTGTAGCTGCTATGACTTATAGTAATATGCTTTGGCTATCCTGGCCCTTTGGTTAATATGTTGTAGCTGCTATGACTTATAGTAATATGTTTTGGCTATCCTGGCCCTTTGGTTAATATGTTGTAGCTGCTATGACTTATAGTAATATGTTTTGGCTATCCTGGCCCTTTGGTTAATATGTTGTAGCTGCTATGACTTATAGTAATATGTTTTGGCTATCCTGGCCCTTTGGTTAATATGTAGTAGCTGCTATGACTTATAGTAATATGTTTTGGCTATCCTGGCCCTTTGGTTAATATGTTGTAGCTGCTATGACTTATAGTAATATGTTTTGGCTATCCTGGCCCTTTGGTTAATATGTTGTAGCTGCTATGACTTATAGTAATATGTTTTGGCTATCCTGGCCCTTTGGTTAATATGTTGTAGCTGCTATGACTTATAGTAATATGTTTTGGCTATCCTGGCCCTTTGGTTAATATGTAGTAGCTGCTATGACTTATAGTAATATGTTTTGGCTATCCTGGCCCTTTGGTTAATATGTTGTAGCTGCTATGACTTATAGTAATATGCTTTGGATATCCTGGCCCTTTGGTTAATATGTTGTAGCTGGTGTGACTTATAGTAATATGTTTTGGCTATCCTGGCCCTTTGGTTAATATGTTGTAGCTGCTATGACTTATAGTAATATGTTTTGGCTATCCTGGCCCTTTGGTTAATAT
The DNA here is from genome assembly GCA_963383655.1 of Bathymodiolus septemdierum. NCBI lineage: Eukaryota > Metazoa > Mollusca > Bivalvia > Mytilida > Modiolidae > Bathymodiolus > Bathymodiolus septemdierum. The sequence continues at coordinate 117,266,234 of OY726519.1, forward strand.
GTTGTAGCTGCTATGACTTATAGTAATATGTTTTGGCTATCCTGGCCCTTTGGTTAATATGTTGTAGCTGCTGTGACTTATAGTAACATGTTTTGGCTATCCTGGCCCTTTGGTTAATATGTAGTAGCTGCTATGACTTATAGTAATATGTTTTGGCTATCCTGGCCCTTTTGTTAATATGTTGTAGCTGCTATGACTTATAGTAATATGTTTTGGCTATCCTGGCCCTTTGGTTAATATGTTGTAGCTGCTGTGACTTACAGTAATATGTTTTGGCTATCCTGGCCCTTTGGTTAATATGTTGTAGCTGCTATGACTTATAGTAATATGCTTTGGCTATCCTGGCCCTTTGGTTAATATGTTGTAGCTGGTGTGACTTATAGTAATATGTTTTGGCTATCCTGGCCCTTTGGTTAATATGTTGTAGCTGCTATGACTTATAGTTACATGTTTTGGCTATCCTGGCCCTTTGGTTAATATGTTGTAGCTGCTATGACTTATAGTAATATGTTTTGGCTATCCTGGCCCTTTGGTTAATATGTTGTAGCTGCTATGACTTATAGTAACATGTTTTGGCTATCCTGGCCCTTTGGTTAATATGTAGTAGCTGCTATGACTTATAGTAATATGCTTTGGCTATCCTGGCCCTTTGGTTAATATGTTGTAGCTGCTATGACTTATAGTAATATGTTTTGGCTATCCTGGCCCTTTGGTTAATATGTTGTAGCTGCTGTGACTTATAGTAATATGTTTTGGCTATCCTGGCCCTTTGGTTAATATGTTGTAGCTGCTATGACTTATAGTAATATGTTTTGGCTATCCTGGCCCTTTGGTTAATATGTTGTAGCTGCTATGACTTATAGTAACATGTTTTGGCTATCCTGGCCCTTTGGTTAATATGTTGTAGCTGCTGTGACTTATAGTAATATGTTTTGGCTATCCTGGCCCTTTGGTTAATGTGTTGTAGCTGCTGTGACTTATAGTAATATGCTTTGACTATCCTGGCCCTTTGGTTAACTAGCTCCTAGGGACTTTTAAATTATTTGGTTTTCCAATAGTTTGACTTTGAGTGCACCTGAGGAAGATTATTATAGAAACGTGATGTGTGAAAAGAATTTAATTTGGAGTATATATTTCACTTGAGCTTGTATTCAAACTTTTTATAATATCACCTTATTTCGAGTGCTTAAGCTATCGTCTCCTCTTTTCTTTGAAAACAATTTTCAGAAGATATCAACACCTAGTTGAAAAGTATTCCGTCAATTGCGTGCAGATGACGAAAAATGGCATTTGCAATTAGATTTTGGTTCAAAGTTGACTAAATTGTTTCACTATTATGTCTTACAATGGACTTGTATATTATTTAATATTTAAAGAATGATTGAGGACATCAGCTCTCCTTAATAGAACTAATATTATACATCTGACAACCTCTGTGTCACGAAGATTAGATATATTATGCATAATGTTCAAGATTATAGCGTTCTATATAATAAAGCTGTTCACCTGGTTATATTTGAGGTTTGACATTTTACTAACATGTAGAAAACACTTGTATGGCCTCATCATTTCGCTGTGGGGAAGACTTGGGTATATACAACTAGTTTAACTCCACCATTTTAATTGAAGTGCCTGTACCGAGCCAGGAAAGCTATTAGTGGTCATGTATTTGTTTGCTCGTGGTATCTATTTTGCCTCTTTTTATGATTTGTTAATTAGATTTTAGAACGTTCTGACAGTGTGGTATTCTTTTAGAACGTTCTGACAGTGTGGTATTCTTTTAGAACGTTCTGACAGTGTGGTATTCTTTTAGAACGTACTGACAGTGTGGTATTCTTTTAGAACGTACTGACAGTGTGGTATTCTTTTAGAACGTTCTGACAGTGTGGTATTCTTTTAGAACGTTCTGACAGTGTGGTATTCTTTTAGAACGTTCTGATAGTGTGGTATTCTTTTAGAACGTTCTGACAGTGTGGTATTCTTTCACAACGTTCTGACAGTGTGGTTTTCTTTTAGAACGTTCTGACAGTGTGGTATTTTTTTAGAACGTTCTGACAGTGTGGTATTCTTTTAGAACGTTCTGACGGTGTGGTATTCTTTTAGAACGTTCTGACAGTGTGGTATTCTTTTAGAACGTACTGACAGTGTGGTATTCTTTTAGAACGTACTGACAGTGTGGTATTCTTTTAGAACATTCTGACAGTGTGGTATTCTTTTACAAGGTTCTGACAGTGTGGTATTCTTTTAGAACGTTCTGACAGTGTGGTATTCTTTTAGAACGTTCTGATAGTGTGGTATTCTTTTAGAACGTTCTGACAGAGTGGTATTCTTTTAGAACGTACTGACAGCGTGGTATTCTTTTAGAACGTTCTGACAGTGTAGTATTCTTTAAAAACGTTCTGACAGTGTGGTATTCTTTTAGAACGTTCTGACAGTGTGGTATTCTTTTAGAACGTGCTGAAAGTGTGGTATTCTTTTAGAACGTACTGACAGTGTGGTATTCCTATAGAACGTTCTGACAGTGTGGTATTCTTTTCGTTTTCATGTTTTATCTACATATTATATGACCCTAAGTCTTTGATACAGTTCACAATAAAACCTTGAACAAATATATCCTATCTCTGGTACAGTTCACAATAAAACCTTGAACAAATGTATTCTATCCCTGGTACTGTTCACAATAAAACCTTGAACAAATATATTCTATCTCTGGTACAGTTCACAATAAAACCGTGAACAAATGTATTCTATCTCTGATACAATTCACAATAAAACCTTGAACACATGTATCCTATCTCTGGTACAGTTCACAATAAAACCTTGAACAAATGTATTCTATCTCTGGTACTGTTCACAATAAAACCTTCAACAAATATATTATATTCCTTGTACAGTTCACAATAAAATCTTGAACAAATATGTTCTATCCCTGGAAAAGTTCACAATAAAACCGTGAATAAATGTATTCTATCTCTGGTACAGGTACAGTTCACAATAAAACCTTGAACAAATGTATTCTATCTCTGATACAATTCACAATAAAACCTTGAACACATGTATCCTATCTCTGGTACAGTTCACAATAAAATCTTGAACACATGTATTCTATCTCTGGTACAGTTCACAATAAAACCTTCAACAAATGTATTCTATCTCTGATACAATTCACAATAAAACCTTGAACACATGTATTCTATCTCTGATACAATTCACAATAAAACCTTGAACACATGTATTCTATCTCTGATACAATTCACAATAAAACCTTAAAGACATGTATTCTATCTCTGATACAATTCACAATAAAACCTTGAACACATGTATCCTATCTCTGGTACAGTTCACAATAAAACCTTGAACACATGTATTCTATCTCTGATACAGTTCACAATAAAACCTTGAACAAATATATTCTATCTCTGGTACAGTTCACAATAAAACCTTGAACAAATATATTCTATCTCTGATACAATTCACAATAAAACCTTGAACAAATGTATTCTATCTCTGGTACAGTTCACAATAAAACCTTGAACAAATGTATTCTATCTCTGGTACAGTTCACAATAAAACCTTGAACAAATGTATTCTATCTCTGGTACAGTTCACAATAAAACCGTGAACAAATGTATTCTATCTCTGGTACAGTTCACAATAAAACCTTGAACAAATGTATTCTATCTCTGGTACAGTTCACAATAAAACCGTGAACAAATGTATTCTATCCCTGGTACAGTTCACAATAAAACCTTGAACAAATGTATTCTATCTCTGGTACAGTTCACAATAAAACCTTGAACACATGTATTCTATCTCTGGTACAGTTCACAATAAAACCTTGAACAAATGTATTCTATCTCTGGTACAGTTCACAATAAAACCTTGAACAAATATATCCTATCTCTGGTACAATTCACAATAAAACCTTGAACACATGTATTCTATCTCTGATACAATTCACAATAAAACCTTAAAGACATGTATTCTATCTCTGATACAATTCACAATAAAACCTTGAACACATGTATCCTATCTCTGGTACAGTTCACAATAAAACCTTGAACACATGTATTCTATCTCTGATACAGTTCACAATAAAACCTTGAACAAATATATTCTATCTCTGGTACAGTTCACAATAAAACCTTGAACAAATATATTCTATCTCTGATACAATTCACAATAAAACCTTGAACAAATGTATTCTATCTCTGGTACAGTTCACAATAAAACCTTGAACAAATGTATTCTATCTCTGGTACAGTTCACAATAAAACCTTGAACAAATGTATTCTATCTCTGGTACAGTTCACAATAAAACCGTGAACAAATGTATTCTATCTCTGGTACAGTTCACAATAAAACCTTGAACAAATGTATTCTATCTCTGGTACAGTTCACAATAAAACCGTGAACAAATGTATTCTATCCCTGGTACAGTTCACAATAAAACCTTGAACAAATGTATTCTATCTCTGGTACAGTTCACAATAAAACCTTGAACACATGTATTCTATCTCTGGTACAGTTCACAATAAAACCTTGAACAAATGTATTCTATCTCTGGTACAGTTCACAATAAAACCTTGAACAAATATATCCTATCTCTGGTACAGTTCACAATAAAACCTTGAACAAATGTATTCTATCTCTGATACAGTTCACAATAAAACCTTGAACAAATATATCCTATCTCTGGTACAGTTCACAATAAAACCTTGAACAAATGTATTCTATCTCTGGTACAGTTCACAATAAAACCTTGAACAAATGTATTCTATCTCTGGTACAGTTCACAATAAAACCTTGAACAAATATATCCTATCTCTGGTACAGTTCACAATAAAACCTTGAACAAATGTATTCTATCTCTGATACAGTTCACAATAAAACCTTGAACAAATATATCCTATCTCTGGTACAGTTCACAATAAAACCTTGAACAAATGTATTCTATCTCTGGTACAGTTCACAATAAAACCTTGAACACATATATTCTATCTCTGGTACAGTTCACAATAAAACCTTGAACAAATGTATTCTATCTCTGATACAGTTCACAATAAAACCTTGAACAAATATATTCTATCTCTGGTACAGTTCACAATAAAACCTTGAACAAATATATCCTATCTCTGGTACAGTTCACAATAAAACCTTGAACAAATATATCCTATCTCTGGTACAGTTCACAATAAAACCTTGAACAAATGTATTCTATCTCTGATACAGTTCACAATAAAACCTTGAACAAATATATTCTATCTCTAGTACAGTTCACAATAAAACCTTGAACAAATGTATTCTATCTCTGATACAGTTCACAATAAAACCTTGAACAAATATATTCTTTCTCTGGTACAGTTCACAATAAAACCTTGAACAAATATATCCTATCTCTGGTACAGTTCACAATAAAACCTTGAACAAATATATCCTATCTCTGGTACAGTTCACAATAAAACCTTGAACAAATATATCCTATCTCTGGTACAGTTCACAATAAAACCTTGAACAAATGTATTCTATCTCTGATACAGTTCACAATAAAACCTTGAACAAATATATCCTATCTCTGGTTCAGTTCACAATAAAACCTTGAACAAATGTATTCTATCTCTGGTACAGTTCACAATAAAACCTTGAACAAATGTATTCTATCTCTGATACAGTTCACAATAAAACCTTGAACAAATATATTCTATCTCTGGTACAGTTCACAATAAAACCTTGAACAAATATATCCTATCTCTGGTACAGTTCACAATAAAACCTTGAACAAATGTATTCTATCTCTGGTACAGTTCACAATAAAACCTTGAACAAATGTATCCTATCTCTGGTACAGTTCACAATAAAACCTTGAACAAATATATCCTATCTCTGGTACAGTTCACAATAAAACCTTGAACAAATATATCTTATCTCTGGTACAGTTCACAATAAAACCTTGAACAAATATATCTTATCTCTGGTACAGTTCACAATAAAACCTTGAACAAATGTATCCTATCTCTGGTACAGTTCACAATAAAACCTTGAACAAATGTATTCTATCTCTGGTACAGTTCACAATAAAACCTTGAACAAATATATTCTATCTCTGGTACAGTTCACAATAAAACCTTGAACAAATATATCCTATCTCTGGTACAATTCACAATAAAACCTTGAACAAATGTATCCTATCTCTGGTACAATTCACAATAAAACCTTGAACAAATATATTCTATCTCTGGTACAGTTCACAATAAAACCTTGAACAAATGTATTCTATCTCTGGTACAATTCACAATAAAACCTTGAACAAATGTATCCTATCTCTGGTACAATTCACAATAAAACCTTGAACAAATATATTCTATCTCTGGTACAGTTCACAATAAAACCTTGAACAAATGTATCCTATCTCTGGTACAATTCACAATAAAACCTTGAACAAATGTATCCTATCTCTGGTACAATTCACAATAAAACCTTGAACAAATATATCCTATCTCTGGTACAGTTCACAATAAAACCTTGAACAAATGTATCCTATCTCTGGTACAGTTCACAATAAAACCTTGAACAAATATATCTTATCTCTGGTACAGTTCACAATAAAACCTTGAACAAATGTATCCTATCTCTGGTACAGTTCACAATAAAACCTTGAACAAATATATCCTATCTCTGGTACAGTTCACAATAAAACCTTGAACAAATATATCTTATCTCTGGTACAGTTCACAATAAAACCTTGAACAAATATATTCTATCTCTGGTACAGTTCACAATAAAACCTTGAACAAATATATCCTATCTCTGGTACAGTTCACAATAAAACCTTGAACAAATGTATTCTATCTCTGGTACAGTTCACAATAAAACCTTGAACAAATGTATCCTATCTCTGGTACAGTTCACAATAAAACCTTGAACAAATATATCTTATCTCTGGTACAGTTCACAATAAAACCTTGAACAAATATATCCTATCTCTGGTACAGTTCACAATAAAACCTTGAACAAATGTATCCTATCTCTGGTACAATTCACAATAAAACCTTGAACAAATATATTCTATCTCTGGTACAGTTCACAATAAAACCTTGAACAAATGTATTCTATCTCTGGTACAGTTCACAATAAAACCTTGAACAAATATATCCTATCTCTGGTACAGTTCACAATAAAACCTTGAACAAATGTATTCTATCTCTGGTACAGTTCACAATAAAACCTTGAACAAATATATCCTATCTCTGGTACAGTTCACAATAAAACCTTGAACAAATATATCTTATCTCTGGTACAGTTCACAATAAAACCTTGAACAAATGTATCCTATCTCTGGTACAGTTCACAATAAAACCTTGAACAAATATATTCTATCTCTGGTACAGTTCACAATAAAACCTTGAACAAATATATCCTATCTCTGGTACAGTTCACAATAAAACCTTGAACAAATATATTCTATCTCTGATACAATTCACAATAAAACCTTGAACAAATATATTCTATCTCTGGTACAGTTCACAATAAAACCTTGAACAAATATATCCTATCTCTGGTACAGTTCACAATAAAACCTTGAACAAATGTATTCTATCTCTGGTACAGTTCACAATAAAACCTTGAACAAATATATCCTATCTCTGGTACAGTTCACAATAAAACCTTGAACAAATGTATTCTATCTCTGATACAATTCACAATAAAACCTTGAACAAATGTATTCTATCTCTGATACAGTTCACAATAAAACCTTGAACAAATATATTCTATCTCTGGTACAGTTCACAATAAAACCTTGAACAAATGTATTCTATCTCTGATACAGTTCACAATAAAACCTTGAACAAATATATTCTATCTCTGGTACAGTTCACAATAAAACCTTGAACAAATATATTCTATCTCTGGTACAGTTCACAATAAAACCGTGAACAAATGTATTCTATCTCTGGTACAGTTCACAATAAAACCTTGAACAAATGTATTCTATCTCTGGTACAGTTCACAATAAAACCGTGAACAAATGTATTCTATCCCTGGTACAGTTCACAATAAAACCTTGAACAAATGTATTCTATCTCTGGTACAGTTCACAATAAAACCTTGAACACATGTATTCTATCTCTGGTACAGTTCACAATAAAACCTTGAACAAATGTATTCTATCTCTGGTACAGTTCACAATAAAACCTTGAACAAATATATCCTATCTCTGGTACAGTTCACAATAAAACCTTGAACAAATGTATTCTATCTCTGATACAGTTCACAATAAAACCTTGAACAAATATATCCTATCTCTGGTACAGTTCACAATAAAACCTTGAACAAATGTATTCTATCTCTGGTACAGTTCACAATAAAACCTTGAACAAATGTATTCTATCTCTGGTACAGTTCACAATAAAACCTTGAACAAATATATCCTATCTCTGGTACAGTTCACAATAAAACCTTGAACAAATGTATTCTATCTCTGATACAGTTCACAATAAAACCTTGAACAAATATATCCTATCTCTGGTACAGTTCACAATAAAACCTTGAACAAATGTATTCTATCTCTGGTACAGTTCACAATAAAACCTTGAACACATATATTCTATCTCTGGTACAGTTCACAATAAAACCTTGAACAAATGTATTCTATCTCTGATACAGTTCACAATAAAACCTTGAACAAATATATTCTATCTCTGGTACAGTTCACAATAAAACCTTGAACAAATATATCCTATCTCTGGTACAGTTCACAATAAAACCTTGAACAAATATATCCTATCTCTGGTACAGTTCACAATAAAACCTTGAACAAATGTATTCTATCTCTGATACAGTTCACAATAAAACCTTGAACAAATATATTCTATCTCTAGTACAGTTCACAATAAAACCTTGAACAAATGTATTCTATCTCTGATACAGTTCACAATAAAACCTTGAACAAATATATTCTTTCTCTGGTACAGTTCACAATAAAACCTTGAACAAATATATCCTATCTCTGGTACAGTTCACAATAAAACCTTGAACAAATATATCCTATCTCTGGTACAGTTCACAATAAAACCTTGAACAAATATATCCTATCTCTGGTACAGTTCACAATAAAACCTTGAACAAATGTATTCTATCTCTGATACAGTTCACAATAAAACCTTGAACAAATATATCCTATCTCTGGTTCAGTTCACAATAAAACCTTGAACAAATGTATTCTATCTCTGGTACAGTTCACAATAAAACCTTGAACAAATGTATTCTATCTCTGATACAGTTCACAATAAAACCTTGAACAAATATATTCTATCTCTGGTACAGTTCACAATAAAACCTTGAACAAATATATCCTATCTCTGGTACAGTTCACAATAAAACCTTGAACAAATGTATTCTATCTCTGGTACAGTTCACAATAAAACCTTGAACAAATGTATCCTATCTCTGGTACAGTTCACAATAAAACCTTGAACAAATATATCCTATCTCTGGTACAGTTCACAATAAAACCTTGAACAAATATATCTTATCTCTGGTACAGTTCACAATAAAACCTTGAACAAATATATCTTATCTCTGGTACAGTTCACAATAAAACCTTGAACAAATGTATCCTATCTCTGGTACAGTTCACAATAAAACCTTGAACAAATGTATTCTATCTCTGGTACAGTTCACAATAAAACCTTGAACAAATATATTCTATCTCTGGTACAGTTCACAATAAAACCTTGAACAAATATATCCTATCTCTGGTACAATTCACAATAAAACCTTGAACAAATGTATCCTATCTCTGGTACAATTCACAATAAAACCTTGAACAAATATATTCTATCTCTGGTACAGTTCACAATAAAACCTTGAACAAATGTATTCTATCTCTGGTACAATTCACAATAAAACCTTGAACAAATGTATCCTATCTCTGGTACAATTCACAATAAAACCTTGAACAAATATATTCTATCTCTGGTACAGTTCACAATAAAACCTTGAACAAATGTATCCTATCTCTGGTACAATTCACAATAAAACCTTGAACAAATGTATCCTATCTCTGGTACAATTCACAATAAAACCTTGAACAAATATATCCTATCTCTGGTACAGTTCACAATAAAACCTTGAACAAATGTATCCTATCTCTGGTACAGTTCACAATAAAACCTTGAACAAATATATCTTATCTCTGGTACAGTTCACAATAAAACCTTGAACAAATGTATCCTATCTCTGGTACAGTTCACAATAAAACCTTGAACAAATGTATCCTATCTCTGGTACAGTTCACAATAAAACCTTGAACAAATATATCCTATCTCTGGTACAGTTCACAATAAAACCTTGAACAAATATATCTTATCTCTGGTACAGTTCACAATAAAACCTTGAACAAATATATTCTATCTCTGGTACAGTTCACAATAAAACCTTGAACAAATATATCCTATCTCTGGTACAGTTCACAATAAAACCTTGAACAAATGTATTCTATCTCTGGTACAGTTCACAATAAAACCTTGAACAAATGTATCCTATCTCTGGTACAGTTCACAATAAAACCTTGAACAAATATATCTTATCTCTGGTACAGTTCACAATAAAACCTTGAACAAATATATCCTATCTCTGGTACAGTTCACAATAAAACCTTGAACAAATGTATCATATCTCTGGTACAATTCACAATAAAACCTTGAACAAATATATTCTATCTCTGGTACAGTTCACAATAAAACCTTGAACAAATGTATTCTATCTCTGGTACAGTTCACAATAAAACCTTGAACAAATATATCCTATCTCTGGTACAGTTCACAATAAAACCTTGAACAAATGTATTCTATCTCTGGTACAGTTCACAATAAAACCTTGAACAAATATATCCTATCTCTGGTACAGTTCACAATAAAACCTTGAACAAATATATCTTATCTCTGGTACAGTTCACAATAAAACCTTGAACAAATGTATCCTATCTCTGGTACAGTTCACAATAAAACCTTGAACAAATATATTCTATCTCTGGTACAGTTCACAATAAAACCTTGAACAAATATATCCTATCTCTGGTACAGTTCACAATAAAACCTTGAACAAATATATTCTATCTCTGATACAATTCACAATAAAACCTTGAACAAATATATTCTATCTCTGGTACAGTTCACAATAAAACCTTGAACAAATATATCCTATCTCTGGTACAGTTCACAATAAAACCTTGAACAAATGTATTCTATCTCTGGTACAGTTCACAATAAAACCTTGAACAAATATATCCTATCTCTGGTACAGTTCACAATAAAACCTTGAACAAATGTATTCTATCTCTGATACAATTCACAATAAAACCTTGAACAAATGTATTCTATCTCTGATACAGTTCACAATAAAACCTTGAACAAATATATTCTATCTCTGGTACAGTTCACAATAAAACCTTGAACAAATGTATTCTATCTCTGATACAGTTCACAATAAAACCTTGAACAAATATATTCTATCTCTGGTACAGTTCACAATAAAACCTTGAACAAATATATTCTATCTCTGGTACAGTTCACAATAAAACCTTGAACAAATATATTCTATCTCTGATACAGTTCACAATAAAACCTTGAACAAATGTATTCTATCTCTGATACAGTTCACAATAAAACCTTGAACAACTATATTCTATCTCTGGTACAGTTCACAATAAAACCTTGAACAAATATATTCTATCTCTGGTACAGTTCACAATAAAACCTTGAACAAATGTATCCTATCTCTGGTACAGTTCACAATAAAACCTTGAACAAATGTATTCTATCTCTGGTACAGTTCACAATAAAACCTTGAACAAATAAATCCTATCTCTGGTACAGTTCACAATAAAACCTTGAACAAATGTATTCTATCTCTGGTACAGTTCACAATAAAACCTTCAACAAATGTATTTTATCTATAAAAACAAATTCTAGAAGAGATTTATTTGATTGTTATCGTATTTATTTCTATTTTTGTGATGTTTATCACTTTATTTTTACTTTCACAAAGTTGTGATAGCATCTTCACGGTTGTTTATCTACAGACAAATATAGTTATACCTAATAATAGACCGAGCGTGGAAATAGGGGCGAGATATTTGATATATTACTGTAATCTTAATCACCAGTGATCATCAGAAATATTTAACAGTTAATAAATTGTTTATCAATATCCGAAGACATATTTTCACTATTATGTAACCTAAATGTTAAAACATACACATAAGTGATTGTTTGTATTATTAGAAATCCTGGTTAGTGTTGGGGTATTTACGCCGCTTTAAATTCAATTAATGTACCTTATGAATAAAACTATTATAAGGTTCGTTATCACGGGTATTGTAGCCGAGAGCTATCAGTGAGTAGGCAGTCAGTTTAACATAGCAGTATCATCTATACTATATCATGTAAAAAAACTGTTAGATGGAAAGGATCGACACTCCATATGTACCGGCGTATTTTAGTTGAAAAAGTGGAAGTATTTTCAATGGCATAACCCAATATTTCTTTCTGTAAGGTCAACAAACGGATTTTTACCTTTGAAATGTAAAGTAAACTTTTTTCGTATATGGTGTGATTCATACACGTTTAAAAAAATCATTTTAATGAATGGACAGAAACAATATTATTTCTCCATGGTCCCAGGATGAATGTTGTTAAATGGACTTATTTATGGATAATTATACTAGTTCATGGATTATCCGCATCTGACTTGTCTATTGCCGAAATTCAGGCTACCGGAAGGGTAAGTTATAAATTATTTTTATTTTCTTTTGGGTTTTTTTCCATTATTTTTGACATTCCCCTTCGTATAAAACAAGATTTGATATAGTAGTTCATAAACACATGCATAAAAATAAATTGTTTTTAATGCCGTAATGCATGACATCATATTTATGTAGTTAATACTGTTATATTAATATGTAATGTAGGTACTTAGAAGAAAAAAAGTAAAATAAAAACCAATGAATATTTATATTGCACAGCATTTTAATATGATTTTCTTGAATATTCAAATTAATGAATTTAAATTGCTTAGCAGAACCGGAAAAATAAATGATAATTTTAAAGATATACAATTTGACAATATCTATAAATAAGAGTTGGCATTTGGGATATTGTTGAGGCTTAAGTAACGGTATATAACTCCTGTTATTATGATAAAACTGTTATGATTTATATAACATTGGTAGATATCATCTTGTTTCTAAATTACCTTCTGTACGTATTGATGATGACACCTGCCACGAAGCTCCATCAAAGTACCATAGATAGAACTGATAGCTTTATTAACGTTTAAATACACCTGCAAACTTTAACTTCATGAGAGAAAAGAAACAATCTATCTAACCTGTTTTCAAAGCTAGAAACCAATGAATGTTACTAAGTGCAAATAAAAAAAAACTGACCGCCGCGATATAACTGACATATTGTTGAAAGTGGCGTTAAACACCATAACCCTAACCCATGTATATATTGTATTAGATCTGAAATTATAATATTTACAACATTTTAAGATAAAGTGTGTCAGTGACATGCGACAGGTCGGTGCTTTTCTCCGGATCATCCGGTTTCCTCCAACAATAAAACTGACCGCCACGATATAACTGAAATATTGTTGAAAGTGGCGTTAAACACCATAAAACCAAAACCAACCAAACCAATATTTACAACACTGTACAGAATAGAAATAGAGAAACGGGAACACTCATGATAGTACCGGTAATATATCTACCACGGGAACACTCATGATAATACCGGTAATATATCTACCACGGGAACACTCATGATAATACCGGTAATATATCTACCTCGGGAACACTCATGATAATACCGGTAATATATCTACCACGGGAACACTCATGATAATACCGGTAATATATCTACCACGGGAATACTCATGATAATACCGGTAATATATCTACCACGGGAACACTCATGATAATACCGGTAATATATCTACCACGGGAACACTCATGATAATACCGGTAATATTTCTACCTCGGGGACACTCATGATAATACCGGTAATATATCTACCACGGGAACACTCATGATAATACCGGTAATATATCTACCTCGGGAACACTCGTGATAATACCGGTAATATATCTACCACGGGAACACTCATGATAATACCGGTAATATATCTACCACGGGAACACTCATGATAATACCGGTAATATATCTACCTCGGGAACACTCATGATAATACCGGTAATATATCTACCACGGGAACACTCATGATAATACCGGTAATATATCTACCTCGGAAATACTGTTCCCGATTAATTTCAAATAATTCACATTTTAGCATGTTCCTTGCATATTCACACAAAAAAAGATTTTTTATTTGTTTTGCTCATTATTTCCCTCTTTTTCTGACATTATATTTCTGAATGATTTAAGTCAGGTGCCATTACATAAGGGCTACAAAACATAGCCTTAGAAATGAGTTAATAACAATAAGTTACTTATAACATGTATTACGGAATAATGATAGATAATACTGTAAGATAGAAATAATGTAATAACTTTGATAGAAAATAGATATAATATCTCGTTTAAAGGAGATCGTTTGACACCTGTTATTTGCGGTTTAAATCCCATTTAATGATAAAATGGGCGTGGAATTTGACAATTGAAACAGCTGTGACGTCTTGTTGTATGTTACATGATACATGCAATCTAGCCAACTTTGGCAGGTGTCTTATGGCATAGGGTAGGATCACGAACTCATGTGCCAAACTGAACCAAAGAAACAATGAAAGTTAGTGGAGCTTTGCGTGTGTACAGTTTCATCTTCCAAGCCGATGATATGACACGTTTCTCCTTGACAGTTCAACTTCATTATGACATTCAAAATATCACACTGTTTTATGTGTCTTGTGTGTTCTTCTGTTGTATAGTACAATGTACTTGCTTCCTACAAATGAAATTTGGAGTTGTCCGTTGCCGCGATCTTATGGTATGATTATTTCTACCTATGCAATAGTGTTTATCATAACTATGGTTTCGGTGTTCCATTCCCGCGCCGTTTCGAGGTGTACTTGATTCAACATTATGTGATAAAGTTTGTCAGTTAATAAAGAAACAAACATTTAACTTTTACAGTGGTGGTATGATTTTTTTTAAAATTTTGTTCCCAAACTTTATAGAAAAAAAATAATTGACATGATAGATGCAAGAATAATAATAAAAATAATTATAATAATAATCTTAAACATGTAGTTTTGAACCAAAATAAATGGTAAAATTTGAATAAAAACTACCAATTTATAATGTAAAAAAATATTTGTTTGTTTATGGGTCAAAGGGAGATACCAACCTACACACCTTTTCAATGTTAATAGGATTAGATTTAAATTATTGTAAATGTGACAAGAAAAAAACATTACTATGGTTGCAGTTCTTCATGAAATAGTCACTGTTGTGTCTCATTAAATTAAATTTACAATGTTGAGTACAAGGAACAAGAATTCAGTCAGGTGAACCGATCATGAGATAGGTATTATGGTTTGACATAATTCACATACAATTAGTTTCCAAAAAAAAGAAAAAAAGAAATAAATTGCGTCAAATATATCATTTCATTCATATGAAAGATATCACACGGTCGGTTTATTTAATGAAAATGCACATTAATAGTAAAGTTACTTATGCATATCTATGTCTGCATAACTATGTCTGCATAATTTATTTGCTGTTTTCAAATGTACATATAAATATTTGATAAATTATCTGAGATAGAATCTTTTTAAATAAGAAATCCATAATGTTTGCTTTGACATTATAATCAGATTATTTTCATACGAATCAGACAGAAAATATTTGATTGTCGACATAACCGTGAATCAGCGAAACAAAGATGGTGTATAGCTTGACAATAAACTAGTTAGATCATTTTGGAGTTTAAGCTATATTTTACTTTTTGAAAGTCAGAAATGTTTACTTCTTTTTAAGGCGATGATTATAGAAATTGTGTGTGTATATATCTATAAAAATGTGTTCATATCAATAAAATAAGGGAATAAAGGCATACATGTATAGCAGGGAGGGCAGGGGGCACATGCAATTTTTTGCAAATTTTTTTTATAGAAAAGGCTGTATTTTTATCATGGAAGCAACACATGTATAGTACATCAAGAGGTACATGCCTCGAAACTAAATGACATTTTTCTTCGATTGTCAGTTTTAAAAGCTTGTCCCACACTTTTTGTTCACTTCTAAAGCTTGCCCTTCACACTTTTCGGTCCACTTCTAAAGCTTGCCCTTCACACTTTTTGTCCACTTCTAAAGCTTGCCCTTCACGCTTTTTGTCCACTTCTAAAGCTTGCCCTTCACACTTTTCGGTCCACTTCTAAAGCTTGCCCTTCACACTTTTTGTCCACTTCTAAAGCTTGCCCTTCACACTTTTTGTCCACTTCTAAAGCTTGCCCTTCACACTTTTCGGTCCACTTCTAAAGCTTGTCCCACACTTTTTGTCCACTTCTAAAGCTTGCCCTTCACACTTTTCGGTTCACTTCTAAAGCTTGCCCTTCACACTTTTCGGTTCACTTCTAAAGCTTGCCCTTCACACTTTTTGTCCACTTCTAAAGCTTGCCCTTCACACTTTTTGTCCACTTCTAAAGCTTGCCCTTCACACTTTTCGGTCCACTTCTAAAGCTTGTCCCACACTTTTTGTCCACTTCTAAAGCTTGCCCTTTACACTTTTCGGTTCACTTCTAAAGCTTGCCCTTTACACTTTTCGGTTCACTTCTAAAGCTTGCCCTTCACACTTTTCGGTTCACTTCTAAAGCTTGCCCTTCACACTTTTTGTCCACTTCTAAAGCTTGCCCTTCACACTTTTCGGTCCACTTCTAAAGCTTGTCCCACACTTTTTGTCCACTTCTAAAGCTTGCCCTTTACACTTTTCGGTTCACTTCTAAAGCTTGCCCTTTACACTTTTCGGTTCACTTCTAAAGCTTGCCCTTCACACTTTTCGGTTCACTTCTAAAGCTTGCCCTTCACACTTTTTGTCCACTTTTAAAGCTTGCCCTTCACACTTTTTGTCCACTTCTAAAGCTTGCCCTTCACACTTTTCGGTCCACTTCTAAAGCTTGTCCCACACTTTTTGTCCACTTCTAAAGCTTGCCCTTTACACTTTTCGGTTCACTTCTAAAGCTTGCCCTTTACACTTTTCGGTTCACTTCTAAAGCTTGCCCTTTACACTTTTCGGTTCACTTCTAAAGCTTGCCCTTCACACTTTTCGGTTCACTTCTAAAGCTTGCCCTTCACACTTTTTGTCCACTTCTAAAGCTTGTCCCACACTTTTTGTCCACTTCTAAAGCTTGCCCTTTACACTTTTCGGTTCACTTCTAAAGCTTGCCCTTCACACTTTTCGGTTCACTTCTAAAGCTTGCCCTTCACACTTTTTGTCCACTTCTAAAGCTTGCCCTTCACACTTTTTGTCCACTTCTAAAGCTTGCCCTTCACACTTTTCGGTCCACTTCTAAAGCTTGTCCCACACTTTTTGTCCACTTCTAAAGCTTGCCCTTTACACTTTTCGGTTCACTTCTAAAGCTTGCCCTTTACACTTTTCGGTTCACTTCTAAAGCTTGCCCTTCACACTTTTCGGTTCACTTCTAAAGCTTGCCCTTCACACTTTTTGTCCACTTCTAAAGCTTGCCCTTCACACTTTTTGTCCACTTCTAAAGCTTGTCCCACACTTTTTGTCCACTTCTAAAGCTTGCCCTTTACACTTTTCGGTTCACTTCTAAAGCTTGCCCTTTACACTTTTCGGTTCACTTCTAAAGCTTGCCCTTTACACTTTTCGGTTCACTTCTAAAGCTTGCCCTTCACACTTTTTGTCCACTTCTAAAGCTTGTCCCACACTTTTTGTCCACTTCTAAAGCTTGCCCTTTACACTTTTCGGTTCACTTCTAAAGCTTGCCCTTTACACTTTTCGGTCCACTTCTAAAGCTTGCCCTTTACACTTTTCGGTCCACTTCTAAAGCTTGCCCTTTACACTTTTCGGTCCACTTCTAAAGCTTGCCCTTTACACTTTTCGGTCCACTTCTAAAGCTTGCCCTTTACACTTTTTGTCCACTTCTAAAGCTTGCCCTTTACACTTTTCGGTCCACTTCTAAAGCTTGCCCTTTACACTTTTCGGTCCACTTCTAAAGCTTGCCCTTTACACTTTTTGTCCACTTCTAAAGCTTGCCCTTTACACTTTTCGGTCCACTTCTAAAGCTTGCCCTTTACACTTTTCGGTTCACTTCTAAAGCTTGCCCTTTACACTTTTCGGTCCACTTCTAAAGCTTGCCCTTCACACTTTTCGGTCCACTTCTAGAGTTTCCCACTTTTTCCGGTCCACTCCTACGCTTCTGAATAGTTATTTTAAATATAGTGATATTTTGTGTTAAATCTCCCAAACATTGAATATGATATATTTACTTAATAATTGTAGTACAATTATTCCTACACTATAATGTTTTAGATAGGTACATGTAATGGCTTTGTATTCAAATAGCTTACACAGTATACAGTGAAATCTCTATAAATCTTAATCTGGTTTACACAACAAATACATATTCATATTGTGTAAATAATGAATCAAAGACATTTTTTCCAATTGTCTACAAGAATAAAGTTGGTTTTTTTTATTAAAAAGAAAAAAAATGCAGTATCCGCAGATAAAGATTACGGTGATAAATGTACACACCTCCAACACATTGACACACCATGTACACACCTCCAACACATTGACACACATGCATGTCACCTCTAAAGTGGTCCAAATCAACAAAATTCAATGCAATATCAGCAATAAATGTATAATATAAACCACGAATACAACCTCTGTACTAATAATAGGTAGATGTCAAATTTAGTGTGTACAACGCGTTTCTGAAATAACCTTCATCGGGTACGCTCAAAATCACGCTCAAAATCATGCTCAAAATCACGCTCAAAATCATGCTCAAAATCACGCTCAAAATCGAAAGATTGAAAAACCAAATAATGTAAAAGTGTTAAAAGCAATACACATAAAAGGCCTAAACAGGATAGCTAAAAATGAGCATAAATTGTAGCATGACCATGGTAGAAAATTGTTTCGTGAGTAATTATAGTTGAATAAAAATAAAATGTCTAATTTAATTGTCACAAAATAGATCTCGTCTTGAATATAGCTGATATACTACTCATTAGACATTAAACAATCAATCAATCATTCATTCAATCAAAATAGACCTATATATAGTACATGTATACAGAAATAAGCTGAAGGAAAACATCGGCTATCGAAACCTATTACTATAACCTATGAAACGTTTCACTAAATTTATTACTTGGAATTAACAAGAATGTAAAGTGACGTAAGGTATTTTGGAATTAGCTGCAAAATCCATTTCGTAATTAAAATGAAATATGTAAATTGTATTTCTTGTAAGACTCATTACATTCATTTATAGATTTATGTGATATAAAAATAATACAGCGTGTAGGAGGACAAATTTGTCACATTTTTTCCTGTCTAAAAGCAAATCCCGTCGGCGATTAAAATATACAGATACATTAATAGTACCTTAAGGCTTATTATAATCTCTGACAGCGCGAAATGTTTCTTTTATGTGGAATTAAGTCGCTCGTTAAGTCGTCATAACATTCAGGTAACGGTGTAAGGATTATTGTAAAGCCTATCAAGTTATTTACACTTCGTACAGTTGTGTATTAAGCTGTCAAAAGGATCATTTTATGATATAAATACGAGGATTATACAATCTTTGAAGTATGAATTTTACCTTGAAATCTTGTATGCAGATACATTGTGTCTATTATATCAGTTTCGCTTCGACACCACAACCGCCCAAGACAAACGTGTTTTAAATGCACACAGGAAATCACAAACGCCCAGGGCAGTTATTTACAATCATATTTAACACACTTGCTTATAGAAAGCCATAACTGCTCAGGACACTATTATTTACATGATTAACCCACTGACTTCCAGAAAGAATTGACTCTCACGATGGAGGGAGTTGCACTTTAAATCCCTCGCTTGCATGATACCACGACCCTCCAGGACAGAATTTTACATGTTTAACTCGCTGCTTTGTATGAAGTCACAACCTCCCAGGACATAAGTTTACATGTTTAACTCGTTGCTTTGTAGAAAGGACCAAAAAGAAGACAAAACTGTCTTGTGATTATCAATTATTTCCTCTTTTGATAGCGTAGTAGCTGTATATTTAGGAATAAGTTGTGAGCTATCCAATCCTAATTTTATCTTTAAGCAGTCAATGTAATGCATCTTACAGATACGGACGATGTTGTTTTCTGCAGGAATTACAATATATTTGTCGTGAATAGTGGACAGGGTTTCTGCAACATCAGGATCTTTGAAGGTGTTGCCTTTTTGCTCATTGACCTATTAATTTTTCTGATTCGAATTTGCACTTAACAGCTTTAAACTATTATGAAAGAATATCATCCTCCCCTTTTTCTAATTTTGTCCCTTTTCTGACATAGTCCTCCACAGAGTCCATAAGAATTTTGAAGTTCTACTTCCAATTTATGGAATGTGGCTCACGATAATTTGGACCTTTAGCAAGGATTTACGAAGATTCTCATTGTCCAAGATGTTCAGATCCACCGTAATGACGATTCCTGCTCATGGCGAGATGTACTGGACTCAAATTCTATGTGATATACTGGTAGTACTGATTTTAAGCATCAGTAAGTTATGAAGGGTCGGTAAGTTTCTCTGAGTAATCCACTTTCCTGAACCAATAAAATTGAAATAGATCTGAAAGTGACATCAAACTCCCAAATCTGTAACCCTAGTCTAATATTGTTATAATCCGCACTGATTTCACCGTTGAGTAATTGCATATACTTTTGTAGTTGGAATACTTTACTTTTTTCATATGTTAAATACTAGTATATTAACAAATAAGAACAAGTGCCAACATTCTCAGAATGGATGATATACATCAAGATTCAAAATTGAAAACTACTTACTTTTTAAATGAAACACATTGCTCTGAGGTTATTATTTTTTTTAAACTGAACTACCGATTCCAACTATCATGGCAATATATGTGTCATCTGAGTCTAAACTTTGAGATATAAGGGATGAAAGAGGGCCGTTTACTTATTGTTAAAATAATTTGACTTGTATATATTTATCCATAAAAAAGAATCCATTAAATTGCATAATAGTATACTAGTACAATGATAAATAAATGGAATGCTCCTGTTATATTCATATGGTTGTGTATGCCTGAGCAGATTCTGGCTATCATGCTTATGACCTTTGGTTTACTGGCTACCAAAGACTTTTAAATTATTTGGCTTTCAAATATTTTGGCTTTGAGTTTACCGGAAGTAGTTTATTCTAGACACGCGCCATGCACACTATGATATATATCGATGTTTTTATCATGGATTGGTTAAATATTTTGCCATTTTATTTTATTTACAGCATTTTTAACTGTCGTCAGAAAAATGCTAATTTTTTTTAAAGAAATCACAGGTACATACATAGCTAATGTTACCTGTAAAAAAACATAAGACGGAAACAAACGTTGGTATGATATGCTATCTATTAATTTCTCTATAGTATAGTAAACGAGATAGATCAATGTCGTTATGTTATAGGATACCAGACACATCTTTGTGTGATATTTCAGATTAACATGTGATTTTCTAGGATATATAACTATCAATCTTGTTAATACTTACTGTAGTATATACTGATGTCTTGTGATAAGTAATAAAATAAATATATGGGTGTAACTCACAGTGGTTGTAGCTATTCTTATTTCATTATTTATTTGATTGATGAGTCGATTGGCTGATTGTTCTCTAACAGGAATTGGGTAATATGTCAGTTTTGTTCCTGTATAGAACAACAGTAAATCAGAATGTACATGTATAAACTGAAAGGTGGAGCACTGGCATAGTGTACGTGTTAATTACCACAACTAAAGGAGTTCGGGAACTTTTTCATTGCAATGTGGTATCATGGACGACCACTCGTATAGACAATGTGGTATCATGGACGACCACTCGTATAGACAATGTAGTATCATGGACGACCACTCGTATAGACAATGTGGTATCATGGACGACCACTCGTATAGACAATGTGGTATCATGGACGACCACTCGTATAGACAATGTGGTATCATGGACGACCACTCGTATAGACAATGTGGTATCATGGACGACCACTCGTGTAGACAATGTTGTATCATTGACGACCATTCATATAGACAATGTGGTATCATGGACGACCACTCATATAGACAATGTGGTATCATGGACGACCACTCATATAGACAATGTGGTATCATGGACGACCACTCGTATAGACAGTGTAGTATCATGGACGATCACTCATTTAGACAATGTGGTATCATGGACGACTACTCATATAGACAATGTGGTATCATGGACGACCACTCGTATAGACAATGTGGTATCATGGACGACCACTCGTGTAGACAATGTGGTATCATGGACGACCACTCATATAGACAATGTGGTATCATGGACGACCACTCATATAGACAATGTGGTATCATGGACGACCACTCGTATAGACAGTGTAGTATCATGGACGACTACTCATATAGACAATGTGGTATCATTGACGACCACTCATATAGACTGTTGCTGTTTAAGGCTCCTACATGTATATGGATATTAACGCGATATCAACATTAATTTACATCTATTGTGTGTATGTGTTAGTCCAGGAAAATTATAAGACGTCATTTGCTTTCCTCGGGCGTCATCTTTTAAAGGTTCATACTATTGGGCGTCAATAAATATTTTTGAAGTTTCGTAATTATACCCCAAAAAATGTATCTTCAGCAAATAAGATCATATATTCCATATTGTAAAACTGTATATATCTAATTAAGGTCAAATGACGCATTTTTGGGATAACCTTCACGAGAGACGCTCAAAATCGAAAGATTTGAAAGCCAACTATTTCAAAAGTCCTTTTGGGAACAAGAAACCAAGTTTGATTGCTATATTCATGGATGGGGTTATTGACGAATGTCTTAATAGTCAGTAGAAGGGGGATGATGGATAGCTATTGAATACAGAAAGTACCACCAGCCATCACTCCCAATAAACTGGTGCTTATTTAGATATATTGCAACAGGTCTTTTACGTTCAAGGAGTGAAGCGTTCTCTATGCAATATACACTCATAGATGTTCCATCATAAGGATGAGTGGCGTATTTGATTTGTCACCAAAACAAAATTCAGGCCACTATCGGAGGGCTTTTTACCTCAGCAGTAGAGAAACCATATGTCCTATTAACAATTTATGTACCCGGGATTTCCACAGTTGTCATATGAATCCACACATTGTTTTTATACTTATCCATATTAATATATATTCTAAGCACCTGTTTCTTTTTTTATCATAAATCCATGAATTTTCATTAATATATTAGACAGGTGATAATTGATTAGTATGATGTCCAATTGTCGAGTTTACCTTACGAATTAAAATCTTGTCTTTGATAGAAATAAACATGTATATTTATACAGGTGTAGTGATTACATTTATGCTGTTATTACAAACGTTCTGATATTTCATCGAATTCCTTTGTACTCATTTTATGACAACCAGCAGTCAAGCTGAAAATAATGTTGATAGATTAATAGTTTTAAAGATATTGTGAATTAGATTTATTACAGCATGGTAACGTACGGATAAAACAACACCTGTGATTTGTTGCTTCCACACCTGTGTTTTGCATGGATATGCTGATTTCATCTGTTTTTATGCACATCAAGCTATTGTTAAATATTCATTTTCATTCTTTCTACATAATATACACATGAACCGTAAATGATATTGAAAAGTGGAGGACAATAGAGAGACTTCTATGATATAAATGTATTATAGATATGTTAACTATACTATCATGATAAACTTCATTGCTTCGAATCCCGTTTATGGGGAGGTGTATTCGATACGACATTATGTGAAAAAGTTTGTCAGTGACTTGCGACAAGTAGGTGGTTTTCTCTGGGTACTCCGGTTTCCTCCATCAATAAAACTGATTTCCACGATATAACTAAAATATTGTTGAATGTGGCGTAAAACAACATAAACCAAACATTCATTGATGAAATAAGGAATTGTCTGAATAATCCCGGTAGATCTTTTCCTGTTGCATAAGTACTGGAACCAATAGATAAGTGTTTATTGTATCATAGGTAAATTAGAAAGTTTGAAACACTATGTCAATTAATAGAACTTCTTTAATAAATGTTAGAGAATACCGAAGGGCCAATCAAAAATGGACAATCCACAGAAACTGATAATAATATAGAGTACACAAGACACAGACAAACAAAGCAAAAGCACAACACAATATGTGTTGGACACCACTATTCCCAAACAAACCAAAAGCACAACACAATATGTGTTGGACACCACTATACCCAAACAAACACAAACAACGTAAGCAAAATATGATCCATCCTACATGTTTTGTAGATCGTTGTTTGTCTTTTTGGCCATCGTGTTGTCTGTCCTTCTTCCGTTTATGGATTCTGATTACCACTTTCGTATCTTCACACTCTTATTAAAAAAGAAGATAAACAATTAAGTTGCTTAGAACAGACATTCTAACAAAGGAATCACAATCATCCAATATTTTAGCAAAACCATCGTATTGAAAGAAATCGACCTGCGTTAGCAATGGCAAATTTATAATCTGGCAAACCAATATTCGTATACCTTAGCCTCTAGGCCGTTAAAACCAGAACGATCCAAGCTATATAATGTGTGGAAAGAGGTGTATTGTTTGAAGACAAATTGCCATTCATCAATTGATATTATTTTCTTAGGGGCAATAGTCATTGAAACTATCAACCACGATTCACAATTTGTTTTTAATTGGACAAAGTATTTATTTTATCTATAGAATAAATATAACTAGGTATAATAATGTATTACATTTTCTTCTTTTAACCTACACAAATGTACATAATTTGTCATTAAATAGTATCTCCCCTGTTATACAATTGATACATTATCTATCCAAAATGAAGCGAACGGATCACGTAGAAAGGTCAAAGCAAGATCTCACAAGACTAACTCCAGCCATAAACAAGTCAAGCTTTTAAATATCTGACTTTGACACAACAGTTTTTTGTTTATTTGTTTTCGTTTGTCATGCTCAAACTTCGTTATTTGCTCGTTCATGACTAATAACCATCTATGTCTTAGCATCAGATTTTTATCACGAGTAACACGACCAGTTCCACTAGTGGAACAAGAACTGGTTACCCTTCCACGACACACTAGGTCATCTATGGCTTAGTAGGGTTGTTGCTCTGCCGATAATTTAATTTTCTGTATACTAGTAGTGTTTATGAACCAGCGGTTGTCTTTTCGTCTTCTTTATATGTCTTGTATATCCTTCCACTTACGCCCCCTTTTAACCTTTGGACTCTTCAAACTCTTCTTAGAAATCAGGACCTAGGTTTCCAGTAATTAATGCATTTTGTATTGAATATAACAAGAAGGCGACCATGTTTTGTACTTCCATATATTAGATTTAAAGATGTTTTCAGTTTTTATATTGGAGTTATCTCCCTTTCTTAAAACACGAATTTAATATTTAGAAAAGTCCTTTTGGAATTGTAGTAGCATATAAATAAATGCAACTTCTATTTATTAAATATTGCTACATTGTATATTAAAGATTGCATAACCTTAATTGTTGCTATCCCTGGTCTTTAAAGGTGCATTGTATGGTTATAGCAATATCCTAAACTAAAGCAAGGTATATTATCAAAATGGCGGAATGATAGTGGTTTATAGTATATATTTTCAGTAAAGCTTGAATTAGTGTATTGATTCAAAATCATCAAAAATGAACATTGACTCATTAATCATCGAAAATGAATATTGACTCATGAATCACAGAAAATAAATATTGACTCATGAATCACAGAAAACGAATATTAACTCATGACTCACCCAAAACGAATATTGACTCATGAATCACAGAAAACGAATTTTAACTCGTGACTCACCGAAAATGAATTTTAACTCGTGACTCACCGAAAACGAATATTGAATCATGAATAACACAAAACGATTATTGAATCATGAATAACAGAAAACGAATATTGAATCATGAATAACAAAAAACGAATATTGAATCATGACTCGCCGAAAACAAATATTGAATCATGAATATCAGAAAACGAATATTGACTCATGAGTCATCGAAAACGAATATTAACTCATGACTCACCCAAAACGAATATTGTCTCATGAATCACCGAAAACGAATATTGACTCATGACTCACCGAAAACGAATATTGACTCATGAATAACAGAAGACGAATATTGAATCATGAATAACAGAAAACGAATATTGAATCATGAATAACAGAAAACTAATATTGAATCATGAATCATCGAAAACGAATATTGAATCGTGAATAACAGAAAACGAATATTGAATCATGACTCACAGAAAATAAATATTGACTCATCATTCACAGAAAACGAATATTAACTCATGACTCACCCAAAACGAATTTTAACTCTTGACTCACAAAAAACGAATATTGACTCATGACTCACCGAAAACGAATATTGACTCATGAATAACAGAAAACGAATATTGAATCATGAATAACAGAAAACGAATATTAAACCATGAATCATCGAAAACGAATATTCACTCATGACTCACCGAAAACGAATATTGAACGCATGACTCACCGAAAACGAATATTGACTCATGAATCACAGAAAACGAATATTGGCTCTCGAATATCGATATCACATACTGACATATATTGTATGATGTAATATGCATTCATTGCATCCCAATGTCTTATTGTTCTATCGTCAGCGGTCTGATATATGTTTTAGTTTATTACACTCTTCGCACTGATCAGATTGATAGCAGAGATACTGGTTAATATCTGCCAATGTGAGTTATATGACTTTAAGGTTAAACCAGATTAATATATCATGACTTTAAGGATACGACTGGTTAATATAACAAGCTAAGGTTGTACAAAGGAGGACCTTGTGCATGATTGTATCTTTTATTTTTTATTTTTGACGTCATTAAGACCCACTGACAATGATGTAAAGAATTAGTTACTCATCATATTTTATGTTACTCACTGATATGGACTCAAATAAGAATTTATGAGCCTCAGCATTGAATACGAAAAATGATTGTTAACAAATACATAAGAATGTCAATTTTGCGATGATTTTTGGCGACAATTTGATGGAAATATTTGATATCTCAGATCATACCAAAGTTGTTGATATCTAACGCTTATGTATGAAGTCTTGACGTCTAGACTAGGAAATACATTTGACAGTGACTATGGAAAATATGATAAGTTTTTAATTGATAAGTTTGATATTAGTCTTTGCCTACGTATTTGGTGATGATTGTATAGAGGGCTAGATTGATGTAACGATTAGATAAGTATTTATGTTGTTGATCAGGTATTACTAATATCTCATTCATTTTTCTTTACTATGTATTAGTGTTTGACAATCGAAGATCCAATAATGACATGTATTTTAATATTTATAAGGAAACTACACTCTTTACCGATATGAATGATATGGTTTAAGTATTATATAACATACAAAGTGTTCATCATTTATATGTTCGTACCATTTTGAGAGTTAACTAAGAGTGAATTGTAAATTGACTTGATATATAATATCGACCTATTCAAATTTCATATTCTATTAGGCTTCATATAAAAGAAAACAAATCTTTCATCAAGTAGGGTTATAACTAATTGTAACATATGTCTCCATCATAATAGTGATACAACATTATGTGATAAAATTTGTCAGTGACTTGCGACAGGTCGGTGGTTTTCTCCGGGTCCTCCGGTTTCCTCCACCAATAAAACTGACCGCCACGATATAACTGAAATATTATTGAAAGTGGCGTTAAACACCATAAACCAAACCAAAACCAAAAAACCTACATTATGATAGTAATTAATATAGACGGACATACATGTGTTTACATATTAATGAATGAATGACAACATACGTTGTGTTACTGATTTAAACTGTACAATACTGTACATACGTTGTTTTACCGATTTAAACTGTACAATACTCTATATATGTTGTGTTACTGATTTAAACTGTACAATAATGTATATACGTTGTTTTACTGATTTAAACTGTACAATACTGTACATACGTTGTGTAACAGATTTAAACTGTACAATACTGTACATACGTTGTGTAACAGATTTAAACTGTACAATACTGTACACACGTTGTGTAACAGATTTAAACTGTACAATACTGTACACACGTTGTGTAACAGATTTAAACTGTACAATAGTTTATGTATGTTGTGGTGTTAGATTTAAACTGTACAATACTGTATATCCGTTTTGTTGCCGATTTAAACTCTACAATACTGTGTATACGTTGTGTTACTGATTTAAACTGTACAATACTGTATATACGTTGTGCAACCGATTTCAACTGTGCAATGTGTATATACGTTATGTTACTGATTTAAACTGTACAATACTGTACACACTCTGTGTAACAGATTTAAACTGTACAATAGTTTATATATGTTGTGGTGTTAGATTTAAACTGTACAATACTGTATATCCGTTTTGTTGCCGATATAAACTGTACAATACTGTGTATACGTTGTGTTACTGATTTAAACTGTACAATGCTGTACATACGTTGTGTAACAGATTTAAACTGTACAATACTGTACATACGTTGTGTTATTGATTTAAACTGTACAATGCTGTATATACGTTATGTTATTGATTTAAGCTGTACAATACTGTACATACGTTGTGTTATTGATTTAAACTGTACAATGTTGTATATACGTTGTGTTACCGATTTAAACTGTACAATACTGTATATACGTTGTGTTACTGATTTAAACTGTACAATGCTGTATATACGTTGTGTTACCGATTTAAACTGTACAATACTGTATATACGTTGTGTTACCGATTTAAACTGTACAATGCTGTATATACGTTGTGTTATTGATTTAAACTGTACAATACTGTACATACGTTGTGTTACCGATTTAAGCTGTACAATACTGTACATACGTTGTGTTACCGATTTAAGCTGTACAATACTATATATACGTTGTGTTACCGAATTAAACTGTACAATGCTGTATATACGTTGTGTTACCGATTTAAACTGTACAATACTGTATATACGAGGGTTGTCCGTAAAGTTCGTGGACTATCTCAATAAAATCTGACTGACATGTCCGAAATAATTGAAACTAGGATATAATTAATTACATGATTTACTGATTAATTTTACAAAATTTTATCACAGTACATGCTTAAATAATTGTATTCCGTCAATTTAAAAATCAATAGAAACTCACACCCGGAGCACGGCAAAAATACCACATAACATGCGAGTCGCTCTTTTTAATTTTTTGTTTTTCTAAGTATCAATCTCCGCGAAAATTCACCTGAAACTTACACTATGACGTCGACAATACTCTTGACGTTACACCTGCTAAATTTGAAAAGTCAAAGTTTCAAAATGGCTGAGAAATCTGGATTTGAAGCGCTGAAGACAGGATCGGCATTACTAAAAAAAAAAAGGGACGTTTGCGGAAAAGGTGGAGCAGCGGGCGGTGATAAAGTTTTGCGTGGACATCGGAAAAACTCCAACAGATACGCACAAGTTCTTAAAACAGTCAGAGAAACATAGTAAAGTAAGCCGTTCATTGATATTCAAGTGGCACAAAAGGTTTGCGGACGGAAGAGACAGTTAGCAGACGATGAGCGGGAAGGCAGACCATCTTTTAGAGAATCCGATGCTGTAAAAAATGAAGTTCGGGACGTTATTAACGGTGATCGGCGGCTAACACTCAGTGAAGTTGCAGACAAATGTGGAATTTCTAAGACTACAGCGCACCAAATTTTAGGAAATGATTTAAATATGAACCGAGTATGTGCTAGATGGATACCGCGAATTCTTACAGCTGAACATTTAACAAAAAGAGTGGAATTGTCAAAACAATTTATCAAAAAAGTTAATCGTGGTGGCATAAGATTTCTAGACCGAATAATTACAACCGACGAAAGCTGGTTCCACTACTATAATCCGGAAACTAAACAACAGTCAAGTCAGTGGAAAAACTATAACTCTCCTCCACCAAAGAAGGCAAAAAATAACCAAATCACTGGGAAAGAATATGTTTATTCTCTTTATGGACAGGAAAAGAATGCTACTGACACACGCTGTTCCCCGTGGCCAGACTGTCAATTCTGCAGTATTTCCGTACATTAAATCATTTCTCCGTGGACAGAGGTTCGATGATTTACCGGAACTAAGACAGGAAGTGATGAATATAATTCTAAATATAAAAACGGAACAATTTGAGAAAATATTTGATGACTGGTTAAAGAGATGTGAGAAATGTGTTGAGTTGAATGAGGAGGACTACGTCGAGAAAAGTTAACTTTTACTACTGTTGACGTCGTTGAACGTCAGGAATTTTTTCCGTGCTCCGGGTGTTATTGATTTAAGCTGTACAATGCTGTATATACGTTGTGTTACCGATTTAAACTGTACAATAATGTATATACGTTGTGTTACCGAATTAAACTGTACAATACTGTACATACGTTGTGTTACTGATTTATGCTGTATAATACTGTACATACGTTGTGTTACCGAATTAAACTGTACAATACTGTACATACGTTGTGTTACTGATTTAAACTGTACAATACTGTACATACGTTGTGCTACCGAATTAAACTGTACAATACTGTACATACGTTGTGTTACCGAATTAAACTGTACAATACTGTATATACGTTGTGTTACTGATTTAAACTGTGCAATACTGTATATACGTTGTGTTACTGATTTAAACTGTGCAATACTGTATATACGTTGTGTAACAGATTTAAACTGTACAATACTGTACATACGTTGTGTTACTGATTTAAGCTGCACAATACTGTACATACGTTGTGTTACTGATTTAAACTGTACAATACTGTACATACGTTGTGTTACTGATTTAATCTGTACAATACTGTACATACGTTGTGTTACCGATTTAAACTGTACAATACTGTACATACGTTGTGTTACCGACTTAAACTGTACAATACTGTACATACGTTGTGTTACCGATTTAAACTGTACAATACTGTACATACATTGTGTTACTGATTTAAACTGTACAATGCTGTATATACGTTGTGCTACCGATTTAAACTGTACAATACTGTACATACGTTGTGCTACCGATTTAAACTGTACAATAATGTATATACGTTGTGTTACTGATTTAAACTGTACAATACTGTACATACGTTGTGTTACTGATTTAACCTGTACAATACTGTGCATACGTTGTGTTACCGAATTAAACTGTACAATACTGTACATACGTTGTGTTACCGAATTAAACTGTACAATACTGTATATACGTTGTGTTACCGAATTAAACTGTACAATACTGTGCATACGTTGTGTTATTGATTTAAGCTGTATAATACTGTACATACGTTGTGTTACCGATTTAAGCTGTATAATACTTGTATATACGTTGTGTTACCGATTTAAGCTGTATAATACTGTACATACGTTGTGCTACCGAATTAAAATGTACAATAATGTACATACGTTGTGTTACTGATTTAAACTGTACAATACTGTACATACGTTGTGTTACCGAATTAAACTGTACAATACTGTACATACGTTGTGTTACCGAATTAAACTGTACAATACTGTACATACGTTGTGTTACTGATTTAAGCTGTATAATACTTGTATATACGTTGTGTTACTGATTTAAACTGTACAATACTGTACATACGTTGTGCTACCGAATTAAACTGTACAATACTGTATATCCGTTTTGTTGCCGATTTAAACTGTACAATACTGTATATAAGCTGTAATGTAATGTGTACACTTTGTGCAGATACGTATATATAATGTTGTTCACACTGTAATAGACTTCTGTATATAATTGTGAATTCAGACGAAGTCATCGTTGTTGGGATTTATCAAAGTGCTTGTACAATTTGTCAGTTTTAGGGAGTAGATATGACGATTAATGTAATTACCTTGTTTAAGTGCACAGTAATAGAGATGGCTGATTAATATGATCAGTAGAATTACATTACATAAGTTATATCTGTACCTGACTGACTATCTAAACCACCCGTGGTTTCACAGTTTGTTGACACAAGTTTAGAACATCGAGGAAGAACATTATGATATCTAAAGTACATTTAATTTGCAAAGATAAACTGTAAGAAATATTTATGCGTTGTTTTAATTCGTTGTACATGGATCCTGCCTCTTATCATACTGTTTGAAACATACCAAGTATCATTCTTTCAAATCCAGGGTGCGTTTTGCATCCAAATAGACAATTCGTTTTACAATTACACAGTATGATGAAGTATTAATGTATTATAATACGTATATAACGACATACCTTTGATATTTATGTTACGTCAGGGCGCACTAAGACATCTGAAGAGGATTGATGTAGCATCTATGGACTATTTTATGTTGATGTAAATATATGCATTTCTAAATAATCGTGTCGCATTTCCACAGTAAAAAAAAATTAAAAATCAAATACCCTTGTTTTAATGGCGTCCTTGTTACTCATTTAAGTTTGCTTTCATTAATTATTGATTGTTGTTGTCTATTTTATATTTTTTGACCACGTGGTTATCTTTCTATATTTATTTAAGATTTTGTCATCAAGTCTTGTTATCTTGGGCTCGTGATCGTATGATAGTTGGATTTACAACTACCTATGCAATCAGTGCCTATAACCATTAAAGGTGTTTTCGAAACCCGTCTCATGTCAAGGTGGATTCGATACAACATTATCTGATAAAGTGTGTCAGTGACTTGTGGTAGGTCCGTGATTTTCTCCGTGTACTCCGGTTTCCTCCACTAATAAAGATGAATATCACGATAATAACTGAAATATTTTTTAATGTGGCGTTAAACACCATAACACTAACCCTAACCACTCTTGTTATCTTCTGCATTTATTCACCATTATATATATATATATATATATATATATATATATAT
Source organism: Bathymodiolus septemdierum (assembly GCA_963383655.1). Taxonomy (NCBI): domain Eukaryota; kingdom Metazoa; phylum Mollusca; class Bivalvia; order Mytilida; family Modiolidae; genus Bathymodiolus; species Bathymodiolus septemdierum. The sequence continues at coordinate 117,299,411 of OY726519.1, forward strand.
ATATATATATATTACTACTGTTGCATCTTATCATTATATATTTTAATTCTTGGAAATAGAAAGTTGAATCGGATTGCAATAGTCACCTTAGATATATAATGTACCTCAGTATCGGCAATTACAATTCTTTTTATGATAGAATAAAAATATCAAAAATATATGGTCTTGAATTTAAAAAAAAAGTATTAATGTGAAAAATGTAATGTCCTTTACAGGTACTGTTTCGGGCATTGCGGGATTCAGATTGTAAAATTAAATGTTCTAATAAACAACGAAGACCTGTCTGTGGATCTGATGGAATAACATATGCTTCTAAATGTGATCTGATAAGAGCTAAACGTTGTGACAAGAGAAACATAAGCATACAGAAGAAAGGCAAATGTTCAGGTAGGTAGACCTAACGTTTAGTTCTATGTTCAGGTAGGTAGACCTAACGTTTAGTTCTATGTTCAGGTAGGTAGACCTAACGTTTAGTTCTATGTTCAGGTAGGTAGACCTAACGTTTAGTTCTATGTTCAGGTAGGTAGACCTAACGTTTAGTTCTATGTTCAGGTAGGTAGACCTAACGTTTAGTTCTATGTTCAGGTAGGTAGACCTAACGTTTAGTTCTATGTTCAGGTAGGTAGACCTAACGTTTAGTTCTATGTTCAGGTAGGTAGACCTAACGTTTAGTTCTATGTTCAGGTAGGTAGACCTAACGTTTAGTTCTATGTTCAGGTAGGTAGACCTAACGTTTAGTTCTATGTTCAGGTAGGTAGACCTAACGTTTAGTTCTATGTTCAGGTAGGTAGACCTAACGTTTAGTTATAATGCCTCACATAACTTTACTCCTCTACTACAATTAATTTATGAAGAGAAAGGTTAAACAGTGGTGGCAAACAATTCCATCAATATTGTAGGGAAACCCAGTAATGGTAAAAGACTTCAATGACCAAAGACCTTACATACACGAGGCTAAATGTGGACACTTGATTATGTTCTTTGTAACTACCAATAGTTACACAATAATCCTTCAAAACGTACAGTTTAAACAGTGGTGGTAAATAATTCCAAATATTTTTGGAAAAGTCATTGATGGTCTAAGGCTTAAATGATCAAAAACCCTTCATGCATGGGGCTAAATGTGGACACTTTATTACGTTCTTCGTATATTTCAATAACTCTCAATTTAAGTTTACACAATAATCCTTCAAAATGTACAGCCTACCGATTTATTCGCCAATAATTGTACATATCGCTAATATTCCTGTGAATGATATTTGATCAAATAATAATAATAAATTACATACAATCACAAATGTAGTCATTGTACAAGTTTTGTTCGGCTCTAGGTTTTCAATATTTGTTAAAAAAAAAACCACTCTGATTCTAACAAAAATTTCTCTGAAACTGATATCATCAAATTACTAGAGTTTTTGACCGACAGCTTATTTGATATGTTTGATGAACACGTTTTTCAACCACACAGTCGGCAATCATAAAGGTATCAACTATGTTCTACTTTTTGCCCAATTATTCGTTAATTTGTATGAAACAAACTTAATGCAGCAGCTTCTCAGGAAAAACACCCAGATAAAACTAGGATTGCTTAATACATTGACATATACATACACAGAAAAGGACAGTGAGTCCCTGAACGCAATTTGACGAAGAAGACATAATTTCAATTTTCCCATTGTGAACTTCCCATTTATGTGTAGCAACATTCCAGCAGCACCTGCATATATGTATCATATTTCTTAGTTGATACAGTATTCCAGAACTTGTGATTCTTATCAGGATTTCCTTGATAGAGGGTTGCTACTACCGAGGGAACTACGGAACCAAATGTTCCTAGAGTTTAAGTTGAAGTCATCACCTCGAAAGTTTTACAGTCGCCATCATGACCTAATCTTCTTCGATATACGGTTTCTGATACGGTATCTTCAAATTTTTTTTGTAACGAACAAGACACATATTTTTTCATCTCTTTGAATCAAGAATGTCCAAATGGTGGCAAGTTTTAAGTCCTGGTGTATTTCTGTATTATAAGTCATATACAAAAAATGTATCAGTAAGTCTGAACTCCACCATACAATTCTTTGCAGAGGACGCTAGTTGATACTTAACTGTAAAAATAAGTGGTGCTGAACAAATTTGCAATATTTCAAGCAAAATATAAAATGCCATTCCATCATGAAAAACGTATTATAGTGCCTGTCACTCTAAATAAATAAAATGTATATATAATTCGATAAGACCCTCCGTGATCACCCCTCGAGCCACAGGGTCATGAGAAAACGCAACGTATCTTGTTCATATAATCAGATAAGTGTTTAAGCAAAGTCATGTAAAAACAAAACCAATAAATCCACTGCTTCCTTCGGCGAAACCTTTAGATTAGTTCGAACTCCGTAATGGAGTACCCATATAAATCACAGACCTTCGCTTAAATATGCTTGTGTTGGGTAGAACTTCTGCAGTAAAGGTGAATTTTTTTTTGCTGTCAAAGGTGACCACGTATAAGTTTCGTTTGTCCTAGACTAACCATGCCCTGTCCTCGTTCGTGACTTGTCACCGGACATATCACCAGATTTAAACATGCGTTATGTGGTGGGTGCCACAAGTGGAACAAGAAATGTGTACCCCTCCGTAGCATCTGAATTCGTCCCTGCTTTTAAGAGAGGTTCATTTTGTTCATTTTGTTAATTTTATTCTTCACGTTTTTAGTTTAGTGTTTTGATGCCCGCTACGATTTCTGCGTGAAAACTATATTCGGTTTGTCTCTACTTTCGTTTGATGTCTGTGCTTATTTTCATTTATTTACATATACTTGTGTACAACACGATTTTCATTTAAGATGATATCCGTGTCGTTTAACAGTACTACGACGATTGCCACTAGTGGAAAAGGAATTATCCTACTAGAGCACCTGAGTTCATCTCTGTTTTAGTGGGTAGGGAATTATCCTATCTGAGTTCATCTCTGTTTTAGTGGGTTCGTGTTGTTCAATCTTTAGTTTTCTGTCTGGTGTTTTATTGAGCACCGTTTGTCTTTTCGGTTTTTTCTTGTATTGTCTAATCTTCTTCAGTTTACTACTTCTAGTTACCCCTTTGTTATCTCCAAACTTTTCTTGCGGATATGCGTGAAAATGCTTGGGTGTCATATACAGAATTAAACCACACGTTAGACACTCGAAACATACAATACATTAATTGTATTTTGCTAATATCATTTATAAGAGGCTACAAAGACAAGAATACACTTTTCTCGTTTATTTGTCGATTGGAATATTCTTCTATAGTGCATTGTTATGTCTCATTAGTCCATTAATCCAACACCAACTAATCAGACATCTACACAGATTTAACTTTTTTTAATTGTCATGTGCAACCTCTGACATAACTTCAACTTTTGGTAGAGATATAGGTAGAAGTTGTCTAAACATGCTAAACTAGAGCATGTGTCTAAAGAAATGATGTCTTCCTTACGGCAGCTTCTATTCTAATATATTGGTGAATGATATAAGTTTGTGAGGGATCGGTGTTTTCCCGTCTAATCTGGTTTCTTTTCTTCCATCAATAAAACTGACTGCCACCATATAACTGAAATATTGTTGAAAGTTGGATTAAGCACCCATCATCCCCACCCTGATAACAATCTTAGTAAAAACACATAATTCAGATTCTATTTTAATGCAATGTTAATATATACTAATCGGGGCCATCGTGGTCGTGATTGTATGGTAGTTGGATTTCTAACTACCTATGCAATCAGTGTCTATCACCACTAACGTTGTGAGTTCGAATCCCGTTCAGGCGAGGTGTACTCAATACAGCATTATGTGATAAACTTTGTCAGTGACTTGCTGCAGGTCGGTGGTTTTCTCTGGGTACTCCAGTTTCCTCCACCAATAAAACTGACCGCCACGATATAACTGAAAACACATTAACCCCTCCTATATATTAATCGGATGTCGTGACTCTTGTAAACACAATAATTTCAAATGAGTATCTATAATATTGGGTTCTATTACTAGCCAATTACAAAATTCATCTATTAATTCTTTGTTTTTAATCTATATAAAATATCAGATATACGATTACTGAAGTAAAGAAAAGATTGTACTAACACAGTTATTACGATGTCAAAAGATTATCAATTATTTCTCAAATATTGTATATGTTTGTTTCCGGTCGTGGCGTTCGTTACCTCTTACAAGATATCAGTTATACTTTTCAATTATCCAATCATCCTAATTTCGTTATCAGCCTAATTTCGTAATCAGCCTAATTTCGTTAGAATAAATAACATAGCCAGTCAAAGATGTTAGTTATACAATTCCTTCTTTCTACTTTTGATGAATTTAGAATATTAATTAATTGTACCTAATTTACCCAAAAACGACCTGACGATTTTATAAAATGTTGACAAACACTTTAGGATACATTTTCCTGTTTGCACAGGTGAGCATATGACAAACCCCCGCTAAGTAACAATAGTCCACACAGATGTTAAATGCATTCTTATGCTGGGTGACAAATATTCACACATGTTATGTAGAAACGATCGTCGAACTTGTGAAATGTTTAATCTTGCTGGTAACATCTATGACTTTCAATAAATTATGATTGCTTACCTAAAGGATTTATTGAAAATTTTAGAATTCCTGCAAAAATATTATCTTTAGGTAAGAAAAGATAAAACATAACACCTGGTCTTACCTATAAATCTATACTTGTCAAGGTTCATATATGTCAGGTATACTTGTTTACCTAGTTCATATAACACAACAGTCTGCTTTCTCTATTCTAAAAGGTGGAAAATTATATATAAAACATGTTCTTTAGAGGGACACATAAATCTTAGTGACGTAAAATTACCTAAATACATTTATAAAGCTAACCATCACATTAACTATATGTACGTGATGTTGTCAAAATCTACGAGATTTACCCCTACCTTCGGCAGATGTTCACGTATACAAATGTGTATTGCAGTTTATAATCATACCTAATTTTACAAAATAACTTAATTGTTGGACCATGCATATTTGCAATTCATATTGTGCCTGAAAGTTGTTTAGTACAAATTGATATGTATTGACATGCGTAATGCATTTAGGTACAGAAATCATTTATAAATCTGTTTTATCAGAAATGCGACACAGTAAGATTTGGCAAAGAGTACCAGCAGCTTATTATTTTTATTATAAGAATATAAACTTATAATTTAGTGCTGTGCTGCTATTGTTTACATGGGATATAAGCTACGTATAGCGTCATACTTATCTATTGCCTGAATTACGATTTATAAAGGAAAATCTGATCAATTGCCTGAAATACGATTTATAAAGGAAAATTGGATGATTTTTGTTGGACAGTTAAATGTATTTCATAGAAGTAATGATACTCTGGCTCTGTATAACGCATGTTAAACCAGAATCAACAGGAAAAAGTAAGTTATCTCAATATATAGTGTTCAGCTGATAGATGGTTCATGTTGTACTTGTATAGCGTATATTACAATTATTTAAAACTAAGTGATTATACACAGTGAAACCTGTCTAAACCTAACTTTATTGGCACCAACTTTTCAGTTCGGAGTAGGCATGTATTCGGTTTATGCAGGTTAAATTAACAAAGATTTTCTACATTGAAACTTTATTTAAAGTTCGGTTTATAAACGATTCCGGCTTATTCAGGGCTTGGTTTAACACAGGTTTCACTATATATATATAATGTAAATGGAAGTCTTTGATTGAATCGTTAAATATGTTGTGAGTGATTGTTGGTTAACGCCACATGAACAATTGTTCTGCTATGTCATGAAGGAAATATGTTGTTAACACTCACCTGTAGGTGTTATAGCAAGGAAGGTTGAAACAATCAGTTGCACCAAGTCTGGGGGTGAGCTTAAGCATATTGTATTAATTTACAAAATTATTACACAACTCAATTACGGACCATCTGTGTCACAAATAACCACGGATATGTTCTGTTTGTCGTAATCACAATCAGATCTTTTCTTCATTCATGACTTATCACCGGGATTATAACAAGAGTAACACGACGGGTGCCACTAGTGGAGCAGAAACTGCTCACCCTTCCACAGCATCTGAGTTCACCATTTAATGGAGTTCGTATTACTCAATCTTTAGTTTTCTGTGCAGTGTTTTGTATATTATTGTTTTTTCTTTGGTTTTTTTCTGTTTGCCATTGTATTGTCTGGTCTTCTTTGATTTACCGCTTTTAGATAAACCCTTTCGTATCTTCAAACTTGTCTTGCAATGAAGGAAGAAGAAAACATTTGGATTGGCTTTGTTCTGTGTGTTGTGCCCAATGTTGCCTTTGTTCTGTGTGTTGTGCCCAATGTTGCCTTTGTTCTGTGTGTTGTGCCCAATGTTGCCTTTGTTCTGTGTGTTGTGCCCAATGCTGCCTTTGTTCTGTGTGTTGTGCCCAATGTTGCCTTTGTTCTGTGTGTTGTGCCCAATGTTGCCTTTGTTCTGTATGTTGTGCTCAATGTTGCCTTTGTTCTGTGTGTTGTGCCCAATGTTGCCTTTGTTCTGTGTGTTGTGCCCAATGTTGCCTTTGTTCTGTGTGTTGTGCCCAATGTTGCCTTTGTTCTGTGTGTTGTGCCCAATGCTGCCTTTGTTCTGTGTGTTGTGCCCAATGTTGCCTTTGTTCTGTGTGTTGTGCCCAATGTTGCCTTTGTTCTGTATGTTGTGCTCAATGTTGCCTTTGTTCTGTGTGTTGTGCCCAATGTTGCCTTTGTTCTGTGTGTTGTGCCCAATGTTGCCTTTGTTCTGTGTGTTGTGCCCAATGTTGCCTTTGTTCTGTGTGTTGTGCCCAATGTTGCCTTTGTTCTGTATGTTGTGCTCAATGTTGCCTTTGTTCTGTGTGTTGTACTCAATGTTGCCTTTGTTCTGTGTGTTGTGCCCAATGTTGCCTTTGTTCTGTGTGTTGTGCCCAATGTTGCCTTTGTTCTGTATGTTGTGCTCAATGTTGCCTTTGTTCTGTGTGTTGTGCCCAATGTTGCCTTTGTTCTGTAGGTTGTGCCCAATGTTGCCTTTGTTCTGTATGTTGTGCCCAATGTTGCCTTTGTTCTGTGTTTTGTGTCCAATGTTGCCTTTGTTCTGTGTGTTGTGCCCAATGTTGCCTTTGTTCTGTATGTTGTGACCAATGTTGCCTTTGTTCTGTGTGTTGTGCCCAATGTTGCCTTTGTTCTGTGTGTTGTGCCTAATGTTACCTTTGTTCTGTGTGTTGTGCCCAATGTTGCCTTTGTTCTGTGTGTTATTCTCAATGTTGCCTTTGTTCTGTATGTTGTGCCCAATGTTGCCTTTGTTCAGTGTGTTGTGCCCAATGTTGCCTTTGTTCAGTGTGTTGTGCCCAATGTTGCCTTTGTTCTGTGTGTTGTGCCTAATGTTGCCTTTGTTCTGTATGTTGTGCCCCATTTTGCCTTTGTTCTGTGTGTTGTGCCCAATGTTGCCTTTGTTCTGTAGGTTGTGCCCAATGTTGCCTTTGTTCTGTGTGTTGTGCCCAATGTTGCCTTTGTTCTGTATGTTGTGCCCAATGTTGCCTTTGTTCTGTATGTTGTGCCCAATGTTGCCTTTGTTCTGTGTGTTGTGCCCAATGTTGCCTTTGTTCTGTGTGTTATTCTCAATGTTGCCTTTGTTCTGTATGTTGTGCCCAATGTTGCCTTTGTTCAGTGTGCTGTGCCCCATGTTGCCTTTGTTCTGTGTGTTGTGACCAATGTTGCCTTTGTTCTGTGTGTTGTGCCCAATGTTGCCTTTGTTCTGTGTGTTGTGCCCAATGTTGCCTTTGTTCTGTGTGTTGTGCCCAATGTTGTCTTTGTTCTGTGTGTTGTGCCCAATGTTGCCTTTGTTCTGTATGTTGTGCTCAATGTTGCCTTTGTTCTGTGTGTTGTGCCCAATGTTGCCTTTGTTCTGTGTGTTGTGCCCAATGTTGCCTTTGTTCTGTATGTTGTGATCAATGTTGCCTTTGTTCAGTGTGTTGTGCCCAATGTTGCCTTTGTTCTGTATGTTGTGCTCAATGTTGCCTTTGTTCTGTGTGTTGTGCCCAATGTTGCCTTTGTTCTGTGTGTTGTGCCCAATGTTGCCTCTGTTCTGTATGTTGTGATCAATGTTGCCTTTGTTCTGTGTGTTGTGCCCAATGTTGCCTTTGTTCTGTGTGTTGTGCCTAATGTTGCCTTTGTTCTGTGTGTTGTGCCCAATGTTGCCTTTGTTCTGTGTGTTATTCTCAATGTTGCCTTTGTTCTGTATGTTGTGCCCAATGTTGCCTTTGTTCAGTGTGTTGTGCCCAATGTTGCCTTTGTTCTGTGTGTTGTGCCCAATGTTGCCTTTGTTTTGTATGTTGTGCCCAATTTTGCCTTTGTTCTGTGTGTTGTGCTCAATGTTGCCTTTGTTCTGTAGGTTGTGCCCAATGTTGCCTTTGTTCTGTGTGTTGTGCCCAATGTTGCCTTTGTTCTGTATGTTGTGCCCAATGTTGCCTTTGTTCTGTGTGTTGTGCCCAATGTTTCTTTGTTCTGTGTGTTGTGCCCAATGCTGCCTTTGTTCTGTGTGTTGTGCCCAATGTTGCCTTTGTTTTGTATGTTGTGCCCAATTTTGCCTTTGTTCTGTGTGTTGTGCTCAATGTTGCCTTTGTTCTGTAGGTTGTGCCCAATGTTGCCTTTGTTCTGTGTGTTGTGCCCAATGTTGCTTTTGTTCTGTGTGTTGTGCCCAATGTTGCCTTTGTTCTGTGTGGTGTGCCCAATGCTGCCTTTGTTCTGTATGTTGTGCCCAATGTTGCCTTTGTTCTGTGTGTTGTGCCCAATGTTGCCTTTGTTCTGTATGTTGTGACCAATGTTGCCTTTGTTCTGTGTGTTGTGCCCAATGTTGCCTTTGTTCTGTGTGTTGTGCCCAATGTTGCCTTTGTTCTGTGTGTTGTGCCTAATGTTGCCTTTGTTCTGTGTGTTGTGCCCAATGCTGCCTTTGTTCTGTGTGTTATTCTCAATGTTGCCTTTGTTCTGTATGTTGTGCCCAATGCTGCCTTTGTTCTGTGTGTTGTGCCCAATGTTGCCTTTGTTCTGTGTGTTGTGCCTAATGTTGCCTTTGTTCTGTCTGTTGTGCCCAATGTTGCCTTTGTTCTGTGTGTTATTCTCAATGTTGCCTTTGTTCTGTATGTTGTGCCCAATGCTGCCTTTGTTCAGTGTGTTGTGCCCAATGTTGCCTTTGTTCTGTGTGTTGTGCCCAATGTTGCCTTTGTTCTGTATGTTGTGCCCAATTTTGCCTTTGTTCTGTGTGTTGTGCCCAATGTTCCTTTGCTCTGTGTGTTGTGCCCAATGCTGCCTTTGTTCTGTGTGTTGTGCCCAATGTTGCCGTTGTTCTGTATGTTGTGCCCAATGTTGCCTTTGTTCTGTGTGTTGTGCCCAATGTTGCCTTTGTTCTGTGTGTTGTGCCCAATGTTGCCTTTGTTCTGTGTGTTATTCTCAATGTTGCCTTTGTTCTGTATGTTGTGCCCAATGTTGCCTTTGTTCAGTGTGCTGTGCCCAATGTTGCCTTTGTTCTGTGTGTTGTGCCCAATGTTGCCTTTGTTCTGTGTGTTGTGCCCAATGTTACCTTTGTTCTGTGTGTTGTGCCCAATGTTGCCTTTGTTCTGTGTGTTGTGCCCAATGTTGCCTTTGTTCTGTGTGTTGTGCCCAATGTTGCCTTTGTTCTGTGTGTTGTGCCCAATGTTACCTTTGTTCTGTGTGTTGTGCCAAATGTTGCCTTTGTTCTGTGTGTTGTCCCCAATGTTGCCTTTGTTCTGTATGTTGTGCCCAATGTTGCCTTTGTTCTGTGTGTTGTGCCCAATGTTGCCTTTGTTCTGTGTGTTGTGCCCAATGTTGCCTTTGTTTTGTGTGTTGTGCCCAATGTTGCCTTTGTTCAGTGTGTTTTGCCTAATGTTGCCTTTGTTCTGTGTGTTGTGCCCAATGTTGTCTTTTTTCAGTGTGTTGTGCCCAATGTTGCCTTTGTTCTGTGTGTTGTGCCCAATGTTGCCTTTGTTCTGTGTGTTGTGCCCAATGTTGCCTTTGTTCTGTGTGTTGTGCCCAATGTTGCCTTTGTTCTGTATGTTGTGATCAATGTTGCCTTTGTTCAGTGTGTTGTGCCCAATGTTGCCTTTGTTCTGTATGTTGTGCTCAATGTTGCCTTTGTTCTGTGTGTTGTGCCCAATGTTGCCTTTGTTCTGTGTGTTGTGCCCAATGTTGCCTCTGTTCTGTATGTTGTGATCAATGTTGCCTTTGTTCTGTGTGTTGTGCCCAATGTTGCCTTTGTTCTGTGTGTTGTGCCTAATGTTGCCTTTGTTCTGTGTGTTGTGCCCAATGTTGCCTTTGTTCTGTGTGTTATTCTCAATGTTGCCTTTGTTCTGTATGTTGTGCCCAATGTTGCCTTTGTTCAGTGTGTTGTGCCCAATGTTGCCTTTGTTCTGTGTGTTGTGCCCAATGTTGCCTTTGTTTTGTATGTTGTGCCCAATTTTGCCTTTGTTCTGTGTGTTGTGCTCAATGTTGCCTTTGTTCTGTAGGTTGTGCCCAATGTTGCCTTTGTTCTGTGTGTTGTGCCCAATGTTGCCTTTGTTCTGTATGTTGTGCCCAATGTTGCCTTTGTTCTGTGTGTTGTGCCCAATGTTTCTTTGTTCTGTGTGTTGTGCCCAATGCTGCCTTTGTTCTGTGTGTTGTGCCCAATGTTGCCTTTGTTTTGTATGTTGTGCCCAATTTTGCCTTTGTTCTGTGTGTTGTGCTCAATGTTGCCTTTGTTCTGTAGGTTGTGCCCAATGTTGCCTTTGTTCTGTGTGTTGTGCCCAATGTTGCTTTTGTTCTGTGTGTTGTGCCCAATGTTGCCTTTGTTCTGTGTGGTGTGCCCAATGCTGCCTTTGTTCTGTATGTTGTGCCCAATGTTGCCTTTGTTCTGTGTGTTGTGCCCAATGTTGCCTTTGTTCTGTATGTTGTGACCAATGTTGCCTTTGTTCTGTGTGATGTGCCCAATGTTGCCTTTGTTCTGTGTGTTGTGCCCAATGTTGCCTTTGTTCTGTGTGTTGTGCCTAATGTTGCCTTTGTTCTGTGTGTTGTGCCCAATGCTGCCTTTGTTCTGTGTGTTATTCTCAATGTTGCCTTTGTTCTGTATGTTGTGCCCAATGCTGCCTTTGTTCTGTGTGTTGTGCCCAATGTTGCCTTTGTTCTGTGTGTTGTGCCTAATGTTGCCTTTGTTCTGTCTGTTGTGCCCAATGTTGCCTTTGTTCTGTGTGTTATTCTCAATGTTGCCTTTGTTCTGTATGTTGTGCCCAATGCTGCCTTTGTTCAGTGTGTTGTGCCCAATGTTGCCTTTGTTCTGTGTGTTGTGCCCAATGTTGCCTTTGTTCTGTATGTTGTGCCCAATTTTGCCTTTGTTCTGTGTGTTGTGCCCAATGTTCCTTTGCTCTGTGTGTTGTGCCCAATGCTGCCTTTGTTCTGTGTGTTGTGCCCAATGTTGCCGTTGTTCTGTGTGTTGTGCCCAATGTTGCCTTTGTTCTGTGTGTTGTGCCCAATGTTGCCTTTGTTCTGTGTGTTATTCTCAATGTTGCCTTTGTTCTGTATGTTGTGCCCAATGTTGCCTTTGTTCAGTGTGCTGTGCCCAATGTTGCCTTTGTTCTGTGTGTTGTGCCCAATGTTGCCTTTGTTCTGTGTGTTGTGCCCAATGTTACCTTTGTTCTGTGTGTTGTGCCCAATGTTGCCTTTGTTCTGTGTGTTGTGCCCAATGTTGCCTTTGTTCTGTGTGTTGTGCCCAATGTTGCCTTTGTTCTGTGTGTTGTGCCCAATGTTACCTTTGTTCTGTGTGTTGTGCCAAATGTTGCCTTTGTTCTGTGTGTTGTCCCCAATGTTGCCTTTGTTCTGTATGTTGTGCCCAATGTTGCCTTTGTTCTGTGTGTTGTGCCCAATGTTGCCTTTGTTCTGTGTGTTGTGCCCAATGTTGCCTTTGTTTTGTGTGTTGTGCCCAATGTTGCCTTTGTTCAGTGTGTTGTGCCTAATGTTGCCTTTGTTCTGTGTGTTGTGCCCAATGTTGTCTTTTTTCAGTGTGTTGTGCCCAATGTTGCCTTTGTTCTGTGTGTTGTGCCCAATGTTGCCTTTGTTCTGTGTGTTGTGCCCAATGTTGCCTTTGTTCTCTGTGTGTTGTGCCCAATGTTGCCTTTGTTATGTGTGTTGTGTCCAATGTTGCTTTTGTAATGTGTGTTGTGCCCAATGTTGCCTTTGTTCTGTGTGTTGTGCCCAATGTTGCCTTTATTCTGTGTGTTGTGTCCAATGTTGCCTTTGTTCTGTTTGTTTTCCCAATGTTGCCTTTGTTTTGTGTGTTGTGACCAATGTTGCCTTTGTTCTGTGTGTTGTGCCCAATGTTGCCTTTGTTCTATGTGTTGTGCCCAATGTTGCCTTTGTTCTGTATGTTGTGCCCAATGTTGCCTTTGTTCTGTGTGTTATTCTCAATGTTGTCTTTGTTCTGTGTGTTGTGCCCAATGTTGCCTTTGTTCTGTGTGTTGTACCCAATGTTGCCTTTGTTCTGTGTGTTGTGCCCAATGTTGCCTTTGTTCTGTGTGTTATTCTCAATGTTGCCTTTGTTCTGTGTGTTGTGCCCAATGTTGCCTTTGTTCTATGTGTTGTGCCTAATGTTGCCTTTGTTCTGTGTGTTGTGCCCAATGTTGCTTTTGTTCTGTGTGTTGTGCCCAATGTTGCCTTTGTTCTGTGTGTTGTGCCCAATGTTGCCTTTGTTCTGTGTGTTGTGCCCAATGTTGCCTTTGTTCTGTGTGTTGTGCCCAATGTTGCTTTTGTTCTGTGTGTTATTCTCAATGTTGCCTTTGTTCTGTGTGTTGTGCCCAATGTTGCCTTTGTTCTGTGTGTTGTGCCCAATGTTGCTTTTGTTCTGTGTGTTATTCTCAATGTTGCCTTTGTTCTGTGTGTTGTGCCCAATGTTGCCTTTGTTCTGTGTGTTGTGCCCAATGTTGCTTTTGTTCTGTGTGTTATTCTCAATGTTGCCTTTGTTCTGTGTGTTGTGCCCAATGTTGCCTTTGTTCTGCGTGCTGTACCCAATGTTGCCTTTGTTCAGTGTGTTGTGCCCAATGTTGCCCATTTCTTTGGATTGCCAATTCTTCATTGCCCTTTTTTTTTTATCTCTGACGTTTGTTAAATCTATCAATCATCAATTAAAGGGATCTTGAAACAAAATCCTAATAAACCTGTTTAATAAATGCAGGCTGAAAGGTGCTGATTGTATTAAGAAATTCCTATGTGCTTGATAGGGCGATGAAAACAAACACTTTTACCTATAATCATACAAGACAAAAGAAAACGTCAACGAAGACTACTGTATTATTGACCTTATTGATATAGAATGTATTTGCTGTTCACTATAAATTGACAGCTTTTTAAGATAGCATGTATCGCTGCTAATCATCATATTGGCTTGTATTATATACTTTCGTACACAAAATGTCCACATATTATTTTGTAGATCTAGTATTTTGTAGTTGATTTCTGTGTTGAATAAGTGTTTAGGAATTAATATTACAATCCTATATAGTTACAAAAAGTTAATAGTAAATATTGTTACAACATTCTGTATGAAAAATATCTATGTCCTCATAATTTATATATATATATATCTACGTTTGAACGGTACTTGTTCTAAAATCAGAAGGGGTATTTGGGCCTGCAAAACTAGTTTATCCCCGCCACTTTTACAAGTGCCAGTACTAAGACAGAGCAGTGCATAGTGTCATGTATTTATGTGTTGGTGGTATCGAGTTTGCTTCTTTATACGATTTTTCAATTGGATTTAGCAACTGTTCCGACAGTCTGGTATTTTTTTTTTTATGTGCATACCATGCACAATAATAGAATGTGTTCGATAAATGGATGCCATTTTCTTCTTCTTTTGATGATTGACACTTATATAATTTTATAGGATAACATTATTTTTAATATCACTTTTTATTTTTATTTTATTTCTTCGAGTATATGCGTGAATTTGAAATTTGAACATAATGTATGATGTAGTATACACATGTGACGACAATTATTTTGTAAAGACATTATTATTCATAAATTATATGGTCTAACAGCCAAAAATATTTGTAAAGTCATTTACCAAAGCGTGAAATTTATTAACATTTATCTTGCAATTTTAATTAATTTCCAACACATTAACATCTGCTCGTACTGTCAAATCATTCAATGTATTATTACAAGAATTTGTCATGGTTTTGTAGTCAGATGTTGAATGGCCCCTTTTCTTTGATGTATTGCTTGTTCTCACCTGCAAAATGTATTTGAACTGGGTGCATATCACAATTTATTGTGTTATCAAGATGTCATTAATATTTTCATTATAGTAAACTGATATCCAAATATGTTTACCATCTTATCCGATATTCGTGTCACTATCATTGTCATATGACTGTTTTACCTACGAAGTAAATGAAGGTAAGACAAGATAATAATACAATACTTGTAAAGTATAAATATCATCTTTCATCCCCTAACCGCCACGATAAAACTGAAATATTGTTGAAAGTGGCGTTAAGCACCATGGCCCTTACTCTTCATCCTCTGTCTTTATTATACCATAGCGGATGTAAATCCCCCTTCTATGTTCTAAATGAAATGTACATGCCTTTAATATAGACATGTAAACATATGTTAGTACAGAACCATTTCTAGATGACATCACCTATTGTCATGTGCAAAAATGAATTATTTCATATCAGTTCGTTCTAAATTCGACTTTTTCATTGGTGTAGAGATGGTCATGTGTCATGCATTAATCTGCGTTAAAGAAATTCACCAGTCATTAATGACCGCTCGAGGTTTTAGAGTTGCGATGTCCTTTTTTCTAAAACGCAACGGAGATCGTGTAAACCAACATTGTACTAAAATGAGCAAAATTATTTAGAATGTCTTATTTCCTTCAATGAAATAAAATAATTCATGGAAGCCATATGTATATATTGTTTTTACCACGGGTAGGCCTTTATGTCACGAAGTTTTACCCCGAGCGTTAGCGAGGGGTAAAAAGCTGACATAAAGGCCTACCCGTGGTAAAAACAATATATGCATATGGCTTCCATGAATTATTTCGATTCTAATATGTAAAAATTGGTAAAATATCGTTATAAATTGTCGATGACGTCATAAATTAAAATGGGTGTAGGTATATATTATTTTTACCACGGGTTTGGACTCAAAGCGTTTGAAGGACGTCATATCAGAATTATGTATATGGCATTATCGTGATAGAAAAACTGCCCTTGTGACAGTAGTATTGACTTCAACACTGATAATGCCCTCACCAGCGGCTCAGCCATTATCACTGTTTCATTCAATATTTCTGTCCCTTGGGCAGTCTATAAATCACGACAATGCCCTATACATAAGTAACTATTATTAGTAACATCAGTAGAAAGGGTGTGGGGGTAAAGCATTAAAGGGAAACTTCGCGATTTTTTACATGTTAGCTAAATATGTTCCTGGTGATATAAAATACATATTCACAAAGTTTTATCGACATATTTCCACAAATAACGAAGCAAATCGCAAATTTGTAATTTTAATTTTTGATTTTTCAACCAGGATGTGACGTTTTAACCTGATAATGCATTGTGGGATTGAAATTTAAAGTCTGGGTCGCTGATGTTAAATTCGCTTCATTTAAAGCGCTCAGAGGACTGTAATTTAAATCTAATAACCGTTGGAAAATTAAATACTGAAGTGAACAGCTACGTACCTTTTTGACAAACAACTGTTTTAAATGAACAAAATGCTTCATTTCCTTTATATTTACAACGGAAAGAGTGTTTTACAACAGTCACCTATATTCACTATATGTAGGATCCATTTTACAATTATGTTCATTTTGTTTTACTGCTAATGTGCTGAAAAATATAATGGATAATTTTGACAACGCGTAACTTGTGTATTGATCGGATTAATAAAATGGGAATTTGAATACACACTATTTGCTTTCCAAGACGAGTTGGTAGATCGTTTATTATCTATTAAAGATAAACTATTTTTTAAAACATTAGAATAAATATAATGTTGAAAAAACAGGAACAATTATAATTGTAATTATGTTTTAGATGATAAAAAGGTATACACCATCCTTGAAATTATAAGTTTTCATTATTAGAGGCGCCAAATTGGCCTAACTATATATAGCTGTCTCATCATAATTAATATGTATTCACAATTCTAACGATCGATGTTCATAAAAGATGTTTTAATTTTAATTAAAGAACTAAAAATTAAAGGTTAGGAGATCGGGTAGCAACTGAGTTTACAAAGTTAGAGCTTAAAGAAAAAAAAACATCTTTGCTCAGTGACCCAGAAGGCACAAAACCTAAATATATGATTTTTTTCAGCTCGGAACCCCGTAAGCAAACTTGACCTATAATTTTGATATCCGCTGATATTCATTCAGACAAAGTTCGAAGAGATCATGACCATGAGCGGTATAAACAGATGAAGAGCAGTCAAAATATACAGAGATTAGGCCACACCAAATTTACTTCTTGTTCTTCGGATTTTGTGCTAAAATCGTTGGAGCGAGCAAGTGATTTAAAAATGTTAATTTCTTTTCCTTTTTTGTTTGTTTGTCTTTTTGATGAGCGAAACATAAAATATTATGCAGAAAATATATTTTTTTATATTTTTCATGTATTTTCAGAAGCGAGAGACCATATTTTAATTTTAAATATTTTATTCTTCAATAAATTAAGGCAAATAATTCCTGAATTAAGAAGCGAAAGGCGGGATTTACTTATTTTTATTTTCATTCTGAAAACGACAGATACATTCACACCGGTTCACTCAGCAGGGTACCTAATATTGCGTAATGAGTTTAGGTCCACACAGGAAGTCGCCAGGCAGAATATACAAGTGTCATTTTACATCCGGTCGTAGGGACGCTGACCGAATACTTGAATACATGTGTCACAATCTTTGGCAATAATCAGAAACGCAATAAACATTTTGTGACCCGTTAACGCTACCCGTGCCTAAAATAGGAGATGCAATACACATTTTAAAGGTTCTAATAGGTGATCAAAAAACATGACCCTGATCAAGTATACATTAGGAATGGGTGAATATTAATGCACACTGGCGGATCAAGGGGGTGTTCGACAATTTAGTAAAATTCGTGTATAAATTGGGTAAAAATTGGCAAACAAGAGCCTGGGACCCCGTTTTCAAAATTGCTGGATCCGCACCTGATGCAGCAATGATTATGGGGCTATTTTCACAACAAAATCTTAAGATTAACATTGATCGTAAGTTATATTGAATTGTTCCTCATCAGAATGATATAGCAACAACCAAATTTATGAAATAAAGCAGGGTGAACAGGACAGGGTAGAAAATTCTTCTTGCAAACCCCAAAAAGCAAAATAGACAAAAACCATTCGTATGCAATTATTCCTTATAAAAACAACAACCATAATTTTTATGACTATTCTGAGATTAATCAGAAGGGTCCGCCAGTTCGAAAGACGTGATTAAAATAAACAAAAAATGTTTTCTTTACGCAAGAGACATATTATATGTTACGCTTTCTTCAAATCAGAAATAACCGTTATGAAAACAGATTAATCTTTTTACTGTTGGCGAATAAGTATACTGTATTTCCATAAACAAATTATTATATTACGTAAGAGATGTACCCTGGAATTTTGTATAATAAACTTTAAAAGTATTTATAATATTCATCGTCTGTAATTGTCCAATGAAAACTATTACAAATTATATGTTTACATAATCCTCTCAATTTCATGGCTTCCTACCCTGTAACTTTCTGTGCCTTTAGCTAAGAAGCAGAGCTTATGTGTAGCTTTATTGTAGTGCATGAACGATCAATTACAAAGTGCGATCTTATAAATAATATCATTAAAACAATTTTGCCCCGTAGCATAGGCCTATTTTAATTTTCTTACGAATTCATGGCATTGTTCCGATATCCGTTCTTTTTTTCACATAATTTCGTAGTTCTTCAATTTTTGAAAAAAATCTTTTGTAAATGTGTCTCATTAAAGACGGACCGTTTCCTCCGATTCGTTTGTTTTGCCATAAATATATAGAAACAAAACGTAAATCTGCAAAAAGTGATTGTGTAATAAATTCATATATTTAGAATAATAAGAAAAATAAAAAGAATTACGCCTCACAAGCCATATCGACACTGAATGAGGACCCCGGTTTGTAACGCTTGTTTTGGGGCGTGGTGGTATTTAGACATCACGTGATAATTGGTATCGAGATGCTATTAAAATGGTGACATCCATCTATCGTTGACCGAATTTTAAAATCGATTTCATTCCCTTATCCAACATAATAAAACGCTAATATACATATTAACATCCATATTTATACATCGGGAAAAACATATAAAAAAATATTTTTTTTGTCAAATTTCCCTTTAAACATTAAAAATACAAATGGCGTGTTTCCAATGATTAGAGAACCGGTAAAAACAAACTTAGGGTATTTGAATATATTTAAGTACATTGGTTGGTAATTCAAGTTAATTTATTTAGATATAGAGTTAGTTATTATTATAGTATCTAATACAGGACTCAACAATTTCAGTCATTGTTTTATTATTACAGTCAATTCACTAAAGGTGAGGTTTGACCCACAAAACTAGTTTAACACCACCACTTTTTCGAACGATTTTGTTGATACAAACTAGATATCTAGACGTGTTTCTGGAATAACCGCCATCAGGTACGCTCAAGCTCAAAAGATTAGTACCACTTCATTTTCTTTGATTTTATTTTTTTACTATCATTTTACATTGCAAATTCGATTTCCGTCCGTGACTATGTGTAATCGATAAAACATTATTATTGTCAGTAATTTACCAATGATGGATCATCTCAGAATACTACTGTTTATACATCCACCGATAAAGCTATCGATCACGATATAACTGGAATATTGTTGAAAGTGCCGCTACTTGTTCATACTTTATGTGTTATTTGATAATATACGAGGGTTGTCCGTAAAGTTCGTGGACTATCTCAATAAAATCTGACTGACATGTCCGAAATAATTGAAACTAGGATATAATTATATATGGAGCGGATGTAGTCGAGTGGTCTAGGGCGCTGAACATAAGGCTAAGCGATTGGTGCTGCAGTGTATCAATGGTGTGAGTTCAAATCCCGTCGAGGGAAGAACAAAAATTTGACAGCTCAAAAATCTAATTCTAACACTGTTTGGTTTAATTTTCAGACGTATATATATATATATGACAGCTCAAAGATCTAATTCTAACACTGTTTGGTTTAATTTTCAGACGTATACATGTATATATATATATATATATATATATACATCTAAGAAATGGATAATGAGAATTAAGAGAACCCTATTTAGAACTAAAAGGGTCCAAGGCAAGGCAGGTGTTAAATTTGAATCTTGCTACTTTTAGGATCACGTGGTACTACAAAATGCCAACAAGAACGATCGGAGGCTCAAAAAATAGCCCGACGCCCAACGGCAGGAATATTTATACCAGAATGTAAAAAAGATGGAGCCTATATGGAAGTTCAGTGTCATGCAGCTACAAGTTTTTGTTGGTGTGTTACAAAAGAAGGAAGACCTATTTCTGGCACTTCACTTCAAGGCAAAAAACCTTCATGTAAAGGTACAGAATTAAACATTTGGCGGTTATATGTGTGGTTAAAAGACTTTAGATATATAAATACCTTTTAAACTCGTGGATTATTATTACAAAAATGATTGGGACATTTTAAATAGTTGATTACATTACTATGTCACGTCAGTTTCAGCTATATTTATGAGGGATCAAATATTAAAGCAATATAGTGCTGCCTATAACTACATAAACCATTAGTCCGTAACTTTGTCTGTCCCCTTTTATAACGTAAAGGTTTGGGCCCATAGAACTAGTCTAACCCCGCCACTTTTTATTTAAGTACCTGTACTAAGCCAGGAATGACGGGTCATGTATTTGTGTTAAGGGTATCGATTTTGCTTCTTGTTACGATTTTTCTATTGGATTTTTTAACTGTTCCGACAATGTGGTATTTTATTTTTATTTTATTGTAATATATATGTTTACTTGAATTTGCAATTGATGTAGATTACGATAGAACGATAACGTATTATAAAATAATATATCACTAAATGGGATATATAAAATAGCAATGGACCAAATCCTACTATTGAGGTCAATTCCCCATTAATGACTTATCGCCGGGTTTATAACTAGATTAACACGACGGGTGCCACTAGTGGAGCAGGAACTGCATATCCTTCCGGAGCACATGAATTCATCCCCGCTTTTTAGTGGAGTACATGTTACTCGATCTTTAGTTTATGTATATGTTTTGTAGATCGTTGTTTGTCATTTTGTACTTTTTCTTTTGGCCATTGTATTGTCTGTCCTTCGATATACAGATTCTGATTACCCCTTTGGTATTTTCAAACTCTTCTTTTGAAAGTTAATTAAACAAAACAATAGATGTACAATATTTCAACAAGACAAACTACTCTGACTCACTGTGATCTCTAACAACACGGAGAAAACCATGACAACAGCACCTATATTTTGCTGTTTTAGACCACAAAAAATTGAATTCATTTTTTTAGATATTGACTTGTTTTTGATTTCCTCCGTTTCAAAACAACACACACATTCTCCTGTTTCTTTTTATCTTAGGGACCGACCATTTAACTTGAAGGGGAGGGGGGGGGGGGGGGGTATGGTTTTTTGTTTCGTTCAAAAAAAAATTTTCGGACAACACGAGAGTTAGAATATTTATTTTTATTGTCGCGCAAAGCGCAAATTTTTTTTCCAGATTTCAACATTATGTTATATGACAAAAACTCTGAATCATATTATTTTTTTTCCTCCACCAAAATCAGAATATTTTTTTCAGCAACATTGGGAATCAGAATATTTTTTTTATAAAAAAACCATAACCCCCCTTCAAGTTAAATGGTCGTTCCCTTATATTTGTACAGTCTTTAGTTCAGTTGTTGTTGGAGGTTGGTTTTTTTGGAAGGGGTGGCCATTTTTGTTGTTATTTAATTTATATTGTTATTGTTCAGTTGGTATTTCGAGACAAAGGTAACATACCATTTAGAGAGGGAGATATACATGGAGGGATGCTCGATGAACAGGATTTTCCACAACAGATCTAAACTGTTACATGTATCAGATAGTCGACAGTGTAAACTTGTGTATGACACCTGTTGTCATGTCATCACTTTTAAAGTCTAAGAAAATTTCAAGATAACAAAGAGGTGATCAAAAGCCGCAAATCGAAAGGCAAGATAACATAATGACTGAAAGAAAAGAAAACAAACAATGGTTCACAAACACTACACAGAAAACTGAAAAGATTGAGCTGCACGAACCCCACTAAAAACCGGGAATGAACACAAGTGCTCAGTCGTGTTGCTCACGTGAAGCAGTCGGTGATAAGTCATATCCGGTGATGAATCATGATCGAGGGAAAAAAGGTTCGGTATTGTGACTACGAAAAACCGAACACATCCATGAGCATCTGTAACACAGATATTCCGTAACATTAAACCAAGTCGTCATGGCGACAATAAAAACTATAAGATCTTGCAACGATACCTGTCGTGAAGTCAACATGCTACCGATCAAAATGCATATAAACCAGCAATAACAATTGATAGAGATTGGTCTGTGTTAATATTAGCACATGCTATCAAGCAATCTATGATAATATGGCCATTACATTAAAGAGAGAGAGAGAGAGAGAGAGAGAGAGAGAGACTTCGCCTACTAGTAGATAAAACATTTAGATCATGATGTGTGTTAATGATGGAACTGAACCAATGAATCAGGACAAATCTTTGGGTGGACATTGTTTTAATTGTTATACACATTATCCTTTTTGTTCTTTTTTTTTCATTCTTTTTTATGGTAAAATGTATATGTTTTATCAAAAGAAACTACTAATACATAGCTTCTTTGTTTTAAGGAAAACCAAGATCCAAAAAATCGTTTAGAGCTAAAGGTAGATTGCGGAAGAAAAAAAGAGGTATGTATTTTATAAACTTTGATAAAACAGACAATATGAGAAGTTAAGTAAGAACGGAATTGAATATCGTGTATTTACAGTAACTGGATATTGTGTGTCAATATTTTAATCTTTAATATTTCATATATATTGTTAATATACATATTGTTTTTGTGTCCGTTACGAATGCTTACTTCTTGTGAACAGTTGTTTACTTTATATGTCATGTTTGAAAACAATTGATTAATAATTGCTTACGATTTAAAAAGCAGTGCCATATGCTGGTTTTACAAACTGACTAATTCTACGTTAAAACCAATATATTTTGAAGTGCAGATTTATTTGGAGTAATTATACATGAACTTATTCGCTGACAGTTAATACGATTTGTTATTCTATGTCACATCAAAAATAAATATCAATTAAATCATATTTACATGAGAAATTATTTTGTACTCAATTGTGCCTAGAGAAATACTTTTGTTTGTAATAAAAACAAAAAGACTATGTAGCGGAAGGTCCATTATTAAGACGTCTTTTAAAATATCGTTGTTGTTAACTTCATTGGTTTTCGTATCTTTTATAGCCTGCACTCAATCAGACAGAAATGAATTTAATAAAAACCTTCTTCAGACTTTTATAAAAGAATATGAAAGAGCGATGAGTTTATCATCGTCATCTTCTAGTAAGTATATCATAATCATTATCTGTGTATTTATGATAAATTTTACCTTCATATCCGAGATGAAGTCGAAGACGACAGTCATTCTTGTAAAACAGTATTCTTTTTTTGACATTGGTGGAATTGATAACTATCACTGTCAAAACTTTCTTTTCACAAACTTTGAACACTGATAAAATGACCAAGAAAAAAATGATACTTTCGAATATGCCCATAAATTGACTCTTAGAACAGATGTTGCGTGTGAGACCTTCATTGAAATATTACTGTAATAGAAAACAACGTTACTTTTAAAATATTACTGTAATAGAAAACAACGTTACTTTTAAAATATTACTGTAATAGAAAAAAACGTTACTTTTAAAATATTACTGTAATAGAAAACAACGTTACTTTTAAAATATTACTGTAATAGAAAACAACGTTACTTTTAAAATATTACTGTAATAGAAAACAACGTTACTTTTAAAATATTACTCTAATAGAAAACAACGTTACTTTTAAAATATTACTGTAATAGAAAACAACGTTACTTTTAAAATATTACTGTAATAGAAAACAACGTTACTTTTAAAATATTACTGTAATAAAAAACAACTTTACTTTTAAAATATTTCTGTAATAGAAAACAACGTTACTTTTAAAATATTACTGTAATAGAAAACAACGTTACTTTTAAAATATTACTGTAATAGAAAACAACGTTACTTTTAAAATATTACTGTAATAGAAAACAACTTTACTTTTAAAATATTACTGTAATAGAAAACAACGTTACTTTTAATATCTGTCTTTCTTCTTAGATACAAATGTATATTTGTGAATTGTAAAAATGGAATATAAACAGTGGTGGTTACCAATTTCACCAAAATCTACAAAACGAACGATCACCTCTCACCTCAAGTCATTGAACATAAGACAGACGATGTATGAGGTGGGAAATGCTGGTCCTGGCTTGGAACAGACACACAAATGTGTCATAAAGCGTCAGAGAAATAAGTTCAAAAATGAAAGCCTTGTGTTGTTTTAGATATTGATAGTTTCTCTCCGTTAACAAAGTAAAAGATCCTATGATATATATCTTACACATAAAGTAGCAGAAATTGTCAAGAGGAACATCAGTTAAAGCGTTCTGTTTTATGTTATGGAATATAAAATGACAATCTATGTATTGTGCATTATTTGGAGGTGATTAAATGACAAGATATAGCCTTACATTTTACAATCTTAATCAGTGTCCGTTACATTACCATTTAATTTCTTATTTTTGTTGTTTTGCATGAATCATTGAAATATGTACAACTATACAGTATTAATAGATCAGATAAATTATAAATAACCAAGATAATACAAATTAAATAAAAATAAAAATCTGACCAATGACGCTGCAGATTTTACAAACTTTGATAACGATACTCTATCAGTAAATTGTTTTTTTCAGATTTAAAGAAAAAAGGGGGTGATTCGGCAAATAATTCTCGAAACAAACGTGTTGCCGAGTGGAAATTCTCAGAACTTGATAAAAATAAAGATAATAAACTGAGAAGAAAGGAGGTTCGAACTTTAAAACGGATGGTTAAAAAAGTTATTAAGCCACGGGCATGTGCAAAAACATTTATCTCCTATTGTGATTTTGATCAAAATAAGCGAATAGAGCGTAAAGAATGGACACTGTGTCTCGGAGTAGATATAGATAGTAAGTATATGTATGTATATAAGAAGCTTGATGGCCAGCTAGGTACACTTTCAGTTGACACTAATGACTTTTATTACCTGCTTTAAGAACATAATCCATCAAAACACACTTCTTGTTTGCTACATATAATACATCAACTGCTGTAATATAGTTGTAGTAATGGGTTTCACTTGACACATAACTTGCTAGAAAGCTTATGTCTGCTAAAGTAATGAAGAATTTAAATATCGCCATAACTGTCAGATTTATTATTTTAAACAGTTAGGTCTCTTCCGGACAAGTGTTTATACACAAACAATTACTTTAAATAAAAAAAGTTCCATTCAAAGAAATAAAAACTTTCTGTTTTTATATGTATTTTGCGGATGCATGTTAATGTCCCTTTTTAAGACCTGTAGTACAATAATGTAATATCGGTTGTCTTCCTGTTATTTAGGTCCCTGGGGAAGGGGAAGAACGAAAGTGGATACACGTAAGTCTTTTTAGATTTTTATAGATAATCATGATTTCTTCAATGCATCAAGTTTCAACCATAAGGAACGACTCACATTATGAGCTACTTGACGTTAAAATATGTCAACCCATATAACAAATATTACTAAGAATATATTTTGATTTATTGATCCCTTTTATTCAATATTCGCATAAATTATCTAATTGTATCTGTGAACTACACAGGAACACATGTTCAGTCGTTCCAGAAAATTATTTCGTCAATGTTTGTTTCCGTTTGTCAATTTCATTGAGGTAAAATTTAAATCTAGTTATCCTCGCCTCAGATGTAGACATATATGTTTGTTTATGTTCAAGATTATTTATTTCATGTCATTTGATAAGAGAAGATTTCTTGATCGTCTTTAATAATCAGTATTAATATTTTTCTGAAAGGAAGAGACCTACAATCAAATAATTCATTTATACTCTCAAATATTAATTATTTAAACTTCTATTTCTTTTAGACATATATGATATACTTAATTTTCAAATCTTCTGTAGATGCTTCATCACTCCACACTAAACACGGGTCGATAGATAGCAGAATTGTCATTTTGCTCTTATTTTGTTATCAAATAGTATTTCAATAAGACAATTGGAATGAATATTATAATAGATGTAATGTCATTGTACACAAGGTAGTTTCATGGAAAGATCAATTATATTATAGATTGATCATGTTACTGTCTGTCAGCAGTGTCGAATTTACCTATAGGCTTGACAGGCTGAAGCCTAGAGCCTCAAAATCTAGGGGACCTCCGGACAAGGTATATTATACTTTTGACACTGTCATATATATTCCACCTTACATATGATGTCATAACGTGCTGAAGTCTATAAATTCAAATTGTTTGAAACAGTCTTTCATATTCCTCTAGTTGTGATGGTGGTGGTGGTAAGGGGGGGAGAGGCCTCACAAGTGGGATAGCCTAGGGCATCTCTTAATCTAAATCCGGCACTGTCTGTCAGATATTGGTTAATGATACTAAAATTTATAACAGAGAAATCATCTTTTGGTAACTGATATTAACTTCATTCAAATTTGGTAATATTTCAAAAGTCAAAATAAAGTGGTTCTTGCATCTGATCAAATTCTGCATCTAATCCGCCCGTGATTTAGAATAAGAACACCCAAGCTTCGTTTTCTATGCTAACTATAATTCACTGATCACATGACATATACAACTTATTTACAATGGAAATCTCCTAGTTTACTAGTAAAATACGTAAAAGTATCCCCAAATATCTACAATAGAGGTTGTGGTGATAAAACGTAAATATCTAACATAGTGTATAGACGCTTTACTGAAACAACCTTCATCATGTACGTTCAAATGGTAAGGTTTGGTAAGCCAAATAATTTAAAATGTTTAAGAGCTGGAATTCAAAGGATCAAAACAGTATAGCCAATTTCGACTACTTATAATAAATAATTAATTAATAAATAATTTTATTACATAAGGCTCTATTTTACTGTTTTCCTATTGGCCAGAAGCACTACACGTGACATTCCATTTTCTAACATATTGATTAGCAAAAAGCAATTTCTGTGCAATAAATAATCATATTGCACTCTCGTGCAAAATCAATGAATGAAATTACGTGGCACGAGAGTGCAATATGGTTTTTTATTGCACAGAAATTGCTTTTTGCTAATCAATATGTTAGAAAATTTCATAAAACTTCAAAATTTTCAACAAATTTCAAAATTATAACATAAAAAAATAAAAGATTTAAAGTTCAAAATTTTTTCAAAATTTTCAAAATTTCTTAAAATTTCATTTTTTTCTAAAATTCTAAATTTTCATAAAATTTCAAACTTTCAAAAATTTCATAAGATTTCAAAATTAGAGTAAAATAGAGCCGTATGTAATAAAACAATTACTACACTTGAACTTGATCAATATGAGGTTTCATGGAGCACAGTAGAACAATATTGAACTCGGCTTCGCCTCGTTCAATATTGTTGTACTCTGCTCCATAAAACCTCATATTGATCTCGTTCAAGTGCAGTAATTGTATAATATTAAGGTGGTAAATTATATGAAAATGATTTAAAATATACTCACAAAAATTGTTAAGGTTCATTGATATATAAATGTTAATAGTTGTATTTCACTCTGACATTCCAGATATAAGTCTGAAACTAAATCATATTGTTATATCTTAGTTCCTACAAATCACTATTACGTACTGTTAATAATACAAGTCTTTGATTTCTTCATTTTCTATGTAATAATTGTTGTAACGATAAAGTATTTTGATAAAAATATGAAGGCTATTTCCTTTCTTCAGTATTACCTTATTAGGCTTAACTATGTAAATAGTGCTAATATTTGAGAGGGGCATCGGAAAACAAACTGATATAAGAAAATGTTATATTAAAAAACGGAGGATCTTTTTATTCAATTTATTTAATCGTTTTAAGTTTCACTGTCATGAATGTGACATAATGTCAGAACAAGGAATAATATATAGCTATGCCTTTTATTAAATACGGAAGAAAATACTAGTACATACGCAATTTAAACAGTTAACACACAATGCATAATATAAATATTTTGAAATTGACTCATACGTATAAAACACAAAAACAATGCTTCAACTGTTGTTCCGATATTGGTGTATGTTACTCAAACTTACACAACACTAAAGTTATGCTTCAACTGTTGTTCCGATATCCGTGTGTTTAGCTCATACTTATAGGACAGCAATATAATGCTTCAACTGTTGTTCCGATATCGGTGTGTTTAGCTCATACTTATAGGACAGCAATATAATGCTTCAACTGTTGTTCCGATATCGGTGTGTTTAGCTCATACTTATAGGACAGCAATATAATGCTTCAACTGTTGTTCCGATATCGGTGTGTTTAGCTCATACTTATAGGACAGCAATATAATGCTTCAATTGTTGTTCCGATATCGGTGTGTTTAGCTCATACTTATAGGACAGCAATATAATGCTTCAACTGTTGTTCCGACATCGGTGTGTTTAGCTCATACTTATAGGACAGCAATATAATGCTTCAACTGTTGTTCCGACATCGGTGTGTTTAGCTCATACTTATAGGACAGCAATATAATGCTTCAACTGTTGTTCCGATATCGGTGTGTTTGACTCTTACTTATAAAACACCAGTCATGTTTCATCTGTTGCTCCGATATCCGTGTGTTTTACTCCTACTTATACAACGCTAAAGTTATTCTTCAACTGTTGTTCCGACATCGGTGTGTTTGACTCTTACTCATAAGACAGCAATATAATGCTTCAACTGTTGTTCCGATATCGGTGTGCTTGACTCTTACTTACAAAACACCAAAGTCATGCTTCATCTGTTGCTCCGATATCCGTGTGTTTAACTCATACTATGATGCTCTAACTGTTGTTCCGACATCCGTGTATTTGTCGTAAATGCTTCTATCATTATTATATCAGTTTTAAGATAAAAGTCATAAATATCTTATTCAATATATAATGCTTTTAGACACATATTATCTGTTACTACATGTTTGTATTTGACTGTGTTCGTTATGTAATCTAGAATTAGTTGACAATAGTTTATGCTTATTTAATGAATAAGTTCGTCACATGGTTAGCTTGTGTAAAATCAATTAAGCAAAACTGAAACTGTTTTTACAGTAAGAATTAAAAAGTGTCGAATCAACTCCATAGTTTTGATTTATACCAAAATTTCCCTTTTTAAAGAATAATAGTTTATATGTACACAGTGTGTAGTAGCAATGGGTTACAAGCATACGCCTTTGGTTTTTGCTTGTATTCTAGCTGACAGTATTCTGTAGCAATAGCTCATGCGTTTGGTTCAATTTTCTTCAATATTTCTGAATTACTTAGCTGCACAGTGATATAGTTCCTATTAAGATAATAGTATAAGTTTACAGTAGTATATTATTGGAACATCAGTTTGCCAGAGTTATTGTTCTTGCTTGGTATGCTGTTGCACTTCTTTGGCTTATTTCTGCTTATAATCTTTAATATAATGCACCTTTGACAAGAGGTAATACATTTAGAACACTTCCCTTCAATAAATCATGTTCAAATATGGTTTTAATTGTTGAATATTTACTGATTTCGATGCATCGATCCTACAAATTACATTCTTATGTGAATTTATTCCTCTTGTTTAATTTTGCGTAGATGTCTATCTTTCTGACGAAATGGAAGCTTTGGTATTGATGTATGTGTGTATAAATGTGCAGTATAATGTTAAGTCGATTGCCATTTGCTGATACACTTGACAATCAGATGCGATGAGTCAGTGAGTGAGCACAATCAGATGAGATGAGTCAGTGAGTGAACGAATGTACATGTATTTAATAATGTATGTAAATGTCAAAGTAGATATATGTGTCAACTATGCTGTGTGTGATGTTTTTGTGAGAAAAAGAGGAAGATATTGAAATGAATGAGGCCAAGTTTCCATTTCATTTACCTAGTACTAATATTAACTAACTAACAACGGCAGACCGGGCAAGTGCAATAAACTACTGTACAATATGAACAGTTTGAGTATACCTGTCTCAAATAGTGTATTATATATTTAATTCCCTAAAATCAGAAGATCAATCAAGAAAGAAACCGAAGGATCCACCACCAGTTATTGAAGGTATTTATTGCATTATATCTATAAATAGTCTAATTTATTATTTACAAATCTAGAATGGCTTTGTTATTGTTGTTGTGTTTCTTCTGTTTACTTATAAAACTATATTTGTTTCTAAAATAGAAATAATATAATATTTAATAGATGTTTAGTTAGGAATATTAAGATTTAATGGATTCTTGAAATCATCTTTTTTTCATTATATGCAATGCAGTTATTTAATACTGATTACATTAGATAACAATTTACTTGTATCAGTTTACAAGAGTGTGGCTTCAGGAACGGCTTCCATGCTTTATGCAAATGTATATTATACATTTAGTGGCATTGGTTTTTTTTCAATATCTTTCATTGTAAATAACCAACAATTTGTAAAATGTTTTAATTTCACAAAATTGATGTTGTATTATAAATTATTTTAATATTATTTTACATTTTATTAAACAAAGCAATAAAGCTTTGTTATTTTAGTTATATGTTTTAAAACGATGAACTATGTTAATAAGAAAGACTTAATGGTTATCTAAACATTAACTGTTAATGGTTATCTAGACAGTAACTGTTAATGGTTATCTAAACATTAACTGTTAATGGTTATCTAGACATTATTGTTAATGGTTATCTAGACATTAACTGTTAATGGTTATCTAGACATTAACTGTTAATGGTTATCTAGACATTATTGTTAATGGTTATCTAAACATTAACTGTTAATGGTTATCTAAACATTAACTGTTAATGGTTATCTAGACATTATTGTTAATGGTTATCTAAACATTAACTGTTAATGGTTATCTAAACATTAACTGTTAATGGTTATCTAGACATTATTGTTAATGGTTATCTAGACATTATTGTTAATGGTTATCTAAACATTAACTGTTAATGGTTATCTAAACATTAACTGTTAATGGTTATCTAGACATTATTGTTAATGGTTATCTAGACATTATTGTTAATGGTTATCTAAACATTAACTGTTAATGGTTATCTAAACATTAACTGTTAATGGTTATCTAGACATTATTGTTAATGGTTATCTAAACATTAACTGTTAATGGTTATCTAAACATTAACTGTTAATGGTTATCTAGACATTATTGTTAATGGTTATCTAAACATTAACTGTTAATGGTTATCTAGACATTATTGTTAATGGTTATCTAAACATTAACTGTTAATGGTTATCTAAACATTAACTGTTAATGATTATCTAGACATTATTGTTAATGGTTATCTAGACATTATTGTTAATGGTTATCTAAACATTAACTGTTAATGGTTATCTAAACATTAACTGTTAATGGTTATCTAGACATTATTGTTAATGGTTATCTAAACATTAACTGTTAATGGTTATCTAGACATTAACTGTTAATTGTTATCTAGACATTAACTGTTAATTGTTATCTGGACATTAACTGTTAATGATTGTCCAGACATTAACTGTTAATGGTTATCTAGACATTAACTGTTAATTGTTATCTAGACATTAACTGTTAAATGTTATCTGGACATTAACTGTTAATGATTGTCCAGACATTAACTGTTAATGGTTATCTAGACATGAACTGTTAATGGTTATCTATACAGTAACTGTTAATGGTTATCGAGACATTAATTATTAATGGTTATCTAGATATTAACTGTTAATGGTTATCTAGATATTAACTGTTAATGGTTATCTGGACATTAATTGTTAATGGTTATCTAGACAGTAACTGTTAATGGTTATCGAGAAATTAATTATTAATGGTTATCTAGATATTAACTGTTAATGGTTATCTAGATATTAACTGTTAATGGTTATCTAGATATTAACTGTTAATGGTTATATAGACATTAACTGTTATTGGTTATCTAGACATTAACTGTTGATGGTTATCTAGACATTAACTGTGTGCTAAAGATAGTACATTTAATTGTTAACCTGAAAACACATCCAATTTAGAAAATGCATATGGAAATATATAGAAAACGTAGATATCTATGAATGATACAATTAAGAAATAATTACTGGTAGCCATATATTTATATTATTTTTACCACGGGTTGGTACTTTATGCCGAATATTTTACCACGAGCGGTAGCGAGGGATAAAATGAAGGCATAAAGTGACAACCCGTAGTAAAAGCAATATAAATATATGGCTACCGGTAATTATTTCGATTCTAATAGGACAATTACGGAACATTTTCAAATCGAAACGGCCTAGGTCATCCAGTGTTTTTGGTTGTTCCGTTAATTGATCCGACTGAAATGTTACAATAATATTCCGTTTTTTCCAAAGATGTTTGAAATGACAACCGAAAAGGTGTTTCAATGCCGATGGTAAATATGTTTTGAGATTACTAAATGTTGTCATTTATGAACATCAATTCAAAAGAAAGGGAATGTACTGCAAATTCCACTTTGACAAGGAGGCGTACACGAAGCCAAAAAACGTCAGGATCTTTGCGTTCTAAACTGGAAGTCTTCATACATGATGATGTCATGTTGTTTATATACCAAAGTCATGAACAACATTTCGCGGATTTTTAGACCCAGTGATATGCAATAATGCTATATGTTATTCTGAATCTTCGCAAGGGATACGGGTTTATAATACCTGTCTGTTTTCTATATCGCCTGCGCCGATTTCCAATACACGAATGTTTATTTATTTTGTGCATTGCATACTTATCATTATGCATCTTTTACAAGGGAGTGTCATGGAACAGTCGCTTTACAAGCACAGACCACGTCTATCTATGACGTAATCGGTCATAGATCAATATTATTTTTACCACGGTTTTGGACTCAAAGCGTTTGAAGGACGTCATATTAGAATTGTTATTTACCTATATATAATGATCGATTAGTGCGTTATGTACTGGATCAACATATGCCAAATCAATAAGCATGTTTTGAAGATAATACAGATGAAGAACAACAATAACATCTGTTAGCTTTAACGTTTTTTACTGTTTTATTCTGGTGGCATTCCTTCTTGTTAAAATCTGTAACTTTGAGATAAACGTAATGATTCCAAAAAATAAATTGTATTTGTTTAAAATAAAGTAATTATTTGAATAAACCCGGAGAGGAATTATTGTGTTATTGTTGTCTCACTATAACCCTGCTTCTTTGACCTTTACTTGTGTCTTCTAGTTAACACAGAGGGCCCGGGTGGCTCAATGAGTTAGGTAGTTGGATTATCTAACAACTCGTACAAGCCTATCACCAATACGGCGTGGGTTCGCGCCCGGCTTTGTGAATTACAAAAAGGTGCACTCGACTCGCAGCCGCAAGTGATAAAGTTTACCAGTTGCTTGCCCATGGTCGGTGGTTCTCTCCGGATACTCCGGCTTCTTCCACCACTAAAACTGGTCGCCATGATATAGCTGAAATATTGCTGAAAGTGGCGTTAAACACCAAAAATCAAATCAAATCAATCTAGTTAACATACAGTGTCATTTTCACCATTAACGTTCATTACGATGGGATTTTACAATAGGACAAAGGACATAATCAATGTCTTGCTATAATCAAGTTGAAATGATTGGTGTTGTACTTAAATTATACTTTCTTTTATTTTTCTTTGCATCACAGAGAACCACAACTCCTTAATAGATATACTACCAGGAAACTCCAAAACCTGGCCTCCAAAAGGGCTCATTCCCCACCAACCTAGCAATACCCCGCCTCCAGACACGGATGATAGTAAGGATTAGTAGTTAATTACATATCTATATAACTGGTTTCTAACTGAATCTGCTTTTAACATTTGATCAGTCTGCTTTCTATATCCTTTTCATTGTCTCAGTCTTTCCATAACACATGTTTCAACTCAGTTTACCATAACGACTTTGATGATATGTCAATTATATATAGAAGAGTTTGAAGATACCAAAGGAGTAATGAGAATCCGTAAATCGAAGAAGAACAGAAAACACAATGGCCAAAAGAAAAAGTACAAAAGGACAAACAACGATCTACAAAACATACATATAAAACTTAAGATCGAGTAACGCGAACCCCACTAAAAACCGGGGTGAACTCAGGTGCTCCTGAAGGGTAGGCAGTTCCTGCTCAACTAGTGGCACCTGTCGTGTTAATCTAATTACAAACACGGTGATAAGTCATAATAGTTATAATAGGCTAATAGTGGAATTTGTATAAATTCACCATTCTGTATAGAAAAGGTTATAGCAGATAAATGAATGAATTATAGTAAAAAAAATCTATAGAGAAACTGAATGCTATATGTTGAAAAAAATATTGCTACTCGTAAATGATTTTCAGTATACAAATGAATTAATTGTAAGGTGTTTTTGTTCAATGTAGACGTTCCTTTTCATTCTACAAACATATATATCATTATCGCTACGTAGTAAGCTTGAGCACGCATACAATTTTCATGATATGAAGAATATTTCACAAACATGTCTATATAATAATGTTTCCTTTTGCAAAAAATAAGTTCTACTTTTTGGTCAAATATTGTAATTGTCTTTTCCTATCTCTGCTTGTTAAAGACTTATTATAGATATACCAATGAGAGATGTACATGTATTTTATTTTGAAACGGTATGCATACTTTAATCAATATGTGATCAAGAGGAATAATTGTAATTTAATTTGTAGCCTGGATTATGCTTTAAGAAGTAGTAAAAGTATTACAAACACATCATCAAGATATAGTCTCGGTGATGGTAATGTCTACGATAGGTTTACATGCTCCTGCCCGAACACCTTACTATAAAATGTTATTCGTAATTCCAACAGTTTATAATACAGACTTAGGAATAGCTGAAGCTTATTAAAACTATTTAATAGTTACTATAAGTTGATTAATTATGTATATAAATCAACCGCAAAAATGTCTTTAAGAATTACTGATTGTTTGGTCGTACAATATTTATCCCAATTCAACCATATCTAGAAAAAATCAAACCTTGAACACAATTCCACAATATCTAGAATATCATGATAACTCTACGAAAATATAAAATAGAAGAATTTCACTGGATTCAAACTGATTTGAAATTTACGGAACAATAATTATACATGTTTATGCTTCTGTTTATTTTCTAAGCACTCTGTAAATGCTTTATGGACTGACGTTAACTAGTTTGAAGATAACAAATAATTTAAGGGTTTAAAGGAGCAATAAATTATGATACATAATGGTGATTTAAGGGGGCAATATTCCATTTATTTTGATTAGAAAAAATAGATATATTTACATTCATAGATCTTTGCTTCCTTCATATGTTTTTTTGTTGTTGCGTATTTCACACTACCGTCTAGCTTTATTCCAATATAACTCAAATATTTTTTTACTAGGTATGAGTTGAAGCTAAATTACTTTAATTAAAAATTCTGATTTATACAAATGTAGTTTAACTAAATCATTCGTTTAATTTAAGACATAAGATTAATCTAAGGCACAATATTAATTTAAGACACAAGATTAATTTAAGACACAAGATTAATTTAAGACACAAGATTAATTTAAGACACAGGATTAATTTAAAATACAAGATTAATTTAAGACACAATATTAATTTAAGACACAATATTAATCTAAGACACACGATTAATTTAAGACACAATATTAATTTAAGACACAAGATTAATATAAGACACAAGATTAATTTAAGACACAGGATTAATATAAGACACAAGATTAATTTAAGACACAATATTAATTTAAGACACAATATTAATCTAAGACACACGATTAATTTAAGACACAATATTAATTTAAGACACAAGATTAATATAAGACACAAGATTAATTTAAGACACAGGATTAATATAAGACACAAGATTAATTTAAGACACAAGATTAATATAAGACACAGGATTAATATAAGACACAAGATTAATTTAAGACACAGGATTAATATAAGACACAAGATTAATTTAAGACACAAGATTAATATAAGACACAAGATTAATATAAGACACAAGATTAATATAAGACACACGATTAATTTAAGACACAGAATTAATATAAGACACAAGATTAATATAAGACACAAGATTAATTTAAGACACAATATTAATTTAAGACACAAGATTAATATAAGACACAAGATTAATATAAGACACAATATTAATTTAAGACACAAGATTAATATAAGACACAAGATTAATTTAAGACACAGGATTAATATAAGACACAAGATTAATTTAAGACACAAGATTAATATAAGACACAAGATTAATATAAGACACAATATTAATTTAAGACACAAGATTAATATAAGACACAAGATTAATTTAAGACACAAGATTAATATAAGACACAGGATTAATTTAAAATACAAGATTAATTTAAGACACAATATTAATTTAAGACACAATATTAATCTAAGACACACGATCAATTTAAGACACAATATTAATTTAAGACACAAGATTAATTTAAGACACAAGATTAATTTAAGACACAATATTGAGTTCGACACAAGATTGCTAGCTATACAAATCAAGTATATGTGTATATGATCTATTTGTCAACAGAATCTCGTAGCTGTATCGAGGAACGAGAAGCTGCTCTAAAACAGAATCGACAAGACCCAACAGGTGGAACATTTATTCCTTCATGTACAAACACTGGACAATGGTCACAAGCACAGTGTCATAATTCATCAGGATACTGTTGGTGTGTTGATGAATCGACAGGTGTTCCAATTCCAGGAACATCCACCTTAAAGGTTCTTCCTAAGTGTGATGTCGTCAAGATACAACGTGAAATGAAAGGTTAAGATATACATTGTGTCCTTTTAGCTATTTGATCATCGTCTATCTGTGTGAAATGTACCAATGACAGAAAAAACGGTTTCTGTTCATAATGATCATCTATGCAAAACATGAAATATATTATTAATGTTTAACCGTGTTCAGTGTATATTACCCCACGATATAGCTGAAATACTGTTAAAGTTGTCGTTAAACACCAATCAATCA
The DNA here is from genome assembly GCA_963383655.1 of Bathymodiolus septemdierum. Taxonomy (NCBI): domain Eukaryota; kingdom Metazoa; phylum Mollusca; class Bivalvia; order Mytilida; family Modiolidae; genus Bathymodiolus; species Bathymodiolus septemdierum. The sequence continues at coordinate 117,335,923 of OY726519.1, forward strand.
ATCAATCATTGTACATTTAACCGTTCAATGAGTATGTAGAAAAACACGAAATTTCATTTTTGAAGCATTGATATTTTTTTCTTCAAATTTAGACATATTTGTCAATGATGCAATGCTTTATTATATAGTCCAATGTTCCTTTAGATCGTCAACTGTCATAACGGGAAAAAAAGTGGGGGCGGGGGGAGAACCATGCATATACAATTATGTTTGCCACGAATATTATTTTACTACAACTGAAATAGATAATGCACATAATACTATACATCTATACTATGGTAAACCATATCTAATGGAGAAACAACCAACAAAATATGTATACATGAAGCAACACAATTACCAACATAAATTCTCAAACAAAACCGGCATAGATCAATGTACTGTTGAACATCACAGCGGTAACCTGTTTAGACAAAACATACCACACACTGTCAGAACAGTTCTATTATCAGTCATAGCGGTACAAAGTTAAAACATACATTATTACAATTAGAATGTAGGAGGTTTTCATTTTCTTCAACATATTTCCTAAGCAGTTACAGATCTCCACTTAAAATTTTAGTGATTTACTATAGCAATTATATTTCATATTCTAATGTTCTGTTCTCTCAAACACTTAATGCAAATCATTTAATTTAGGTTGTCCGTTCTCAAAGAAAAGACGATTTCTGTCTGATTTACTTCAATATATAATTAAACAGATGAATACAAGTAACCCGTTGTAAGTATATATAATGTAGAGTTAGCCAATAAATTACTTGCTTTTCTAAATTGTAATGGTTACTTGTCGACATAAGTCTACAGGGATTGTACTCATACAAATAATCTAATTTCCCCAAGCACTGGCTCAGTGGCATTGAACATCGCAAGTATGATTCTTGCTTTTTAGTGAAATTCGTGTTGCTCGATCTTTAGTTTTCCGTGTATAGTTTTGTAAATCATTGTTAGTCTTTTTGTTCTTTTTCTTTTAGACATTGTGTTGTCTGTCCTTTTTCGATTTCCAGTTTCTGAATGCCCCTTTGGTATCTTCAAACTTTTTCCTACATCATGTTTTTATTTTGTAGTATTAAACCAAAACAAATTCGTTGTACTGCTATTCCATATATACTACATTGCTTTAATGCACGTATGTATGTAAAGAAACTTAAAGTTTTAAACATGGCCCCACTAATTGTCTGAATTTTAGTAGGTAAATACAAGACCATGGTAAATACAAGCCCCGTATAAGATGCCACTATAACATTAAATCTGAATATGACTTTATCATATTAAATTTGACAATAAATAATGATATGTACCAAGTAGAATATACCTTGCGTGTTACCTACATAATCCCCACAGGTGTTGATAGTTTGCACAGGTGTGAACTGTAACTAAATATTACAAGTACCTTGTCAATATTTAACACTCCACCGCTTTAATTATTGGTCATTTTGTATGGTTCGAAAGTTTAATACGAAATGATATGTGTTTTTCATCAATCTGAGTACATACCGTAGACATACTCTTACACTACCTGACAGTTCTTAAGTGGAAGTTGGCAAATCAAATTCTATTCAAAAATACTTGAATATTTATGAAAATTTACGAAAAACATAATTAAACATTATTAGGACAATTAGAAATATATTTTAGAACGATATATGAGTAAGAATAATAATAATGACACTAGTCAATCTATATTTTGACCTTTATGCTTCCATTCGTTTGTTTTCGAAGTCAGTATATTAATATTATCGTCTACTAAATATCTTCGTACATTATGAATATAATATTCACCCACACGTCGACCGTTGGTCTTCTGTTATAATTTATTATTTGTCCGTATAATCTCGAGAGACATTTGATTTCTCTGTCTTATTTTGATAAGATTTCGGAATAAACATGAATGGGAAAATTATTATAAGGTTTTAAATGTATTATTTTCCTTTAAATTATTTAACTATATTGATTCCCTTATCATTATTATTTATTTCTAATGTGGTTTGATTTTTATTCCAATTATTCTTTGAAATTTAAGGAAACATACCCTGTAGACGAATAAGAATGACAAGATAACCAATCAAATTGTCTTTTGTTGGTAATGACTAATACTACTAATGTTTTTGAATAGATCTTGTGGGACGGAGATTACACGTGCTGTTCATTCGGAACATTCTGAATATTCAATAAAATGAAATTTCTATGCATAAAACTGTCTTGAAATCCAAAGTAAATCTGTAAATGCTCAACAGTGGTTTATTTAATATGTAGCTAATTAGGTTTTGAAAGACATTAATATTATCACAATATGAACAGTAGACCAACTGATTTGATTAAATGTACTTGTTGTCTATAAATATTATATCTATTTGGAGATGTCATTTTGTTATTATAATTAAGTATTTAAATGAAAAACAAAAAATACCACACTGTCGGAACATTTCCAAAATCCTATAGATAACTCTATTATTTGTGAATTCGTTGATATTTTAAGCTTTATTTTGCTTTTATCTTTGTATGCCTCTATTACTCATTCAGATTTGCCATTTGCAGGAAAATGTGTCTTGGATACTCTGCAATGGGTGTATTTAATTATTACCATTAGCGAAATATTACCGACTGTACACCAATGATGTTATATGATTCACTTGAAAAGTGTGAATGTTGAGCGATGACAATAAACAATTCACTCTTGACATATGACCGTATAATGATGATGAAAGATTCAAATGGACTTGTATGGTACTATTTACATCGATAATATTCAAAAAGCTGTTGTCATTTTGTCTAATCATTCTGACAACATTTCCTTTTGATGCTGGATCCAGGGTGGACAACGTCATACATCCGGGTATTTTTTATGCTGGATCCAGCATCAAAAGGAAATATTGTCGGAATGATTAGACAAATATTATCGATGTAAAAAAAGTACCGTAGGGTACTTTGGTCTGGCTTTTATCATACAGGTTCGTTGTTAAACTAGTATAAAAATGAGTTTTATTTTGTCAGATGTTTGAACAATTTCCGCCATTATAAAGTTTTCGATAGAAAAAAATACCCGGATGCATGACGTACGTTGTCCACCCTGCTATTGCCATACTATGCCTAAATAAAACGTTCAAACGAAAGCGTTTTGGTGATTGTATACTATAGACAATAGTAGCATCTCATATTGCCATACTATGCCTAAATAAAACGTTCAAACGATTCAAGCGTTTTGGTGATTGTATACTATAGACAATAGTATCACAGTCGGAGAGCAGACTCGATAATGGCGTCGTTTCAATTAATTTGTCACGTACATTTTTTACCGGAATCGGACACGTTTTAGAATACATCGACCAAGTGTTGAAAATTCACTCGTTTTAATCGTTGCGAGCGTCAAATATAACCGAAGAAGCGAGAAAAACATAGAAAATTGTTTCTTTCATATAAATTTGAGGCCCCGTGCTTGAACTTCTTGTAACAAAGGAGTAATGCAGAAATTAAAACGACACGGAAATGGCGGAAGTTGTTTAAAGAAACACGAAAAATTAAAAATTAAAATATTTGCCGAAAGGGTGATGGAAAATCATATATATAGTTCCATAGATTTCTATATTAGTATTTCAAAGAAACATTTTCTGTAATTAAACGTACAATAGAACTTTTTTCTGTCGGATGGATCGTGTCACATTTTGGTTGGATTCAAGGGAGGTAACTAGAATCATCACATACTCCGTAATTTTTAACATTCTATTTATAGAACGAGTGTAAGTAAATGCGTTTTCTCAATAAAACAAATATTATTTTGCATTAAAAATGTTGAAATTAGTCAGAATAATTGTTTATTATATCTACAGCTATTAAATTGATCAAATATAATTTAACAGATGAGTCCAAATTTGAGATTTTATGGAACCATAACAGTATTAAGTAAGGAGCAATTATATTACTGTAAAAGTAATCCTGGTAAGCTGACTTTTCGGTCGAAATACATGTAAAGTTGTTCCATGAAGGTATAGCAAAACAAGAATCAACTGTAATGGTCTACTAAATTTATCGAATGAACTTGAGAAAAAAAACCAGTCATATTTTCATATGCAATGGTAAATGTTGGAATATTAAAAATTACTTTCAACTGTTTCTTAACATATAAGGCTATTCAAACACGTCTACCAGTTTTATTGGTGGCTTCACCATACAAATCATGTATAGCGCCCCCTAGCAATCCACCACGAGCATGTTGATGTCAATGTACTTGATACAAGTGATACTTTTTTCAATGTAAATGACCTTATAAAAGACAAATGAAAGAAAACGATGATAATGAAAAAAATATAAAATTTTATCACATGCATAGTACCGGTACATCCTCATAATGACTCTTGAGCAGAACTCGTGTTATATTTTATAGATGTTTCTTTATAAAAAAGGGCGAGGGGTGTAATGTTTTTAACCTTTTTTTTAAACAAAAGCAGATCATACTGTACTAAGATCCATTATTTGATAACTTTTTACAAAATAAAATTCACAAAAACTTCAACTAAATTTTTTTATTAAAAATAATAAAACATGTGAATAATAGGAGAAAACCGGATGGGGCTCTAATTTAAAATTCTAACTGAATATGCTGATGCCATTATCATAGAAAATTTGCATACACAAATGTATCAGAACTTAAAATTAACTTTATTCTTTCTAGAAGATCCTTTCCCTTAAATTAAATGGTCTTTCTTTGACTATATACTTTTGTCACAAAAGCAACATTCTAGTTGGGGTTTGAAATTTCTATATTTCTTGTAGTGATCAATAGAGGAAAAAATTATTAGATGTACATGCTTCGTTGTTATTCTGATCTAGCTAAATCTGAAAGCACGACTGGAATAAGTCAACATTAACTGATGTCGAATGGTCACCATTTTTTTCACACATGTTCACGTGTTGCAAAAAGCATACAAGTTTTTTACTACAGTCATTATTTTCTGCATTAGCCGCAGTATGGAGTGTAAATTCGCATGGGTCAAATGACACATTACCATAGCTGTCAAAGTTTGCTGTTGTTAAATTTAAATCATTTGTTTCAAATGTACAGCTTGTATCTATGGCTGAATCATATTTTCTTTTGCTTGATGTTGCTTCTGTATCGTGGGACATTTCAAGTGATTTTCTAAATCAAGCCTCACACATTCTACAAATACAGTCATCATCTTTGAATGCATATGCATTTTTGACAAAAGTATAAAACAGTGGTTGATTTCGCCAGTAGTGCTTAGTCACATCTTCTCATTTACAGTTTATGCAAGGGCTTGGTGGACTGGCTTCATGCACCCTGCAGGTCTTTCAAAATTTTTCAAATGTACCAGTACTTCACTATTTACAGGCAGTACTTTTTCTTAAAAACTGAACATTTTTCATGAATATCTTATAGAGTATGTGGCCAAAAGTATTGCCACATGTAAAAAAAATCCCTATATAATCAACCAAAACCATATTTTTTTCAAAATATTATTGTGAAGTCATTTCTGGATAGATTTTAACAAATTTTACACCAAAACATTCAGAATTGTCTATATTTTGACTGTTTATTTGCTCATTATGTTTATATGAGTGGTTTTTATTTGTACATAATTTAAATATAACAAATAAAAATCGACTTTGATTTTCCTATATATTTCAACTAAAAATAAATCCTAAAAATTAACAATCCTGGTTAAATTATCTACAAATAAAAACCACTCAGTCATATAAACAAATGAGCAAATAAACATGCTGTACAACATTCTTTGAAATTAGAAGGTACCAATTACCATTTTAAGTGGGTACCTGGTACTATCCCTGACTAAAACTAAAAGGCCTGCACCCGTTGACAGATTGACTTTGGTGGCATATTTCAGAAAAGGGGGGTGCATATAACCAAGTTCGGGTTGTAGTTGTGAATCCACGAGATTGACAGAATGGGATAAATGCATCGAATTTCTAGACAATTTGCACTGTACATCAAAACAGTGTGTTTTACCTCACATGCCTACCGTTATTCCATTGTTTACATATGTAAATATTGATTGCACGAGCAAAATGGGAGGAGCAAATTTTTCAACCTTGACTCTGTTTGGGTGACGTTGGAATATTGATTATTTTTCTTAAACTGTTACGAGTGATGTAAATTCCCTTTTACCCGATGAAGTGTAGATATTATTCTGTCCAAGGAACCAGTTTTTTTATTTTTCCCTCCACGGGAACTTTATTCTGTCAGATGCAAAAAGTGTAAACATACGCGACAAAAAAAAATTACGATTTTCCGAGGTAAAGAAAAAAACCGTTATTTTTACATTCATCGCAGACCGATTTTATACCAGACTGAAAATCATGACCATTAATAAATATAAATGTGATTTTTAATCATATTTCAATCATTTTCATTGGTTTAATAGAACAAAAACGTAGTTTTCCAAGTACGTATAATTGTTTGGGTTTGTGAAGCGCCATCTAGCGGAAAATATTTACGATTATCTCCCTTGGATTTTTAAATATTCCACGGACCGGAAAATTAGAATTTTTGCGAGTCTGCTCTTCAACTGTCATCTCATATTGCCATACTATGCCTAAATGAAACGTTCAAACGATTCAAGCGTTTTGGTGATTGTATACTATAGACAATAGTATCATCTCATATTGCCATACTATGCCTAAATAAAACGTTCAAACGATTCAAGCGTTTTGGTGATTGTATACTATAGACAACAATCGTAACTACTCGGCCATTCTCGCTACCCTGCAAATAACCTCGTATGCATTAGGCGTATAAATTGCACTACTTTTCACATGTCAGTTACATGAAAGTTTGATAAAGTTATATTTTAAACAATTTTCTATATTTCAATTAAAGTTTTGATTAGTTTTGCATGATTAGATTTTACTTAGTATGTCTTCCATATTGGATTTTCGTGGACTATATTTGTGTGCGGCTTAACTTAACTTAACTTCCGGCAAACAATTTAAGAAGAATTTCTACTTTGTACGTACGAGGTTATTTGCAGGGTAGCGAGAATGGCCGAGTAGTTACGATTGCTATAAACAATAGTATCATCTCATATTGCCATACTATGCCTTCATACTAATTACACTATTATTACGGTAGAAACTTACAGTAAGTACAATAATATAATATACAACACATCATATCATTGTTGACGTAAAACGATGATAATATATACAATTCATCTTGATAGATATTAACTAAAGTGAATTCTAACATTACGTCCTTCTTTCGCTTTGTAACCAAACGAGCGATTTATCGATTGGGTATAATCTCATTAGCACATGCGCCGGTGCATATGACTGACTTTCCCTTCGTAAATGTACATGAAAATGAATTATCGTCTGCTCGAATTTGGCAGCATAACTTGTGTGCGACATTGTCCGCAAACGTAAGTATAAATTTCAGTCTTCCAATCAAAGTATACTACCGTATTTGTACTCTTAGACATATCAGAATCGAAATAAATCATGGAAGCCAGAATGTGTTTTGAGTTTTAACATGGGTTGGTGGATATTAGTATTTTATCCCGAGCCAGAGATTTAACATTGGTTGGTGGATATTAGTATTTTATCCTGAGCCTCTCTGGCTCGGGATAAAATACTAATATCCACCAACCCATGTTAAAACTCAAACTGACACATTCTGACTTCTATTATTTATTTCTTAAATAATGTTTGTCATGGATAAAAGTTACCTGTAAGGTAGTACATCAGCCCATGTCTGTATAAAATGTGATTTTACATCTTTATTAATACGTCAAATAAAACAAACTAATTAAAAGATACATGTTTGTTACAGAAATGTACTAAATGTAGGTGGTAGTGTAGATACAAGTCCAGAAGCTGCTGTTGAATGGAAGTTCAGAAGTTTAGATTCAAACTCAAATCTTGTAAGTAGAACAATACAATCAACATTGATAATGGAAATAGGAATCTGTCAAATCGTTTTGTTTTCAAAATTTATTAACTCTCTGAGTTTCGATTTGAAAGTAACTAACCTTGAATTAGAAATAAATAAATATACATAAATATATATTATAGTGTTAGAGTTATATTTTTGAGCTGACAATTTTTTTGTTCTCCCTTGACGGGATATGAAAACACACCATTGATACACTGCAGCAGCAATCGCTTAACCATCTGTTCATCGACTTAGACCACTCGGCCATATCTGCTATATAAAAATATAGCCTCAATAGTCAAAGTGTTACCTTGTCTCGTAAGGAGAATTTAGGGATAGACATAAGACATGTTCATAGGCGTGTGTATATGATACATATATATTTACAGGGGCGGATCCAGGATATCAAGCTGGAGGGGGGGTGCACTTAAAAAAATTGCGCCGAGCGGAGGGAGACGCGAAAATGTTTTGGGTATTTCGTGTGAAAAAAACACGATTTTACGCCAAAAATTCATATTTTTTCCAATTGTAGGGGGGCGTCCCTGATTTATTACTCTAATATGGCAACATACGAATTCAACAATTTGAATATATTGTATAGGATGATGACGAATTCATCATACAGTTACAGGACATAAAGTATATTATACAAACGTCTAAGCAAGTGACAACCATACAATATACATGTTTGTGTATCTCCCCCACTGGATTTCAAAGTGACTTGAAATACTAGGTTAATTCTAAATATTTATATATGTCTGAAAATTTAACCTCACAGTGTTAGAATTAGATATACAAAATGTATATATCTCGTAGTAACGGCAACAAAAATAATACCAACAAGAGTTATTTGTAGCTCACTGTAACATTGACATCGTTCACATTTTAAGTTCAAATAATGTTCTAACTTTTATGACAAATAATATTGTTGTTGTTTCAAATATTGAATTTAAAAGTACAAAAACATATTTGTCGGTTTTACTTTTATAGATTTTAGAAAGAAAAGAACTGAAGAAATTAAGAAAAGAAATTCCACAAACAAAAGATACAAGAAGATGTAGAAGAAATTTCATAAGATATTGTGATGAAAATAAAGACCGAAAAGTATCGAAAAAGGAATGGATTGATTGTATGGATACGTCAGGTTTGTTATCGCTAAATACCAAAAGTATATCTCATTGGGTGGGCATTTTAATGTATAATTTGGTTTCTGTAGATTTTGGTCTTGTGTTCTCAAGCACCGTGGATGTTTTTTCGTCACGTAATAGGCGTACGACGTGCGAAGGTTGTTTGTTTGTTTGTTTGATGGTGTTTAACGCCACTTTCAACAATATTATAGCTATATCGTGGCGGTCAATTCTATTGGTGGAGGAAATCGGAGTACCCGGAGAAAACCACCGACCTGTGGCAAGTAACTGACAAACTTTATCACATAATGCTGTACACCTCGCCCTGATCGAGATTCGAACTCACAACATTAGTGGCGATAGGCACTGATTGTATAGGTAGTTGTAAATTCAACTACCACACGATCACGGCCATGACGGCCCCTCGTGTGAAGATAAATTATTTTATACATTACGTTTATTTGCATCATTTACAATGAAGGTTGAATAAAGTGACAGGGGGTTATAAATCGTGAAAGTACAAATTGTGGTAGTGAGTTGTTTTGAAAATCGCGAAAGAGAGAAATGGTGGCTTCCTCTTCATGCCGAGTATATTTTCTAGTAAAAGAATGAATGATATATTGTAATGACTATGCAAAATTGATAATATCATTGCAGATCTACAAAGTAAGACAAAAACTGTTTATATTTACAGGAATTATCCGGATACAATATAACTCTGTGGAGGTCATGATTAAGCAAACCCTAAGCATAGAACAATGACAATACGGACTTTTTAAATATTTTTCTAAAGGCAAATTGTATGGCGTTATACATAATACACTACTTTAACTTAGAAATGACATGACAATTATCATCTGATAACGACCATGGATTCCTGACAAACTGTAGCAATGTTGCCTCTCCACATTACCATATTTGGTAATGAATTGGTATTAAATTATTGTTATTATTTTTAGGATCGGCTGCTATACCACTTCCTGAAGACCCAAGACGACGAGGACCCAATCCTTTCAGTAAATATCTGAGCCCGAACTGATAATATTGGAGATGTGGATTCAAAGTTCTGTGATAAATATACAATGTGAATTCCGAAGGAAACATTTTCCGAACAGATGCAATTGTTGGCTATTCAAAGCAGTTTTATTTTTGCATCGTGGACCTGTATATGCAATTCAGAATCATCTGTTAGATATCATTGATAAGTTATGACGAGGTGTGATGCTGGGTTACTGTACAAACCGTTTATCCCATTCATCATCTGTTTAGCATGCATTAATTATTTCTTTGTTGTATAATCATCATGTTCATTTTTATCACTAATCATCAGAGAGTAGATGGGGGAATATGATTATATTTCCAACAGTATTATATCATAACGCTAATTCTTAGTCTGGTGCGTCAAGGACGGGCGCTGTTCTACATAAGTAGAATACTTACATAATGAATATTTCGTCGTTATTCTGTCATATCTGTCTTTTAATGCGCATTAAAAAGTATTGTTCAACTTTAAATATGTTGACGATATTATTAGTAAATTTTAATTTTTTTGGTTCTATCATTACTTAATACGGTATACATACGATGTAATTATACCTGAGGTTGTCGTGATCGTATGGTAGTTTGATTAACAACTACCTGTGCCTATCACCATTAAAGTTTTGAGTTCGAACCCTGTTCATGGCGAGGTGTACTCAATACAACATAATATATGTGATAAAGTTTGTCAGTGACTTGCGGCAGGTCGGTGGTTTTCTCCGGGTACTCCACCAATAAAACTGACCGCAACGATATAGCTGAAATATAAGTGGCGTTAAACACCACAGCCCAACCCTACCCCCTGAGTGTATGATAATCATTATTTCCAATCGTCATCAATCTAATTATATGTTTGTTGTATCATTATGTTTTCCTTTTTTTTATCATTGGCGATATATCTAACGATAACCCGTCTCAGATATGATTGGACGATCAAATATGAATGAAAGGTTACCCTACATGACCCCACACAGGATGTTGTTTGATGCTAGTGTATCGCCAAAGAAAGTAAATAAAAATGATACAACTGATATCTTATTATCCCCTCACCAACGAAGTTGCGAAGGGATATAGTAACGCTACCGTCTGTCCGTCCTTCGTCCGTCCGTCCTTCCGTAACACTCTTAGAATCAACATCCTTCAATGGATTTTGACCAAACTTGGTACATACTTAGTCCTTAAGAGAATCTGGAACCTAATTGATTTTCAAGGTCAAAGGTCAAGGTAACCGGGTCAAATATTTACCGCATAACATCCTTGTGAACACTCTAGAATCAACATCCTTCAATGGATTTTGACCAAACTTGGTACATACTTAGTTCTTATGAGAGTCTGGAACCCTATTGATTTTCAAGGTTATAGGTCAAAGGTCAATGTCACAGGTCAAATGTTTACCGCGTAACATCCTTGTGAGTGAACACTCTTGAATCAACATCCTTCAATGGATTTTGACCAAACTTGGTACATACTTAGTCATTAAGAGAATCTGGAACCCTATTGATTTGCAAGGTCAAAGGTCAAGGTCACCGGGTCAAATTTTTAGGCGAGGGGATACGCCACGCTTTGCGTTGCCCTTGTTTTAATTAGATTGCACTCGTCATAAACAATAGATATATCTAAATAATTAGGTAAGAGATATACTGTAAACAATAGATATATCTAAAGAATTAGGTAAGAGATATACTGTAAACAATAGATATATCTAAAGAATTAGGTAAGAGATATACTGTAAACAATAGATATATCTAAAGAATTAGGTAAGAGATATACTGTAAACAATAGATATATCTAAAGAATTAGGTAAGAGATATACTGTAAACAATAGATATATCTAAAGAATTAGGTAAGAGATATACTGTAAACAATAGATATATCTAAAGAATTAGGTAAGAGATATACTGTAAACAATAGATATATCTAAAGAATTAGGTAAGAGATATACTGTAAACAATAGATATATCTAAAGAATTAGGTAAGAGATATACTGTAAACAATAGATATATCTAAAGAATTAGGTAAGAGATATACTGTAAACAATAGATATATCTAAAGAATTAGGTAAGAGATATACTGTAAACAATAGATATATCTAAAGAATTAGGTAAGAAATATACTGTAAACAATAGATATATCTAAAGAATTAGGTAAGAGATATACTGTAAACAATAGATATATCTAAAGAATTAGGTAAGAAATATACTGTAAACAATTGATATATCTAAAGAATTAGGTAAGAAATATACTGTAAACAATAGATATATCTAAAGAATTAGGTAAGAGATATACTGTAAACAATAGATATATCTAAAGAATTAGGTAAGAGATATACTGTAAACAATAGATATATCTAAAGAATTAGGTAAGAAATATACTGTAAACAATTGATATATCTAAAGAATCAGGTAAGAAATATACTGTAAACAATAGATATATCTAAAGAATTAGGTAAGAAATATACTGTAAACAAATGCGAAGGAAACTTGAAGCTGTTTTTTAACATTAATTTGTTTAGTATGGTGTATATTGTATACAAAATGGCAAAGACATTGTGTTCCGATCATTAACAAACACTGACATCATTATCATTTTACAATTGTACATTATTGTTATGTCTGCTCTCAGATATGTTGTAAAGTTTTGATCAGTAAAGAAGCAAAACCATTTGTTTTTAAAGTGTGTTCCTTGTATTTATAGCTGTCGTCGAGTCGCCGTTTAATGGCCAGCAGCTGTATCATAATAGTTCGACTATATCTCTGGTCAGTATATTTATCACATTAGTGTAACTGTGTAGATGGTCAGAAAGTGTACCATAGTAGTGTGACTATCGTTGGACAGCAGGTCTATCACATTAATGTGACAGTATTGGTGATAGACATGTTTATCAAAGTAGTGTAACTGTATCGGTGGCCAACAGGCTTATAGCAGTAGTGTTACTGTTAGTGGCCATCATCTGTATCACAGTAGTGTAACTGTATCGATGGCCAGCAGGTTTATAGCAGTGATGTGACTGTTAGTGGCAATCATCTGTATCACAGTAGTGTAACTGTATCGGTGGCCAGCAGGTTTATAGCAGTGGTGTGACTGTTAGTGGCCATCATCTGTATCACAGTAGTGTAACTGTATCGATGGCCAGCAGGTTTATAGCAGTGGTGTGACTGTTAGTGGCCATCATCTGTATCACAGTAGTGTAACTGTATCGGTGGCCAGCAGGTTTATAGCAGTGGTGTGACTGTTAGTGGCCATCATCTGTATCACAGTAGTGTAATTGTATCGTTGGCCAGCAGGTTTATTGCAGTGGTGTGACTGTTAGTGACCATCATCTGTATCACAGTAGTGTAACTGTATCGATGGTCAGCAGGTTTATAGCAGTGATGTGACTGTTAGTGGCCATCATCTGTATCACAGTAGTGTAACTGTATCGGTGGCCAGCAGGTTTATAGCAGTGGTGTGACTGTTAGTGGCCATCATCTGTATCACAGTAGTGTAACTGTATCGGTGGCCAGCAGGTTTATAGCAGTGGTGTGACTGTTAGTGGCCATCATCTGTATCACAGTAGTGTAACTGTATCGGTGGCCAGCAGGTTTATTGCAGTGGTGTTACTGTTAGTGGCCATCAGCTGTATCACAGTAGTGTAACTGTATCGGTGGCCAGCAGGTATATAGCAGTGGCGTGACTGTTAGTGGCCATCATCTGTATCACAGTAGTGTAACTGTATCGGTGGCCAGCAGGTTTATAGCAGTGGTGTGACTGTTAGTGGCCAGCAGGATTATTACAGTAGTGCGACTATCGGAGGGCAATAGGAGAATCACAGTAGTGTAATTACCAGTGACGACCAGGTTTATTACAGCAGCGAATCTGTATCGATGACCAGAAGGTTTGTCTCAGTAGTGTGACTATCGATTGCCAGCAGGTTTGTCATTTTCTCTCATTCAGGTTATAGACATCTGACCCTATTTGTTTTGTATTGTTTGATCTTTGCAGTTACAAGATTCCGGTTGCATCGGTCATACATATCAATGCACTTCAGTCAGGTTAAAAGACAAGTTTGAAGATACCAAAGGGATTATTGGAAGCCTTAAATCGAAGAACATACAATGCAATGACCATAAGAAAGGGGTCAAAAGTACAAACAACGATCTACAAAGCATCACACAGAAAACTAAAGATCAAGTAACACGAACCCCACTAAAAACCTGGGGTGAAGAAATGTTTGATGATACCAATCAGAAGCCGTAGATCTAAGAGGGACAGACAATTCGATGGCCACACGAAAAAGGACAAAAGGACAAACAACAATCTACAAAACATAACATAGAAAACTAAAGATCGAGCAACGCGAACCCCACTGAAATCCGGGTGTGAATTCGGGCGCCCCGGAAGGGTCAGTAGTTCTTGCTCCATATGTGGCACCCGTCGTGTTACAGTATACAGCAACAGGTGCTGTTTGGGTAAAGATTAACTATGCTGACTATTCTGATCAACGCATTGTCCCGTGTTATTTAATTTATAGAAGTACTGTTGAACAACTTTAGTTGGAGATGGAAACATTTAAGAATATATAGCTTTCTAACATGGTACGTCATTTAGTTTTAGTGTATGGGTAGTGCAGCGCCACCTTCAGCAATATTATTTCTGTTATACCATGTCGGTAAGTCACATTGGTGTAACAGGATAAAAAACAGACATTTTGTAGGTCAATGACAAACTCAAGTCACAACAAGTTGTATCAAAGTACACAAACACGGAAATATTGTATTACGTATAATTTACTAATTACAGCCAGATATCTTGTTTACTAGTATTACTTGCTTGATAATTGAATAACTTGTCAAATACTGGTACCTCCAGCTATAACACAGTGTCTCTTCCGACGAAGACATATTAAACGTAAACACATATCACATTCAGTAGCTCAGCCGAGGAACAGCAGGGGACTTTGTGCAAGCAAATCAAATAATTCTTGACGTTTTGTGTATTTGGTATGCGATGAACAAAACATTAATAGTGATGGTCAACAATGTCCTCCAATATCAACAAAACAAACAATTACCACAACTCACATTAACTCACTGAACATAAAAAAAAACACATGTGACGCTGAAATCAAGGTCCCGACTTGCGAAAGGCACAAACTTTGGATTTCCAACGGCAATACATATATAAACAAACAATACAAAACCTGCACAGATATATGTGTATTAAGACTTGAGGAAGTGTCAAGTAAAAAAATGACGTCACTGTGGCCTTTTCCTTATATGTCAAGGTCAAGTGAATTATTTTTATGGGTCGTAGTATGTTGTGAAAACTGTTTCTGATATTTGTAATGAACTCATTTCATTTGAGGGATATATTCTCTAGAACCCGAAGCTACAACATAGTAGAAATTAAAACTGCACTAAGAATCATGGAAGACTCTTATACCTATATTTTTGGAAATGTACCAAGCAATTTATAGAACCAGACATGAAACATGAAACTAGACATGTAAACGGAAGGATACAACTTCCTCGGTTTTTCTGTACATGTTAATTTTACCTACAATTTTACATGAAAATATGTAAGTCCGGTTTAAAACTTTTAAGTACGCAATACGTATTTCGTGGTTTTTGTTTTTGTGTCGCTTAACGTTAGATGTAAAACAAAATCATGATACAACAGATTGTATGCCTTTTTGTGTGTGGAATTGTCAGTTTAGCTGTCTCTAGTAACAGTAAGTTTATCAAATACGAATTTGTAACTTTACAATTCGTGTTAATCGCAAAATGGTTACTCCATAATGGTTGAAGTTATTTAATTGAAATTATTATGCTACTTAAATTCCGCTGAATCTGATAATATCATCGATATGTTTGTACGTATATTTCGCGGTTTTAATCTTTTTTTTAAAAGTTGATCATAGTTTCTCTCTTCTAGCCGATTTATTTTTATACTCATACGAGTCGGAGTTTCTTCAAAAGCTTGTAAAAGATAAGAAGATTCATGAGGCTAGAGCCTTTAATTTCACATACAGGTATATTGATGACGTTTTATCTATCAATAATTCTAGATTTGCAGAATTTCTTCCATTGATATATCCTCCAGAGCTGGAAGTTAAAGAGACCACAGATACCGCTTCGTCCGCATCATTTTTGGACTTATTCCTCGAATTTGACGATAGTGGTCAAATCAGTACTAAAATTTATGATAAACGGGACGACTTCAATTTTAAAATCATAAATTTTCCAAATATGTGCAGCAATATACAAGCTTCTCCTGCATATGGCGTTTACATCTCGCAATTGATTCGCTATGCAAGGGCCAGTAGCAATTATTCTGCTTTCCTGAAACGTCATCTTCATCTGAGAAACAGGCTACTGGACCAGGGCTATGTAAAGATTCGCCTTATTCGATCTCTTAAAAAGTTTATATTCCGATACCAAGATATTGTCGAAATATATTCCGTCTCTGCAGAAAAGATTTTCATATAGTGAAAATATATAAAGATAAGGTGTCAACAAAAATGTCAAAAATATTTTTTTATCAATGTGTGACGTAAAAGTGTCTGACATTTACTTCACTGAGTTTGGTGCTGCTTTGACAACTGTTTTACCTGTTTTGTTCAAGTATTGTTATACATACTGTTATATTGACAGCCGGAAACTTTGAGCCGTAATGAAAGGGGGAAGTTTGGCGATTTAAAATCTGATTCAACCCACAATTTCTTTAGAAATACCTGTACCAAGTCAGGGTCATTACGGTTTCCACAGTTTTCCGGTTGTTGACGGATTTTGTCTGTTTATATACTTATGAGTTTTGACTTTCCCTTTGTAAGATTGTTCGGAGTTCGGTAATTTTGTTATTACCCTTATTCTCTAGATTGTCTATTCTTGATTGTCCCTTCGGTTTTCTCTAACGTTTATCATAACTATCCTCCTGCCAGAAACATTGTTAATATGCATACTATTTTACTATATTAATACTCTTTGAGTTCAAACTAAGTCTTGGATACGAAATCTTACTATCTGTATCTGGAATCATTGTGTTGTCTGTTCTTCTTTGATTTACGGATTCTGATTAACCCTTTGGTATCTTCAAACTCTTCTTACACGGCTGTCGAGACAAACTGGTTTGCTTACACTGATATTGTCGTCACTTCCGTTACTATAGATAAAATCGGAACGTCTGATGACCAATTCTAAACAATATTTATGCAGGATTTTTCAGCAAGTACCTGAATCTAATCCATGACAAGCTAAACAATATTGTACCGAAGATCTACGAGTATTTAGAAGAATTGTTCTTCTTGTTATATTCTGGTATATAAACCATAAAAAGATTAAAGGAAAAGAATGCATTCATGTTACAACTAAGTTTACTGTCTCTCATTAGCGTGTCAGATCAGATATTCTTTTTAAATTATTGAAAATCTGTATTAATATCAATGATGGTTAAAAACAATAAACAACATGTCGTTTTAATACCATAATTACAAAATATTAATTAAATAACTGATTTCTGCCACTGTAAGCAATACTAAATGTTTAATAAGCAGTCCGTCGCCATTCATAAACTAAATATCTGATAATGTTTCACACAGATATAATTCGATCCCCTTTTCACAAAGCTGGGTTTAACTGTGTGTGATCTAAATTAGGTTGGAAATATATTTCCCTTCTTGAAGTTCATCATAGGTGTCGTGTTTTCTTCTTTGAATTACCATTTTATAATATTGTAGGTGACAACTGCAATGCCATGAGCGGCTGTGATCCCTGTGGTATAACTGGTAACTGGACAAATGAACTGGGGTCGGTGATGGAGATGACTTGTCAGGCGGATTCTCCAACCAGTGACTCGGGCTATCTTAATGGTAAATACAACAGCGCCGTTGGAATAGCTACAGATTTCTACATTCTAACAGGCAGATATACGATGTCTGGTCCTCAGCATCAAAATTGTATGTTAGGATTCTCTGTGTCCTATAACAACGACGTCAGAGGAAACTCAAATTCTACTGCCAGTTTTACTGGTGTTTATTTTATCAACGACGATACTATTTACACCACCTGGATTCTGGCTTCTTACACCAAATATAAAGATATGTGGAAAAATAGTAACATCGGAAAGAATGTTTTTACAAGAATTTAGAGTACCAAACCTAGGATACTGGTTTTAATACAAAAAAACATATATTAAACAACTGTTTACATATAAAGACTGTATTCATTTTTATAACCCGTGTAAAGCTCTTCGATTTCTATTGATTACAGTCGAATCATAATACACAGTCAAATCTACTTTAATGACCACCTCAATAACTTGTATTATGTGACCTCAATTTCAAATGTTCATTCACAGTACAATTCATCTTAATAAACCTGTATTTAGCTACCTCCTGTCTTATGTGACCCTATATCAATCTTCCATTGGAGGGTTACTTAAGACAAGTTTGACTACATATTTCCTCTGTTATTTATAGTTGACATAATACATGCTTGTCGGGTGTCTTGATCAATGCATTGAATTCAATCTAAATTGAAATACATCGTTCTACAGTTAACAACAGCAGCTTTATCCTTTGTGAAATTATTGGTTAGATGGTAATCTGGCAAAGATATCAAAATTAAGTCATTTGTGGTTAAAATGTTACTAGAATTGTAAGATAGATAAAAACTGTAACTAATTTTCTTTTCATTCGTTACATTTTCAAATAAATATAATGAAAACCGTGATTACATTCACGTATTGTTTTTCTTGACTCCAGCATCAACTGTAAATGTGGTAATTGTATCACAAATGTGTGGTATTGTAGACCGTAGTCTGTTTTCTTGACTATCTTCTGACATTGTGTTGTATTGTAGACCGTAGTCTGTTTCCTTGACTATCTTCTGACATTGTGTTGTATTGTAGACCGTAGTCTGTTTCCTTGACTATCTTCTGACATTGTGTTGTATTGTAGACCGTAGTCTGTTTCCTTGACTATCTTCTGACATTGTGTGGTATTGTAGACCGTAGTCTGTTTCCTTGACTATCTTCTGACATTGTGTGGTATTGTAGACCGTAGTCTGTTTCCTTGACTATCTTCTGACATTGTGTGGTATTGTAGACCGTAGTCTGTTTCCTTGACTATCTTCTGACATTGTGTGGTATTGTAGACCGTAGTCTGTTTCCTTGACTATCTTCTGACATTGTGTGGTATTGTAGACCGTAGTCTGTTTCCTTGACTATCTTCTGACATTGTGTGGTATTGTAGACCGTAGTCTGTTTCCTTGACTATCTTCTGACATTGTGTTGTATTGTAGACCGTAGTCTGTTTCCTTGACTATCTTCTGACATTGTGTGGTATTGTAGACCGTAGTCTGTTTCCTTGACTATCTTCTGACATTGTGTGGTATTGTAGACCGTAGTCTGTTTCCTTGACTATCTTCTGACATTGTGTTGTATTGTAGACCGTAGTCTGTTTCCTTGACTATCTTCTGACATTGTGTGGTATTGTAGACCGTAGTCTGTTTCCTTGACTATCTTCTGACATTGTGTGGTATTGTAGACCGTAGTCTGTTTCCTTGACTATCTTCTGACATTGTGTTGTATTGTAGACCGTAGTCTGTTTCCTTGACTATCTTCTGACATTGTGTGGTATTGTAGACCGTAGTCTGTTTCCTTGACTATCTTCTGACATTGTGTGGTATTGTAGACCGTAGTCTGTTTCCTTGACTATCTTCTGACATTGTGTTGTATTGTAGACCGTAGTCTGTTTCCTTGACTATCTTCTGACATTGTGTGGTATTGTAGACCGTAGTCTGTTTCCTTGACTATCTTCTGACATTGTGTGGTATTGTAGACCGTAGTCTGTTTCCTTGACTATCTTCTGACATTGTGTGGTATTGTAGACCGTAGTCTGTTTCCTTGACTATCTTCTGACATTGTGTTGTATTGTAGACCGTAGTCTGTTTCCTTGACTATCTTCTGACATTGTGTGGTATTGTAGACCGTAGTCTGTTTCCTTGACTATCTTCTGACATTGTGTTGTATTGTAGACCGTAGTCTGTTTCCTTGACTATCTTCTGACATTGTGTGGTATTGTAGACCGTAGTCTGTTTCCTTGACTATCTTCTGACATTGTGTGGTATTGTAGATCGTAGTCTGTTTCCTTGACTATCTTCTGACATTGTGTTGTATTGTAGACCGTAGTCTGTTTCCTTGACTATCTTCTGACATTGTGTTGTATTGTAGACCGTAGTCTGTTTCCTTGACTATCTTCTGACATTGTGTGGTATTGTAGACCGTAGTCTGTTTCCATGACTATCTTCTGACATTGTGAATGCACGGTTGGTGTCGTTACTGAGAAACGAATAGAGGACCTCACTTTTTACATATACTACACGTGAACCTGGGTATATTCGAGATCCGAAGACCCAACATGAGCAATGATACCGTCAATTCCAATAGCACAGTGAAACTACATAATATACATACACCAAGCATGGAAACTAATCATCAGTGTGTTTTCACACTACGATGGAGTGATCCCATGATATCCATGTTGAATTGGCATCTCTTACTTCATTAACGACGGTCGTGATTTAGTTTAAACATATTTTATTTGCATAAAAGTTGCAAATGGGATTGGACACAAGATATAACAACATTAGTGAAGTTCTTTCCCTTTTACAAAAATATAAACGGTCATGATTAACTCATAACCTCTAATGCCAGCTAAAGAAACAAACATATTCAAGTTAGCGTTCGAAATATCTCAGCAATTAGCATATTTATGATTGCGATCACATAATTTCGGAAACAGTGACTTAAGTTTAGGTTTATTGTTGGACGTGATTTGCTCTCTGTTGAAAAATTCACGATACGAAGAATGACGTAACAATAATAATAATAATAATACCAGAATTGCTATAGCGTCCTATCTAAAAAAAATTACCCTAAGGCGCTTTACAGCATAAAATACTAGATAAAAGTAGCAAAAACATAAAAAAATAACCCTAAGGCGCTTTACAGCATAAAATACTAGATAAAAGTAGCAAAAACATAAAAAAGTAACCCCTATGCATATATATAACAATGATAAAATTAAATAATAATAATC
This sequence comes from Bathymodiolus septemdierum, assembly GCA_963383655.1. Lineage (NCBI taxonomy): Eukaryota > Metazoa > Mollusca > Bivalvia > Mytilida > Modiolidae > Bathymodiolus > Bathymodiolus septemdierum. Next base: position 117,357,068 of record OY726519.1, read on the forward strand.
TTGAATGCAGTTGATAGCAGACGGAAAAAATAAAAATGGAAAAGGGGGTGGTGCGAGTGCATAAATAGGCCGATAAGTAGTTTGAGGTAGAAAAGAGGCGGTGGAGTTGGGAGAAGGGATACGAGAGAGGGCAGGGAATAAGAATGTCACAGGATTATGGTAGGTGCAGAAATGGTAAAGGGAGGTTGAAGAAGAAATGAGTTGGGAGAGGTGATCCAAAATGGGGCAGAAAACAGAAAGTCAAGGGATCAAGGTAGGGAAAATATCATAAAATCATTAATAATAAGGGAACGACCATTTAACTTGAAGGTTATTTTTTTTTATGGGTTTTTTTCTAAAAAAAAATATTCTGATTCCCAATGTTGCTGAAAAAAATATTCTGATTTTGGTGGAGGAAAAAAAAATAATCTGATTCAGAGTTTTTGTCATATAACCTAATGTTAAATTGTGGGAAAAAAAGTTCGCGCTTTGCGCGACAAAAAAAAGTAAATATACTAATTCTTGTGTTGTCTGAAAAAAAAATTCTGAACGAAGCAAAAAACCATAACCCCCCCCCTTTTCAAGTTAAATGGTCGGTCCCTAAACTACATATACGTATAAAAGTCCAGAAAATTCTATGTCAAATTGAATATTTACAAACGAGAAGCTTGTTTAAAAAGATATGTTTTTAGACACGATTTAAAAGCTGATAGCGAGTTCACAGTTTTGAGCTGGAGTATGTTGTTCCACAAAGTTGACGCAGTCTTGTCGAAACGGCGGATACCATAGGTCTTTGTTCTGGTGGTAGGTACCTGGAGAAGTGATGCTGACTGAGAACGCAGAGAACGTGATGGAACGTAATCGTTTCACAAGTTCAGTCAAATATACTGGAACCAAACCATGAAGAGCCTTGAATACATAGAGGACAAGTTTGTACTGACTTCGATATTCTACTGGAAGCCAGTGTAAGCGGATCAGTACGGGTGTGACATGATCCATCTTCTTTGTCCTTGTGATACAACACTTATCTGAGAATATATCAAGAAGTTTGATTTCCACAATAAAACATTTACAGAATATTTGCAGTAAGAAAGTTTGAAGGTTTGTTTGTTTGCTTGATGGTGTTTAACGCCACTTTCAACAATATTTCAGCTATATCGTGGCGGTCAATTCTATTGGTGAAGGAAATCGGAGTACCCGGAGAAAACTACCGACCTGTCGCAAGTCACTGACAAACTTTATCACATAATGTTGTACACCTCGCCTTGATCGAGATTCGAACTCACAACATCAGTGGTGAAAGGCACTGATTGCATAGGTAGTTGTAAATCCAACTACCATACGATAATGTACAGGGGTAGGGTAGGGGTTATGGCGTTTCATACCACTTTCAACAATATTTCAATTATATCGTGGCAGTCAGTTTTATTGGTGGAGGAAACCGGAAGAATGGAAAAATCACCGACCTGTCGCAAGTCACTGACAACATTTATCACATATATTATGTTGTATCGAGTACACCTCGCCCTGATCGAGATTCGAACTCACAACATCAGTGGTGAAAAGCATTGATTGTATAGGTAGTTGTAAATCCAACTACCATATGGTCACGCCACGACGGTCCCTGAAAAAGTTATAGATACCTTAGAGGTATTCAGAAGCCGTAAACTGAAAGACAGAAAATGTTAATGGCAAAAAAAAAGATTAAAAAGACGAACAATTATCTACAAAGTACTACACAGAAAACTAAAGATTAAATAACAAGAATCCCATAAAACTGGGTCAACTCATTTGTTTCTGAAGGGTTTGTAGTTCTTGTTCCTGAAGGGTTTGTAGTTCTTGTTCCTGATGGGTTTGTAGTTCTTGTTCCTGGAGGGTTTGTAGTTCTTGTTCCTGAAGGGTTTGTAGTTCTTGTTCCTGAAGGGTTTGTAGTTCTTGTTCCTGAAGGGTTTGTAGTTCTTGTTCCTGAAGGGTTTGTAGTTCTTGTTCCTGATGGGTTTGTAGTTCTTGTTCCTGAAGGGTTTGTAGTTCTTGTTCCTGAAGGGTTTGTAGTTCTTGTTCCTGAAGGGTTTGTAGTTCTTGTTCCTGAAGGGTTTGTAGTTCTTGTTCCTGATGGGTTTGTAGTTCTTGTTCCTGAAGGGTTTGTAGTTCTTGTTCCTGAAGGGTTTGTAGTTCTTGTTCCTGAAGGGTTTGTAGTTCTTGTTCCTGATGGGTTTGTAGTTCTTGTTCCTGAAGGGTTTGTAGTTCTTGTTCCTGAAGGGTTTGTAGTTCTTGTTCCTGAAGGGTTTGTAGTTCTTGTTCCTGAAGGGTTTGTAGTTCTTGTTCCTGATGGGTTTGTAGTTCTTGTTCCTGATGGGTTTGTAGTTCTTGTTCCTGAAGGGTTTGTAGTTCTTGTTCCTGAAGGGTTTGTAGTTCTTGTTCCTGAAGGGTTTGTAGTTCTTGTTCCTGAAGGGTTTGTAGTTCTTGTTCCTGATGGGTTTGTAGTTCTTGTTCCTGAAGGGTTTGTAGTTCTTGTTCCTGAAGGGTTTGTAGTTCTTGTTCCTGAAGGGTTTGTAGTTCTTGTTCCTGAAGGGTTTGTAGTTCTTGTTCCTGAAGGGTTTGTAGTTCTTGTTCCTGATGGGTTTGTAGTTCTTGTTCCTGAAGGGTTTGTAGTTCTTGTTCCTGAAGGGTTTGTAGTTCTTGTTCCACTAGTGCACGTGGCACTCGTCGTATTACTCTTGTAAATATTCACGTCTTGGGATGTGATTGGGATTTAGACAAAGGGAACATATTGGTGATCACTTTTGACACAGATATTCTGTATCGGTTAACCAAGTCCATGAACAGTTTTGAGATTGAGGTATTCAGAACAAATTAATGCATAAACCGAAGGATACACAATACAAATACTAAACGAAAAAGAGTGGAAAGACAAAACACGGAAAATTAATGATTGAACAATACCGACCACATCAAAGACCAAGGGTGTATTCAGGTGTTCTGATTGGTAAGCAATTTCTGCTCCACTAGTGGCACCCATCGCGTTACTCATATTAAGAATCTGGTAATACTAGTTATTTATGTTCGGCTATAAGTAATAAGCGAAGAAATTATACTGATGCGACCAAAGGAGCATTTCTGTATTGTCATGGTAACAACAGTCAAACTTCTGAAGCCTTTAACTTAACTACTATGAACCCTTGGTTCAGTAGCTTCCTTGTTAGCAACAACCATCTATCAGGAAAATCACCATAGAAACTGCAAGCTCTGAAATTACGTGTATATATATATGTATGAAAATTGAAATATGCGTTTTTGTTGTAGTGTCAATATATTCTCGTCAATTTCGATGTATGGGTCAAGGTATGAAGCAGACCTTGCTGTATCTGTGGCATTCTCTATTTAAATGAGATAGATCTTCATTTGTAAAAGATTGAATATATATATATATCAAAATGAGGATTCATACCATAATTTCATACCAATTACTGGTACTTCAGTCTGATTTAAACTTCGGATGTTGGAGACTTAGATACAATGGGATCTTTATTCGTATAAATCTTTACATCAGGATAATGATGCACAACAAAAATATTAACAATATTAATTTCATCGAAAGTTCTTGAGCTTCTCCATGTGAATGATCAATTAATTGTATTTGTACACATCTCTTCTTGCCAGGAATAATCAGCATGCATGAGAAGATTAACAGGTGAAAAATGCAATGACGAAGGATGGACGCCAGGTGATACTAACAGCTCATTTGGCATTTGGACAAGTTAGCTGGAAATACAAATGAGGGGTCTAAGCAAATCACTCATATCTCATAATTAATCTTTGATAATATTCACAGTTCTAAGAACAATAACTCTGATCAAGTAAAAGGTACCACCATCAACATGAATATATTTGGTTAACTAAAACTCAACACACCCATAAACTAATATTTTTAGCATTTCTGTATCTATGGAACTGTAAAAGGCATCATCGCCAAAATTAAATGTGTTCTGTTTAAGTATTAAACATACATACATGCAATGTACTTACTCCTAACAGAACTTAAATCAAAACTGATTTTATCATCTAGAAACTGTTTATTTGGTATTGTTCAAGTTTCAAGGAACATTATTTCTGTAACGGCAAGAGGCATAAGAAATGTTTGAAGATACCTAAGGGGTAATCAGAAGCCGTAAATCAAAGAAGGACAGACAATACAATAGACAAAAGGGAGAAACAATTATCTACATAATACTTGACAGAAAACTAATGATTGAGCCACAGGAACCCTTCTAAAACACTTCTTTGTGGGTTAGTGTTGATCAATCTTGTTAGTTTTCTGTGTAGTGTTTTATAGACATTGTTGGTCCGTTTTCTTTTGTCCATTGATATACCAGAACTACCCCTTTGGCATCTTCAAACTTTTCGTGGGAAATATAATGAACAGAAGCTAATCTTTTACAGACCATCTGTCGTTTGTATGACTTGATATTGTAGAGAAAAAAAAGGGGGCGCAGCCGATCACCCCCCCGGGTGTCTGTACTATTCTTAGGAATTTATGGGGCAGAAACTAATCCTTCCCACAACACCTGGTGCTTGAACTGTTTTTGGGGGAGGGGGAGAGAATGCATGGATCAAAAGCTGAACCTTTCAGTCAATCTGATGTTTGTTGTCTTTCAGGGAATTAATGGGGCAGAGGTTAACATTTCTGTTCCACGTGGTGTTTGCACTATTTTGAGGAATATATGCAATGGGGTAAAATCTATTCCTCTCAAGACAACCTGGTGCCTGCTACTTTTTGGGAACATATTGCACCGCTGTTAATTTTCCATGTCTACCTGGCACTTGTACAGTTTTAGGGAATATATGGAGTCAAAGATAATATTTCCTTCCCTAATAATAATATCTGTTATTTGTACTGTATTAGGAATATCTGGGGCAGCATATCTTCCTGAGTTTCAAATTATCTCTTGTTGGAGGTCGTAATGGGGGTTTTTTCCGGAAAAAAGGCAATATTTGAAGACTTTTCAATTTAAACATCCCTTATACAAACTACAGGTAGATCATTTCAATTTCTAAAAACATCCTTTCATTCTTATTTTTATCATAAATACCCATTTTTAGCAAAAATGACATACAAAGTTCACATTAAAAGTATTTATTTACATAAATAAATATTTTCAAAATATCATTTATCTAACAATTTCTAATCAACTGTGTGTCAAATATACTAGAGAAAATCTTTCTTTTTTGTGTGTGTATTATTTGAACAAAAAAATGTGAAGAACAAACATTACCAAAATGACCTTAGCCATAAATCAGCAAAATCATGGATGTAATGCTGACAAAAATGATGTACAAGTATAATAAAAACATATTAGTGCACAATGTCATTTCTTGCCCTTAATTGTTCTGCTTGTGTAGGAAACTGCAATGAACCACAAAAGATATCTTTGCAAATATTATTCTAATTAAATTAGATGCTTGTTGTATCTTTTAAAAAAAAAAATTCAATCGCCATACACTAACATCAATCACATCGGTAAACTTTCTTCAATCTTTGACCTCCAATCATAAACAAAATACTAACATCTAATTTTAATTAGATTGAATAAACATAGTTTTTATGAAAGGCTGAATATACCAAGAAAAGATTATTTTATTTATATCACATTTAATTGAAAAATAACAATGTAAATATACCATAGAAGATTTTTCTCCACCATTTCTTAGGAATTATTGTTGTGTAAATTAACATGGTAAATGTCTAAATATATTCATTTGTATTGTATACCTCTCTATAAACTGATATACATGTACTTGACATTTTCACAGTATAGCATCATAATTAGTTGTATTACAAACATTAAATACAATATTTTCAATAAACATTTGGATCCTTTAAAAATCCTTTGAGAGATTCCCAAAATGTACTTTATTGTGTAAAATCCTTTGATAAATTTCCAAAATGTACTTTATTGTGTAAAATCTTTTGAGGATTTCCAAAATGTACTTTATTGTGTAAAATCTTTTGAGGATTTCTCAAGATGTACTTTATTGTGTAAAATCCATTGAGAAATTCCCAAAATGTACTTTATTGTGTAAAATCCTTTGAGAAATTCCCAAAATGTACTTTATTGTCCAAAATCCTTTGAGAAATTCCCAAAATGTATTTTATTGTGTAACTGTGACACACAGTTGATACAACAATATAATGTCCATTACAATCCTTGTCAGACATGAAAGACATATTAATAGGTTTACCACTCAAACACTTCTCTCTCTTCTACTTCTACCAAACACTGACAACTTTAAACAAGTTCAGGACACACTCTCTCTCTCTCTCTCTCACAGTACATAGCACACAATATCCCTATTGGCTTATCTATTTCAGCATTGAGAAAGCTCATATACCCTTTTTCTTAACAGAGTATCTTAAGTTTAGAAATTGGGCCAATAACTTAAGAAAGGAGTCATCTTGAATATTTACATACCTTTTATTTATAAGCGTATTCGCTTTGTACTTTTGTTTTTCATCAAACTTTTAAAAATAATCATATTCTCAAGTTTGGGGAATGTATATAACCTTTGATAAAATGCATATTGTGTTAAATTAATATGTTCTCAAAGACAGATATAAACAATAAAACATTAAATGGTGAAAACAGCATTTATAATATAATTAGTCCTGTAGATTTGAGAAATATCCATGAATGAATGATTCACAGTAGTCCCCCTCTTATAAACCACCCTTTCTACAAAGAAACAGTGGCCTTCGATGGGTTCTCTTGGGGGGGAACAATATAGTATTATTCTACTCTTTAAGTGCATTTGTAAACTGACCTTTGGTTGGCATGCCCATATAAGAGGGGAACAACTCTTATATAAAATTAGATTTTGTAATTTAACTTTCTAAATCAAGTAATATGTCTTTCAAATGACAAAAGATACTGCTTGATAAGTAGTATCCAAAACAGCATTTTTACCAGAAATTCAAAGTAATAAAAATTGCAATGATTTAAACCATAAATAAAAGAGAAAGGCATTGTGAACTATCAATGAAGTTGTAGGAAACGTTACAATATGTTTGTAGATTTCGAGTAGAGGCTTCCTTTAATCATAGAACAACAAATACAGCTATTTATATAAAATTTACCCTTATCCCTCAGATTGTGTAATACCTAAAATATTTACACAGGTTTTTGACGAAATGTATAGAAATAATTTTTGCATGACAACATTAGCAACACTGGTTTAGTAAGGATGTTATAGTCTTTTTATGAAATCCATTCGACATCTAATGAATCGTGTATCTGTAAAACAGGTAAAGAATCTCACAAAACAGCTTGAAGTCTCTCCATTTTTTCACTCAAACTCGAGTTTATAGGTAAACAAAGAGAGATCTAAAGATGATTCCTTTATACATCTTTCTGTCCCCATAGAATACTAGTATCAATTATCTTCGGAGTACCTTTTGTAGTTTGTGTATTCTGAAACATACATAACAAATTATGAGCAATGAATACGAGACAACTTTTTATTTTGGTGGACTAAATTTTCTTATTATTAAAACTAGTATAATTGTGAACCTATCATGTCAGACATTTTCATGATATAACATACCATATAACCGGTAATTTCTGCGGTGTGAAATTTCTGCGGTTTTGGACTAAAAAGAAGACATTTAATTTTTACGGATTTTTTTTTCTGCGGATTGAAAATCTTGGTGCCGAAAAAAAAAGTTTGTATTACAGGAAGCAACAACTGAAGCGATGTAGGACAGATTCATAATGTTACGATAAACAACTGATGCACAGGACAGGGGTCCATAGAATTAAAAACATTTAGTTCTGTGGAAAGTTTTCAAAAGTTACAGCTTCTGAATACATATTTGGTAGCTTCAATTTTTTTCTAAGTAACTATTTTTGTCACTGTTTCACGATCTATTTTTTTGACAGGAAATATGAAGTCAACAGTTGGATCGATATCGGTATAATGTTTGATAGTTCGGATATATATTTTTAAAGTCGAATTTTCATACTTTAGCATTTAAGAATTTGAATAATATTATTTATTTCTTTTAGCATAACGTAGACATAAAAACTCGGGTTTACCGGAATTATATTACCAGTACATTTCTATTTTTGGTTTTTAGATGAATCCTGTGATCACGCAGTTTGATAAAATTATTCAATCGCAGCTACTATAACAATTAAAAAAACGACTAATGTTAACTTATGTAATAACAATTTGAAATATTGCTTTAATAACCTTTATTATGATTGTAAGCATTTGATCATGTGATTGTTTCAATTATTATTGGTGTCAGCTTGGTATTATAATAATATTTCTAGATCTAGATTAATTGTAATTAACGGTTAACAATAATCATGCCACAGCTAAATAACCTTTCATTGTTGTGTAAACATGTGTATAGTACCAGTTTTTTTCTTTTATCTGGATATAGTAATCAGGCCTAATTAAATAGTTGCCACTTCCTGATGAATTGAAGTTAGACTTTGAAGGTAATTTGTACTGATTTATAATTACGGCACATTAAACATTTATTTTACATAATATTCTGCGATTTTAATTTCTGCAGTCTGGAGTTGACTGCAGAATACTGCAGAAATTACCGGTTATACAGTAATTCTATAGTCTACATTGTATCTATGTAACTCTCAGGGTTTCAGCTGGATTTTATTATACTAAGGTCAAATGACCTAACTCATATAAATTCCTCAGGCCCTTTTGTCCTGAAAGGCACTTATTCAATAGGTCAATTGTGTCCTAATTTGCCTAAAACTTATAGGTCATTTAATGATATATTAATGCATTAATATATTAATATATATTTAATGCAGCTGGAGCTTAATTTAATATTCATTTGTTTCAAACTTGCATACTTATTATGATATTTGGAATTGACAACCAGACAGGTTTTCAGAGGTCACCATATTTTTTCCAAAAAAAAGTTAAGCTTAAGTGAAAATAAATAGAAATTAAAATCAAATTCCCCAATGAGGAATGAGTCAAAGACTTAAGAGAAAGCTACCCTAAATAGGTTACAAAAAAACATTTTGTAGATTTTTTTTTTACATTTAAATTCACAGAGAAATAACAATTTTATTGGATCTTTTCAAGCATTTGTCTTAATCAGGAAAAAGCTTGTAATATTTGTCCATTTCAAAGGTTTCAATATTTCCCAAAAACCTAAATCAAGTCCTCTATCGTATTTTGCACAAAAGACAAGTTTAAATTTAGCGCCAAATTGATATCCGATAATTTTTACGTGTCTGGTCCGGAGTGATTCTTGTTCTTATATTTCAAATATTGATATTTCCATTCATTAAAGCGTTTCTGAGATTGCGACTTTAATTTTGTCAATGTCCTTGAACTTCATCAAAACATGGAAAAACGATAAATGATACAATAAAAGAGTTTTGATCTGGCGTTTCACTTTAGTTTTAATCAAAATAAATTATGGACAAATTGGAGAATTTCCAATGCATACGTAGCATGTGTTGGTCTTTTTGGCCACTTATTTTGAAACAAACGGTCATTTTGACAGCAATGTCAAATTATTTCCTGTCATATATGCAAATTATCGGCCAATGACCGATGACAGACGCCAAACGGAAACCCTGAACTCTGTATGAAAAATTTGATGCATTGTCAGTAATAATGATAGACAGGGGTTAAAAAATCCCCTAGCCCGACGCCCGGGGCTAGTAATTTCCACATTTGGGCTAGCTGAAAAAATCTGCTGTATGCCCGACGGGCTAGTAAAAATATATATCGGATATTGACCAACTTGTCAATATTCACGTATCTACTTATATTCATATATGTTATATGTTGATTAATCAGCAGCAATGTTTTATTTATTCAACCGCTAACTTTTTGTCGAAATTGAGAGCAAAGAAGGTAGAAAAACTGTGAATTCTCGTCATAAAACAGCTTCAACAAATGATGGCTTACCAGAAATTTCAAAAACGAAATACCGGAATCGGATTCCAGAACCGGGAACGACTATTTCCGGTTTTGCCGATAGCAAAAAAAGACATGTGACCATAAACACACATATTTTTTTTGGCCTTACAGTGACCTGAACTGTGGAAAATAAGTGAAAATAAAACGCAATACCAGATCTGAACAGAAAGATAGTTAAACTAATATACATTGTACATGTTGTACAAGGGTTCAAGTCTGCAAGTCGGATTCATGAAATCACGGTATTGACCAGGACTAGTGGTTCATAGATTGGGGCTAGTAATATTTAGGAGTATGCTAGCCCTGGGCTAGTGAGGTGGTCCAAGATTTTTTAACCTCTGGTAGAACATTGTTTTCATTAATTTCCAAGACCCGTTCAGTCATAATTGAAGAATTGATGCATTGCATTGAGGTTGCACCTCATAGATCGCGAGAATTATTGTACAATTTGTCACAATGATACTTAAGTCAATTACAACTTCATTTCCGTTGATGGCTCTTCAGACAAAAACTTGCATATGATGTTAAAGTTTGGACGACCAGGGTTTTTACATAAATAACGAAGTTTCACGCCAAATAAAATTGAATTTAATTGTTGATTCTGAAGATGACTATCTTCTAGATCAGTGGAAGCTTCATGTGCATAAGTTGCCACACCCCAGGGATCAACCATACAAAATTTTATTCAATTTGGCTGAACGATTTTACTGGAGAAGATTAACATATGATAAAGTTAAAAACAATGCTTAATACTTACATACATTTATAAGAGTGTAGTTAAATTGGATACCTATGTTTCTATTAATACCCTCATACAATGAGGAGTACTCTTAATTAGAGGCTGTCACAGTTGTGATCGTACAGTAGTTAGATTTACAACTACCTGTGCAATCAGTGCCTATCACCACTAACGTTGTGAGTTCAAATCCCACTCATGGCGATGTGTAATTGATACAACATTATGTGATAAAGTTTTGTCAGTTTTTCCTCCACCAATAAAACTGACCACCACGATATAACTGAAATATTGTGGCATTAAACACCATAACTCTAACCCTTAATTAAATATACACCATTTATAGACTGTTAACTTGGGGTACATATATATCCCAGAATGCACCAGTTACCATCATGACTTACAAGTTCTACTTCATCTTTTCTTAAGGTTTGTCTACTCCGTTGTACATCTCGCCAGGTTTTTGCTGCCCTTTGATCTCTAGCATTTAGCTGACTTGATAGTGAACGTCCTGATAGTCTATAAATAGATGTATTCAGATTATGTCTACAGTAATAAATCAAACACTTAACGATAATTAATTATCCATTACTATGGTAATGCACTATAAGATTAAGATATTCAATATTTGTAAGAACATGTTTGATTCAAAATGAAATTTTTAATGTCTGTGATATGATTTCTAGGGGTTAGGGTTATGGTGTTTAACGGCACTTTCAACATTGTTTCAGTTACTTTATGATTTCTAATTAAAAAATTCCCAATTTCATATAAATAATAAAAATCTTTTAAAAAGCGAAGCTTGATACGACCACAGCATGTCGTCAAGGGAAAGTTAAACAAAAGTATATATAAAGCATGTGTGGACATCGTATTTTGCTTAACAGTAAATTGCTGGACACAATAATATGTTGGACACAGTAATATGTTGGACACAATAATATGTTGGACACAGTAATATGCTGGAAACTGTAATGGCTGGACCCATTGTATTTTGGACATTTGTCTTGTTTTACTATTCCAAGCATTAAATATCCCTTCCAAATATGCAAAATTTCAGAATTTTGGCCCCTGTTAGACATAAAATAACAAATATTTTACGGTCCATCAATAACCCATTTTATGAAGAAAACTGCATTAAAATTGAATAACAAATATTTTATGGTCCATCAATAACCCATTTTACGAAGAAAACTGCATTAAAATTAGGTGAAAAATAAGAAAGTTCAAATTTTGTAATCCTGCATTTGTTATCCTTTTTCGGTTAAGTTTATCTATGAAACCGTATGTGATAGAGGAAATCCATCCAGATACTACTGGACAATAAATTCAAAGTAAAAAACCCATCAAGATAACAATAATGCTCCTGATTGGCCCATTGCAATGTTGAGAAAACACATTAGCACGATTACCGGTAGATAACATTTTATAGGGGTTTTCATTGGTTCATGCAGGTCAGGATAAGTTGACACATGTTTGTTTAGATGATATTTTAAGTCTGTTTTTGGAAACATCACATACAAATGTTTCCACTAAGAGAAATATATATTAACAAACCAAATTCATGCTCTAAACACCAAAATTTATTATAAAGTAAGCAGGTAAAATGTTGACAATGTTATAACTCTTTGATTTCTTAAACATGCTCATGATCAATTGGTCTGATATTTTAAATAATGTTATATATTTCAGTATGAACGAGTTTGGTTGTCCTAATTTTTTTTGTAAGTCTTAGTCAAGTAACAATAGATGGGATCGTCATTATTATATTGAGTAGACAGAACAACACTATGCATTGTACTTTGATTGATAAGACAAACACATCTAAAGTAATGACTAAATTTCATCAACAACAAAAAGTTTTGAACAATAATATGATTTAATATATTTAACTTACGTAAAGACAGTAATATTAACAATAATTCCTAGAAGTACAACGTGTATCCATGACCACGAGTTTTTGTCATTTTTCGATCGATCATAATCTTTACAGTATTCGTTTGGATAATGTCGTCTGTTGTATATTTCTTCATCATATTTAGGGTATGTATAAAAAGGATCCCTGTAAAATACAATAATTAAATATAACTTACACATATTGAAAGGATCACTGTAAATTACAATAAAGTAAAATATATGACATACATCTGATTAGATTGAGCATTGCAAATGATACAAAACTAATGTTACACAAATCTTATAATAGGTAAAACAAAAGATGACTGGCAGAAAGGCTACAAAGCTCATCCATTCCATACATTACTCAAAATACATCTATTATGACAAAACAGCAGCCTAACCCTAACACTCGTTTTAAACAAAAACAAAAAGATTGTTTGTTTTAAACAGAAACATGGTTTATTTGCTGCATTACATATTTGACTAAGTAAATAAAGCAGTGAAAGTCAACAATCTCATCAACAACAACCCATCAAAAACTATAAAAACAACATAAAGAGAATGACATCGCCTAATGAAAATCTGGAGCCTACCAAACAAATGGCACAAAACTGTTGATGCTAAAACAGCCAGCCAATGGGAAATCAATGACTCTTAATAACATAATTTTGCCTCTTTCTATGATTTTTGTATTGGATTTTGGAACTGTTCAGACTGTGTGGTAGTTTTTGTTTTTCTAAATTTTGGAACTGTTCAGACTGTGTGGTAGTTTTCGTTTTTCTAGATTTTGGAACGGTTCAGACTGCGTGGTAGTTTTTGTTTTTCTAGATTTTGGAACGGTTCAGACTGCGTGGTAGTTTTTGTTTTTCTAGATTTTGGAACGGTTCAGACTGCGTGGTAGTTTTTGTTTTTCTAGATTTTGGAACTGTTCAGACTGCGTGGTAGTTTTTGTTTTTCTAGATTTTGGAACGGTTCAGACTGCGTGGTAGTTTTTGTTTTTCTAGATTTTGGAACAGTTCAGACTGCGTGGTAGTTTTTGTTTTTCTAGATTTTGGAACTGTTCAGACTGCGTGGTAGTTTTTGTTTTTCTAGATTTTGGAACGGTTCAGACTGCGTGGTAGTTTTTGTTTTTCTAGATTTTGGAACTTTTCAGACTGCATGGTAGTTTTTGTTTTTCTAGATTTTGGAACGGTTCAGACTGCGTGGTAGTTTTTGTTTTTCTAGATTTTGGAACTGTTCAGACTGTGTGGTAGTTTTTGTTTTTCTAGATTTTGGAACTGTTCAGACTGTGTGGTAGTTTTTGTTTTTCTAGATTTTGGAACTGTTCAGACTGTGTGGTAGTTTTTGTTTTTCTAGATTTTGGAACGGTTCAGACTGTGTGGTAGTTTTTGTTTTTCTAGATTTTGGAACGGTTCAGACTGTGTGGTAGTTTTTGTTTTTCTAGATTTTGGAACGGTTCAGACTGTGTGGTAGTTTTTGTTTTTCTAGATTTTGGAACTGTTCAGACTGTGTGGTAGTTTTTGTTTTTCTAGATTTTGGAACTGTTCAGACTGTGTGGTAGTTTTTGTTTTTCTAGATTTTGGAACTGTTCAGACTGTGTGGTAGTTTTTGTTTTTCTAGATTTTGGAACTGTTCAGACTGTGTGGTAGTTTTTGTTTTTCTAGATTTTGGAACTGTTCAGACTGTGTGGTAGTTTTTGTTTTTCTAGATTTTGGAACTGTTCAGACTGTGTGGTAGTTTTTGTTTTTCTAGATTTTGGAACTGTTCAGACTGTGTGGTAGTTTTTGTTTTTCTAGATTTTGGAACTGTTCTGACTGTGTGGTAGTTTTTGTTTTTCTAGATTTTGGAAGTGTTCAGACTGTGTGGTAGTTTTTGTTTTTCATTTCAACATTACTGTCATTTATTTAATCATACCCTTTAAATCCACCTTCTTGTTTGTACATGGCATCATAACCACTACGTCGTATACTTTGTGCATGATACTGTGATTGTACAGCTAGTTCCCTGTCATATTCTCTTCTGGTTGCTACATTACCAATGACAGAATAAGCATCCTTCAGTCGTATAAATTTATCATGTGTTTTAGGATCTTCTCTGTTTACATCTGGATGGAGCTGAAAATAAAAAAAAACAATCACATACAACATGTATTAAGTAGTAAAGGGTCATATTTCTGTGTTTTTTCAAGAATTGTTTACTTTTGCATAGTATTAACATCATAATTGTTTACCATATTTTTTTTTTTTATTACTCTGATCCATAGTTTACAACTATCTTTCACTTTCTATGTACTTGACAGACCTCCCCAACACTAGTAACTTTGATAGTCATTTTAGAGTTGATCGATAAATATCAATCATTATTATATAGATAGTTGTGAATTACAGAATTTCAGAGTTAAACAAAAAAGATAATTTTTATAGTGAAATTATCATTTTTATTTTCACTCTCGTTATATTTTGCGCTATTTCGTTGTTGGAGCTACTTTTGTCTATATGTTTTACAGTTACAGACTTCGCGAAATTGTCACTCCTGTTAGATATGACCAGCAAAATTTGGGCAAAGTTTGATAAGGACTGACACAAGATTGGTATTTTGCAATAGAAAATTAATGAGGACTGACATTATTTTAACTAGGACCATCAAGCCCATATGCAATTTCGCGAACTCTGCAGTTACGACCCTTTGATCGTTTCTTTCAACCGCCATGATATAACTGAAATATTGTTGAAAGTGGCCTTAAACACCATAAATCAACAAATCGCATGGCTTCATTGTTATTTGAAGTGATACAAATAATAGTATATCCCTACGCTACACACATAATATAGTGTAATTAAACTCATCTTATATTAAATTTGAATTAAAACATTTTTTTATTTATCCTAGAGTACCCATTATTCATACACATAATGTTCATGTAAAAAATCATTTCAGAATTGTTTTTTATCAAACCAAATTCACTTTTCTATTGAACAAATATTTGCCTTTTAATCCATAAATAATATGGGATTCTAATATATCTTCTGTCATCTATGTATATGTTTGTTTACATGTGACCCCATTTTTAGAACAGGTGACGTCATACCCTATTTTTGTACACTTACCAAAATTAGGCTAAGACTATTGAAATAATAGTTTTTAAACAATGTATATGTTGAGATCGTTTCCAATAAATTAGGTAATCATTTAAAACATATTTCTTTATGTTAATTTGTTTTTTGTCATCATGGAGATGTATCTCATATCAGTACAAATATTGACATAATATGTTGCAAATTTAATGGTTTTTGTTGTTTTTGTTATTAATTTGTTCCGGTTTAATTTTAATTTCTTTGTTTTTAAACTTTGCTATTTTGTGTGTTTTAATTTTTTCCTTGTTTTTAAATTGTTTTTTTTTTAAACAATCTGGAAGTCAGGGTTCTCAAAAAGAATTGAAGTAGGAGTCTCAATTTATAAAGTAGGAGAGTTGAGTGCCGGAGGCACGAACCGAGCGCCGCAGGCACAAGAGGGGGAGAGCCAGAGAAGAGGGGTAACCCCCATCTCTGGTACAGGGGTCTTCCCCCGGAAATTTAGAAATTCTAGATTGTAGGAGATGCATTCTGAGCATATTTTGCCATTGAATTCTCCTAAAATGTATGGTACTCTGAAAAGCATTTTTTTGTAAAATATACTACAATGTTGTATCAGTGGCAGATGGTGAAAAACAAGGTTATACAAAGCAATTTTCCAGGCGACTTTCATGACAAAATCAGCCTCAGAATATCTCTTCTGCAAGAAAAATTGAAAAATGTTGTAATATATAACCATAAATAACTAGAGGTCTCATATTTTAATCTGATTATTACTCTCACGTTGAATAATGAATGAAATCTCAAGGAATGTTGGCTTAAATCCAGTCCCAGTGAAACTTAACTTTTTTTAACAGGACAGAAGGTCCCGTGTAGATAAAAATTTCACTGGACCTTCATTGCTTCCACGGGACCTCCTTTCTTTAAACATTTTTTTTTAAATTCACAGGACACAACGTCCAGTAATCTTTTCGTAATCATCAATGACCTGAAAAAAAAATTTTTGACTTGCAACAAAATTCGTGCTTTACTACAAAAAATAGGATCACGAGTGATGCTACCAAGCATAAATAGTAACGTTCTCGCTTTGAAAATTATCCGAAAACTTTAAATTACCGAAAAACCGTTAAATCTTCGTCGATTTCCATGCTTGTTTTTACGTTCCGTAAAGGGATATCCCAGCTTTTGGAATGTGACGACTGTCCATCCTTCATGAGCAAATACTCCACTCAGAACGCTTCCGCGCATCTATATAGTAGAACCAAGTGAAGTCTGAAATGTTGTGTAGTCGAAGCCCAGAGTTCCCACCGTGACGTCACCGGGAGTTAGATATATTTAGAAAATGGTGCATTTGTTAGTGTTCGGTTGATTGCAATAGTAAAAGTAATCGATAAGAAGATATAGATCAACAAAACGCAATAACGACAATTCACATAAACATAAAAATTGTTGGAAAACCCATGCTCGATAAATTCTTAACCAGCGAAAATGTGAAAGTAAATGGCGAAATCGCCGGTCGCCGTCACATTTTGAGAACCCTGGAAGTACAAGTTAATCATTTTCTTAAATATTAATGATATCATGATTTCAGTACTAATAACTCTTGCAGTGGGGGCATAAAAATCCATCACCTTTCCCGATCACACACGTTTTTCAAATGAACCCAGGGTTTGCATTTGTCACATTGTAGCCATTTCGTGAATATTAAACATGGGCTCTCTCCGACTTCTTTTTGGGGTGAATAGTTTGCATACACAACACTTTTCATCATCTTTTATTTGATTTTCGTCCTCAGAATCAGTGTTATTGGTATTTGTAAGTTGTTGTCCTTATGTTTCAGATTTTTTATTTATTGTTAATATCTTTTATTCTAACAGTCATTGAATTTATAGTGCTTTAGAGGATTTTTTTCTTGTGCTGTCAATAACGTCAGTTACTGATTTTCCCCGATTTTGATGCCATTTTCGTAAATCTGTCGTGTACGGTATAAGGGACAAGCAATTTTTAAACGCAATTTATCATTTGTTTGGCCTATTTACACAATAAGCGCACTTGTGATTCAGATGTTGATGCCAACAAAAATGGTGTATCAGGAGGGATATTTGAAGTGCGATGTGTTTGATGGAAAAACGATGGATATAAACTATTGATTTATTTGGGATTAAGGAAAACAGTAGGTTTTAAGATGCTTGATAAATATATTGTCATAATACATGCTTGATACACATTTCCTTGTTTTGAAATACACAGTTACTTTCTTTTTTTCAAGGCTCTTTGAATTTCGGCGAAAGTGACCTAAAAATGCATTTTTGTAGCATGAAATTTTTTTACGAATTTACAGTATGAACGAATTTAGGGTAACCGACAATATATATAATAAATACTATAACTAATATAATGAAACTATGCAACTAGTCATAGTATCAATAATTTATGAAAATATGAAACATAATTTTTGCCATTTTTGTTTTTCTCCAATCCTGTGTCACATCTAAAAAAATTATTATGGTTTTGTTTTCTTATCATACAAAAGTAGAAAGACTTATGTAAACATTAACTATAGTCTATACCTTTTTACACATTTGTTTATAAGCTGATTTTACATCTTTTTGTGATGCATTACTCTTCAAGCCTAGAACTTCATAATGGGTCCGTGACATATATCTACAACATGAATATTCATTAAGAATAGCTAGTTTGTGTTCAGAATCATTTTTTAATCAAAACCAAATCTTTAAACTGATCTTTCTCACACTTTCCCTGAAGAAGAGTTGAAAAACTTGTATCTCTTGCCTGGAAATGAAGCTTTATTAACAAGTAGTTAATTTCCCCTAGCCCCTTCCCATGGAGGATCAACTTCGTTTGTACTAGTGGAGCACCAATCATTAGAAACATTGACTTGTGAAGGCTTTGGACCTCATGATCGATTAAAAAATCTTGATCGTATGGTAGTTGGATTTACTAATACCTAGGCTATGCAATCAGTGTCTATCACCACTAAAGCTGTGAGATCGAATCCAACGCAAGTCAGCTGGTTTCCTCCACCAATAAAACTGACCGCTACGATATAACTGAAATATTGTTGAAAGTGACATTAAACACTCTAACCCTAACTCATATAAATAATAACTTTGTTTGATGAGATCATATTTTTACGTTTGTGGTATCGATCATCAATGAATGTTGAATTAATGGTCATTAATTCAGAAAATCTGACTGCTTTCCTTGTTAGTACCAAGCAAAAATCTGAACCTTTTATTTCTAAGGGTCAAGTTTGGTTTCATTTGGTGAGTAGTTTTGCAGGAAATGATTAAGATGTGAAAAAGTTAACGGACAAGAACAACACATGGCTAGTAAAAGCTCACTTGGTCTGTAGTCCCTCCAATCCTCTTTACAGCATAATTGAAGAGTGAGTGATTGTTGTTTAGTGTCAAACAGGCAATTTTTTTTAACTATATCATGGCGAAATCAAGTTTTGATGGGACAATGATGATGTCCATTTTGCACTAGCTATAGAGTAGACAAACATGCCTAGTTTGATTTTTATAGTGCTAGCTAACTGAAACAACAGTCTGCAGGGAAATATGTCACTCCATTTTGAAAACATAATCCTGATTTTGAGTCCAGCAGTCTTTTCTCTTATTCCTCAATGCTGTATGCTCAGCAGAAAAGCAGTAAATACCAATTTCATACCTTTTGGTTTTAACCGACGAACTTGCACCCAAGATCTACTGCACTCGAGGAGAGTACCAGTGCTTGCCATTACATCATCGACGTGGATGTATAACTGAAGAACACAGTATATTAAACTTACCTCACTGGCTGTAACGTAATGGATCTTAGTCTACAGTATTTCTGAAGAACACATCTATTCATATTTTCATTTTACATGTATCCTGAAATTATATAACATATATATGTGTTTATAAATTGTTCATGTAGGTTAAATATATGTACAAAACTATTGTTAAGGATATAATTTTTCTCCAATTCAAAGAACATTTCTGTTGAGTTTGATTGATTTTTAACATCCAGTACTGTAGATAGTATTACAGGACAAGAACAAGATCAACAATATACAAAACCATAAGAAAAGAGGGACAGATGGGACAACAACTTTTGACTGCAACTGTAATAGTAGGGCGAGTTGGGTCAGGACGAAAAATTTAGTCTTTTGTGGTGGATACGATGGACATCCTGATTTTCTATATTTACAACAGAGGTTAAGTTATCGCACAGAGTCTACAGACGGACAACGATAACACCATAAAAATCTCAGGTATTCTCTTAAAAATGCCAACTTTGAAAAGGACCATTCTATGATTACTCAAATTAATACAGTTTGTAGTTGCTGAGTTTATACTCATAACTTTGTAACAGGCTTTATAACAATTCCTTCATAAAATGTACATCATCAATTCAGCTATTTAATTTCAATTTTTCATAAATTATCATTAGAACTGTGTATGAAAAAAAAAGAAATTCTATTAAAATTTACATGTAAATTTTTTTGTATTTCAATCAAGATATTGGTCTATCTGGACAACTGAACATGTTAACATTGTCTTTGGAAATGAAAAGGCCAATTGCTCTAGTAATTGTTTTAGATTGCTTAGAATTTCATGGTGTTTGTTTTTTCATGTAAAGGTCTAATTTAGTTTAAAGAGGCATTAGCTACGATTTTGACCAAAAAAATTACATGTTTTGGAAATTGGTAAATAGCTTTAAAATGATGAAATAAAGGTAAATATTTCACATTAAACAGCTTATCATACCACTTTTCGCCTTTTGAGAACGAAAATTACCATCGATTTATTATTTCCTTGCAAGCAAATAATTTGACCTTGCTTTCTCTGTATGCAACTGACCTTACTAGCGACAGGTAAAAACGAATAATTTGTATTTTGTCGCTTATTAAATGCAAACTTGCATGGTTCTTTGTCCATAGTTAACGCCGACTAAAAGCAGATTCACAGAAAATAAGAAATAAGTGCATTGTTGTACTGATTTAATGACGATTCGGCAAACTCCGTAAACAATGCCGATAATTAATAAGATGGCGTCCATTTCTTGATCGATCTCAAAACACGAGCCGTTGCACCTTTTTCCCCCGATGCGGGTACAATTCATAACATTTATAAGTTACAGAAACACGTTTTATTAAGGCATCAATCATATCCGATAGTTTTATGGGTAACAAAAATTTACGATTTTGGCAGATAATGCCCATTTAAGCTGACTTGTAAATTTTACAGAAGCATTATTTTCCGTACTGGTATCGACTTATCATGCATACCCTTTGAACTTTAACCTTTGCATTAAGATTGTAGTAAGAGGAGCTACATTGTTTCTTTTTAAGGTCATAGAGGATGTACTGACAATCATGGATCTGCAGTACTTCATTATTTGTTGACAAATACTACATATTGTCATTGTCTTGTCCACTTTGGAATTGCCTTCCACATCAACAAAATCAAAATATTTCCATACTTTGCATTTATATATTGTCACATTTTAAAGCTACCACGTACAAACAATGACAGCAGAACTGTGACTTTCAATAAGCCATATGGTTTTTGGTCAATTGTTGCACCCCCAATTAAAACCTAATCAGGATAAAATCCCAGAGAGTTATAATAATAAACCAACATTATCCGTTGTGGGCATATGTCATGAAGCCTCACCACTCGCAGGAGCTTGACGTTTCATCAATAAAATAGAAATTAAAAAAAAAATTGTCCCGTTCCATATCTAAAAATAGTATTTTTACATACCTGTTAACCCTCCCCCTTTGCGCGGGAGTCTCCTGCGTAAGAGCCTTATCTCCCGCATGGACTGGGTCTCCAGCAAGGGAGACATAAATCTCCCGCACACACCTTTTCCTCCGGCACGATCTCCCCCCCAACAAAAAATTTGCTTACTTTCTTCAGTCACCATATTTGTTTACAATCGATCGGCTATTTCCGTCAATCGTCGAGATGTTTCGTATCAATTTTTATCGAGTTTCTCTAGACTTTTCGTTCAGGAATATCATCAATATGAAACTGATTGTTGTTTACGTAATCAAACGGATAACAACACCAATATTAGAAATGTACATTCTCTGTGAGTACTATTAAGATTTAGCTTTAAATAAGATTTGCTTCTGGCATTTTATAACAATGTCTCAATCAACAAAGAGAAGGTGGAATTCGGGACCTACATGTAGTACTCCTTCTTCGACATCAAAGAAAAAGAAATACAATTGTAAATTTCAGGACGAGTGGAAAAAATCACACCACTGGTTAGTCAAATTCGTTGGGAAATGATCTGGCATTTTGCACTCAGTGTATGATATTAAGAGACACTCAGAGACCAGTTTACACAAGAAAGCAGTCGCTGATACTAAGATTTCTACTAACAAGTGACAGTGTTCTGAGAGCAGCAAAGAAAGCTGTTATAACATACCAGAGTAACAAAAGTTCATGTAACTAGACTGTCAAGCTATTAATAGAAGGGTCAACAATAAATTTGTATACAATGAATGTGTCTTTATATACCATCTTGCATCATTGCTTTATTATCATTCAACTACAAGGTACAATTTTGTGCGTTTAAAGGCGACGCGCAAAATCTTCCCCTTAGAAGAGTTGGTAGGGGGGGAGATCTCCCCCTAGCAGTTCCAAGAGGTTAACAGGTATCATTTTTATATATGGAACGGGGCAATTTTTTTTTAATATATATGGAACATTGGAACGGAACAATTTTTTTTAAATTTCTATTTTATTGATAAAACCTCAAGTTCCTGTGCACCACTTCTCTCCATTAACACACATAATATACGAGGGTTGGTATTTTACTGATATGTGGAGAACACTTGCATGACTGCCTCACTTCACTAAGAGTGGAGGTTTGGGGCCCATTAGACCGAATAATCTGTCTCTTGTGTGTTTATATTTGTCATTATATATTTCCTTTTTATTATTTGGACATGTGGTTTTTTTCTGCCACACACAAGAGACAGATTATTCCGTCTAGGGGCCCATAAAACTAGTTTAACCCCTTCTCTTGTTATTGACAATAAAGTGCCTGTAGTTGTACCAATCCAAGGAAGTGAGCAGTCACCGGTACTTGACACCATATCATCTCAGAATTTTATAGATATAATGTCAAGTGACTGAAGCGGTCATGTATCTGTGTCTTATGCCAGAGGTATCGTGCCTCTTTCAATGTAAGCTTCATTATTATGCAGGGGCGGATCCAGAGACTCTGTTGACGGGGGGGGGGGGGGGGCTCAGTTATGGAGCAATATTTTCAATAATTGATGGAACCAATTGTAGTCCCAAAGCGGTTCTGGCGTGTAGGTCGGTAATCCTTGTTTTCATTTCATTTAGCGTACAGTAGAGAAAAGGTACAGTTATTGACTTCCTAAAGTAGTCTTCCAGACTCTGCTTCAACATTATCTCTCATTATTTGTCTCCCACATATTCTAGGTTTTTTAACCTCTATGTCTAGCGGTTCACATATTTTAGCACTCCTCTCAAAACACTGGTGGTTGAATTGTTCAACATTTGCTCTGCAGTCTAGTGAGCTCTGAATTAAATTTACGCTTTTTAAGAGTCTGCCTATGTCAAGTGATCTCTCTTGTAGTGATCTTGTAGAGGACCTTTATAAGTTGGAATAACTTGTGTCCGATCCAAATGTTATATAGTTAACAATCAAATAAGTTTAATCTAAATCTAGTGATCTGCTGAGCCCTTTCTTAAAAGCCAGGCACATTTGAACAATAACAATGGTTACAACAAAATAAAAGTTGCAAATGTATGTGTGTTTTGGCAGTTTTGTAAAGTGGTCAAGCAGGGGCGGATCCAGGGGGGGCGCACCCGGCACCCGCCCCTCTAAAATTGGAAAAAATATGATTTTTTTGCGTAAACTCATGATTTTTCACACAAAATACCCCAAAATTGTTAGCGCCTCCCTCCGCTCGGCGATATTTTTTTTATATACACCCCCCTTAACTCGAAGTCCTATATCCACCCCTGTCAAAGGTTTGAATAATAGCAGGGAAAAAATCTAATTTAAGTCTATTTAATTTCTAATTAATTTTAATTATTTTATATCTATTTATATTTTCATTTAGAGTTTAAAATATGCTGTATTATATATTTTCAAAACGGAAACTCGTGTATTTTTTTTTTTTTTTTTTTGTAATACAGCAACATTTGCCTTTAATTTTTTTGTAAAAATAAATGACATTTAAAAAAAGAATTTCCTTGAAAGAGCCTCAATTTACAGGTGTTTGGTGGTTATACCTATATGAAATTGTGACACTAGACATGTTTATATAACGGTTTAAGACAATACCTGATTAATTGGTATTTTGACAATACATTCATAAAAACTTCAAATAAACTTGAAAATTTGATTTAGCATAATTACCTCTTTGAAGATTAATTCAATTTCAATACAAAGAAATTAATTTCTATTTTTTTTTACTTTCATCACACAGATCGAAACTATTCGATTAAAAGCCATATCGTGACGTAAACTAGCCTTGAAAAGCGTATGTTAATATATGTGCTTGACTTATTCGACGGGAGGGGGGGGGGCTGAAGCCCCCAAAGTCCCCCTTGAATCCGCCACTGATTATGATATATTAAAAGTTGCAACGATTTTTCTTAATTTTCATGTTTTCCCAACTTTTGGAGCTGATGACAGTGGTTTTTTTTTCGTGTTATTAATATGTAGATATGATTTGTCAATTTACACAAACTCATTTTGTTTCACCTTACATCTTCATATATTCTAGAGGTCTAATGTTTACATTTTTGAAGTTCGATTACGAAACATCCTGTCGGTCAAGGTTGAAAGTAACTTATAAGGTTGTCGTCGCGACGTAAACGTGATCTAGACTGACGAGTTATGTCCCCTGGCTCATCAGTATAAACGTCTTAATACCAAAATTTCGCAATAGCTGAGAAAGTTACAGACTCTCGGGTAAAAATTTTCTTATCATTTGAATTTCGCAAGTTGATGTTATGGAATATTTTGTACCAAAATGTTATTCTAACTCTAGATTTTCCTCCAAATGGCACTATTTTATGGAATTAATATCAAAATATATGTGTATATCTTATCGATTTCGAAATAGTTCTCTAGATATATTTCCTTGTTGTTATTATGTACATTGTATGTTTGTATTCCATATTGTCAATCATTGTAATTGCTATGCCCCTTGTGGGTCCTTAATTGGTCAATAAAGTCTTCTTCTTCTTCTTCTTCTTCTTCTTCTTCACAATACTTTTAAAATTGTGAAAGTTTAATCGGAAGTTCACATTTTTTAAAAAATGACCAGAAGATGGAATGGGGTATTAAATAACATATTTCAATGGAATTTTACCATTAGTAGTTGCTAAAATTGAAATATAAAAAAATCGCGATAAAACTTGCGTGTCTCAATAGGTGTCTATTCAAAACAACGTTCAACGGACTTTTCTAATAGCTCGCTCGTTCATTCGGTTTCAAAACTTCAAAAATTGTGTGTACCTTCCAAATAAGAAAAAAAATCTTAATTTGGGCTCGCTTTACATGTAGCACATTTTCTTTAATAACAAGTAACTCATTTTCTTTATTGACTATCATTTTTGGTCCCTTTCGAAAGAGATTTTTGAACACCGTAAGAGATACCAGGGGCGGATCCAGGATTTCAATTTAGGGGGGGCGCACTTAAAAAAAATTCGCGAAAATTTTTGGGGTATTTCGTGTGAAAAATCACGATTTTACGCCAAAAAATTCATATTATTTCCAATGGCGGAGGGAGGCGCGAAAATTGTTGGGGTATTTCGTGTGAAAAATCACGGTTTTACGCCAAAAAATCATATTTTTTCCAATTTTAGTGGGAGGCGCGCGCCGGGTGCCCCCCCCCCCCCCCCCCCTGGATCCGCCCCTGGATCACGATATTTTAACCCTTCAAAGAACTATTGGTTTAGTTTTAACGCATTCCTCATTTCACTAATTGGTCTGTACTTTCGGGTGGTTCTAGTTAATACTGCCCGTCCGGATGGAGCTTTTCTTTTCGTCGTTTGATTCATTCATTGAAAACATATGATTCGACCGTTCTTGTTTATAGACAAACAAAAGCGGAAATTGTCGGCGAATCCATATATGAATCAACGAACACACCCAACGTGTATTTACAATGTGTAGGAATATTTTACTACAGGTCACGAGTTAACCATTCATGAAAAAGTTGTTTGTTGAACTGCTTAATTAACGTTGTATAACATATGCTTTGCGAATTTTAGGGGGGGGGGGCGCACGCCCCCCCTCTAAATCCGCCTCTGGGTACAGGAAATCCGTTTACATATTACTACTACAAAGTGTCAATACAATCGAATCAAAAAAAGAGTTCATGGGCTACTATGCTGGCCTGATATGTATAGTCAATTATGTGCATTCTTATGTACAACAAGTGTACAATGTACACCATTTTGACCAAATTATATATTTAGTCATCAAATCAAATAAGTTTTATTTAAAATCGAAATATCTACAACACATAGCATAAGCTCTAGTGAGCTTTTGAATCGACTATTACATAAAAAGCACATACAAGTATAAAATAACTTTACAAGCACATATTACATGACATCACAAAGCAAAAAAAACAAAACAAAAACATGCATGCATAGACATTAGTATAAAACATAAGCTCATGTATACATAGTCATACATAAAAGCAAACTCATGCATACATGAAACACAGTCATACACTGGTTCGATGAAACAATAGTTTGTTTTCATTCTATTTGAACATTTTTACATATAACATTCCCGTGAAACTGGTCTAAATTATATATATCCTTTCCTTATATAGTCTTTTTTTTATAAATAAATTAACAAATATACATTTTTACAAATTACAGAATGACTTCATTCTGTATTGCAGATATTAAAATAATTTACATACATTTGATACATTATGAATGTATTATAAATATTTCCAATAGTTATTTCTGGTTTTATTTTCACTGATTAAAGTCAGAAACAGGCTGAGTTTTTCCTTCTGTAAATATTTAAATATAAGAGTTAGGAGTGTTGTGCTTAACGCCACTTTCAACAATATTTCAGTTATATCATGGCGGTCAGCCACTTTCAACAATATTTCAGTTATATCATGGCGGTCAGCCATTTTCAACAATATCTCAGTTATATCATGGCGGTCAGTCACTTTCAACAATATCTCAGTTATATCATGGCGGTCAGTCACTTTCAACAATATTTCAGTTATATCATGGCGGTCAGCCACTTTCTACAATATTTCAGTTATATCATGGCGGTCAGCCACTTTCTACAATATTACAGTTATATCATGGCGGTCAGCCACTTTCAACAATATTTCAGTTATATCATGGCAGTCAGCCACTTTCAACAATATCTCAGTTATATCATGGCGGTCAGCCACTTTCAACAATATTTCAGTTATATCATGGCGGTCAGCCACTTTCAACAATATTTCAGTTATATCATGGCGGTCAGCCACTTTCTACAATATTACAGTTATATCATGGCGGTCAGCCACTTTCAACAATATTTCAGTTATATCATGGCGGTCAGCCACTTTCAACAATATCTCAGTTATATCATGGCGGTCAGCCACTTTCAACAATATCTCAGTTATATCATGGCGGTCAGCCACTTTCAACAATATCTCAGTTATATCATGGCGGTCAGCCACTTTCAACAATATTTCAGTTATATCATGGCGGTCAGCCACTTTCAACAATATCTCAGTTATATCATGGCGGTCAGCCACTTTCAACAATATTTCAGTTATATCATGGCGGTCAGCCACTTTCAACAATATTTCAGTTATATCATGGCGGTCAGCCACTTTCAACAATATTTCAGTTATATCATGGCGGTCAGCCACTTTCAACAATATCTCAGTTATATCATGGCGGTCAGCCACTTTCAACAATATCTCAGTTATATCATGGCGGTCAGCCACTTTCAACAATATTTCAGTTATATCATGGCGGTCAGCCACTTTCAACAATATTTCAGTTATATCATGGCGGTCAGCCACTTTCAACAATATTTCAGTTATATCATGGCGGTCAGCCACTTTCAACAATATTTCAGTTATATCATGGCGGTCAGCCACTTTCTACAATATTTCAGTTATATCATGGCGGTCAGCCACTTTCAACAATATCTCAGTTATATCATGGCGGTCAGCCACTTTCAACAATATTTCAGTTATATCATGGCGGTCAGCCACTTTCAACAATATTTCAGTTATATCATGGCGGTCAGCCACTTTCAACAATATTTCAGTTATGTCATGGCGGTCAGCCACTTTCTACAATATTTCAGTTATATCATGGCGGTCAGCCACTTTCAACAATATTTCAGTTATATCATGGCGGTCAGCCACTTTCAACAATATTTCAGTTATATCATGGCGGTCAGCCACTTTCAACAATATTTCAGTTATATCATGGCGGTCAGTTTTATTGGTGGAGGAAACCAGAGTACGCGGAGAAAACCATCGACCTGCCGCAAGTAACTAACAACTCCATTGTGACTGAAAAATGTAGAACAACAATAAAAGAACAGTTCCTTCGTTATAATTTGTTTTTACATGTAGAGTTGGATAGTCTCTAGTGTTCATTTATATCCATATCCTTTCTTAATACTAGAATTATCTTCTGTGTTCAAGTCTGTCATTGTAAAATTAGAGTTATCTCTCTTTGTTCATTGCTCAAGTTCAATTCTTAGGAAAATCCCCATCAGATAATGAATGATATGAATGTAAATGAAGTTATAGCTTATTCTATGTGACGATACAGCTGAAATGAGGTTTTCTCCATTGGATTCTCTACAGAAACATCTAAGGAATGTCTGGTGACAGAGCATGCAGTTTTTTCAGGAAAAGAAGTCAAAAATGTTTTGACCAATCTGGCAGTAATCCTGGAATTCGAATGACTCCAAGAACTAACATCAGTTCTTCAGAACCCCTAAAGGAACATTTATGGCAAGTCTGGTGACTTCAAATGAAGTAGTTTTGGAAAATAAAGTTAAAAATATATCAGCCAATCAGAGGTCGGAGCGGTCATGTTGGATTTTGAATTGCTCTGAAAAACAACAGCACTTCTTGGGAACATGTAGAGGAAAATTTCTGGCAAATCTGCAGACTTCACTTGCAGTAGTTCTGGAGAAGATATCAAAAATATCTCGGCCAACCAGGGGCAAGAACAACCATCTTGGATTAAGATGCCACACTTCTTCAGGATCCCTAGAGGAACAAGTGTGGTAAGTTTGGTCGCTGGGCGTGATGTGGTTCTGAAGAAGTTGAAAATGTGAAAAGTTTATGACATACGGACGAGACATACGTACAGGGGTCATTCTTTGACAACTTTTCAAAATACCGTGTTGTGTCTATATGAAACGAAAATTTGTCACAAACGTTTCATTTGCTACAGTTCGTTTAATTAATCATTCTTGAGACAGAATTAAGTGTTTGGCAAGCTGTTTTATCAAAAATATATTTTTTCTACGTCTTTTACTCCCGTGGGGTGTAAATATTTGTCTTTACCGTCACAATACCTTAAACGCACATTTTCTGACTTTTTCTTCAACATAGACCATAAAACCGATATGAATATAACGAATAAATTGTTCTGTTGATATATGTAGAATTACTTCTATATTTTTTCGTTGAGATCCGGGATGTATATAATTTTGCTATATTCTTTAACTAGTGCTCAATGGTCAAATATAACTGAACTGGATTATAGATGTGCTACTACAGAACTGAACTGGATTATAGATGTGCTACTACAGCGTCATTTAAGGTTACAGATGTTGTATAATTACAAATATAATATACAAAAAACATTTTTGAATTCGTGACGGAAAGGAATATTTGTGACGGTAAATAAAACATGCGTGACGGTAAAGACATTTTGGTTTATAATAACAACTACCAACATAGATCAAAAGCACGAGGTCGAATATAACACCTTTAACCGTGCTCAAAAACATTCCTGATGCTAAGTAAAAGTGATTAAAAGTATGTGGTTGTCTTTACCTTCACGATTGTAATATGAAATTGTGACGGCAAAGACTGTTACGGTAAAGACAATTCCGCATTTCGGTATTGATTTCGTGTATTACAGAAAATATTTCTAAAGGTGAAATATGTGCATTGCTAACGGGAACAACGTTTCATTTCTACATGGCGTTTAAAATGTTGTAGCAGGTGAGCAGAGGAACTTCTATTATGTTTGGTAAAGACGTTGAATAAAGGTACTAATGCATTTTAATGGATATACTGGTGTTTCTTTGAATCCTGCTGACAGTCGACCCACGATACTGTTTCTTTACATCGATGAAATAGAAAGGAAAGCACCAACGTGACTACGATCTCAGTCACATGTATGTCAGACGTTCTGCAACGTTAAATTTTCGTGACGGTAAAGACAGAAATTCATAGGACACACATTTCAGAGTAAATAAAGGAAATATTTTACATAAAAAATATATAAATCTTTAAGCATATTGTTATTTAATGTGTACTGGTATAATTAAACCTTCAAAACAGAGAAACACCATTTTTTTAAGGTTTAATTCTTCTTTTCTAGAATCATCCCTACTATGGTACATTACCGTCACTTGTATTATTCTATATGTGACGGTAAAAAATACAATTTGTAAATCCATTATTCGCCTTATCCCTTAATGTATTTTTTAAATCTTTTAATGAAATAAATACAATTTAACACGAACAAACGACATATCAACTTTTATTTTAATTTAAGTTTGTTGTTTTTGTGTAATATTAATGGGACACAATTGCAGTCTTTATCATCATTATTGTAAAAGTTGTCAGAGAATGACCCACTGTACGTAGACACTTTTCGATCAGAAAAACTCAATTCAGCTTCTGGCCCAGATGATCTAAAAACGACTCAAAATTGGATGTAAAATAACAATTATGTATACCTTCTATATACAAAAATATATGTGAAATTTCGGAATTTGAATCAATCAAGAAACGTTCTTATATCTGTAAATAGACATTATAACAATTGAATGTTTTAAAGAGGTTATGTGGTCATTTCATTAAATTAGGAAAAAATACAATAAAATGTACTACTCTTTCACATTGCCAAAGTTTCATTTTTGCGTTTTTGTTGTGATTTTTATCCCATGATATTGGTAAAATGCACGTTTATGATAATAGTACACAGTTAGTGGGTGATTATTGCTTAGCGTCAGATGAGCAATTTTCCAGCTATATCATGGCGAAAACAATCTAAATTCGATAAAATGATGATGCTGTGCGCTTTGTACTACACAAACAGGCATATTTATATTTTTATGGTGCTACCTTATTGAAACAACAGTTAGCGGGTTGACATGTCGCTCCACAGTCTTTGCTTTTACACCTTAATATTGCGTGCTTAGCGGAGTAGCAACAAATATTAATCTTATAGTCTTGAATTTATGCAATATTTAAACCTTGAATCAAGGCAACTTTTTTATTCAGGTTACATTTTGCCTTTAATTGATTATTGCTGTGTTGTTTGGGGAAATTGTTCAAATGAGGGACTTAATCGCATTCTTAAATTGCAAAAAAGAACAGCAAGATTGATATTAGATCAAGATCCCATAGCACCATCTGAACCTCCATTTAAACAACTGGGATGGATGAGTATTGAACAAAGAATCAAATATCATAAATATCTTCTTGTTTCAAAATGTCTAAAGAATGAAGCACCTATATATTTCAAAAATAAAATCCAGTACTTGTCTGATAGAAATCCTTACTCTCTCCGAAATGTTGTAA
Source organism: Bathymodiolus septemdierum (assembly GCA_963383655.1). Lineage (NCBI taxonomy): Eukaryota > Metazoa > Mollusca > Bivalvia > Mytilida > Modiolidae > Bathymodiolus > Bathymodiolus septemdierum. The sequence continues at coordinate 117,388,557 of OY726519.1, forward strand.
GTGAAAAATTACAAATCCCAAAGGCAAAAACTGAACTTTTTAAGAAAACTTTTACATACTCTGGACCAAAGCTATGGAATGAACTTCCGTTTTCAATACGGCAAGCTTCCTCTCATAATGCATTTAAAACAAAAGTTAAAAGTCTCATTTTAAATGATGATGTACCTTAATTTACCATTAAATGTTTACTAAATCTTTTGTGTATACTTATTACAATGTATTGTGTAACTTTATATTGTGTACTTTACAATGTATGTCTAAATATGTCAGAGGGCCTCAGGGAAGATCAGTTATTAACTAACTGTGTAACCCTCTATAAATAAAGAATTTATTATTATTATTATTAATATTATTAATTAAGTTTAATTTTCCTATCACTCTTATCAGAAGTCTCTGTGGAATGGCACTTAGAATACTGAAATATTCTATAAAATTTAATCTAATATCATAGCGATTCATAAATTCCTCATATGTAAAAAGCATTTTATTTTCTGATATTAAATCATTTACAAAAAAGACACCATTTTCACAACATATTTTGTTCATACACATATTACCACCTATTTTAATCAAAGGATTTAACCATATGGGCTGGCTCAAGACGTGTTGAATATCCACTAACTCCCCCTTTTCCTGTTTCAACTCTGATAAATTCAAAAAAAACATCTTTCCAAAATGGGTTAACTTTTTCTGCTATTTTTTCTAGACCCTCTTTACTCAAGTATAATATATTACTTCCTCCCCATTTTTGTATATAATCTATAAAAGTACTTTCCATGGTGAATGGTTGAAATGGTCAAGTAATTTATAAAGCCATAACATTTTAAGTGCTTTGTTAAAGGATTGAATATGTGGCATTTTTAGTCCCCCTTCTTCATATTCATTGATAATAACGGATCTCTTGATCTTGTCCTTTTTACCATTCCATAAAAATTTATAAAATATTTTTTCAATATCATTCAAGACTGAATCTGGAGAGTTTGGTAAAACAGTAAGGCATTGAACTAGAACAGGAAGAGCTAGAGTCTTAATAACAGTGACTTTACCAATGTATGTAAGATCTCTAAAAGACCAGAAGCTTAATATTTTTTTCACTGATTGAACTTTTTCTGTAAAATTTCCCAGTGTTTTATCAGATTCTGACAAATTAAAAGTAATACCCAATAACTTAAATTTTCCAGAAAAGTTCCATGATACATGTTTATCTGGAAGGAGCTGTTCATGGCAACTCCACCTTGAGCCAAGCCATATTGCTTCGGTCTTGTCAAGATCAACTCTCAGTCCAGCACATTCTGAAAATTTATTAAACATAAATAATGATTGATCAAGTGATTTTGGGTCATCATCTAACATCAATGAAGAGTCATCAGCATATTGACTTAACAAAAACTCAGAATCATTTATTTTTACACCTGTTATTTCTGGGTCGTTTTTAATAGCAGCACTCAAGAGTTCTAAAACAAGAATAAATAAATAAGGTGACAGAGGGTCTCTTTGTCAAACACCTCTTCCCAATGAGAAAAACTGAGACATGCCCATTGTTAGTAACAGCGCTGCTTATATCACAGTAAAAGGCCTTTATTCATTTTTGAAGAGATGGTCCAAAACCATAAGATTGCAGTTTTTTCAATAAATGACCATTCCACTGTGTCGAAAGCTTTCTCAAAATCTATAAATAGTAAAAGGCCTGGTATATCATCTTCTAACTTATCTATCAAATCGTATACAAGTCTAGTGCACTCACCTATATATACCTATCTTTTAAAAACCCTTTTTGTGTTTCACTGATAATATTTCTAAGTATCGGTTTTATTCTATTTGCTATACAGGCTGATGCAATTTTAAAATCAACATTCAAAAGTGTAATGGGACGCCAATTTTTAAGAGTGTTTTGGCTTTCCTTCTTTTGGAATGCATGTGATCAATCCTTGATGTTGGCTAACAGAGAATTTACCATTATCAAGACTTTCATTTAAGCATTTCATAAGAGGGATTTTAATATCATTCCAAAAAAACTTGTAAAATTCTACAGTAAAACCATCAATGCCAGGTGATTAAAAATTTTTCATATTTTTTAAAGAAAAAAGGCATTCCTGAAATGTAAGATGACCCTCACATTTAAAAACTTCCTCTTTAGTAGGGATGGTTGCTATTAAAGAAAGGGTCAACATGGGATTCGTTGATAATTGGCTTAGTGCTCAAGTATAATTTTTTGTAAAATTCTGACTGAATTACATTTTGGTCAGAGGTTTCTATATCATTATCCAAAATTAGATTCGGAATAGTTTTTCAAGGAAATGCCTTTTCTCAAGATTACAGAAATAGCGGGTACTTTTTTCCCCTTGGACTTGCCATTTTGCCTTTGCCCTTGTTATAATACCATTTACCTTTTTCTCTCTCAAGATTTTAAGTTCCATCTCTGTTTTTTCCATATCTTTCTTTAATGAGTCAGAAGGATTTAAAATATACTGTTTATTTAAATTAATCAATTTACCTTGTATTCTTCTTTCACTTTTATCTTGTTGTTTCTTTTTATATGATGTTAAAGAAATTGCTGACCCCCCTAATTTTCATTTTAACCATTTCCCATAGAAGCTGAAAACTGATATTAAATTCTTTATCACAATTATCTAAATCAACTGATGAGGCACATTCAGATTCTTCTATTACCTGTTTAATATCATCTTTTACTTTATTAACAAACTCCTCATCCCTTATTAACAGACTATTTTTGAATTTCCATTGTCCCCCTCCCTCTAGTTTGATTCAAAAATTTTAAAATCCAATATCTGATGACTGAACAAAATATTTTATATCCGATGATACAAGAAAATAGTCAAGTTGACTCTGTTTTATATTAGGGCCCCTCCATGTGTATCTCCTAACGCCAGGATTATTTTCTCTCCAGACATCAACCAGATCCATATTATTAATCATTTGATGAATTTCTAATTTAGACTTGGGATTATTTTCTCCTGCATAATTGACAGTATCTACTCTATAGTCCTGAACAACATTCACCTGCTATTATCACTGATGAATTATCAAACTGGTTTATATTAAATAATAACCTTTTAAAAAAATCTGGATTATCTTCATTAGGATCATATATTGCAACCAATGTCATTCTATAGTCTTGAATATTAATATCTAGAATAATAAAGTTGCCACGTTCATCAATGATTTCCTGATTTATATGAAATTGAAATGAATTTTTAAAAAGCACTGCTACCCCTTTGCTTGCACTGGAGTTAGAGCCAAACCTGCTTATATATCCCCATTCGTGCTGCCATTGTTTTTCTCTTTGTTTGGTACTGTGTGTGTCTACTAAAATTGATATATCATACATATCTCTACATTTACTAAAAATATCACAACGCTTTACATTATTTTTATAAATTTTACATTTTCTATGTTGACTCCAAAACATCTAGTAATGTGTTGAAGACCCCATCCCTGTTTTGACCTCTATAATAATAATATACCGTTTGGAGCCCAATAAAAAACATAATAATCAACGGTTTCGGAGAAATGTTGTGGACAACTTGATGTATTGGAGAATTGACCATCTTGCTTCATGTCATTTGGCAAATATTGCATGCATATTCCAGAAGAGAACAGGTTAAACAATATCTAAAATATATACAGAAATGAAGGAGGAATGTGCCCAAAGGACTACCACTTACAGAAATGAAGGAGGAATGTGACCACCAGGAAGGACTACCACTGGGAAAGTATGGATAAGGACTCTGCCAAATAACCCCCCCCCCCCCCCCAAAAAAAAAATTGAGAGCACACCCGCTATCCAACACATGGGGACTCCCTGTGTCGAACCCTGGGACCAATCGTCTATTCCCAGTGTATTAGAGAAAGAAATAATAATACAATGTAATACAAAACAGACCAACTTGAACAACAAATCTCCAAAAGTTGCTTTGGGAGACTTCATAACTAACAACAAATTATAAAAAATAAACAAACAAAATGTTTATTTCACTTTTGTAATATTTAAAACCATAAAAGCATTTTATCAGCAGAAGTTGGCTGTTCCTTTGTGCAAACTTGCAGATAAATAAACATAATCTATAAATTAACAATACTTTTTACACAGAAGTTTTATATACAATAACAAATTTCATCATCAATAACAGATGATAATAAATAAATCATGTTGTAGGATATCATACAATTAAGATGAAGTAATAAATAGTCTCAACATTGGTATAATTCTCTCCAGATCCAAAATTAAAACCTGAAATGACAAATATATAAACAATGGAAAAATTAAAATACAAAACAAAAACAAGTAAAGGACATATACAAAGAATCCTGTCAGTACATATTGATGTCTTATGTGAATGTAGTCACTAAATCATCATTGGTACCCACGGCTGATCAAACTGCGATAATCTCAACTCCTCTCTTGTAGATTTTAGGAAAAGAATAAGCACATTGTAGGTGCTACAAAAGACTAAATTGATCACCTATACCCAGCTCTCCATATTTTCCCAGTGGAAGTCAAAACACATTACCTCAGTTGTCCAATTCCTACTTCATAAGTGTATAGTTGTTTTATATTGTTGAACTTATTCTCGTCCTGATGAGTCAGGAGTATCGGAGTGTGATCAGCTGTGTGTTACCAATGATGGCACTACTAAATATGGAACAAATAAAATGAGAGTTTGAACGACTTAATATTTATATTGTAGGTTAAGTAATATTAGCAAATTCAGTGGACCATAATGAATACCGTAGGTGAAAATTGTGTAAAATGAGGTAAGCATCTGGTTAATTATGTTCTCCCAATATGTACACTGTAGATGGAATGTAGACATAATATAGATGACCCACCATACATGTATGTGTGATGTCTAAGAAACAGACATGATCACAAAATATATATATTGAGTCCGCGATAAGAATAGTGGTTGAATTTACATCTAGTTAGACAACAACTGTTTAGCACCATTAAAGTTGCGAGTAAGATTTCCTCTCGTGGATAGGGCACGGGTGGCTCAATGAGTTAGGTAGTTGGATTACCTAACAACTCATACAAGCCTATCACCAATACGGCATGGGTTCGCGCCCGGCTTTGTAAATTACAAAAAAAGGGTGCACTCGACTCGCAGCCGCAAGTGATAAAGTTTACCAGCTGCTTGCCCATGGTCGGTGGTTCTCTCTGGGTACTCCGGCTTCTTCCACCAATAAAATTGGTTGCCATGATAAAGCTAAAATATTGCTGAAAGTGGCATTAAACACAATTAATCAATCTATCCCTCTCATGGCGTGATGTAACCTATAACAATTTCCACAATAAAGTTTGTCAGTGACTTGTTGCAGCTTGATAGTATTCTCCGATTTCCTCTGCCAATAGAACTGACAAGCAAGATTTAACTGAATGTTGTTGAAAGTGGCATTTTTAAACATTTATCAGATGGCATAGTTGAGAGGTCAGTGGATCTTGAAAATTGGTAAAAGTCACATGACATATATTGATACAAGGCATGAACCATAAAATACAAGACCATAGATTTTCTGTGGGTAGTCCAATTTCCTTTAGTTTAATAATTGTCCTTCATGGCTGTCACTTTTGATAAAAGAGTTTCAATTTAAGTCTAGCTTAATGAAAAATACATGATTTTCTCTTGTTTTAAGGCCAACTTGGTGATGTAATGATTTCTGTGTTTGAGGGCAGAAGATCACAAAATGATTCAGGCCAGATTGGTTTAAAATGATCCTGTGGTTTCAGAAGATTTATTTCAAATCAATTTTTGTTAAACTAATTTGCACTTTTAGGCAAAAAATCTAAAAATTACAAATTACACAGAAAAAATTAAATGTATTATGCAACTCATTAGCATAAAAGTAGTTTAAATTTCTGCTGATTCTAGTCTCAAATGTAGGAGCTTTGGTGATTTATAGGTTTCAATTTTTAGTAATGACAGCCATCTTCGGAGCTGCAAGTTGTGCAGATAAATCAAATACATGATGGACATAAATGAGTGTCTTGCGTTTGGAAGAGTGAGTCATTGTTGTTTAATGCCAAATGAACAATTTTTCAGCTATATCATGGCGGGAACAACTTACATTCAATGAGATGGTAATGATATCCACTTTTTACTAGACCAACACACTTAGTTGAATTTTTATCGCAGGTAGACATGTCGCTCCACTAGGACACATCATTCTGATTCCAACCAGTTCTTTCTTCTTAATGCTGCATGCTTAGCGGAGAACCAAAACATACCAATTTGATGGTCTTTTGCTTATTCCAACCCAGACATGAAGCCATGATTTACCATACCCAAGGCTAGCACGCTAACCATTACACCACTGATTCGGTTTTATGTTTAGAAAATGCATGCTCCATGCACATAAAAGACAACTTGCAGTAACTCCTAAACAACCAGGTTGTTAGGTGTGATCGTTTGTGGTCTGTTTCAAGGCATAAAACATTTTTTGAATCTTTCCATTGTATACAGTAGTACTTGTTTTCCTGTAGCAACCAAAACCTCTTGCCAAAGACCCATATCACAGTCACCTTTGTGCCTGATGTATTGCTATAATGTGCATTCAGCATGATGTATTACTAAACTACTGCTTACTTAACCTTAAATAACATATCAATCATTCTAGAAAACAGTGACTCCCACAAAACATGGATAAAATGTGTCCCCAAACGTTCACTTTCCTCTGTGATGCTGATTATAATTTGAAATGTTAGCTAGTACTAGGTATAGTTTGGTAGAATATTTACCTGTGTCTTACCTGTGTTATCTACTACGTGTATTAATGTAGTCATTAATTATCTCTTTGTCCAAACAACTCCTGTAAAATTATTTGTAGGATTTGTAAATTACGTTTCCATTCAAAAATAAACTTTCAAAATAGTGTAGACATCTAATTAGTCGACAGGACACGTTTATAGAGTATCCAACATCAGATACGCTCAAAGTCAAAAGAATGGAAGGGTGCTGAGCTAGCCAAGATTGGTTGAGGTTACCAATGAAAATAACTACACCCCACCACTTTTATTGAAGTGCCTGTACCAAGCCAGAAGAGTGAGCGGTCATATTTTTGATTTTTGATTTTATTATATTATTTAGGAACTGTAAATTTCAATAATAAATATATCTTATAAACCATGTCAGTGTAGAAACATTTACTACTGGTTGGATTTTAAACATATATTCACATGTTAAGAGCGTGTTGTTTAACATTTGCCTCGTTCTCATTGTCTACCCAATCAATAACCAGGACGCAACCTTGCAATGTTCGGTTATTAAAAATATTTTTCAACTTAGATAAGAGCCTCATGAGAAATTCATTTGTTCTCTGTCCCCAATACTGACTAATATTCCCAAACTGATTTAGGTCATTGTGATATTGTTTTTTTTTTCTTTCAGATATGGCAAAAAAAGGACATAACTCTAAATGTCAATCCAGAAAAATTCTTGTGTATTTCCAAATCATGAAAAACAATCATAATAAATGAGAAAGTCATCAACTAAGTTCCTATGTCTTATTATTACAAAGTCTGGCAGTTTGAAGTGAAAATGAAGAAAACTTAACCCATGGCTTTCTAAAACTCTTTCAGCCCCACACAATTATTTCAGTAACAAAGACAACAATCAATTTAACAGAAACAAAAGAAAAAAACTTTTCTTGTAAAATATAATGTCTTTACAATATAATTGATAGAATTTTCAGAATATTCCTGTTGATCTCTCCTGTAAATTATACGACCTGCATCACTATAGGGTTAGGGTAATGACAGCCCCTGTACTATACAAAAGTGACTTATGAAAATAAAGTTTAAGGAGTATTGTCAAAATTTCACAAATATCAAGTCCTTTTGATCTCTCCTGTAAATTATCGGGGCTGTCGTGATCTTATGGTAGTTTGATTTACAACTATGTATATGAAATCCATGCTTATCACCACTAAAGTTATTAGTTCAAATCATGCTTAATGTGAGGTGTACTCTATACAACATTATGTGATAAAGTTTGTTAGTGACTTACGGCAGGTCAGTGGTTTTCTCCATCAATAAAACTGACCACCCAATATAACTGAAATACTGTTGAAAGTGGTGTTAAACACCATAACCCTTACCTTAAACCTGTAAATTATAAGACATATTTTATGATTTATGAAAAGAAAGTTTAAGGAGTAATTGTCAAAATTTCACAAATAACAATACAAAAAAAAACTACCTATCATTTCAAATCATTGAATATTTATTGAGGACTGTGACTTATTACAATCTTTGTAAGTAGGAAGAAATCAAACATTGTTATCAATACCATGACATACCAGTATCTGGGATTGGATTTTATATGACATACCAGTATCTGGGATCAGATTTTATATGACATACCGGTATCTGGGATTGGATTTTATATGACATACCAGTATCTGGGATTGGATTTTATATGACAGACCAGTATTTGGGATTGGATTTTATATGACATACCAGTATCTGGGGTTGAATTTTATATGACATACCAGTATCTGGGTTTGGATTTTATATGACACCAGTATCTGGGATTGGATTTTATATGACATACCAGTATCTGGGATTGGATTTTATATGACATACCAGTATCTGGGATTGGATTTTATATGACATACCGGTATCTGGGATTGGATTTTATATGACATACCGGTATCTGGGATTGGATTTTATATGACATACCGGTATCTGGGATTGGATTTTATATGACATACTGGTATCTGGGATTGGATTTTATATGACATACCAGTATCTGGGATTGGATTTTATATGACATACCAGTATCTGGGATTGGATTTTATATGACATACCAGTATTTGGGATTGGATTTTATATGACATAACAGTATCTGGGATTGGATTTTATATGACATACCAGTATCTGGGATGGGATTTTATATGACATACCAGTATCTGGGATCAGATTTTATATGACATACCGGTATCTGGGATTGGATTTTATATGACATACCGGTATCTGGGATTGGATTTTATATGACATACCGGTATCTGGGATTGGATTTTATATGACATACCAGTATCTGGGATTGGATTGTATGACATACCAGTATCTAGGATTGGATTTTATATGACATACCAGTATCTGGGATTGGATTTTATATGATATACCAGTATCTGGGATTGGATTGTATATGACATACCAGTATCTGGGATTGGATTTTATATGCCATACCAGTATCTGGGATTGGATTTTATATGACATACCAGTATCTGGGATTGGATTTTATATGACATACCAGTATCTGGGATTGGATTTTATATGACATACCAGTATCTGGGATTGGATTTTATATGACATACCAGTATCTGGGATTGGATTGTATATGACATACCAGTATCTAGGATCGGATTTTATAACTTGCTCTATTTCACTACTGTAATTCTTTTCAAATTTTCTACTTTTCTTCTTAAAAATTTCCTTCCTGAAACAAAATATTGAAAATAATTTACTATATACAAAGTAAAATGGTAACTAAGTCTTCATAATATATTCAAAATGTTTATAAAGTAGAGGGTCGGGTGAGACTGTTTTGTTCACCTAGCAAAGAAGATTTATTTACGCATTACATATTGTAGCATAATTATGCTAAATTTTAATCTCACAGAACTTGAACCCTGGGGTATTCATTCAATCACAATGTTGCTTCATACAGATTGCATTTGTGTTTCCAATCCTGGTTCTTAGAAAGATTTTGAAAAAAAATATTTAAACTGAAAGCCCGACCGTGGACAAAATAGGGTAGCATGTATAAAGAGTGCTGCAAGTGATACTTGTTGGGTTTTAAGACACAATGAAACATTGTCTATAATCTATCACCAATGTTAATAATGGACAACCAGAGGCTCTCAAGAGCCTGTATCGTTCACCTGGTAATAAAAAAAACCAATTGGTCCTATGTAAAAACTATGTCCTGCAGTGGTAGTCATCTTGGAATTACGATCAACATTAAAAACACAAAGTTTGTAAAGGACATTCCAATGATTGATGCACAGTTTAGGTTCAATCAGTGCAATAGCTTCAGAGAAGAATATATTTCTGTATTTTCCCCATATGGTCCTGTGTTAATACTATGACCTGTGGATTCAGCCATCTTAGATTTCCGATCGGCATAAAAAACAGAGGACCTTCCAATGATCATTCCTGGGCAGTTTGGTTTCAACTGTCCTAGTGGTTTCAGAGAAGAAGCATTTTGAAACATTTTTCCCATAGGGTCCAATGTTAAACTAAGTCCTGCCGTAGCCGCCATTTTGAATTTCATACTGGAACAAAAAACGTAAAGTTTGTAGAGGACCATCCAATGAACATTCATGTACAGTTTGGCTTTAATCATATTTGTAGTTTCTGAGAAGAAGGCATTTGAACATTTTCCCATAGGGTCCAATGTTAATCTATGTCCTGCGGTGGTGGCCATCTTGGATTCCGATCGGCATAAAAAACACACACCTTGTAGAGGACCTTCCAATGATCATTCCTGGGCAGTTTGGTTTCAATTATCCAAGTGGTTTCAGAGAAGAAGCGTTTTGAAACATTTTTCCCATAGGGTCCAATGTTAAACTAAGTCCTGCCGTAGCCGCCATTTTGAATTTCATATCGGAACAAAAAACGTAAAGTTTGTAGAGGACCATCCAATGAACATTCATGTACAGTTTGGCTTTAATATTATTTGTAGTTTCTGAGAAGAAGGCATTTGAACATTTTCCCATAGGGTCCAATGTTTATCTATGTATTGCGGTGGCGGCCATCTTGGATTTCCGATCGGCATAAAAAACATAAAATTTGTAGAGGACCTTCCAATGATCATTCCTGGGCAGTTTGGTTTCAACTGTCCTAGTGGTTTCAGAGAAGAAGCGTTTTGAAACATTTCCCCCATAGAGTCCAATGTTAAACTAAGTCCTGCCGTAGCCGCCATTTTGAATTTCATATCGGAACAAAAAACGTACAGTTTGTAGAGGACCATCCAATGAACATTCATGTACAGTTTGGCTTTAATCATATTTGTAGTTTCTGAGAAGAAGGCATTTGAACATTTTCCCATAGGGTCCAATGTTAATCTATGTCCTGCGGTGGTGGCCATCTTGGATTCCGATCGGCATAAAAAACACACACCTTGTAGAGGACCTTCCAATGATCATTCCTGGGCAGTTTGGTTTCAATTATCCAAGTGGTTTCAGAGAAGAAGCGTTTTGAAACATTTTTCCCATAGGGTCCAATGTTAAACTAAGTCCTGCCGTAGCCGCCACTTTGAATTTCATATCGGAACAAAAAACGTAAAGTTTGTAGAGGACCATCCAATGAACATTCATGTACAGTTTGGCTTTAATATTATTTGTAGTTTCTGAGAAGAAGGCATTTGAACATTTTCCCATAGGGTCCAATGTTTATCTATGTATTGCGGTGGCGGCCATCTTGGATTTCCGATCGGCATAAAAAACATAAAATTTGTAGAGGACCTTCCAATGATCATTCCTGGGCAGTTTGGTTTCAACTGTCCTAGTGGTTTCAGAGAAGAAGCGTTTTGAAACATTTCCCCCATAGAGTCCAATGTTAAACTAAGTCCTGCCGTAGCCGCCATTTTGAATTTCATATCGGAACAAAAAACGTACAGTTTGTAGAGGACCATCCAATGAACATTCATGTACAGTTTGGCTTTAATATTATTTGTAGTTTCTGAGAAGAAGGCATTTGAACATTTTCCCATAGGGTCCAATGTTTATCTATGTATTGCGGTGGCGGCCATCTTGGATTTCCGATCGGCATAAAAAACATAAAACTTGTAGAGGACCTTCCAATGATCATTCCTGGGCAGTTTGGTTTCAACTGTCCTAGTGGTTTCAGAGAAGAAGCGTTTTGAAACATTTCCCCCATAGAGTCCAATGTTAAACTAAGTCCTGCCGTAGCCGCCATTTTGAATTTCATATCGGAACAAAAAACGTACAGTTTGTAGAGGACCATCCAATGAACATTCATGTACAGTTTGGCTTTAATAATATTTGTAGTTTCTGAGAAGAAGGCATTTGAACATTTTCCCATAGGGTTCAATGTTAATCTATGTATTGCAGTGGCGGCCATCTTGGATTTCCGATCGGCATAAAAAACATAAAATTTGTAGAGGACCTTCCAATGATCATTCCTGGGCTGTTTGGTTTCAACTGTCCTAGTGGTTTCAGAGAAGAAGCGTTTTGAAACATTTCCCCCATAGGGTCCAGTGTTAAACTAAGTCCTGCCGTAGCCGCCATTTTGAATTTCATATCGGAACAAAAAACGTACAGTTTGTAGAGGACCATCCAATGAACATTCATGTACAGTTTGGCTTTAATAATATTTGTAGTTTCTGAGAAGAAGGCATTTGAACATTTTCCCATAGGGTTCAATGTTAATCTATGTATTGCAGTGGCGGCCATCTTGGATTTCCGATCGGCATAAAAAACATAAAATTTGTAGAGGACCTTCCAATGATCATTCCTGGGCTGTTTGGTTTCAACTGTCCTAGTGGTTTCAGAGAAGAAGCGTTTTGAAACATTTCCCCCATAGGGTCTATGTTAAACTAAGTCCTGCCGTAGCCGCCATTTTGAATTTCATATCGGAACAAAAAACGTACAGTTTGTAGAGGACCATCCAATGAACATTCATGTACAGTTTGGCTTTAATCATATTTGTAGTTTCTGAGAAGAAGGCATTTGAACATTTTCCCATAGGGTCCAATGTTAATCTATGTCCTGCGGTGGTGGCCATCTTGGATTTCCGATCGGCATAAAAAACACACACCTTGTAGAGGACCTTCCAATGATCATTCCTGGGCAGTTTGGTTTCAATTATCCAAGTGGTTTCAGAGAAGAAGCGTTTTGAAACATTTTTCCCATAGGGTCCAGTGTTAAACTAAGTCCTGCCGTAGCCGCCATTTTGAATTTCATATCGGAACAAAAAACGTAAAGTTTGTAGAGGACCATCCAATGAACATTCATGTACAGTTTGGCTTTAATAATATTTGTAGTTTCTGAGAAGAAGGCATTTGAACATTTTCCCATAGGGTCCAATGTTAATCTATGTCCTGCGGTGGTGGCCATCTTGAATTTCCGATCGGCATAAAAAACACACACCTTGTAGAGGACCTTCCAATGATCATTCCTGGGCAGTTTGGTTTCAATTATCCAAGTGGTTTCAGAGAAGAAGCGTTTTGAAACATTTTTCCCATAGGGTCCAATGTTAAACTAAGTCCTGCCGTAGCCGCCATTTTGAATTTCTTATCAGAACAAAAAACGTAAAGTTTGTAGAGGACCATCCAATGAACATTCATGTACAGTTTGGCTTTAATAATATTTGTAGTTTCTGAGAAGAAGGCATTTGAACATTTTCCCATAGGGTCCAATGTTAATCTATGTATTGCGGTGGCGGCCATCTTGGATTTCCGATCGGCATAAAAAACTTAAAATTTGTAGAGGACCTTCCAATGATCATTCCTGGGCAGTTTGGTTTCAACTGTCCAAGTGGTTTCAGAGAAGAAGCGTTTTGAAACATTTTCCCCATAGGGTCCAATGTTAAACTAAGTCCTGCCGTAGCCGCCATTTTGAATTTCATATCGGAACAAAAAACGTACAGTTTGTAGAGGACCATCCAATGAACATTCATGTACAGTTTGGCTTTAATCATATTTGCAGTTTCTGAGAAGAAGGCATTTGAACATTTTCCCATAGGGTCCAATGTTAATCTATATCCTGCGGTGGCGGCCATCTTGGATTTCCGATCGGCATAAAAAAACACACACCTTGTAGAGGACCTTCCAATGATCATTCCTGGGCAGTTTGGTTTCAATTATCCAAGTGGTTTCAGAGAAGAAGCGTTTTGAAACATTTTTCCCATAGGGTCCAATGTTAAACTAAGTCCCGCCGTAGCCGCCATTTTGAATTTCATACCGGAACAAAAAACCTTAAGGTTGTAGAGGACCATCCAATGAACATTCATGTACAGTTTGGCTTTAATCATATTTGTAGTTTCTGAGAAGAAGGCATTTGAACATTTTCCCATAGGGTCCAATGTTAATCTATGTCCTGCGGTGGTGGCCATCTTGAATTTTCGATCGGCATAAAAAAACAGAAACTTTGTAGAGGACCTTCCAATGAACATTCCTGGGCAGTTTGGTTTCAATTATCCAAGTGGTTTCAGAGAAGAAGCGTTTTGAAACATTTTTCCCATAGGGTCCAATGTTAAACTAAGTTCTGCCGTAGCCGCCATTTTGAATTTCTTATCAGAACAAAAAACGTACAGTTTGTAGAGGACCATCCAATGAACATTCATGTACAGTTTGGCTTTAATAATATTTGTAGTTTCTGAGAAGAAGGCATTTGAACATTTTCCCATAGGGTCCAATGTTAATCTATGTATTGCGGTGGCAGCCATCTTGGATTTCCGATCGGCATAAAAAACATAAAACTTGTAGAGGACCTTCCAATGATCATTCCTGGGCAGTTTGGTTTCAACTGTCCAAGTGGTTTCAGAGAAGAAGCGTTTTGAAACATTTTCCCCATAGGGTCCAATGTTAAACTAAGTCCTGCCGTAGCCGCCATTTTGAATTTCATATCGGAACAAAAAACGTACAGTTTGTAGAGGACCATCCAATGAACATTCATGTACAGTTTGGCTTTAATCATATTTGCAGTTTCTGAGAAGAAGGCATTTGAACATTTTCCCATAGGGTCCAATGTTAATCTATGTCTTGCGGTGGCGGCCATCTTGGATTTCCGATCGGCATAAAAAACACACACCTTGTAGAGGACCTTCCAATGATCATTCCTGGGCAGATTGGTTTGAATTATTCAAGTGGTTTCAGAGAAGAAGCGTTTTGAAACATTTTCCCCATAGGGTCCAATGTTAAACTAAGTCCTGCCGTAGCCGCCATTTTGAATTTCATATCGGAACAAAAAACGTACAGTTTGTAGAGGACCATCCAATGAACATTCATGTACAGTTTGGCTTTAATCATATTTGCAGTTTCTGAGAAGAAGGCATTTGAACATTTTCCCATAGGGTCCAATGTTAATCTATGTCCTGCGGTGGTGGCCATCTTGGATTTCCGATCGGCATAAAAAACACACACCTTGTAGAGGACCTTCCAATGATCATTCCTGGGCAGATTGGTTTCAATTATCCAAGTGGTTTCAGAGAAGAAGCGTTTTGAAACATTTTTCCCATAGGGTCCAATGTTAAACTAAGTCCCGCCGTAGCCGCCATTTTGAATTTCATATCGGAACAAAAAACGTACAGTTTGTAGAGGACCATCTAATGAACATTCATGTACAGTTTGGCTTTAATATTATTTGTAGTTTCTGAGAAGAAGGCATTTGAATATTTTCCCATAGGGTCCAATGTTAATCTATGTCCTGCGGTGGTGGCCATCTTGGATTTCCGATAGGCATAAAAAACAGAAACTTTGTAGAGGACCTTCCAATGATCATTCCTGGGCAGTTTGGTTTCAACTGTCCAAGTGGTTTCAGAGAAGAAGCATTTTGAAACATTTTTCCCATAGGGTCCAATGTTAAACTAAGTCCTGCTGTAGCCGCCATTTTGAATTTCATATCGGAACAAAAAACCTTAAGATTGTAGAGGACCATCCAATGAACATTCATGTACAGTTTGGCTTTAATCATATTTGTAGTTTCTGAGAAGAAGGCATTTGAACATTTTCCCATAGGGTCCAATGTTAATCTATGTCCTGCGATGGTGGCCATCTTGGATTTCCGATCGGCATAAAAAACAGTAACTTGGTAAAGGACATTCCAATGATCATTCCTTTACAGTTTGGGTTCAGTCAGTTCATTAGTTTCAGAGAAGAAGATCTTTGAAATTTCAGCCAATCAGAGCATATTATTGGCCCTGGCAGCCATATTGAATATTCGACTGGAACGAAAAACAGTAACTTTGTAGAGGACCATCCAAGGAACATTCCTGCTAAGTTTGGTTCCAATCGGCCAAGTGGTTTCGGAGAAGAAGCTTGAAATGTGAAAAGTTTACAAACGACAGACGACAGACGCCAGACGACGGACGCCAAGTGATGGCAATAGTTCACATGGACCTTTGGTCCAGGTGAACTAATAAGGTATGACTGCCATGTTATAACTGAAATATTGTTGAAAGTGGCGATAAACACCATAACCCTAACCCATTATTATTCTTGATATTGTACAGTTGTTCACCTTACTGACATTGTGCCCTGTTTTGATTGGAAGGTGAATGTTTAACAATTGTTAAGGAAAGATTTATCTTTATGTTAATGTATTCAAAGAATATTTTTTATATAATATATATAATTTACTGCTATATGGATTAACAAAAGTATGTATCCTATCTTTTGCCCCTTAGTATATATAACACCTTTATCACCATGACAATTGTATTATACTAAGATTAAATTCTAGTGTTACTTACACAACTGAAAAAAAAATTAAATAAACTGCCATAAAACTAAACAAAAGTATCGTTGCAGTGAATTCTCCATCATTCTCTTTTTGTTGGAGATCATTCCAAAATTCTTCTCCATGCGTCTTTTGGTAGTAACCTTCTTGTGTTCTAGTCTTTTGATAGTAACCTTCTTGTGTTTTAGTCTTTTGATACCGGTAGTAATCTTCTTGTTTTCTAAATCTAAATTATACATTACTTGTAAACATATACAATAAAATAATGTTTTAAAAATCAATTTTAAGATTTCATTGACTGATTGGTGCTTTTTATGAGCTCTGTAAGATTGTTTTGATTGGAGTGAAAGAGTGATTGTTGTTTAATGCCAACTCAGCAATTTTTTTTCAGCTATATCATGGCGAGAACATGTTAATTTTCAATGAGAGGATGGTGAGGTCTGATTTGTACTAGACCAACACGCTCAGTTCAAGTTGGATTTTTTTAGTGCTAGCTCACTGAAACAACAGTCCACGGGATGACATGTCACTCCACCTGGACACATTATTCAGATTCCGAGCCAACCAGTCTTTTCTCTTTCTCCTGAATGCTGCATGCTTAGCGAAGAATAAACAAATAACAATTTCATAGTCTTTGGTTTGACACGATTGGGACTTGAACCCACGATATACCACACTTGAGAGGAGCATATACTATCCATTACATCACTTGAGAGGAGCATACTAACCATTACACCACTTGAGAGGAGCATACTAACCATTACACCACTTGAGATGAGCATACTAACCATTACACCACTTGAGAGGAGCATACTAACCATTACACCACTTGAGAGGAGCATACTAACCATTACACCACTTGAGAGAAGCATACTAACCATTACACCACTTGAGGGGAGCATACTAACCATTACACCACTTGAGAGGAGCATACTAACCATCACACCACTTGAGAAGAGCATACTAACCATTACACCACTTGAGAGGAGCATACTAACCACTACACCACTTGAGAGGAGCATACTAACCATTACACCACTTGAGAGGAGCATACTAACCATTACACCACTTGAGAGGAGCATACTAACCATTACACCACTTGAGAGGAGCATACTAACCATTACACCACTTGAGAGAAGCATACTAACCATTACACCACTTGAGGGGAGCATACTAACCATTACACCACTTGAGAGGAGCATACTAACCATTACACCACTTGAGAGGAGCATACTAACCATTACACCACTTGAGAGGAGCATACTAACCATTACACCACTTGAGTGGAGCATACTAACCATTACACCACTTGAGAGGAGCATACTAACCATTACACCACTTGAGAGAAGCATACTAACCATTACACCACTTGAGAGGAGCATACTAACCATTACACCACTTGAGAGGAGCATACCAACCATTACACCACTTGAGAGAAGCATACTAACCATTACACCACTTGAGAGGAGCATACTAACCATTACACCACTTGAGAGGAGCATACTAACCATTACACCACTTGAGAGAAGCATACTAACCATTACATCACTTGAGAGGAGCATACTAACCATTACACCACTTGAGAGGAGCAAACTAACCATTACACCACTTGAGAGGAGCATACTAACCATTACACCACTTGAGTGGAGCATACTAACCATTACACCACTTGAGAGGAGCATACTAACCATTACACCACTTGAGAGAAGCATACTAACCATTACACCACTTGAGAGGAGCATACTAACCACTACACCACTTGAGAGGAGCATACTAACCATTACACCACTTGAGAGAAGCATACTAACCATTACACCACTTGAGAGGAGCATACTAACCATTACACCACTTGAGAGGAGCATACTAACCATTACACCACTTGAGAGGAGCATACTAACCATTACACCACTTGAGAGAAGCATACTAACCATTACACCACTTGAGAGGAGCATACTAACCATAACACCACTTGAGAGGAGCATACTAACCATCACACCACTTGAGAGGAGCATACTAACCATTACACCACTTGAGAGGAGCATACTAACCATCACACCACTTGAGAGAAGCATACTAACCATCACACCACTTGAGAGGAGCATACTAACCACTACACCACTTGAGAGGAGCATACTAACCATTACACCACTTGAGAGGAGCATACTAACCATCACACCACTTGAGAGGAGCATACTAACCATTACACCACTTGAGAGGAGCATACTAACCATTACACCACTTGAGAGGAGCATACTAACCATTACACCACTTGAGAGGAGCATACTAACCATTACACCACTTGAGAGGAGCATACTAACCATTACACCACTTGAGAGGAGCATACTAACCATTACACCACTTGAGAGGAGCATACTAACCATTACACCACTTGAGAGGAGCATACTAACCACTACACCACTTGAGAGGAGCATACTAACCATCACACCACTTGAGAGGAGCATACTAACCATTACACCACTTGAAAGGAGCATACTAACCATTACACCACTTGAGAGGAGCATACTAACCATTACACCACTTGAGAGGAGCATACTAACCATTACACCACTTGAGAGGAGCATACTAACCATTACACCACTTGAGAGGAGCATACTAACCATTACACCACTTGAGAGGAGCATACTAACCACTACACCACTTGAGAGGAGCATACTAACCATCACATCACTTGAGAGGAGCATACTAACCATCACACCACTTGAGAGGAGCATACTAACCATTACACCACTTGAGAGGAGCATACTAACCATTGCACCACTTGAGAGGAGCATACTAACCATTACACCACTTGAGAGGAGCATACTAACCATCACACCACTTGAGGGGAGCATACTAACCATTACACCACTTGAGAGGAGCATACTAACCATTACACCACTTGAGAGGAGCATACTAACCATTACACCACTTGAGAGGAGCATACTAACCACTACACCACTTGAGAGGAGCATACTAACCATCACATCACTTGAGAGGAGCATACTAACCATCACACCACTTGAGAGGAGCATACTAACCATTACACCACTTGAGAGGAGCATACTAACCATTGCACCACTTGAGAGGAGCATACTAACCATTACACCACTTGAGAGGAGCATACTAACCATCACACCACTTGAGGGGAGCATATTAACCATTACACCACTTGAGAGGAGCATACTAACCATCACACCACTTGAGAGGAGCATACTAACCATTACACCACTTGAGAGAAGCATACTAACCATTACACCACTTGAGAGGAGCATACTAACCATTACACCACTTGAGAGGAGCATACTAACCATTACACCACTTGAGAGGAGTATACTAACCATTACACCACTTGAGAGGAGCATACTAACCATTACACCACTTGAGAGGAGCATACTAACCATTACACCACTTGAGAGGAGCATACTAACCATTACACCACTTGAGAGGAGCATACTAACCATTACACCACTTGAGAGAAGCATACTAACCAATACACCACTTGAGTGGAGCATACTAACCACTACACCACTTGAGAGGAGCATACTAACCATTACACCACTTGAGAGGAGCATACTAACCATTACACCACTTGAGTGGAGCATACTAACCATTACACCACTTGAGAGGAGCATACTAACCATTACACCACTTGAGAGAAGCATACTAACCATTACACCACTTGAGAGGAGCATACTAACCATTACACCACTTGAGAGGAGCATACTAACCATTACACCACTTGAGAGGAGCATACTAACCATTACACCACTCGAGGGGAGCATACTAACCATTACACCACTTCAGAGGAGCATACTAACCATTACACCACTTGAGAGAAGCATACTAACCATTACACCACTTGAGAGGAGCATACTAACATTACACCACTTGAGAGGAGCATACTAACCATCACACCACTTGAGAGGAGCATACTAACCATTATACCACTTGAGAGGAGCATACTAACAATTATACCACTTGAGAGGAGCATACTAACCATCACACCACTTGAGAGGAGCATACTAACCATTACACCACTTGAGAGGAGCATACTAACCATTACACCACTTGAGAGGAGCATACTAACATTACACCACTTGAGAGAAGCATACTAACCATTACACCACTTGAGAGAAGCATACTAACCATTACACCACTTGAGAGGAGTATACTAACCATTACACCACTTGAGAGGAGCATACTAACATTACACCACTTGAGAGGAGCATACTAACCATTACACCACTTGAGAGGAGCATACTAACATTACACCATTTGAGAGGAGTATACTAACCATTACACCACTTGAGAGAAGCATACTAACCATTACACCACTTGAGAGGAGCATACTAACCATTACACCACTTGAGAGGAGCATACTAACATTACACCACTTGAGAGGAGGATACTAACCATTACACCACTTGAGAGAAGCATACTAACCATTACACCACTTGAGAGAAGCATACTAACCATTACACCACTTGAGAGGAGTATACTAACCATTACACCACTTGAGAGGAGCATACTAACCATTACACCACTTGAGAGGAGCATACTAACATTACACCACTTGAGAGAAGCATACTAACCATTACACCACTTGAGAGAAGCATACTAACATTACACCACTTGAGAGGAGTATACTAACCATTACACCACTTGAGAGGAGCATACTAACATTACACCACTTGAGAGAAGCATACTAACCATTACACCACTTGAGAGGAGCATACTAACCATTACACCACTTGAGAGGAGCATACTAACATTACACCACTTGAGAGGAGGATACTAACCATTACACCACTTGAGAGAAGCATACTAACCATTACACCACTTGAGAGGAGTATACTAACCATTACACCACTTGAGAGAAGCATACTAACCATTACACCACTTGAGAGGAGCATACTAACATTACACCACTTGAGAGAAGCATACTAACCATTACACCACTTGAGAGAAGCATACTAACCATTACACCACTTGAGAGAAGCATACTAACCATTACACCACTTGAGAGGAGCATACTAACATTACACCACTTGAGAGAAGCATACTAACCATTACACCACTTGAGAGGAGCATACTAACCATTACACCACTTGAGAGGAGCATACTAACATTACACCACTTGAGAGGAGGATACTAACCATTACACCACTTGAGAGAAGCATACTAACCATTACACCACTTGAGAGGAGTATACTAACCATTACACCACTTGAGAGGAGCATACTAACATTACACCACTTGAGAGAAGCATACTAACCATTACACCACTTGAGAGAAGCATACTAACCATTACACCACTTGAGAGGAGTATACTAACCATTACACCACTTGAGAGGAGCATACTAACCATTACACCACTTGAGAGGAGCATACTAACCACCACACCACTTGAGAGGAGTATACTAACCATTACACCACTTGAGAGAAGCATACTAACCATTACACCACTTGAGAGGAGCATACTAACCATTACACCACTTGAGAGGAGTATACTAACCATTACACCACTTGAGAGAAGCATACTAACCATTACACCACTTGAGAGAAGCATACTAACCATTACACCACTTGAGAGGAGTATACTAACCATTACACCACTTGAGAGGAGCATACTAACATTACACCACTTGAGAGGAGCATACTAACCATTACACCACTTGAGAGAAGCATACTAACCATTACACCACTTGAGAGGAGCATACTAACCATTACACCACTTGAGAGGAGCATACTAACATTACACCACTTGAGAGGAGGATACTAACCATTACACCACTTGAGAGGAGCATACTAACCATTACACCACTTGAGAGGAAGCATACTAACCATTACACCACTTGAGAGAAGCATACTAACCATTACACCACTTGAGAGGAGTATACTAACCATTACACCACTTGAGAGAAGCATACTAACCATTACACCACTTGAGAGGAGCATACTAACCATTACACCACTTGAGAGGAGCATACTAACCATTACACCACTTGAGAGGAGCATACTAACCATTACACCACTTGAGAGGAGTATACTAACCATTACACCACTTGAGAGGAGCATACTAACATTACACCACTTGAGAGGAGCATACTAACATTACACCACTTGAGAGGAGGATACTAACCATTACACCACTTGAGAGGAGCATACTAACCATTACACCACTTGAGTGGAGCATACTAACCATTACACCACTTGAGAGGAGCATACTACATACACCACTTGAGAGCAGCATACTAACCATTACACCACTTGAGAGGAGCATACTAACCATTACACCACTTGAGAGGAGTATACTAACATTACACCACTTGAGAGGAGCATACTAACCATTACACCACTTGAGAGGAGCATACTAACCATTACACCACTTGAGAGGAGCATACTAACCATTACACCACTTGAGAGGAGTATACTAACCATTACACCACTTGAGAGGAGTATACTAACCATTACACCACTTGAGAGGAGTATACTAACCATTACACCACTTGAGAGGAGCATACTAACATTACACCACTTGAGAGAAGCATACTAACCATTACACCACTTGAGAGGAGTATACTAACCATTACACCACTTGAGAGGGGTATACTAACCATTACACCACTTGAGAGAAGCATACTAACCATTACACCACTTGAGAGGAGTATACTAACATTACACCACTTGAGAGAAGCATACTAACCATTACACCACTTGAGAGGAGTATACTAACCATTACACCACTTGAGAGGAGCATACTAACCATTACACCACTTGAGAGGAGCATACTAACCATTACACCACTTGAGAGGAGCATACTAACCATTACACCACTTGAGAGGAGTATACTAACATTACACCACTTGAGAGGAGCATACTAACCATTACACCACTTGAGAGGGAGCATACTAACATTACACCACTTGAGAGGAGTATACTAACCATTACACCACTTGAGAGGAGTATACTAACCATTACACCACTTGAGAGGAGCATACTAACCATTACACCACTCGAGGGGAGCATACTAAACCATTACACCACTTGAGAGGAGTATACTAACATTACACCACTTGAGAGGAGCTATACTAACCATTACACCACTTGAGAGGAGCATACTAACATTACACCACTTGAGAGGAGTATACTAACCATTACACCACTTGAGAGAAGCATACTAACATTACACCACTTGAGAGGAGCATACTAACCATTACACCACTTGAGAGGAGTATACTAACCATTACACCACTTGAGAGGAGCATACTAACATTACACCACTTGAGAGGAGTATACTAACCATTACACCACTTGAGAGGAGCATACTAACATTACACCACTTGAGAGGAGTATACTAACCATTACACCACTTGAGAGGAGCATACTAACCATTACACCACTTGAGAGGAGCATACTAACATTACACCACTTGAGAGAAGCATACTAACCATTACACCACTTGAGAGGAGTATACTAACCATTACACCACTTGAGAGGAGTATACTAACATTACACCACTTGAGAGGAGCATACTAACCATTACACCACTCGAGGGGAGCATACTAACCATTACACCACTTGAGAGGAGTATACTAACATTACACCACTTGAGAGGAGTATACTAACCATTACACCACTTGAGAGGAGCATACTAACATTACACCACTTGAGAGGAGTATACTAACCATTACACCACTTGAGAGGAAGCATACTAACCATTACACCACTTGAGAGGAGCATACTAACCATTACACCACTTGAGAGGAGTATACTAACCATTACACCACTTGAGAGGAGCATACTAACATTACACCACTTGAGAGGAGTATACTAACATTACACCACTTGAGAGGAGTATACTAACCATTACACCACTTGAGAGGAGTATACTAACCATTACACCACTTGAGAGGAGCATACTAACCATTACACCACTTGAGAGGAGCATACTAACCATTACACCACTTGAGAGAAGCATACTAACCATTACACCACTTGAGAGGAGTATACTAACCATTACACCACTTGAGAGGAGCATACTAACATTACACCACTTGAGAGAAGCATACTAACCATTACACCACTTGAGAGAAGCATACTAACCATTACACCACTTGAGAGGAGTATACTAACATTACACCACTTGAGAGGAGCATACTAACATTACACCACTTGAGAGGAGTATACTAACCATTACACCACTTGAGAGAAGCATACTAACCATTACACCACTTGAGAGGAGCATACTAACCATTACACCACTTGAGAGGAGCATACTAACATTACACCACTTGAGAGGAGTATACTAACCATTACACCACTTGAGAGGAGCATACTAACATTACACCACTTGAGAGGAGTATACTAACCATTACACCACTTGAGAGAAGCATACTAACCATTACACCACTTGAGAGGAGCATACTAACCATTACACCACTTGAGAGGAGCATACTAACATTACACCACTTGAGAGGAAGTATACTAACCATTACACCACTTGAGAGGAGCATACTAACATTACACCACTTGAGAGGAGTATACTAACCATTACACCACTTGAGAGAAGCATACTAACCATTACACCACTTGAGAGGAGCATACTAACCATTACACCACTTGAGAGGAGCATACTAACCATTACACCACTTGAGAGAAGCATACTAACCATTACACCACTTGAGAGAAGCATACTAACCATTACACCACTTGAGAGGAGTATACTAACCATTACACCACTTGAGAGGAGCATACTAACATTACACCACTTGAGAGGAGTATACTAACATTACACCACTTGAGAGGAGGATACTAACCATTACACCACTTGAGAGGAGCATACTAACCATTACACCACTTGAGAGGAGCATACTAACCATTACACCACTTGAGAGGAGCATACTAACATTACACCACTTGAGAGAAGCATACTAACATTACACCACTTGAGAGGAGCATACTAACATTACACCACTTGAGAGGAGTATACTAACCATTACACCACTTGAGAGGAGCATACTAACATTACACCACTTGAGAGGAGTATACTAACCATTACACCACTTGAGAGAAGCATACTAACCATTACACCACTTGAGAGGAGCATACTAACATTACACCACTTGAGAGGAGCTATACTAACCATTACACCACTTGAGAGAAGCATACTAACATTACACCACTTGAGAGGAGCATACTAACATTACACCACTTGAGAGGAGCATACTAACCATTACACCACTTGAGAGGAGCATACTAACCATTACACCACTTGAGAGAAGTATACTAACCATTACACCACTTGAGAGGAGCATACTAACATTACACCACTTGAGAGGAGCATACTAACCATTACACCACTTGAGAGGAGCATACTAACATTACACCACTTGAGAGGAGCATACTAACATTACACCACTTGAGAGAAGCATACTAACCATTACACCACTTGAGAGAAGCATACTAACATTACACCACTTGAGAGAAGCATACTAACATTACACCTCTTGAGAGGAGCATACTAACATTACACCACTTGAGAGGAGTATACTAACCATTACACCACTTGAGAGGAGCATACTAACCATTACACCACTTGAGAGGAGTATACTAACCATTACACCACTTGAGAGAAGCATACTAACCATTACACCACTTGAGAGGAGCATACTAACATTACACCACTTGAGAGGAGTATACTAACCATTACACCACTTGAGAGAAGCATACTAACATTACACCACTTGAGAGGAGCATACTAACATTACACCACTTGAGAGGAGCATACTAACATTACACCACTTGAGAGGAGTATACTAACCATTACACCACTTGAGAGAGCATACTAACCATTACACCACTTGAGAGGAGCATACTAACCATTACACCACTTGAGAGGAGTATACTAACCATTACACCACTTGAGAGAAGCATACTAACATTACACCACTTGAGAGGAGCATACTAACATTACACCACTTGAGAGGAGTATACTAACCATTACACCACTTGAGAGAAGCATACTAACATTACACCACTTGAGAGGAGCATACTAACATTACACCACTTGAGAGGAGCATACTAACCATTACACCACTTGAGAGGAGCATACTAACCATTACACCACTTGAGAGGAAGTATACTAACCATTACACCACTTGAGAGGAGCATACTAACATTACACCACTTGAGAGGAGCATACTAACATTACACCACTTGAGAGAAGCATACTAACCATTACACCACTTGAGAGGAGTATACTAACATTACACCACTTGAGAGGAGCATACTAACCATTACACCACTTGAGAGGAGTATACTAACCATTACACCACTTGAGAGGAGCATACTAACCATTACACCACTTGAGAGAAGCATACTAACCATTACACCACTTGAGAGGAGGATACTAACCATTACACCACTTGAGAGAAGTATACTAATCATTACACCACTTGAGAGGAGCATACTAACATTACACCACTTGAGAGGATCATACTAACCATTACACCACTTGAGAGGAGCATACTAACCATTACACCACTTGAGAGGAGCATACTAACATTACACCACTTGAGAGAAGCATACTAACCATTACACCACTTGGAGAGGAGCATACTAACCATTACACCACTTGAGAGGAGCATACTAACCATTACACCACTTGAGAGGAGCATACTAACCATTACACCACTTGAGAGGAGTATACTAACCATTACACCACTTGAGAGGAGCATACTAACCATTACACCACTTGAGAGGAGTATACTAACATTACACCACTTGAGAGAAGCATACTAACATTACACCACTTGAGAGAAGCATACTAACCATTACACCACTTGAGAGGAGCATACTAACCATTACACCACTTGAGAGGAGCATACTAACATTACACCACTTGAGAGGAGGATACTAACCATTACACCACTTGAGAGAAGCATACTAACCATTACACCACTTGAGAGGAGTATACTAACCATTACACCACTTGAGAGGAGGATACTAACATTACACCACTTGAGAGGAGCATACTAACATTACACCACTTGAGAGGAGCATACTAACCATTACACCACTTGAGAGAAGCATACTAACCATTACACCACTTGAGAGGAGCTATACTAACCATTACACCACTTGAGAGGAGTATACTAACCATTACACCACTTGAGAGGAGCATACTAACCATTACACCACTTGAGAGGAGTATACTAACCATTACACCACTTGAGAGAAGCATACTAACCATTACACCACTTGAGAGGAGTATACTAACCATTACACCACTTGAGAGGAGTATACTAACCATTACACCACTTGAGAGGAGCATACTAACATTACACCACTTGAGAGGAGTATACTAACCATTACACCACTTGAGAGGAGTATACTAACATTACACCACTTGAGAGGAGCATACTAACCATTACACCACTCGAGGGGAGCATACTAACCATTACACCACTTGAGAGGAGTATACTAACATTACACCACTTGAGAGGAGTATACTAACATTACACCACTTGAGAGGAGCATACTAACCATTACACCACTCGAGAGGGAGCATACTAACCATTACACCACTTGAGAGGAGTATACTAACATTACACCACTTGAGAGGAGTATACTAACCATTACACCACTTGAGAGGAGCATACTAACATTACACCACTTGAGAGGAGTATACTAACCATTACACCACTTGAGAGAAGCATACTAACCATTACACCACTTGAGAGGAGCATACTAACCATTACACCACTTGAGAGGAGTATACTAACCATTACACCACTTGAGAGGAGCATACTAACATTACACCACTTGAGAGAGCTATACTAACATTACACCACTTGAGAGGAGTATACTAACATTACACCACTTGAGAGGAGTATACTAACCATTACACCACTTGAGAGGAGCATACTAACATTACACCACTTGAGAGAAGCATACTACACATTACACCACTTGAGAGAAGCATACTAACCATTACACCACTTGAGAGGAGTATACTAACATTACACCACTTGAGAGGAGCATACTAACATTACACCACTTGAGAGGGAGTATACTAACCATTACACCACTTGAGAGAAGCACTACTAACATTACACCACTTGAGAGGAGCATACTAACCATTACACCACTTGAGAGGAGCATACTAACATTACACCACTTGAGAGGAGTATACTAACCATTACACCACTTGAGAGGAGCATACTAACATTACACCACTTGAGAGGAGTATACTAACCATTACACCACTTGAGAGAGCATACTAACATTACACCACTTGAGAGGAGATACTAACCATTACACCACTTGAGAGGAGTATACTAACATTACACCACTTGAGAGGAGCATACTAACCATTACACCACTTGAGAGGAGTATACTAACATTACACCACTTGAGAGGAGCATACTAACATTACACCACTTGAGAGGAGTATACTAACCATTACACCACTTGAGAGAAGCATACTAACATTACACCACTTGAGAGGAGCATACTAACATTACACCACTTGAGAGGAAGCATACTAACATTACACCACTTGAGAGAAAGCATACTAACATTACACCACTTGAGAGGAGCATACTAACCATTACACCACTTGAGAGGAGCATACTAACATTACACCACTTGAGAGGAGCATACTAACATTACACCACTTGAGAGGAGTATACTAACCATTACACCACTTGAGAGAAGCATACTAACATTACACCACTTGAGAGGAGCATACTAACCATTACACCACTTGAGAGGAGCATACTAACATTACACCACTTGAGAGAAGCATACTAACCATTACACCACTTGAGAGGAGCATACTAACATTACACCACTTGAGAGGAGTATACTAACCATTACACCACTTGAGAGAAGCATACTAACATTACACCACTTGAGAGGAGTATACTAACCATTACACCACTTGAGAGGAGGATACTAACCATTACACCACTTGAGAGGAGCATACTAACATTACACCACTTGAGAGGAGTATACTAACCATTACACCACTTGAGAGAGCATACTAACCATTACACCACTTGAGAGGAGCATACTAACATTACACCACTTGAGAGGAGCATACTAACCATTACACCACTTGAGAGGAGCATACTAACCATTACACCACTTGAGAGGAGCATACTAACATTACACCACTTGAGAGAAGCATACTAACATTACACCACTTGAGAGGAGCATACTAACATTACACCACTTGAGAGGAGTATACTAACATTACACCACTTGAGAGGAGCATACTAACATTACACCACTTGAGAGGAGCATACTAACCATTACACCACTTGAGAGAAGCATACTAACCATTACACCACTTGAGAGAGCATACTAACATTACACCACTTGAGAGGAGCATACTAACATTACACCACTTGAGAGAAGCATACTAACCATTACACCACTTGAGAGGAGCATACTAACATTACACCACTTGAGAGGAGTATACTAACCATTACACCACTTGAGAGAAGCATACTAACATTACACCACTTGAGAGGAGCATACTAACCATTACACCACTTGAGAGGAGCATACTAACCATTACACCACTTGAGAGGAGCATACTAACATTACACCACTTGAGAGGAGCATACTAACATTACACCACTTGAGAGGAGCATACTAACATTACACCACTTGAGAGGAGCATACTAACCATTACACCACTTGAGAGAAGTATACTAACCATTACACCACTTGAGAGGAGCATACTAACATTACACCACTTGAGAGGAGCATACTAACATTACACCACTTGAGAGGAAGCATACTAACCATTACACCACTTGAGAGGAGCATACTAACATTACACCACTTGAGAGGAGCATACTAACCATTACACCACTTGAGAGAGAGTATACTAACATTACACCACTTGAGAGGAAGCATACTAACCATTACACCACTTGAGAGGAAGCATACTAACCATTACACCACTTGAGAGGAAGCATACTAACCATTACACCACTTGAGAGAAGTATACTAATCATTACACCACTTGAGAGAGCATACTAACATTACACCACTTGAGAGGAGTATACTAACCATTACACCACTTGAGAGGAGCATACTAACATTACACCACTTGAGAGGAGCATACTAACCATTACACCACTTGAGAGAGCATACTAACCATTACACCACTTGAGAGGAGCATACTAAACCATTACACCACTTGAGAGGAGTATACTAACATTACCACCTTGAGAGAGATATCTAACCATTACACCACTTGAGAGGAGGTATACTAACCATTACACCACTTGAGAGGAGCATACTAACCATTACACCACTTGAGAGGAAGTATACTAACATTACACCACTTGAGAGAGTATACTAACCATTACACCACTTGAGAGAAGTATACTAACCATTACACCACTTGAGAGGAGCATACTAACACATTACACCACTTGAGAGGAGCATACTAACATTACACCACTTGAGAGGAGCATACTAACCATTACACCACTTGAGAGAAGCATACTAACCATTACACCACTTGAGAGGAGTATACTAACCATTACACCACTTGAGAGGAGCATACTAACATTACACCACTTGAGAGGAGCATACTAACCATTACACCACTTGAGAGGAGCATACTAACCATTACACCACTTGAGAGGAGTATACTAACATTACACCACTTGAGAGGAGTATACTAACCATTACACCACTTGAGAGGAGTATACTAACATTACACCACTTGAGAGGAGCATACTAACCATTACACCACTTGAGAGGAGCATACTAACCATTACACCACTTGAGAGGAAGCATACTAACCATTACACCACTTGAGAGGAGCATATACTAACATTACACACTTGAGAGGAGTATACTAACCATTACACCACTTGAGAAGGAGCATACCTAACCATTACACCACTTGAGAGGAGCATACTAACATTACACCCATTGAGAGGAGTATACTAACATTACACCACTTGAGAGGAGCATACTAACCATTACACCACTTCGAGGGGAGCATACTAACCATTACACCACTTGAGAGGAGTATACTAACACATTACACCATTGAGAGGAGCATACTAACCTTACACCACTTGAGAGGAGCATACTAACCATTACACCACTTGAGAGGAGCATACTAACCATTACACCACTTGAGAGGAGCATACTAACTTACACCACTTGAGAGGAGTATACTAACCATTACACCACTTGAGAGGAGCATACTAACATTACACCACTTGAGAGGAGTATACTAACATTACACCCACTTGAGAGGAAGCATACTAACCATTACACCACTTGAGAGGAGCATACTAACCATTACACCACTTGAGAGGAGTATACTAAACCATTACACCACATGAGAGGAGCATACTAACATTACACCCACTTGAGGGGTAAAATTACACTTGAGG